>CM068298.1:44271616-45471616 GCA_034768395.1 Linum lewisii | reverse complement strand
CGGCGCATATGCTGCTGCATAATAGTCCACCTCGCCTCTTGAGTGGCGTTGTCGGTGATGCGCCACTCCTGCAGTCGCTCATACAGCTCACCAACGTCTGCTGGGTGTGGTCGGTACTGAGGGTGAGGCGCTGGTATGGATCTGGAATGTGCGGCGGCGACTGGTATGCATACCCTGCCTGATGATGTGGCGAGGGTATATAGTCTTGGAATTCTGGCGGCGGTTGGGGTTGCTGCTGCTCAGTGTCATCCTCATCCTCCGGCTCGGCTACATGCTGGAGGGGGATCTGCTGCCATCTGGGGACTGAGGTCCAGCTCTAAGTCGTACTCAACCGCTAAGTCTCCTCCAACGGTCCTAACATGGTGTCATGGAATGTTCGGGCCATATTCATGGCTGATGCCGAAGGAGATGATGAGCTGACCTATGAAGTTACCTCCCAGGAGCGCACGAGGTAGCTTCCGCCTCTTGGTTTTCTGGCGGAAAATGCGAGCAAGCACCCAACCGGGGTGAAGAGGGTAGCTCTCTCGGATGGCTCGGAGAAGCATAAGCTCCTCCTTGAGGATATGGTGGCGATCCTTCTCTGGAACATATAAAAGGGATCTACCCCAAACCATATGAATAAATTTAAAGAGAGGGTGAGAGAGGGACTTAACTGAGTCATGGCCCGTGAGGCGATCACCGGGCACTCCCGTCATGTGGCTCCAGAGCGCGTGGTACTCCTCGTCGTCATCATCGTCGCCCCAGCCGAGGTGATGTCCATGATAGTGCTCGTAGGGGATGCCTAGATGAGCATCAAACTCATCATAGGTGAAAACCTTCTGGCCTTGCCTCCTCTTATGCTCATCCAGATCGAAGGTCGCCCAGAACTCCTGAAGGGCGATGTCTAGAAAGTCAGCAGCTATGGTGGTCAGTTCAGGAGGCCGGTCGGTGCTAGGGCGTCATGCACGTTCCGGTAGTAGTCCTCGTCGTGCTCGTTCAGGGACACCATGGAAAGAGGGTGTACCTTAGCTCCTCGGATGTGCTCGATCTTCTGGAAGCACTCGAAGTAGAAGTCAGGTTGACGGGCGATAGTGCGATGGTACCCAGCCCGACGAGGTAGTGCTGGAGGAGGGCCCTGAACGGCGGGTGTGACGAGAGCGGGGGCTCTGGAGGTCGAGGCGGCATCAAGTCGCGCCTTAGTCCTGCGCTCATAAGTGGTGTTCCTAAAACCAGAATGAAACCAGATCAGTCAAACTTAAAACCCTACCCCACACTTAGTAGAAAAACTCAATTTCACAAAGAAATGAGGAAAACCGAGTGGGGGTAAGCAAAGCAGAGTAACCGGTAATCATAGACAGTAAAATACATGCTTAGGAACAGCCAGAATCGGATAAGCACAATCAGAGTTCAAAGAGTCAAACTGACATTCAGAAAGTCAACATTATAGCATAATGAACCCTAATCATGGCAAGACTATCAAACAGCGGAGAATGACGGTAAAATATGATCTCAGATGGCAAACACGATAATCTGAACGAGAATAAACACATACGACAGCCAAACAATCAAATACAGTCATGGTCAAACCGACATTTCTCACAAGTCAACATAACAAAGAATCAATCGTATGCAAAGCAACACATGATCAAATGGTATGGAAATTAAGCACGGTACTCCCTAAGTATGCTAGACCAGTTGAAAATGAAAGAAGGAAAGTGGGAAGAGAGAGAGGGTAGACCAAATTTTAAGTGAAAAAAATTGGCTGATTTTCAAAGGGATTTTCGGCAAAAATAATAGGGAGTTTTCGCCGAAAATGAACGTTCAAATGCACTGCCGGTTTTCAAATGGATTTTCGCCGAAAACACAATGAGTTTTTCGGCCGAAAATTTGAAACAGTGAAATTCAGTGAAAATTCAAAAGGCGATTTCGCCGAAAATAGGGGTGAATTTCACCGAAAATTTTGAACTGCTCGGGTGAAAATATTTTCGCAAATCTGGCCAACTTCAGAAAATCACAGTTAAATCCACAAAAATTGGAACGACCTCAATCAACTTGCGACTGACACTACGACACACAGACTACACACGAAAAATAATAAATCAAACAAACTGACACTTTTGGTTCCCCTGAACCGACTCTAAAACACTAGGTTCGTCAAAAATTAAAAACGGACTCCAGCCGTGGGTTGCCTCCCACGAAGCGCTCTTTATTAACGTCCTTGAGCTGGACGATACCTGGACGGTATTAGGAGACATCCTAACTCAGATTCTCCTTAACGCTCGCGTCGGAGTTCATGAAGTACAGCTTCGGGGCTTCTCCGGTAAGCGTGAATCTCTTCCCGTTCGCATGCAAGAGCTTGGTACGTCCATCGGGAAGATGATCGATGAACTTGAACGGTCCGAACAGTTCTCTGGAGAGGTCATCCTTCTTAAGTGTTACAATGGAAGGAATGAGGACTGTTGGCTTCGTCTTCGTCTTATTCTCCGGCTTGTTATCACCAGGATCGGTGATCGTTAGTACTTCCCTAGGAGATGCTTTCGGCTTCTCCTTCCATACTTGTTCCGGCGCCGGTTTCTCAGAATGAATTGGTGGTACAGCTGGCTCGGTGGAAGATGGCAGAAATTTTGGTCTCCAGACCATTTGGGTCTTTGTCTTTTTGTTCTTTCCCCGAGGTCTGCTAGGTTTAGTGCTCGGTGGCTTAGAAGAGGCTTGCAGTTCCTTCTTCTTCTTGGGCGGCTTTTGAACAGAAATTCCTGGCTTCTTCTTAATAACCTGTTCAATACTTGCAGCAACAACTGATCTAGAGACACTGGAAGAAGCATTAGTAATGGAGTTGACCGGAGTCAACTCCACAGTTTCAACAACCAGGCAATGAGGTTCTTCATTCTTAGAGTCATATTTCATGCCATCTTTAAGACGGAAAGTTTTTGTTTCTTTACCAACCCTTAGAGTCAAAGAACCATTTGGAACGTTAATATTCATTCCAGTAGTAGCCATGAAAGGTCGACCTATGAGAATGGTAGAATCGTCTGTACTAGTATCCATAATCACATAGTCAACTAAGAACGTGAACGGACCACATTTAGTAACAACGTCTTTTATTTCTCCTCTAGGAGTTTTAAGTGATCTATCAGTAAAGACAAGTTGCATACTAGGCGGTTCAAGTTCTCCTAGGTTCAATTTTTCAAACAGGCTCATAGGCATAACATTAACAGACGCTCCTAGATCAACCAAACAACGCTCAATCTCAACATCGTTAATAACCAAGGGTAAAGTAAAAGAACCAGGATCAGAGCACTTAGCTGGATATGGAGAGGCAGGTTTCTTGATACGAATGTCAGGATATCCTTCTTTATTTCCCTTCATGCCAGTCTCGATCCTTGTATTTGGCAGCAATGCTCTAGGAAAAGGAGGCTTCACGACATACGGTGCAAGAGGAGGATCATCCTCCTTAGGTGCCAGTTTCTGTTCTTCCTCTTCCTCTGGAGTTTCAGCGATCCTGCGTAAGACAGAACAAGCATCAACAATTAAGTTTGGAAGTTTTCGAGCGGTTACCATCTTGGTTTGCTCCTTTCTCAGATTCGGCTCTGTCTGGCTTGGAAGTTGGCCAAATGGTCGACCAGATGCTAGCATGCTCGAGATGTTGTTCACGGCTTGCTCAATCCTTTGCCCGGATGCTATCTGTTCTTGATTGAGAAGAGCTTGAGCCTTGAACTGACTGTCATGATCATCGAGTCTGGTAATGATCTGGCTGAGCTTCTTATCCAGGTCACTAACATTGTTTTCTCGTTGATGCTGCTGCCCTGGATTGGTATTATTAAGATATTGATTCTGGCGATTGCCAGGAGCAGTTCCATAATTACCCGGATTGCAATGCGGCGGCTGGTAGACACCTGCTGGTGGATGGTTAGGTTTCTGATCCTGAGCTGGACCAGCTGGGTGGTTATTCTGGTTCTGGTTATGGTTGGCGCCATTATTGTAGGGAGGTCTGTCTTGATAGTTCCCTTGCTGTCTGAAGTTGCGGTAGCCAGCATAACCATTCTGATTATTAACGAAGCCTTGTTGAATGAAATTTACCTCTTCGGCAGACAAGACTCCTGTAAAAAAAAAGACCAGACTTCTGCCTTACGAAAATTCTGACAACGGCCTCCGTTATGTGCGCAAGCTCCACACCATTCGCAATCGGCAACGTAGACAGAAGCTGCTGGTGGTTTGATTGGTGTGGCAGACTTCTTCAAATGCTTCTCTACCTCTGCCTTGATAGTAGCTTCGAGATCGAGCTTGCTCCTTGATCCTTCAGATTGTCGTTCCCAGTTCCTTGACTTGGAAGCACAGTTTGCGAAGTGAAGGAGAGCAGCTTCAGGTGTGAGTGTAGTGCAATCCCCTTCAGCTAGAGAATTGACCCACTTGGCAGATTCTTCTCGAAGTCCTCGAGCAAAGATCTCAGCTAACTGCCTCTGCTCGAATCCATGATGCGGACTGTTGTAGAGAAGTTCTTGGAATCGATTCCATGTATCATATAAGCTTTCTCCTTCTTTCTGGGAGAATCTGGCAATGCTGTCCTTGATGGCAGTTGTTCTGGCAGGAGGAAAGTATTCTTCAACGAAGTCCTGAGCCAGAGTATCCCAATCAGTGTAATAGCCAGGTGGTTTACCAGTAAGCCACCTCTTAGCAGGAGCGAGAACGAGAAAGCTCTCAGACAAAGAGTGTTTTTGTCAAGGTTTCCGTTCTTGAAAGTACTGCAGAGATCAAGGAAGTCTGCAAGATGAGTGCACAGATTGTCTAGGGGCCTGCCTTCAAACTGTAAATCCCTAGAGATCATAGTCAAGAATGGAATCTTGATCTCATAGTCAGGATCTCCTTCAATGCGCGGAACAACAATGGCAGATCGAACGCTAGTCGCGCTCGCCTTGTTATAATCAGCTAGACTTTTCTGTGCAAGTGGTGGTGGTGGTAACTGATCGTCCATGGTAGGAGATGGAGGAGGTGAAAGTGACTCGGTGTATGAAACGGATGAAGGTGACGGTGAAGACGGAGATGAGGAACTCTCCTTCAGTTTCTCAATCTTGATCGGAGTGACGGGTGGATTGGATCTGCTTCTCTTCAAAATCTGCGATCGTAGAGGTGGAGCAGAACTGCCTGGTCTCACTGCACTCTTAGCCTGTTCGGTTTGAGAGCGAGTCCAAGGATGGTGAGGCATACACCTGTAAACCTACAAATAACAAAGACAAACAAAACCAGTGTAAAATCAAAGTGGATGGAAAAGTGAAAGATGGAAAATAGAAGAATAAATTGCCAGTTCTTCTTTCAAACAATCAAAAGAAGTCCCCGGCAATGGTGCCAATTTGGTGAACCTCCGGTCATTGTTCGGGTTCAACCAAATAAACTAACAAAGCTACAAAAGCTAGGGTAGATCGTATTCCAAGGGCCTTCTATGATCGACTACTCTGAGAACTAGCAAAATACTCGAATGTAAGCACTTCGTGCGTGGTGTGAGTTCCACGACTTCTAACTCTAAGAAATGCGGAGAAAATTAAAAATTAAACTAAAGCAGATTGGAAATTAGGGTTTGAAAACAAAGATGACAGACGAACTTAGACTTTGAATCCCCCTTCGTTCCCCAGAGCATTGGCAATCAACAGATCAGCGGATTTCGATTCTCATTCAATCAATTACTAAGACACCACCATAACTCCTTACCCTTAGGTTTAAGACCGGCGAACGTTCGCTCTATCCGTTCTAACTACCAAGATTAACTAGCCGCCCGGGTACGGTCGCCTCTCGCAATGACTTAATTAACTGGTGCAATTACTAATGATTTATGAGTTACTCTTGCAATGGATTAACCCTAACCGGTTCCTACGAAAGGCACGCTCCAATTATAAGGTTAATTGTTCAATTCGATGTTCTAAAGTAAGGCGAGCGTTCGCTTCTATCCTTAGCTTAACAAGAATCTAATCTAGGTGATCAATCTAGACAAGAAACATGAACAATGAAGAACGAATCAAACATGAAAAAGAACTGATTGAATTTCGAATCTAATCACCGCCGATCCGTGACCGCTTTAAAGCCCTGGGTCACTTAGGGTTCATCTAGTCTAAGCTCTAACGAGTTTAGCTACTCATGTTTATCACAAAAGAATCTAAGACAAAGAAAGAGTTCATCATCCAGAGGAAGAACAGAAAAGAATCTGAAAAACCTAATTTAGACGACTCTGACAGACTTCGATCTTCAGTAAACTACACTCCTAGCTCTGAGTCTCCGAGGTGGAAGGGATGGCGTCACGATCTCTTTCCGACTCTTCGAACTCTAACTCTTCGCTCCTGAACTTTAGAGAATTCTTTGAATTCTGATTTCGAAAAGTATATTATGATGTGTTTTTTCTGTTTGGGCCGCCGGTTAAGTATTTATACTTAACCCTAATCAGCCGGATTTCTTCTATTATTTTCGCCGAAAATATTGAGGAATTTTCGGCGAAAATTCCTTTGCAATTGAAGGGTCCGCCGACTGATTCTATTGTGATTTTCGATTCGGTTCAAAAACTCAACGGTTTCGCCGAAAACTCCTTCAGTCGGACATCAGTTGATTTGTGCTGATATTTTTGCCGAAAATCCTAGGGTATTTTCGGCGAAAATTCCTTTGTAAACCGGGCAGGAATTTTCTGAACTTTGATTAACTCCTTTGATCAATCCCGGTGCAATCCTTCGAGATTCAAACGCCTTAGACACGTCCTTGGTTACTTATTCGATGGCAAAAACCTGCGTTAACATAAAAACACTAGAAAACCATCAAATAGACCCGAAACGGGCCAAGGTAACACAAATGGCACGAGATAGGGCAATCGATTGAATATTTGTTATTCTACCCTAAAAACCATGTCTTAAGCAAAGAAATGTCACTTAAATGAGGCTGATAATCACGTCAAATCGAGTGTCATCACCTGTAATTCGGTTTTCGGTCGAGAACTTAGGGTTCTCGCCGAAAACTTCTTCAGCTTTGCTGTGCACTTTTCTTGATTTTGCAACGATCATATCTCCTCCATCCTAGCTCCGATTGACCTCCCGTTTGATCCTACGTGCTCCTTGTCACCAGTACAACAATGCCAAAACCTGAAAATGCAAGGAAAACAACTCCAGTAGACATAGAATTGGCCTCAAAGTAGCAACCGGGCAACAAAAGGGCACTTTGCATAAAACATCCATAAAAGCATATAAATCATAGCAAAATGAGATCAAACATGGGAGATCCCTAGGCTAATCAAGGACTTAAAATGCACTAAATATGATCACATCACAAACCAATTGTGAGCTTTTGATCCATTACACGTAACTTGCAATTTCAATTCTTTTTGAGTGATTTTCTGTTTGCTTGAATGAGTTAGAATTTGTATGAGACCTACTCGAGACCACACGATGACACGAGTTCTAGAATGATAGGGGCACCTAGATTCAGCTACTAAGCCAGATAGCCTGCCAAACGATAAATCCATTAGGTTTAAACCCTTGAGCTTGGCCTGTTCTTTCGGTTCGATAATACATTAAACCCATTTCCCATTCTAGATTGACCTACCGGAAGTCGGTTTGTGGTAACCTGCCTTTAGCCATTAAACAGGTGGTCTTAGCTATTATGTCCAAACGTGTAAACCCCTCTAGCAACTAAAAGAAAGAATCGGCACAAAAGAAAAAAATATTTAGAAGAAAAGAAGCAAATTTCGAAAAAAAAAGAGAAAGAAGAAAAAGCAGAAAAATCAGAAAAGTTTCAAGTTTAGTCCAATGAAACGTTCTTCTCCCTACAAATGGAAGAACGAAGTCAAAAAGAAAAAGTCAAAAGAAAAAGAAAAAAAATGTAAAGAAATAAGTGCTAGGTTGCTTGAGGGTATCATAGGACGAGCGTTCACTATTCCACCAGTGTCTGGTTAGACGATAGGAAGCCACAGACTAGATTCTAGGAAAGTTAGTCGAAAGCTACACCGCACCAAAGCCATCATCATACATTCCCATCATCCATCGCATCATAAACCCTTGTAGTGTAGAATTCGTTACAGCCCTAGCAGGGAAGTCCTTCTTGACTAGCTACTCGTGTTGTCACAATGGTGGAGATGTGGTCGAATTGCAAACTTATGACAGAATTCAGTAACAGAAAATGATTGAGAGCAGAAACACGTCCTTAAACATAGAGAGTGAGAGTTCCCCATTTACTAAATATTTCCTGTGAGAGGAGTCTGGTCGGTCAGGTCAAATTCGTGCATAATTGGTTGCTACTACTTGTAGTGTGCAGTTACTAGTGAGACCAGGTTGTTTGGCTGATCAGTATGCATGTTAGGTTTCTTGTTCTAGGAATTTTCTGTCTAATAATTCATTGTGTTCGATTGAGCTTCAATTTAATAAATCTTATCATTTGTGAACATGAGTGTTTCTATTCAGTTTGCTTGAGGACAAGCAAAAGCTTAAGTGTGGGGTATTTTGGTGACACTCGATTTGACGTGATTATCAGCCTCATTTAAGCGAGATTTCCTTGCTTAAGACATGGTTTTTAGGGTAGAATAGCGAATATTCAATAAATTGCTCTATCTCGTGCCATTTGTGTTACTTTGGCCCGTTTCGGGTCTATTTGATGGTTTTCTAGTATTTCTATGTTAGCACAGGTTTTTGCTGTCAAATAAGTAGCCAAGGACGTATCTAAGGCGTTGGAACCTCGAGGAATCGCACCGGAATAGATCCAAGGAGTCAATCAAGTTGAACCAAATTCCTGCTCCATTTACACTGAAGTTTTCGCCGAGAAACCCTTAGAGTTTTCGGCGAAAACCCAAGAACAAATCGGCAGCGCTCACCAAAGCAACTTTTCGGCAAAAACACTAAGTTTTCGCCGAGAACTCGGCGTCCGAAAATCATAGGAGAATTTAGCTGGCGATCAGTCAATTTACAAAGAGATTTTCGCCGAAATTCTCTTCATATTTTTGGTGAAAATACCAGGCAAAAATTGGCAGTATTAGGGTTAAGTATACTTAACCGGCGGCCAAACAGAAAAACATCATAATTCCAACTAATACCAAAATACTTCAGAATTCTCCCGAGTTTTGGAGCAGAGAGTTAGAGTTCGAAGAGCCAGGAAGAGATCGTGACGCCATCCCTTTCATCTCGAAGACTCGGAGCTAGGATTGCATTGGACCAGAAGATCAAAGTTCTGTCGGAGTCGTCTTAATTAGGTTTTTCAGATCCTTTTCTGTTCTTCCTCTGTTCAAGATGAACTCTATCTTTGTCTTTGATTCTTTTGTGAAAAACATGAGTAGCTAAACACTTAGAGCTTAGACTAGATGAACCCTAAGTGACCCAGGGCTTTAAAGCGGTCACGGATCAGCGGTGATTAGATTCAAAGTTCAATCAGTTTCTCTTTCATGTTTGATTTGTTCTTCATTGTTCATGTTTCTTGTATGGATTGATCACCTAGATTAGATTCTGGTTAAGCTAAGGATAGAAGCGAACGCTCGCCTTACTTTAAAACATCAAATCGAACAATTAACCTAATCATTGGAGTGTGCCTTTCGTAGAAACCAATTAGGGTTAATCCACTGCAAGAGTAACTAATAAATCATTAGTAATTGCACCAGTTAAGTTAAGTTGTTGCGAGTGGCGGCCGTACCCGGGCGGCTAATTAATCTTGGTAGCTAGATCGGATAGAGCGAACGTTCGCCAGTCTTAAACCTAAGGGTAAGGAGTTATGGTGGTGTCTTAGAATTGATTGAACGAGAATCGAAATTCGCTGATCTGTTGATTACCAATGCTCTGGTGAACGAAGGGGGATTCAAAGTTTAAGTTTGTCTGTCATCTTTGTTTTAATCAACCAATTTGTCAATCTATTTTCAGTTTTAATTTTTAATTTCCGTGCATTTCTTAGAATTGGAAGTGGTGGAACTCACACCACGCACGAAGTGTTTAAACTTGAATAACTTGCCTTTATATTTGAGTAAACGATCATTAGAAGACCCGTGGAATACGATCTACCCTAGCTTTCTAAGCTTGGTAGTTTATTTGACGATTCATCAAGCGTGAAGTAAATTATGAATTGGGATACCTCTTGAGCACCATCCAGGTATCGTCCAGCTCAAGGACGTTAAGCAAGAGCAATTCGTGGGAGGCAACCCACGGTTGGAGTCAGTTTTATATTTTTGAGTTAGTTCTCGTGTCTAGAGTCGGTTCGGGGAAGCCAAAAGTGTCATTTTGTAGTTTCTTATTTTTCTTGTGTGTGTTGTGTGTTCTCGGTTCAGTTCGAATTTATTTGGGATTTTTCCAAATTTTTTATTTTATTTTAATTTTTCAAAGTTGCATTGCCGGTATTTTTAGAAAAATGTTTTAACTTCCACCAAAAACTTTCAAAGTTTTCGGCGAGAACTTTGGTTCTCAAAAAACCCACTGCCTCCTATCCCCAATTTCGATAAATTCATTGCCAAGAACTTTTCCAAAATCCAGTGCGTTTTGAGTCTCTTTTTAAACCATTTTAAAATAAGTTTTCGACGAAGACTTTAATAGTTCTCGCCGAAAGTTTCAGTAAAAATTTTGGAAATCCCCCTTATCCTTTCGTTTCACGACAGCCCCCCATTTTCAAATTGTTTTCGACGAGACAAACACCCAACCCCGCCGCCGCCATTCGTTTTTCCGTTTGCCATCGATTTTTACTCGCAGCCACCACCACCGCTCAATACCTCACACTTCTCCGGTCAGACCGCAACCTAGATCATCGGAATCAGAGCTCTATAGCGTCGGTTCCGCCCGAAATGAGTTTTTTCAAGTTTTTGCCGATTTCCTTGTTATCCGTTTGTTTTCTACTATCATGTCTTCAAGGTTAGTTGTTGGGTTTTCAATTTCGAATCTTTTGACATATTGACTGTTGAATTTTGTTGAACTTGATTTTGGTTGACTTTTTGGTCTACCTCGATTTGCGTGCCTATCGTTTCAGTGTGATTTGTGCTTAATTGTTCAAACTTAGACGATCTAAACTGCTTAGGGAGTTTTGTGCACTGAGTTGATGATAACTGAACTTAGTTTGCTATGTTTAATTGCCAAATTTGTTAGGTGTTGACTCTTTCATGAATGTCGGTTTGACTTCTCATACTTGATGTCGTTTTGCTATCCCGACAGTTCCTATGTATGCCTTAGGATCAATTATGGTTACCGGATGTTAAATTAGCTTACTCCCGCTCGGTTTCCCTAATTTCTTTGTGAAATTGAGTTTTTTGACCAAGTGTGGGGTAAGTTGTCGGTTTGACTAATCAGGTTTGCTATTTTTTGACAACTTTTAGGAACAGGGATAAGAGGCCAAGAGTTAGCGGTGAAGGATCATCCTCCGCCAGAGCCGGTGCCAGTGCCCCGGCCCCTATCACCCCCGTTCTCGTCGGTCCTCCTCCGGTCAACCCCAACCGTGAAGGTGTTCACCGCTTCATAGCACACCTCCCAGACCACTACTTCGATCGCTACTGGATGATCCGGGAGATTCCTCCAACCGACGTGCGCCCTCTCTCCATGTAGTCTCTCCAGGAGCATGATGAGGACTGGCACAACACCGTCCATCAAGCCCTCACCACGGCAGTACTCCTCGAGCTCACCACCATCACCGATGACTATCCGTCCATCGCCCTCCAGGAGTTCTGGAGCACGTTTGAGCTCGACACCCACAAGAGTAGACATCACTCAAAGGTGATCACCTTCCACCTCGCCGGCCGGAACCACGAGCTCACCTACGATAAGTTCGCTGACCTCCTCGGCATCCCGACCGAGCGCTACACTCACCACCATCGAGGATGGGAGAGCGACAAGGCGACAGGCCTGATCTTTGATGCCCTCTGAAGCTACATCACTGGACAGTCGGGTGTCAAGTCCACGAATAAGAACTATATCAGTAAGGTTTCTCACCCTCTCTTTCGATTCTTTCATCACGTTTGGCGGCGTTCTTTTTTTTTTGCGCCAGAGAAAGACCGCCACCACATTGCCGTCGAGGAGCTCCTTCTCTTCAAGGCCATCTAGGAGAGCTACCCCTCCACCTGGGTTGGGTCCTTGCCCGCCTTTTCCATCAGAAGACCAGCTCTTCCAAGCTCCCGTCTTTCCTCTTTGACGATGCTTTCATCAGCCGCCTCATCGCCAGCCAGAACCTCTCCACCTCCTGGGAGCCTTGGGTCCCACGTTTCTAGGTGCACACCGTTGGCAGAGATCTAGCGGTGGAATTCGAGCTCGACTTGACAGCCGTGCCAGCGGTCTTACGTTCCTGCCCCCATATTTGAGGAGCCTGAAGAGGTGGATGATGAGGAGGAGGATCCCCAGAAGTTCTACTACCAAGAGCCTCTGATGACACTCGATTTGACGTGATTATTAGCCTCATTTAAGCAACATTTCCTTGCTTAAGACATGGTTTTTAGGGTAGAATAACGAATATTCAATCAATTGCCCTATCTCGTGCCATTTGTGTTACCTTGGCTCATTTCGGGTCTATTTGATGGTTTTCTAATGTTTTTACGTTAGCACAGGTTTTTGTCGTCAAATAAAGTAGCCATGGACGTGTCTAAGGCATTGGAACCTCGAGGGATCGATCAAAGGAGCCAACCAAGTCAAACAAATTCCTGCCTGGTTTACAAAGGAGTCGTTGCGAGAGGCGACCGTACCCGGGCGGCTAATTAATCTTGGTAGTTAGAACGGATAGAGCGAACGTTCGCCGGTCTTAAACCTAAGGGTAAGGAGATATGGTGGTGTATAGAAACCGACTGAATTAGAATTGAAAACCGCTGATCTTGTGATTGTCGTTGCTCTAGTGATCTAAGGGGGATTCGAAATCTAAGTTCGTCTATCTTCTCGTTAGTCAACCTTTTACTTTTCTGTCTTTTATTTTCCTTTGTTCATTAGATTAGAAGTCGTGGAACTCACACCACGCACTAAGTGCTTAAACCTGAATAAATTGTCAGCTTCTTTGAGTAGTCAATTAGTAGAAACCCTGTGGAATACGATCTACCCTAGCTTCACAGCTTGGTAGTATTTGATACCGCTAAAACTGCAGCATCAAATTGGCGCCGTTGCCGGGGACTCTTCTAATTGTTTGAAAGAAGAGTTGGAAAATTATTCTTCTACCTTTCCGCCTTACCATTTATTTCCCTCCATGTTTTCATGATTTACCTGGGTAGTGTTTTTGAGTTTTAATTATGCAGGATTACAGGTGGGATGACCAGTACCAAGGGTGGTACATCAATGAAGCACCATATATTGAAGACTCCCAAGAGGTGGATTTACACACTTATGAGCATCAACAATGGATGGAAAGCACCCAAGCCGCGATCGACAACCTCCAATCAATGGACGATGCTGTGATGCATGGAACGCCGCGCTCAAGCGACTAGGGCAATTGAAGGAAGAAGATGCTCCAGAACATTTTGAAGAAGAGCCTGAAGCTTACACACCACCAACAAAATCACCAAGAGGTGTATATACCGGCTCATCAGCATCGACAACAGACGGCAAGAGTAGAATCTGCCTTGGATGATCTCCTTTCGAAGCTGCAAGCTCGTAACATGGTGGATGCCGAGCTCGAGCAACCAAATCCACTAATGGAAGAAGATGCTCAAGAGCCGTACGAAGATGAACATGACAATCTCACCCATGACTATTGCGAGCAAGAAGCATCTGATGAAGAATCCTTGGCGGTGGCGGTTGATGAAGACATAGAGCCAATCCATCTTGAAGTTGAAGCTGAAGAGGAGCACGAAGAAATCAAGGAGATATCCTCAATCGAGCTTCCGCCGAGCCAACCTATAGATCAAGCCAGAGACGAGCACGTGGGAATCAAAGACGTCAAGGATTTGGAAGTATACACACTCGATCCCTGAAGGCCTCTTGATGAGCATCAGGTGGAGAAGATGGAGCTCATTGATCATGCCGCGCCGTACTACCTCTTTCCTCCTCCAGAAGGAGAATTCAAGAAGAACTGGTCATCCAACCAGAACCACGATTTACTGGAACACTACCGGTTACATCACCCTGCTAGAGTGCTACATGGCACTCAACCGCACACCTTGAAGAAGATGATTGACTTCAAGGAACTCCTAAGATAGGGTCCCTAACAGGTACCGTCTCAGTTTCACCACCAGCCACCACCCTAGTACGCTGGCGAGTATGCTGCAGTTCTCACCCGCCTGGAGAAGTGGCAGACAGACTTTGCCTCCGGCTCCCATCAGTGGCAGAGGGACAGGGTTGCATTCGAGGCCCGAGCCATGATCTGGCACGAGGAGGAGGACACTAGGTGGATCATCACCCAGCGCCATCACAGAGCACAAGCAGCGGCGAGTCGGACATTGCTCGACCATTTCCACATCCCACCACCATCATCCCCGCATGAGGATCAGTGATCAGGTCGTATCCCTTTCCCTTCTTTCTATTTATTATTTTCGGATTTCGATCCAACTTTTTTTTTGTGTGGATCCGGGGCACTTGTCCTGGTTTCCTTTTTATCTTTTGTTTGTTTTTGTTTTGTAGGACCTTGACTAGCTACTCCGCTCCACTCCGGACTCTCCGTGTTCATCCCCTACACCGACCATCTCCTTCCAGGTTCTCTGTATCTCTCTCATAATTTAGTCATGTGAGGACACATAACAGTTTAAGTGTGGGGTAGGAGCTAGAACTTTTCATGATATTGACTTGTCTGTTGTGATTTCGTGGCAAATTCCATTCCTCTAGCATAGAATTGCTCGATTCTTGAGTTGTGATGTTAAGTTATCTTTTAATCTTTCATAATGATGCTTAGACTGCTTAACCTAGAACCTGTAACCAACTTGCCTGCATTGATGCTAAATTGCTTGGTCAGAACAAAAATTTTTATCACTCTTGTAGTATTTCACCTTGATTGCATAAAAATGACCGAATTCGACTAGCAAACCAATTGTGAGCTTTTGATCCTTTGCATATAACTTGCAATTTTAATTCTTTTTGAGTGGCTTTCTCGTACCTTGAATGAGTTAGAATTTGCATGAGGCCTATTCGAGATCACACAATGACACAAGTTCTAGGAGGATAGAGGCACCAAGATTCAGCTACTTAAGCCAGATAGCCAACCCAACAATGAATCCATTAGGTGTAAACCCTTGAGCTTCGCCTTTCTTTTGATTTGTTATACATTACAGCCATTTCCCATATTTTTCATCACCTCGTTGATCCCCTGTGGTAGTAGTTCTAGATTAGCCTACCGGAAGTCAGTTTGTGGTAACCTGCCTATAGCCATTAAATAGGTGGTCTTAGCTATTATGTACAAACGTATAAACCCCTCTAGCAACTTTGAAAAAAATCGACACAAAGAAAAAAAAGAGAAGAGAAAAAGAAGAAAATTCAAAAAATAAAAAAGAGTTAAAGTTTCAAAGTCGAGCAGTATAGTTCAATAACGTTCTTCTCCCTACATATGGAAGAACGAAGTCCAAGAAAATGTAAAGAAAAAGCAGAAAAAGAATTTTTTTTTCAAAATAAAAGTGCTAGCTTACTTGAGGGTATAATAGGATGAGCGTACACTATTCTACCCGTGTCTGGTTAGACGATAGGAATCCATAGGCTAGATTCGAGGGAAGTTAGTCGAAAGCTACGCCGCACCAAACCCAATTCCGTCATTCATCCCATCATCCATTCATCATAAACCCTTGTAGTGTAGGATCAATATAGTCCCTTGCGAAAGTGAAGTGATCCAGGAAGCCTGCCAGCCTGAGAATGTCTATTCCTACACCCCACCAGGATCGCCCACGAGAGGAAGGACTTTGGGGCCGTACAAGAAGCGTCTGGAGCTCCGACGCACCCATAATCAAGCCATGCAGAGGTTTGTAAAGCCTAAATATGTGGTCCGGTTCAAATACAGTCCCCCCTCCAAGAACCAAGCAAGACCAGATAAGCATCCGACCCCGACCGACCCTACCTAGGGCACCGACACCCGTGGCTACACCGAGGTCGGCCTCACCTCGTAGCCCTGAAGCAATCCCTAAGGGCCCCGAAGATGCAACACAACCCTGGGACCCTCTGGATGCATTCCTGGAAGAATGCCAGAGAAGGATAACCGAGAGCCGAGCTGAAGTGCCACCAGCCGATCCTGCCCCGGGCGCCACGCCGGGCCTAGCACCTAGACTAGGCCCTCAGGAGTTTCAGCCTATCAAAGAACGGGTGTCAGTACTTGGAGAACCTCTAAGGACCTTCCTGGAGGACTGGGCCAAGTGGGGATTGAAAGGCTCGAAGAGAAATGGGGAAGGCTCAAAGATAGCCTCGACACGGGCACCAGCACAAATACCGATGGCACCAGATGGCACTTAGGACCCGGCCATCAAATGACTCAGGCCCTTGGAGGTTTTCCTCAGGCCTTGGAGTCCGTCTGGCCTCAAGAGCAAGCTCCAGCAAGTGCCACCATCATTAGAGCTGCGGAGAAACAGGAAATGAAGACCCTAGAAGATGAGCATGTCAAGGACCGGATAAACCCTAGCCCCGGAGCCCAAGCAGACTCAGCATCAGACCTAGGACCAGCCCCGACATCAGGAGTCCAAGCCAACCCAGCATCAGCCTCGGAGCTGCCACCGAAATAACTGCCAAGTACAAAGGCAGCGCTGGCTTTCCTAAACTGGACCACGCGAGAATCACTAATCCGACCGGATCCGCCGAATCCGCCAGTTTAGGGTTTTTGAACACGTTTGTTATTTTTTATTCCTCTTTAGTATTGGACTTGTATTTCTCTTTTAGTTCTCGGTTGTTTAGGAATAATTAAATCATTTTAGTAGTCTAAATAGGACTCTAGGTTATTTCTTTATTATTTTCCGAGTTTGTTCCTAAGTAGGAAACCGTGGGGATGTCCCGGTTCCTCTAGTATAAATAAGAGGCTTCAGCCTCTCTTTGTAATCAACTTCCCTTTGAATTAAATACAAATCAGAACTTTGTTCTAAATTCCCTTAAAGTCTTTGCTTGTTGTTGCATTGCTTAAGGTTGGTATTATCGACAGAAGCATCCATCTTCTGTAGTGGAGCCACTCGACCGGACACTTCGGGTTCCCAGCTATATACAGCCAACGGGTCTAAGTACTTCCCTCTAGGTTTAATAGGTGATCACTAGAGACGATTTCAAGACTAGCGTTGGCTAGGGTCTTATAGCAGCCAAGCCAAGGTTCATCACCCACGGAGGTGATCAGGTCAAGGACAGCCGACTCTCGTGGTTCACATCAGTTTTGGTATCAGAGCCTAGGTTCAACACTAGGACCGTCAATCTATCCCAGTCTTCAGGTTCACATATGAATTCATATCCTTTACTTTTTGTTCTTAGAAAATTTATGAGAAAACCCTATCTATCTTGGCGTTGTATTGATAGAAAAGTTAGTCAGTTAATCCATCTATTTTTTATTTCTATCCTAAGTAATGTAAGGCAAGAAAAATTCTGTGGCCAACTCAAGTCATCAAGAAAAATTAACCTAAGGAAAGAGAAGAGAAGGAAAACAAAGAAAATTGATGCTGCAATTTTAGCGGTATCAAATACTACCAAGCTGTGAAGCTAGGGTAGATCGTATTCCACAGGGTTTCTACTAGTTGACTACTCAAAGAAGCTGACAATTTATTCAGGTTTAAGCACTTAGTGCGTGGTGTGAGTTCCACGACTTCTAATCTAATGAACAAAGGAAAATAAAAGACAGAAAAGTAAAAGGTTGACTAACGAGAAGATAGACGAACTTAGATTTCGAATCCCCCTTAGATCACCAGAGCAACGGCAATCACAAGATCAACGGTTTTTAATTCTAATTTGAATTGGTTTCTATACACCACCATAACTCCTTACCCTTAGGTTTAAGACCGGCAAACGTTCGCTCTATCCGTTCTAACTACCAAGATTAATCAGTCGCCCGGGTACGGTTGCCTCTCGCAACGACTTAATTAACTGGTGCGATTACTAGTGATTTATGAGTTACTCTTGCAATGGATTAACCCTAACCGGTTCCTACGAAAGGCACACTCCAATTATAAGGTTAACTGGTTGAATTGATGTTTTAAAGAGAGGCGAGCGTTCGTTTCTATCCTCAACTTAACAAGAATCTAAACTAGGTGATCAAGGAAGACAAGTTTATGCGCCAAAGCAGGGAGATGTCTGGCGACTAATGTCTGGCGACTAACCCTAGCTTGCAAAAACCTAATCTAGGCGATCAACCAGAGAAGAAACATAAACAACGAAGAACAAATCAAACATGAAAGAGAAACTGATTGAACTTCGAATCTAATTACCGCCAATCCATGACCGCTTTAAAGCCCTGGATCACTTAGGGTTCATCTAATCTAAGCTCTACAAGTTCAGTTACTCATATCAGATACAAGAGAATCAAAGGCAGCAGTGAAGATCATCATACAGAGGAAGAACATATAAGAACTGAAAAACCTAATTCTGACGACTCCCGCGAAGCTTCAATCTCCTGGATCTTCAACTTTACGCTTCGAGTTCTCCGAGGTGGAGGATGGCGTCACGATCTCTCCATGGATCTTCGAACTCTCTAAACTCTATCTATCGACCCTAGAGTCGGGTGACTCTCAAAAGTCTGATTTGTGAAAATATGAATAATGATTCCTTCCTCCCTTTGGGCCGCCGGTTTAAGTATTTATACTTAAACCCTAAGTCGCTGGATTCCTTCTTTTATTTTCGTCGAAAATAAGGGATTATTTTCGCCGAAAATGTTGGTACAAATGGACGGGTCCTCCGGCTGATTCTCCTGTGATTTTTGCCGAATAAGTTCTCGGTCTGAAAGCTATATGTTTTCGCCGAAAACATCCTTCAGTTGGCCTTAGTTGATTTGTGCTGATATTTTCGCCGAAAATAAAGGGTTCTTTTCGGCGAAAACTCCTTTGTAAATCGGGCAGGAATTTGTTTGACTTGGTTGGCTCCTTTGATCGATGTCGGTGCAATCCCTCGAGGTTCCAATGCCTTAGACACGTCCATGGCTACTTTATTTGACGGCAAAAACCTGTGCTAACGTAAAAACACTAGAAAACCATCAAATAGACCCGAAACGGGCCAAGGTAACACAAATGGCACGAGATAGGGCAATTGATTGAATATTCGTTATTCTACCCTAAAAACCATGTCTTAAGCAAGGAAAGGTTGCTTAAATGAGGCTGATAATCACGTCAAATCGAGTGTCATAAAAAACACAAAGAAAGGCCACCTTTGCCCTAGCTTCCGTTTCATTATAGGTTGATCTTAAGAAGAGGGGTAGATATATATATATCTGCTTCCATTGTTTCTAGCTAACATGGCAGAAGAAAGAATCCACAACATGGAGGCCAACGTCAACAACATCACTCAAACCCTAGCTGGATTAGAAGAAGCCTTAGCTAGAATGGAGAGAAGAGCAGCTGACCGAGAGGCCGAGAGAGGAGGGCCTCATGATGACCTCAACCGGAGAGCCAGGAGACTCGTGCAAGAGATCGACGATGATATGAGCAGCCTTAATCTCACTATCCCTAAGTTTGCAGGGAAAGCCAACGCCGACGAATACTTGGACTGGGAGACGAGCATGGAGGATTTCTTGGAGTGCCACAAGTACTCCGAAAGAAAGAAGGTCATTGTGGCTACCATCGAGTTCACTGACTACGCTGCCTTATGGTGGAGTAAAGTCAGAAGGCAGGTTTAGAGGGACGAAGAAGAGCCCATAGGATGGTGGAGGGAATTGAAGAGAAGGATGAGGAAAAGGTTCATGCCGGCGGCTTACATAAGAGACTTGCACACCAAGCTGCAAACCCTAAAGCAAGGAAGTATGTCCGTAGAGGAGTACAATAAAGAAATTGAGATGCTCGTGATGAGACTTGAACTCAAGGAGGATGAGGAGGACATGATAGCCAGATTTACCAATGGCCTACAGAAGGACATCATGCACCAAGTCAGCATCATTCACTATGTTGACTATGATGACCTAGTAGCCTTGGCTATTCGGGTAGAGAGGGAAATCAAGAGTGGCTTCGGGAAGAGGTCAACACCACCGGCCACCAACAATTGGAGACGAGCTCCTAGTGCTAGTAATCCCCCATGGAAGCCAAGCACCAACCTAGCTATGGGAGGAAGGCCAAACCCTAGCACCACCGCCAACCGGGTAACACCAACCAGTGCCTCTACTGTTCCAAATACTAACCCTAGGCCAAGTGGCATTGTGTGTTTTAAGTGCCAGGGAAGAGGGCACGTGACTAGGGACTGCCCTAACCAGAGGGCCATGGTGCTAAGAGAAGGAGAGGTGGTGATCGACGATGAAGGAGAAGAAGAGATGGAGGAAGATAAAGAGAGTTTGGAAAGCGGTGAAGAAGTGGAAACCAAGGGTCTGGAGAAGTTTGCGGGGATGTTCCTGAAGCTCCCAACCCCGGGCCAGCATCGGGCCAGCCCCGGGCCAGCATGCCGCTACCATCGTGTCAACCCCGAGCCAGCATCAGGCCACCCTTTGGGCAGCACCAGATCACCCAATGACCAGCCCTATGCTCATCCTGGATCAACACTCAGACACCTCGAGGCCCCCAAGGAACGCCGAGGCAATCTGGGAGATGCACACCGAGGAGATGTCTCACCGCATCTTAAGATGGCCCCGGTTCAAGACAACTATCCCATGGAGCTGGCAGAAGACAAGAAGGAAGAATCTGACTGGGGGAATGAAGAAACCTTTTCCCACATGTCTTCCCTGAGTCTAGACATCTTGGTAAGCAGCCCCTCTGAAGGGGAAACTATGGACACCGACGAGACAAGCTCTGAAGAACAAGAGCCCTGGTCCGACACCAACTCCAGTGATCATCCCAGCTCCAAGGATACCTTCGAAGATGCCCCGGACATCACCGCCCAAGTCATAGGACTTTGGAGGCACTTGTTGAGTGTTCAAGGAGGAAGGCAGTTGGATTCGAGGATGAATCCCTTACAAGAAGAGGGGAATGAAGTGATCCAGGAAGCCCACCAGCATGAGAATGTCTATTCCTAAACCCCGCCGGGATCGCCCACGAGAGGAAGGACTTTGGGACCATACAAGAAGCATCTGGAGCTCCGACGCACCCCTAATCGAGCCATGCAGAGGTTTGTAAAGCCTAAATATGTGGTCCGGTTCAAATACAGTCCCCCTCCAAGAACCAAGCAAGCCCGAATAAGCATCTGACCCCGACCGGCCCTAACTAGGGCACCGGCACTCGTGGCTACACCTAGGCCGACCTCACCTCGTAGCCCTGAAGCAATCCCTAAGGGCCCCGAAGATGCAACACAAACCTGGGACCCTCTGGATGTCTTCCTGGAAGAATGCCAGAGAAGGAGAACCGAGAGCCGAGCTGAAGTGCCACCAGCCGGTCCTGCCCCGGGCGCCATGCCAGGCCTAGCACCTAGACTAGGCCCTCAGGAGTTTCAGCCTATCAAAGAATGGGTGTCAGCACTTGGAGAACCTCTAAGGACTTTCCTGGAGGACTGGGCCAAGTGGGGATTGAAAGGCTCGAAGAGAAATGGGGAAGGCTCGAAGATAGCCTCGACACGGGCACCAGCACAAATACCGGAGGGCACCGGAGGGCACTTAGCACCCGGCCATCAAATGACTCAGGCCCTTGGAGGTTTTCCTCAGGCCTTGGTGTCCGTCTGGCCCCAAGAGCAAGCTCCAGCAAGTGCCACCTTCATTAGAGCTGCGGAGAAACAGGAAATGAAGACCCTAGATGATGAGCATGGCAAGGACCGGATAAACCCTAGCCCCAGAGCCCGAGCAGACTCAGCATCAGACCTGGGACCAGCCCCGGCATCAGGAGTCCAAGCCAACCCAGCATCAGCCCCAGAGCCGCCACAAAAATAACTGCCAAGTACAAAGGCGACGCCGACTTTCCTAAACCGGACCACGTGAGAATCACCAATCCGACCGGATCCGCCGAATCTGCCGGTTTAGGGTTTTTGAACATGTTTGCTATTTTTTTTCCTTTTTAGTATTGGACTCATATTTCTGTTTTAGTTCTCGGTTGTTTAGGAATAATTAAGTCCTTTTAGTAGTCTAAATAGGACTCTAGGTTATTTCTTTATTATTTTCCAAGTTTGTTCCTAAGTAGGAAACCGTGGGGATGTCCTGGTTCATCTAGTATAAATAATAGGCTTCGGCCTCTCTTTGTGATCAACTTCCCTTTGAATTAAATACAAATCAGAACTTTGTTCTAAATTCCCTTCAAGTCTTTGCTCGTTGTTGCATTGCTTAAGGTTTGTATTATCAACAGAAGCATCCATCTTCTGTAGTGGAGCCACTCGACCGGACACTTTATGTTCCCAGCTATATACACCCGACGGGTCCAAGTACTTCTCGCCAAGTTTCATTGGTGATCACTATAGCCAATTTCAAGACTAGCAGTCGCTAGGGTCTCAGAGCAGCCAAGCCAAGGTTCATCACCCACGGAGGTGATTGGGTCAAGGACAACCGACTCTCGAGGTTCACATCAAAAAGTCCTTTTGACTAGTTACTCGTGTTGTCACAATGGTGGAGATGTTGTCGAATTGCAAACTTATGACATACTTCGGTCAAGAAAGTGATTGAGAGCAGAAACATGTCCTTAAAACCTGAGTGCGAGAGTCCGCATTGTACGAAATATTATCTGTGTGAGGAGTCTAGTCGGTTAGGTCGGATTTGTGTTTGATTGGTGATTGCTCCATGTTGTGTGCAGATAATCAGTGAGATCAGGTTGTTTGGTTGATGTGTATGCATGTTAGGTCACTCATTCTAGAAGTAGCAGTTCAGTAATTCATTGTGAAGGCTTCAATCTTAACTTGGTCGATCTTGTCATTTGTGAATCTGAGTGCGTTCTAGTTCAATTTGCTTGAGGACAAGCAAAAGCTTAAGTGTGGGGTATTTGATGACACTCGATTTGACGTGATTATCAGCCTCATTTAAGTGACATTTCCCTGCTTACGACACGGTTTTTAGGGTAGTTTAGGGTGTTTTCACTTGATTACAAGTCAGAAACCAATACCTACCTTGCCAACACTGAAGTTCTCGGCAAGAACTTTCATAGTTCTCGCCTAGGTGTTTGAACACTCAACTCACAGGAGGATCAAGGAAGAAGTACTCGGCGAGAACTTTCATAGTTTTCACCGAAGAGTTTTGCAACAGAGAACATAGGAGCCAATTGAACAAAAGTTTTCGGCAAGAACTTTCAAAGTTCTCGCCAAGAAGTTCCCTCTTTCCCAGCCGGATTTGGAGAAACCTATATAAAGCAATCGACGGCCATTATTCAAATACACTTATTCCTTGGATTAATTTCCAGACTTAGAGAGTTCGAGAGAGAGTTCAGAGTTTCCTGGAGAGATAGTGACACCATCTTCCCCTTCGGAGTAGTCGGAGCTAGGAGTGAAGATTGCCAGAGATTAGAACTTCTCCGGAGTCATCAGAACTAGGGTTTCAGTCCTTATCTGTTCTTCCTCTGTATGATGAACTCCTTTGTTGTTTTTGATTCTTTTGTGATATTCATGAGTAGCTAAACTCATAGAGCTTAGATTAGAGGAACCCTAAGTGACCCGGGGCTTTAAAGCGGTCACGGATCGGTAGTAATTAAATTCAGATACAGACAGTTTCTCTTGCATGTTTGATTTGTTCTTTGTTGTCTGTGTTTCTTTTCTAGCTTGATCACTTAGACTAGATTCTTGTTAAGCTGAGGATAGTAGCGAACGTTTGCCTCACTTTAAAACACCAAATCAACAATTAACCTATTCATTGGAGTGTGCCTTTTGTAGGAACCAGTTAGGGTTAATCCACTGCTAGAGTAACTCATTAATCACTAGTAATCGCGCCAGTTAGTTTTCTGTTGCAGAAGCAAACGCACGGACGGTAATTAATCTTGGGAGTTAGATCGGATAGAGCGAACGTTCGCCAGTCTTAAACCTAAGGGTTAGGAGTTATGGTGGTGTCTGAGAACTGAATGAATCGAGATTGAAAACCGCTGGTCTTGTGATCGCCAATGCTCTGGTGATCTTAGGGGGATTCGAAATCTAAGCTTGTTTGTCATCTTGTCAAGTCAATCAACCTTTCAGTTTATTTTCTGTTTTCATTTCAATTTTCTTTGCCTTGTAGATTAGAAGTCGTGGAACTCACACCACGCACAACGTGTTAAACCTGAGTAAATTGCCGGCTCATTTGAGTAAATGATTAGTCAAGACTCGTGGAATTCCCAACAAGAAGTACACACCAGCCCTAGCTACTGAGGAAGCCCTAGAGTTCAAGTCTTGGTGCCACCTATTGGTAAGTCCTTCCTTGATAGCTTTGAAGAAACTTGCAACTGCTTGAAGCTGAAATTTACTTGTTCTGCTTTCCTTTCAGTGATTACTACTAAATTCTAAACACGAGAGGAAAAATCAAGAGAGAGTGAGGATCAACCGAGAGTGTTATGAGGCCATATCCCTTGTTTTTCATGTGTTTTTGCTAACCATGACAGATAAGAGATTAGCCAAGCTCGAAGCCACCATAGCAAATGTTTCCCAAGTCATGAGACAGGTCCAAGCCACCTTAGAATGACTAGAGAGAGAAGCCGGAACTTTACCAGAGCAAAGACGAGCCAGAACCCGGGCTAGCCCCGAAGCCGCCCCGGGCCAGCACTCAGCCCTGCCCCGGGGTAGCACTTGCTCAGCCCTGGCACATCACCTTTCTCAGCCCCAGGCCTGTGCCCCGTCCAGCACCTCACCAGCATCACCGCTTCCCAACCTCACCAAAATAGAAAAATCAAAAGAAGTAATTTTCCTGGGAGATGAAGGACAAGAAACAACTACCGGAGTAGCCATCTCAAAGACTATTTCTTCCTCTTCCAACCGGAAGGTCATTCTCCCTCTAAGCACATCAATGATGGCTCCAACAATAGCAAGGAATGGTCGACCGGGTATGAGGGGAGTATTGAAATCCTCATTCATGTCTAGCACAACAAAATCAACCGGGAAGTAGCAATTATTGATTTTAATAAGGACATTTTTTACAATTCCAAGAGGTTGTTTAACACTCTTGTCCGCTAAGTGAATATCCATGTAAGTAGGAGTCAATTCCGTCAATCTAAGGAGTTTTCAAAGAGGATATAGCATAACATTTATACTAGCTCCTAGATAAGCAAGAGCCCTATCTATGCAATGGGAACCGATAAAGCAAGAAAAAGAAACACTCTCTAGGTCCTTCGCGCTCCTTGGTGACCAGTCTTTGGAGGATTTGTGAGTGATGAACGGTGTATGACAAGTTTATCAAATACTACTAAGCTGAAAGCTAAGCAGATCGTATTCCACGGGTCTTCTAATAATCGTCTACTCAAATGTAAAGGCAGATTACTCAGGCTTAACACGTTGTGCGTGGTGTGAGTTCCACGACTTCTATTCTAGAAAATGCAAGCAAATTAAAAACTAAATTGAAAGAAAGATTGAAAGATTGGTTGACTTAATAAAGACGACAGACAAGCTTAGACTTCGAATCCCCCTTAGTTCACTAGAGCATTGGCAATCAACAGATCAGCGGATTTCAATTCTCATTCAATCAATTCTAAGACACCACCATAACTTCTGACCCTTAGGTTTAAGACTGGCAAACGTTCGCTCTATCCGATCTAGCTACCAAGATTAATTAGCAGCCCGAGTACGGTCGCTTCTTGCGACGACTAAACTAACTGGTGGAATTACTAACGATTTATGAGTTACTCTGACAGTGGACTAACCCTAACTGGTTCCTACGAAAGGCACACTCCAATGAATAGGTTAATTGTTGATTTGGCATTTTAAAGTGAGGCAAGCGTTTGCTTCTATCCTCAGCTTAACAAGAATCTAATCTAGGTGATCAAGCCAGACAAGAAACATAAACAGCGAAGAACAAACCAAACATGAAAGAGAAACTGATTAAACTTTGAATCTAATCACCGCCGATTCGTGACCGCTTTAAAGCCCTGGGTCACTTAGGGTTCATCTAGTCTAAGCTCTACTAGTTTAGCTACTCATGTTCATAACGACAGAAACAAAGACAGAAACAAAGTTCATCATGAAAAGGAAGAACAAATAGAAACTGTAAAACCTAATTAAGACGACTCTGGCAAAGCTTCGCTCTCCGGTAATCTTCAATCCTAGCTCCGAGTCTCCGAGGTGAAGGGATGGCGTCACGATCTCTTCTTGGCTCTTCAAATTCTTCAACTTTGTTCTCTCGAACTTCTTAGGTCTGCAACTCGTCAAAGTTCTATTATGAAAAGTGTCTTATGAAGTGTATCTGATATTGGGCCGCCGGTTAAGTATTTATACTTAACCCTATTAGCGCCGAATTTGTCTGGATTTTTTGGCGAAAACTTCAGAAGTTTTCGCCGAAAACTCTTTTGAAAATTGATGGCTTCCGTCGACTGATCTCCTGTGAGTTTTATGTTTAGAGTTTTCGGCGAGAACTTTGACGGGATTTTTGAAAAATGGGGGGCGGCGACAGTGGAGTAGCGGCGGCGATTTTTGAAAAATGGGGGGTGTAATTTTTTCATTCGAAAATCTGAGGGGGAGAGAGAGAAAAGAGACCGGGAAAAAGAAAGAAATAGGGGAAAAAGATTTTGGATTTTCTGAAATTTTTCGGTGAAAAGAAGTGCAATTTTTTGCCGAAAAGTTTAGTTCAAAACGTATGTCGGATTTCAAAGTGAGTATTCGCTGAAAAGTGGGGTACTTTTCAATGAAAAGTTTATAAAAAATTGGGCAAAAAACACAGTGGGTTTTAAAGAAGAGTTTTCGCCGAAATGAGTGCAATTTTCGGCAAAAACTTTGCACTGCAATTTTTTTCAAAACGTTTTCGCAATTCTGGCAAACTTCAGAAAATCAAAACTAATTTCATAAAAATCGGAACAACATCAAACAACTTGCGATTGAAACATTGACACACAAACTACACATGAAAAATAATAAATCATGCAACTGACACTTTTGGCTCCCCCGAACCGACTCTAAAATACTGAGTTCGACACAAATTAAAAACTGACTCCAGTCGTGGGTTGCCTCCCACGAAGCGCTCTTGATTAACGTCTGATGACACTCGATTTGACATGATTATCAGCCTCATTTAAGCGACATTTCTTTGCTTAAGACATGGTTTTAAGGGTAGAATAACGAATATTCAATCGATTGCCCTATCTCGTGCCATTTGTGTTACCTTGGCCCATTTTGGGTCTATTTGATGGTTTTCTAGTGTTTTTGTGTTAGCACAGGTTTTTGCCGTCAAATAAAGTAGCCATGAACGTGTCTAAGGCGTTGGAACCTTGAGGAATCAAACCGGAATCGATCCAAGGAGCCGATTAAGTCAAACCAAAAGTCTGCCCATTCACACTTACATTTTCGGCGAAAATAAGCATATGTTTTCGGCGAAAATAATAGTACAAATCGACTGACGCCAAGAGAAGGAGATTTTCGGCGAAAATGCTGAGTTTTCAGACCGAGAAGACAAGGCAGAGAGATCAGCCGGCGGGACTTCCATTCACAAGCATGTTTTCGGCGAAAATAAGTCAATATTTTCGGCAAAAAATATCAAAAGAAATCCGGCTGATTAGGGTTAAGTATAAATACTTAACCCGGCTGCCCAAAAGAAGATACCTCATAATCATATCATAATTTACACTTTTCGAATTAGAATCCTCTCAAGTTCTGGAGTGAAGAGTTAGAGTTCAAAGAGCCGGAAAGAGATCGTGATGCCATCCCTTTCATCTCGGAGAACCGGAGCTAGGAGTGTTATTTACCGAAGATCGAAGTCTGTCAGAGTCGTCTAAATTAGGTTTTTCAGATTCTTTTTTGTTCTTCCTCTGGATGATGAACTCTTTCTTTGTCTTTGTTGCTTTTGTAATAATCATGAGTAGCTAAACTCGTTAGAGCTTAGACTAGATGAACCCTAAGTGACCCAGGGCTTTAAAGCGGTCACGGATCGGCGGTGATTAGATTCGAAATTCAATCAGTTCTTTTTCATGTTTGATTTGTTCTTCATTGTTCATGTTTCTTGTCTGGATTGATCACCTAGATTAGATTCTGGTTAAGCTAAGGATAGAAGCGAACGCTCGCCTTACTTTAGAACATCGAATTGAACAATTAACCTTATAATTGGAGCGTGCCTTTCGTAGGAACCAGTTAGGGTTAATTCACTGCAAGAGTAACTCATTAATCATTTAGTAATTGCACCAATTAATTAAGTCGTTGTGAGACGCGACCGTACTCGGGCAGCTAGTTAATCTTGCTAGTTAGAACGGATAGAGCGAACGTTCGCCGGTCTTAAACCTAAGGGTAAGGAGTTATGGTGGTGTCTTAGTAATTGATTGAATGAGAATCGGAATCCGCTGATCTGTTGATTGCCAATGCTCTGGGGAACGAAGGGGGTTTCAAAGTCTAAGTTCGTCTGTCATCCTTGTTTTCAAACCCTAAATTCTCAATCTGCTTTAGTTTAATTTTTAATTTCTCCGCATTTCGTAGATTTAGAAGTCGTGGAACTCACACCACGCACAACTTGCTTGCATTTGAGTATTTTGCTAGTTTTAAAGTAGTCAATCTTAGAAGACCCCTGGAATACGATCTGCTTAGCTCTCGTTAGCTGGGTAGTATTTGATCAACCGCTTCTGCGACGTTCATCAACGCCCTTGAGCTGGACGATACCTGGACGGTATTAGGAGACATCCCAACTCAGGATCTCCTTAACGCTAGCGTCAGAATTCATGAGGTAGAGCTTCGGGGTACCTCCGGTGAGTGTGAATTTCTTCCCGTTAGGATGAATGAGCTTAGTACGTCCATCGGGAAGGTGGTCGGTAATCTTAAATGGCCCGAACAGTTCTCTTGAGAGATCATCCTTTGCAAGAGTTACAGTGGAAGGAATGAGAACAGTCGGTTTTGTGTTCTTTTTAGCCTTCGGCTTCATTTCACCGGGATCTGTGATCTTTGGCGTTTCCTTGGGAGATGCTTTTGGCTTCTCCTTCTTCACTTGCTTCTACGCCGGTGGCTCTACAGGAATTGGTGGTGCGGCTGGCTCGGAAGAGGATGGCGGAGCAACTGGCCTCCAGACCATTTGAGTCTTCCTCCGTAGACTGCCAGGTTCCTTGCTTGGCAGTGATTGAGAAGAAGAGGCTTCTGGTTCCTTCTTCTTCGGCGGCTTTTGCGCCGTGGGTCCGCGCTTCTGCTTGATAATTTGTTCAACACCCACAACAACAATTGATCTAGAAACACTAGAAGAGACATCAGTAACGGAGTTGACCAATGTCAACTACACAGTTTCAACAACAAGACAGTGGGGTTCTTCCTTCATAGGAGTATATTTCATACCGTCCTTAAGGCGGAATGTTATCATTTCCTAACCAACCCTCAAGGTCAAAGAACCACTCGGAACATTGATTTGCATTCCGGTTGTTGCCATGAAGGGTCGACCTATAAGAATAGTAGAATCTTCCTCGCGAGTATCTATAATCACAAAATCAGCTAGGAAAGTGAAAGGACCACATTTAGTAACAACATCCTTAATCTCTCCTCTAGGCGTTTTCAATGATCTATTAGCAAAGACAAGTTGCATGCTAGTCGGTTCAAGTTCTCCTAGATTCAATTTCTCAAACAAACTCATAGGCATGACATTTATAGACGCACCTAGATCAACCAAACTACGTTCTATCTCAATATCATTAATGACTAGAGGTAGTGTGAAAGAACCAGGATCGGGACACTTAGCTGGATATGGCGAGGAAGGCTTCTTGCTACGGGTGGTAGGGTATCCTTCTTTGTTTCCCCACATGCCAGTCTTGATCCTTGCGTTCAGTAGCAATGCATTCAGGAATGGAGGCTTCTCGTAGTACGGAGCAAGAGGAGGATCATACTCCTTAGGTGCCTCCTTCTTTGTTACCTTCTTCCCCGTAACTTCAATGGCACTGTATAAAATAGAAGAAGTATTAGTAGGTGAGTTCACCGGACTTTGAATAGATACCATCTTGGCTTGCTCCTTTCTTGGATTCGGCTCGGTTTGGCTCGGGAGCTGGCCAGACGGGCGACCAGATGCTAGCATGCTAGAGATATGGTTTACTGCTCTATTCTTTGACCGGAAGCAATCAGTTCTTGGTTGAGGAGAGCTTGAGCTTTGAACTGACTATCATGATCGTCAAGTCTGGTGATGATCTGATTGAGCTTCTTGTCGAGTTCACTAATGTTGTTGTCCTTCTGATGCTGCTATCCTGTATAAGTATTGTTCAAATACTAATTCTGGCGATTGCCAGGAGCTGTTCCATAGTTACCCGGATTTCGGTGCGGTGGCTGGTAGACACCTCCCGTCGGATTTTTGGCTTTTGATCTTGAACTGAACAAGTTGGTCAGTTATTCTGATTCTGCCCTTGGTTCTGGTTGGCACCGACATTGTAGGGAGGGCGATCTTGGAAATTTCCCTACTGTCTGTAGTTGCGGTAGCCAACATAACCTTGTTGATTGTTGTTAAAGCCTTGATAAACGAAGTTGACTTCTTCGGTTGACCAGACTTCTGCTTTGCCAAAGTTCTTGCATCGGCATCCGTTATGAGCACAAGCTCCACCACTCTAATCAGCAACGTAGACAGAGGCTGCTGGCGGCTTGATAGGTGTAGTAGACTTCTTCAGATGCTTCTCAACTTATGCTTTAATGGTTGCTTCAAGATCGAGCTTGCTTCTTGATCCTTCTGATTGTCGTTCCCAGTTCCTTGACTTGGAAGCACAGTTCACGAAATGGAGAAGAGCAGCTTCAGATGTGAGGGTAGTGCAGTCCCCTTCAGCTAGGGAATTGACCCATTTAGCAGATTCTTCACGAAGACCTCGAGCAAAGATTTCAGTTAACTGTCTCTGCTCGAAACCATGGTGAGGACAGTTGTAGAGAAGGTCTTGGAATTCATTTCAAGTGTCATCTAAGCTTGCACCTTCCTTCTGAGAAAGTCTGGCGATGCTGTCCTTGAAGGCTGTTGTTCTAGAAGGAGGGAAATACTCTTCGACGAAGTCTTGAGCAAGAGTATCCCAATCTCTGTAGTAACCAGGTGGTTTGCCAGTGAGCCACCTCTTAGTTGCGCCTTTAAGAGAGAACGGGAAAGCTCTCAAGCATAGAGTGTTCTTATCGAGATTCCCATTCTTGAAAGTGCCGCAGAGATTGATGAAATACGCCAGATGTGTGCACGGATTGTCAAGTGGCCTGCCTTCAAATTGTAAATCCCTAGAGATCATGGTCAAGAAAGGAATCTTGATCTCATAGTCAGGATTTCCTTCGATGCGTGGCACAACACAGCAATAGAAGATCGAACGCTAGTCGCGCTCGGCTTGTTGTAGTCAGCTAGATTCTTCGGAATGACCGGTGGTAGTGGTGGTGGTACTTGATCTTCAATCTTGGGAGATGGAGGAGGTGAGAGTGATTCAGTGTATGAAGCGGATGAAGATGAAGATGAGGAACTCTCCTTTAGTTCCTCGATCTTAATTGGGGTGAAAGATGGAGGTGGATTGGTTCTGCCTTGCTTCAGAATCTGCGATCGTCTTGGTGGAGCAAAACTGCATGGTCTCTCTACACTCTTAGCTTTGTCGTTCTTGGCGGTTTGGGAGCGCGTGAGAGGGCGGTGGTGCATAAACCTGTGAAAAATCTACAAATGACAAAAACAGGCACAACCAGTGTAAAATCGAAGTGGATGGAAAAATGAAAGGTGGAAAGTAGAAGAATAAAATGCCAGTTCTTCTTTCAAACAATTAAAAGAAGTCCCTGGCAACGGCGCCAATTTGATGAACGTTGTATGACAGGTTTATCAAATACTACTAAGCTGAAAGCTAAGCGGATCGTATTCCACGAGTCTTCTAATAATCGTCTACTCAAATGTAAAGCAGATTACTCAGGATTAACACGTTGTGCGTGGTGTGAGTTCCACAACTTCTATTCTAGAAAATGCAAGCAAATTAAAAACTAAATTGAAAGACAGATTGAAAGATTGGTTGACTTAACAAAGACGACAGACAAGCTTAGACTTTGAATCCCCTTAGTTCACCAGAGCATTGGCAATCAACAGATCAGCGGATTTCAATTCTCATTCAATCAATTCTAAGACACCACCATAACTCCTGACCCTTAGGTTTAAGACTGGCGAACGTTCGCTCTATCCGATCTAGCTACCAAGATTAATTAGCCGCCTGAGTACGGTCACTTCTTGCGATGACTAAACTAACTGGGGGAATTACTAACGATTTATGAGTTACTCTTGCAGTGGATTAACCCTAACTGGTTCCTACAAAAGGCACACTCCAATGAATAGGTTAATTGTTGATTTGGCGTTTTAAAGTGAGGCGAGCGTTCGCTTCTATCCTCAGCTTAACAAGAATCTAATCTAGGTGACCAAGCTAGACAAGAAACATAAACAACGAAGAACAAACCAAACATGAAAGAGAAACTGATTAAACTTTGAATCTAATCACCGCCTATCCATGACCGCTTTAAAGCCCTGGGTCACTTAGGTTTCATCTAGTCTAAGCTCTATGAGTTTAGCTACTCATGTTCATAACGACAGAATCAAAGACAGAAACAAAGTTCATCATGAAAAGGAAGAATAGATAGAAACTATAAAACCTAATTAAGACGACTCTGGCAAAGCTTCGCTCTTCGGTAATCTTCAATCCTAGCTCCGAGTCTCCGAGGTGAAGGGATGGTGTCACGATCTCTTCCTGGCTATTTGAACTCTTCAACTCTGTTCTCTCAAACTTCTTAGGTCTGGAACTTGTCAAAGTTCTATTATGAAAAGTGTATTATGAAGTATACCTTATATTGGGCCGCCGATTAAGTATTTATACTTAACCCTATCAGCGCCAGATTTGTCTGGATTTTTTGGCAAAAACTTCAGGAGTTTTCGCCGAAAACTTCTTTGAAAATTGCTGGCTTCCGTCGACTGATCTCCTGTGAGTTTTATGTTTAGAGTTTTCGGTGAGAACTTTGACTTCTCGCCAAAAACTTCTTCTTGTAAGCTCTACCGATTTCTTCTGGAATTTTTGGTGAAAACCTCAAGTCTTTTCACCGAAAACTTCTATGTAAAACGGGGCAGGATTTGTGTTGACTTGATTGACTCCTTGGATCGATTCCAGTGTGGTTCCTCGAGGTTATAATGCCTTAGACACGTCCTTGGTTACATTTTTTGACGGCAAAAACCTGTACTATCACGAAAATACTAGAAAACCATCAAATAGACCCGAAACGGGCCAAAGTAACACAAATGGCACGAGATAGAGCAGTTGAGTGAATATTCGCTATTCTACCCTAAAAACTATGTCTTAAGCCAAGAAATGTCACTTAAATGAGGCTGATAATCACGTCAAATCGAGTGTCATCAGTGAGCAATTCATCTCAAGAGTCACTTCATCGAGTCTTCCAAGTTCCACCTTTTTTAGGCAAAACTTTTTCAAGTGGTCGCTGCTTGATGGTTTCTTGGCTATCTTGTCCAAGAACTCCTTGTTGATGCGCACCTTCTCTAGCATCGCCACCTCTTCAACCGTTTTGCTTATCACCGGAGGAGGTAGCACCTCCTCGACAACTTCAGCACTTTACAACTCCACTCCTTCCTTCTTGAGGAACTAGTCATACAAAACTTAGCATGCGTTGGAAATATAGTAAGAAAATGCAAAAACTAAGTCATTACCTCCCGTTTCTCAAGAACCTTGAGAAATGCCTGAAAAGATTCATCTTGCGACTCGTCCCTCACTCAATTGGGGAATCGCATCAGTGGAACATAAGGAGGGACCACCACTTTGACTTGAGAGATGTTCTTCATCGGAGATGTGACCACCTTAATCTCTTCTTTTTGTACTAGAACCGCCTTTAAATTCTCTTGACGTGGATTAGGCTCGGCGATGCTAGGCAGAGCTCTCGATTGTCACATATTCGTTCCTACCACCCATACCAACTCAGAAATCTGGGTCTCTGTCCTCTAATATTGAGCTAGTTGACCCTTGAGTTGCTTCTTTGAAGCCGCAAATCATACATCATACTTGCTCTCCATCCGCTCCAATCTTTGGCCATTCTTCTTCTCCATCCTATCAAGCCTCAACATAATCTCCCTAGTAGTCGGCTCCGCACTACTAGATGATTCATTGTTATTTCTCCCACCTAATCCTCGAGAACCACTTCCTTATCCTTGATTCCTAGACCTCTTCTTCTGATCCTAGCTGTAGTCACGATTGTCTCACGCTTGCGGTCTGAAACCACCATACTCGGACTGATTCTGAGGACATATGATGACACTCGATTTGACGTGATTATCAGCCTCATTTAAGCGACATTTCTTTGCTTAAGACATGGTTTTTAGGGTAGAATAACGAATATTCAATCGATTGCCCTATCTCGTGCCATTTGTGTTACCTTGGCCCGTTTCGGGTCTATTTGATGGTTTTCTAGTGTTTTTGTGTTAGCACAGGTTTTTGCCGTCAAATAAAGTAGCCATGGACGTGTCTAAGGCGTAGGAACCTCGAGGAATCAAACCGAAATTGATCCAAGGAGCCAGTCAAAGTGAAACAAAATCCTGCCCGAGTACAAAGAGATTTTCGCCGAAATTGAGCTTGCATATTCGGCGAAAATATTAGTGCATTCAACTGGTGCCGAGTCAAAGGACATCTTCGGCGAAAACATTGTACTCTTCGGACCGAAAATACAAGGAAGAGAAAGCACTCCCGAACACAAAGGAATTTTCGCCGAAATTCTTAAGGAATTTTCGGCAAAAATAATACACTATTCCGGGTCAAGTTAGGGTTAAGTATAAATACTTAACCCGGCGGGCCAAACAGATAGATACAATCATAATTTGAAAAACACAACTTTTGGGGAGATCAGAATCCTCTCAAGTTCTGGAGCGAAGAGTTCGGATTCGAAGAGCCGGATAGAGATCGTGACGCCATCCTTTCCATCTCGGAGAACCGGAGCTAGGAGTGTAGATTACCGAAGATCGGAGTCTGTCAGAGTCGTCTGAATTAGGTTTTTCAGATTCTTTTCTGTTCTTCCTCTGAATGATGAACTCTTTCTTTGTCTTTGTTTCTTCTGTAATGATCATGAGTAGCTAAACTCGTTAGAGCTTAGACTAGATGAACCCTAAGTGACCCAGGGCTTTAAAGTGGTCACGGATCGGCGGTGATTAGATTCGAAATTCAATCAGTTTCTCATTCATGTTTGATTTGTTCTTCATTGTTCACGTTTCTTGTCTGGATTGATCGCCTAGATTAGATTCTTGTTAAGCTAAGGATAGAAGCGAACGCTCGCCTTACTTTAGAACATCAAATTGAACAATTAACCTTATAATTGGAGTGTGCCTTTCGTAGGAACCGGTTAGGGTTAATTCACTTCAAGAGTAACTCATAAATCAATTGCACCAATTAATTAAGTCGTTGCGAGAGGCGACCGTACCCGGGCGGCTAGTTAATCTTGGTAGTTAGAACGGATAGAGTGAACGTTCGCCGGTCTTAAACCTAAGGGTAAGGAGTTATGGTGGTGTCCTAGTAATTGATTGAATGAGAATCGAAATCCGCTGATCTGTTGATTGCCAATGCTCTGGGGAACGAAGGGGGATTCAAAGTCTAAGTTCGTCTGTCATCTTTGTTTTCAAACCCTAATTTCCTATCTGTTTTAGTTTAATTTGTTTTAATTTCCCTGCTTTCCTTAGAATTAGAAGTCGTGGAACTCACACCACGCACAACGTGTTTGCCTTCGAGTACTTTGCTAGTTCAGAAGTAACCCATCAGAAGAGACCCTTGGAATACGATCTGCTATAGCTTTTCTTAGCATTAGTAGTTATTTGGTTGAACTGAACAACGATCTTAGGTTCACCAACATACTTGAGAAATGAAGAGGAGATCCTCACTATGCATGGGATGGTTGTTCCAAAGTTGTGAAATGCGCCCCCATTATGGTTACAAGTACCGCACCATCCACAAGGATCCTGGAGATTTTTGGTTCTAGGATATTGTAGACAAGCGCGCTCTGGATGAGGAGGATCACCACAAGTCTTACAGCTCTCCACATTCTTGAAAGAACCTCTCGATGAAGCATTACCAGAGTTCGAATGTCTAGACGACATCCTATCAACTTGTAGCTGCAATTTCTTCAACTCGATTTCCTGGGAATCCACCAAAGTTTGGAAAGGATAAGTGTCTCCCTTGCTAGAATCTCGAAGAGCATCTCTCCTCGTCGAAATCCTACTGTTCTTTGAATCCGATATAGAGTGATCAAGAGCCTCAGTTGGAGACAGAGTAGAAACAACTCCTTGCGCCAACTAATTCAGGATCATGGTTGGCGCATCATTCAGACCAGTACCAAAGAAATTGGCAAGTTGTACATCTCCAAACCCATGATGTGGCCAAGCTCTCAGAATCTCTTGGAATCTGTACCCGCAATCATACAAAGTTTCATCATCCAGTTGCATGAACCAGACAATCCTCTTCTGAAATTCTGAAGTCTTGGAGGGCGGAAAGAATTCCTCCAAGAATACTTGAGCAAGCTATCACCAATTGGTGAAAATTCCTCCGGGTTGGCTATTGAGCCACCTCTTAGCTACCCCCATGAGAGAGAAAGGGAAAAGCATGAGGCAGATATCATTCCCTGAAACGCTCTGCTACTTGTAGGTGTTGCAGAGCTCAAGCAATTTCTCAATGTGCGCGGTTGGACACTCTTGAAGACTTTCATGATATGGTATATTGGATACCATATTGATTAAATGCGGTTTCAACTCAAAATCTCCAGCCGTAATCTAGGGTAGAACGATACTTCTCTCGACTTCTCCCACCACTGGTTTGGTGAAGTCCGCCAACGATCTTCTCCCATCCTCCATGTCGAAGAAAGGATTCTCAAAGTCCTCGAGATGTTGCATAAACAAAAATAAAGAAGAACCAAGATTCAAAAGTACGCAATCCTTATCAACAAACACATGAACCAAACAAACAAAAATAGTGCAAATAAAAAGGGTGGAGCACAGTCACTCAAAAATTTCAGACCGAAACAAAAGGGTCCTTGACAACGACGTCAAAGTTTGATAAGAGGAAAACCTCTCCTCAAAGATACCTAGCTTTTGACTAGGGTTGTGTTCTCGTGGGGTTCCTTTGTTTGGCTTACTCGTTAGGAGATAGGTGCTCAAGGGGGGTTGAGGTATAGGTTCCTCGAAGGTCAATGGTTCATTCAATCACAAAGTCCAACAAGGCTCAAGTCAAGACTCAAGCACGAGCTCAAAGAGCATGGAAAAGGGTGGGTCAACAATTTAATCGAAGCGCACACAAAGACAAACACGAAGTGAATGAAATGCAAGAGAAGCAAGGGTCAAGCAAGTTTCCCTTCGGGATCATGAATCATGAGGTACACAACCTAGGATAATCAAGTCGAACAAGAACAAGATGGGATTGATGCGAGGAAAATATATAACTCCCCCCTCACTTAACCACATAGTCTAGGAGTTTTGATCCATTTTCCCTTGGTTTCTTAGGGGTTTGTCTTGTTTTGGCACTTTTACCAATTGAGGCGACAAGGGACTTTCACAGGCCATTTTATCCCTTTTTCTAGTATTTTTTATGACATTTCAGGTTACACCATGAAAGGTGGGTGAACAAGGATTCTAACAGTTCTAAAATCATGCCTCGACCAGAAGCTCGTAGCTCCCAATGCGGTAGCTCGAAGTTGGTGCCCAAAAGTAGTGTCCAGGGCGCGCTCGGTACCCCCTACGACTGCATGGAAAATTAGCGCACTCTCCACCAAATTTTTTGGTGGAAATGTGGAGTTGGGGCATGGTCATGGTCACCGCGCCTGCGCCCGCCCACGCTCGGTCACCCACTGCGGCCACGGTCCCTCTTTTGTCAACACTATTTAAGTGGTTTTTCAACACCTTTAAGGGGGAGTTTGAATTTTGGTCTCCTCCAAGATGAGTTGATGAAGGAAAGAGGTCTCCACCATCTCCTAGACCACTCCGAAGGGTCTCCACTCAATCATCCATCATCCTAAGTCCATCCAAGAGTTAAGAATGTCCAACTCTTCCACTTCTTTTTGTAGATCCATGGTTGTTCTTGTTCTTTGTATGGCATACTAGACCTAGGGTTTGGGTTTGGAGGAATCCACGGTTGTAAGGTTGTTATGTGGGATTCAATTGTGTGGATGATGCACAAAAAAAATTATATCACTTTTTCTCCCACACTTAACCATGTTTTCTAGATGTCTTACACCCCTTTTCCACGATTTTATTCTTTCCCTTGTTTCAACATTTTACCTGATTATGGTGACTAGGGACTTTTACAGTCCATTTTCACTTGGTTTTGAGTATTTTTTATGTTGTTTCAGGTCACATTGTTAGAGAGTGCCGCGAGAGCTTTCACATGGTTTAAACGGTTTTTCATTCGGAAGTATGAAGCTCCTAGAGTGATCGTGTGAAGTTGGCACCCGAGAAGGACTACAGACCGCACCCCATTACTCATCGCGACCACACAATAAATATGCGTGGTCACCGCCAAATGTTTTGGGCATAAGATGGCGACCAAGGCCTCCAAACTCGTAGTTCTGACCTCCGCCCCCGCGGCCTCTCAACTCTCGCACCCATAAACACGCGTAGTCACCCAAATCTCGCGCCCGCGCCCCATCGATTCAATACTATTGATGGACACGCTTTTGGCGTGCGTGTAGTCAAATAAACTACCAAGATGGAAGCTAGGGTAGATCGTATTCCACAGGTCTTCTAATCATTGATTACTCAAATATAAAGGCAAATTACTCAGATATAACACTTTGTGCGTGGTGTGAGTTCCACGACTTCTAATTCTAAGAAATGCTCGGAAATTAAAAAATAAAACTGAAAACATATTGAAAGATTGGTTGATTAAACAAAGATGGCAGACAAGCTTAGACTTTGAATCCCTCTTCGTTCACCAGAGCATTGGCAATCAACAGATCAGCGGATTTCGATTCTCATTCAATCAATTCTAAGACACCACCATAACTCCTTACCCTTAGGTTTAAGACTGGCGAACGTTGCTCTATCCGATCTAGCTACCAAGATTAATTAGCCGCCCGAGTACGGTCACCTCTTGCAATGACTTAACTAACTGGTGCAATTACTAACGATCTATGAGTTACTCTTGCAGTGGATTAACCCTAACTGGTTCCTACGAAAGGCACACTCCAATGATTAGGTTAATTGTTCGATTTGATGTTTTAAAGTAAGGCGAGCGTTCGCTTCTATCCTTAGCTTAACAAGAATCTAATCTAGGTGATCAATCCAGACAACAATCATGAACAATGAAGAACAAATCAAACATGAAAGAGAAACTGATTGAACTTTGAATCTAATCACCGCCGATCCGTGACCGCTTTAAAGCCCTGGGTCACTTAGGGTTCATCTAGTCTAAGCTCTACGAGTTTAGCTACTCATGTTTTTCACAAAAGAATCAAAGACAAAGACAAAGTTCATCTTGAACAGAGGAAGAACAGAAAAGGATCTGAAAAACCTAATTAAGACGACTCTGGCAGAACTTCGATCTCCGGTAATCTAGAATCCTAGCTCCGAGTCTCCGAGATGAAAGGGATGGCGTCACGATCTCTTCCTGGCTCTTCAAACTCTAAACTCTCCTCCAGAACTATTGAGAATCCTCGATGTATTTGGTATTAGTTGGTATTATGAGCTGTGTCTTCTGATATGGGCCGCCGGTTATGTATTTATACTTAACCCTAATACCGTCGGATTTGCCTGGGATTTTCGCCGATAATATGATGGAATTTTCGTCAAAAATTCCTTTGTAAATGGGGTGATCGCTGGCTGTTTCTCCTGTGATTTTTGAACGCCGGGTTCTCGGCAAAAACTTGAAGTTTTCGCCAAAAACTTCTTCTTGAAAGCTCTGCCGATTTCTTCATGAGTTTTCGCCGAAAACTTCTTCTTGAAAGCTCTGCCAATTTCTTCATGAGTTTTCGCCGAAAACTCCAAGGGATTTTCGCCGAAAACTTCTTTGTAAATGGGAGAAGAATTTGGTTCGACTTGATTGACTCCTTGGATTGATTCCGGTGCGATTCCTCGAGGTTCCAATGCCTTAGACACGTCCTTGGCTACTTTATTTGACGGCAAAAACCTGTGCTAACATGAAAACACTAGAAAACCATCAAATAGACCCGAAACGGTCCAAAGTAACACAAATGGCACGAGATAGAGTATTTAAGTGAATATTCGCTATTCTACCCTAAAAACCATGTCTTAAGCAAAGAAAAGTCGCTTAAATGAGGCTGATAATCACGTCAAATCGAGTGTCATCAAAATACCCCACACTTAAGCTTTTGCTTGTCCTCAAGCAAACTGAATAGAAACGCTCATGTTCACAAATGATAAGATTTATTAAATTGGAGTTCAATCAAACACAATGAATTATTAGACAGATAATTCCTAGAACAGGGAACCTAACATGCATACTGATCAACGAAACAACCTGGTCTCACTAAAAACTGCACACGACAAGTAATAGCAACCAATTATGCACGAATTTGACCTGACCGACTAGACTCCTCACACAGGAAATATTTAGTAAATGGGGAACTCTCACTCTCTGTGTTTAAGGACGTGTTTTTGCTCTCAATCATTTTCTATTACTGAATTATGTCATAAGTTTGCAATTCGACCACATCTCCACCACTGTGACAACACGAGTAACTAGTCAAGAAGGACTTCCTTGCTAGGACTGTAACGAATTCTACACTACAAGGGTTTATGGTGAGATGGATGATGGGAATGTATGATGATGGCTTTGGTGCGGTGTAACTTTCGACTAACTTCCCTTGAATCTAGCCTATGGCTTCCTACCGTCTAACCAGACATGGGTGGAATAGTGAACGCTCGTCCTATGATACCCTCAAGCAACCTAGCACTTTATTTTCTTTTCACACACATTTTTTTCTTTTGAATTTTCTTTTGACTTCGTTCTTCCATATGTAGGGAGAAGAACGTTTATTTGAACTAAAAACTTGAAACTTTTCTGATTTTTCTGCTTTCTTTTTCGACATTTCTTTTGTTTTTCTTTGACTCTTTTTTTTATGCCGTTTCTTTCTTTTAGTTGCTAGAGGGGTTTACACGTTTGGACATAATAGCTAAGACCACCTGTTTAATGGCTATAGGCAGGTTACCACAAACCGACTTCCGGTAGGTCAATCTAGGACTACAACCACAGTGGATCAACGGGGAATGAAAGAATGGGAAATGGTTGTAATGTATATCAAACCGAAAGAACAGGCCAAGCTCAAGGGTTTAAACCTAATGGATTTGTCGTTTGGTAGGCTATATGGCTTAGTAGCTGAATCTAGGTGCCCCTATCATTCTAGAACTCGTGTCATCGTGTGGTCTCGAGTAGGTCTCATGCAAATTCTAACTCATTTAGGCAAACAGAAAATCACTCAAAAAGAATTGAAATTGCAAGTTACGTGCAATGGATCAAAAGCTCACAGTTGGTTTGCTAGTCGGATTCGGTCATTTTCATGCAATCAAGGTTAAGTGTGATTTTAAAAATCTGTTCTAACCAGGCAATTTAGCATCAAAGTAAACACGTTGGTTCTCAAGTTCTAGGTTAAGCAGTCCAAGCATCATTATGAAAGGTTGAACAACAACTTAACATCAAAAATCAAGAACTGAGCCATTCTAATGTTAGAGAGACTGGACAGAAATCACGAGGCACACAAAAACACAATCAAGGGCAATCAAGTTCATGCAAGGTTCTCTAGCATCCTACCCCACACTCAAATCGTACTGTGTCCTCAAAGGCCTAAATCTAGAGTTCAAAGTGAAGTACAAGAACCTGGTTTGAGATGGTTGGCGTAGGGGATGAGCACGGATCCTCGAAGCAGAGGCAATCTACCAAAGTTAAGCAAAGGGAATCTACCGATTGCCTGCAAAACAAAAACAAATGAAAGATAAAAAGGAAACCGGGACATGTGTCCCGGATCCACACAGAAAAAAGGTGGATCAAAATCCGAAAAGAAGAAATGAAAATAAAGGACCAGAAAAGGAATACAACCCGATCACTGCTGGTTAGGCGCATCGGGAGGGGGAATGTGGAGGGCGTCGCCTATCTGTCGCTGCCATGCCAGTTGTGCCTCATACCTATCGTCATTGCGGCGCATGTGCTGCTGCATAATAGTCCATCTGGCGTGCTGAGCGGCGCTATCAGTGATGCGCCACTCCTGGAGTCGCTCGTACAGCTCTCCGATGTCAGCTGGATGCGGTCGGTGCTGAGGATGAGGTGCCTGGTATGGATCTGGAATGGGCACCTAGAGATGGAATGATATTCCAGGCCATGCTGTTGGCCGAGGATAGAAGCCCTAGCACTGGAGAAAAGCCTCAGACTGCTCCTAGCCTGACCTCCATGAGCCCTGAAGAAGAAGCCCATCACTCGGGTGACCCTCTGGAACCATTTCTGGAGTATAGGAGGAAAAGAGCACGAGAATACTTCACCTGGAGAGGAGAGCTTCCAAGGAATGACCCTGAGCCGAGCCATGAGAAGACTTGGAGTCCTTGGCCCCGAGGCGTGACACTTAGGCCGACCCAGCCCCCGGAGAGCTACATCAGAAGCTACTTGGATGCCTATCTGAATCTTACAGAAGAAGGCCCAAGCGGAAATGGAGAAGGCCCAAGGAAAGAACAGCCCCGAGCCCTATGGCAACTGGACCGATCAGAGAAATTCTATGGAGCCGGCCACGAAGAACAAATCTTTTGGACAAGGCCCTTGCCACTGAACCAGCCCGGAGCACCAGGCTCGCGACCGCCACCCGAACCAAGTCTGGCGCCTGCCCGGTCAAGCCCATCGGGCCACCACATGTGCCCAACCGGCCCAAGCAGCCGTACGCGGCCAGATTAGGGTTTTTGACCTAATTTAGGTCTTTTATTCTGCTTTAAAGACTACAACTATTATTTTATGTTTTATTCCTTTTTAGTACGATCATTTAGGGGTTTTAGGATTCTTTTTAGGAATAGGACTCTTTTACTTTATTCTTATTTAGGAAGTAGTGTTTAGGGAGGAGAGCTTGTTCCCTCACCTATATATAGAGGCCGTCGGCCACCCTTTGTAAACACAACTTTTATGAAATAAACAACCCCCTTTGAAAGAACTTTGTTCTGAATCCTTTATTGTATCTGCATGTTGCGATACTAAAGGCCCGACTTATCATCAAGAGCATCCATCTCTTGGCGTGGCGTCTACGACTTGATACTTCGGGTTCCCAGCTGTTATATAGCTGACGGGTCAAAGATAGAAAGAGACGACCTTCTTGCGCTGCCTCTTCTTGTGCTCGTCCAGATCGAATGTCACCAAAAACTCCTGTAGAGCGACGTCTGGAAGTCAGCGACTAGCGTGGTCAGCTCCAGCAGTCCTGCAGGTATCAATGCGTCGAGCACATTCCGGTGCCAGTCCTCATCGTGCTTGAAAAGTGACTCCATAGATAATGGGCGAACATCAGCTCCAGGAACATGCTCGAGCTGCTAGTAGCGCTCGAAATAGTACACCGGTAGGCGGGCAACAGTGGCGTGGTACCCGACACGGCCATGGAAAGCTGGTGGAGGGCCCTGGACGGCGGGTGTGCCTTTCTACCTGCAAGGGAAGGACTTAGTCGATCTATCAGGGCGTACCTTGGCTTTAGGGCTTGAAGATGGCCTGCCCTAGGCTCTATATGCCTTTTGTGAGGTCCTAGGGTCTTATCTCGGCCAGGTGACCCTGGTAGGGTGTAGGAATACCGATTGGCATCAGGGCAGCATTGTTGGATCATATCACTTAACTGAGTTGTGCTTCGTGGTCCGATCATCAGGCACTCCGGTCATGTGGCTCCAGAGCGCGTCATACTCATCTCCGCTGCCAGAGTTGTTCTCCCAGCCGAGGTGATGTCCCTCGTAGTGCTCGCGGGGGGGATCCCAAGATGAGCTGCAAACTCATCGTAGGTGAACTCCTTGTACACCCCGCCAAGATAGAAAGAGACGACCTTCTTGCGCTGCCTCTTCTTGTGCTCGTCCAGATCGAATGTCGCACAAAACTCCTGTAGAGCGACGTCTGGGAAGTCAGCGGCTAGTGTGGTCAGCTCCAGCAGTCCTGCAGGTATCAATGCATCGAGCACATTCCGGTGCCAGTCCTCATCGTGCTTGAAAAGTGACTCCATAGATAATGGGTGAACATCAGCTCCAGGAACATGCTCGAGCTGCTGGTAGCGCTCGAAATAGTACACCGGTAGGCGGGCAACAGTGGCGTGGTACCCGACACGGCCAGGGAAAGCTGGTGGAGGGCCCTGGACGGCGGGTGTGACAGGAGCGGGGACTCGGGAGCTAGAGGCAGTGTCAAGTCGCCTTAGCCCTGCGCTCATGAGTGACATTCCTATAGCCAGAAACGAAACCAAATTAGTTAACTAAAAACCCACCCCACACTTAATAGAAAAACTCAATTTCACAAAGAAATGAGGAAAACCGAGTGGGGGTAAGCAAATTAAGTAACCGGTAATCACGATAAATCAAAGTGCATGCATATGTCTAGCCGGAATGTTCAAATCATAATTAGAGATCGGAAGTCAAATCGACATTCAAAAAGTCAACATCATAGCACATTGAACCCTAATCATGGCAATTACTAGCTCAAAGCGGGAAATGACGACATAATTATAAACTCAGATGGCAAGCACAGATATATGAACGTAAATAAACACACATGGCAGCCAAATAAGCAAAGACAATTCATGGTCAAACCGACATTTCATAAAAGTCAACACCGCATAGAATCAATCCTTAAGCACATCAACACACGATCAAATGGTATTACAATTCAGCACAATACTCCCTAAGCATGCTAGATCAGGCCAAATCATTCAACTAACCTAGTTCACACAAAATCAGTCGGCACGCAAATCGAGGTAAACCGAAAAGTTTATCGAAAGTCAACCCCGACGAAATTCAGCATTCAACATGTCAAAAGATTCAGAATGAAAAATTCTCCAACTTACCTTGAAGCCATGGGTGCTGAAAATGAACGGCGAGAGAGAAATCGGTGAAAAATCGAAAAATTTAGGGTTTGGCTGAACGGGAGCTCTAGAGCTCCGATTCGACTGATCTATGGCTCAAATTGATCGGAAAAAGGAGGGGAGAGGTGCGGCGGCGGCGGAAAATGATGGCTATGGCGAAAATGTGGCGTCGGCGGCGTTTGGTTTTAAACAGGGGGAGAGTTTTGAAATTGTTTCGAAACTGAAAAGTGAAGGGAGAGAGAGAGTGTGACCGGGAAATAAAAGGAATAATTGTTTGATTTTGTCTCAAGTTTTCGGGGAAAATTTGTGCAATTTTTCGCCGAAAACACAAGTGAAAATAGACTGCCAATTTTCAAATAAGTTTTCGCCGAAAACTTCATAGAGTTTTCGCCAAAAAGTTTAGTTAAAATCGTCCAGAAAACACAGTGGGATTTTTAAAGGAGTTTTCGCCGAAAAATGGGACAGTGTTTCGCCGAAAAGTTTGAACTGCACGATTGAAAATATTTTCGCAATCCCGGCAAACTTCAGAAAATCTCAATTAAATCCACAAAAATCGGAACAACCTCAAACAACTTGCGAGTGAAACGATGACACATAGACTACACAAGAAAAATAAGAAATCATGCAAACTGACACTTTTGGCTCCCCCCGAACCGACTCTAAAACACTAAGTTTGACACAAATGAAAAACTGACTCCAGTCGTGAGTTGCCTCCCACGAAGCGCTCTATTATTAACGTCCTTGAGCTGGACGATACCTGGACGGTATTAGGAGACATCCCAACTCAGGATCTCCTTAACGCTAACATCGGAGTTCATGAAGTAGAGCTTCGGGGCATCTCCGTTAAGCATAAATTTCTTCCCGTTAGCATGCAAGAGCTTGGTACGTCCATCGGGAAGGTGGTCGGTGATCTTGAACGGGCCAAAAACGTTCTGTCAAGGGATCATTCTCTACGAGGAAGACGGTGGACGGAATGAGAACGTTCAGCTTCGTCTTCTCTTTAACCTCCGGCTTGGTATCACCAGGATTGGTGATCGTCAGTATTTCCTTAGGAGATGCTTTTGACTTCTCCTTCAATACTTGCTCCGGCGCCGGTAGCTTGGAACGAATTGGTGGAGCAGCTGGCTCGGTAGAAGATGGTGGAACAACTGGTCTCCAGATCATTTGAGTCTTCTTCTTCTGGTTCTTCCCCCGGTGCCTGCCAGGTTCCTTGCTCGGCGGTGAAAAAGAGGCTTTCAGTTCCTTCTTCTTTGGCGGCTTCTGAACAGCAGATTTTGGTTTCTGCTTGGTGATATGTTCATCATCTGCAACAACAATTGATCTAGGAACACTAGAAGAGACATCAGTAATGAAGTTGACCGAGGCCAACTCCACAGTTTCTACGGATAAACAATGTGATTCTCCCTTAGGAATGTATTTCATATCGTCCTTGAGACGGAATGTTGCAGTATCCTTTCCAACCCTTAATGTTAATGAGCCATTTGGAACGTTAATGTTAATGCCGGTTGTCGCCATAAACGGCCGACCTAGGAGAAGGGTAGAATATGTCCCTTGAGTATCCATTACTACATAATCAGCGAAAAACCGGAAAGGGCCACAACAAGTGATTACATCCTTGATTATTCCTCTAGGTTCTTTTAGAGTTTTGTCAGCGAACAATAAATGCATGTTAGCAGGTTGTAGTTCACATAGGTTCAGTTTCTTATATAAACACATAGGCATGACATTTATAGATGCACCTAGATCAACCAAACTACGCTCGACTTCAATGCCATTAATGATTAAAGGTAACGTAAAAGGGCCAGGGTCAGAGCACTTAGCTGGGATAGGTATGGGTGGTGATCGAGAAACGATAGCTGAGCATTATCCCTTAGAGGGAGTGGGAAGTGCTTCCTTCTTCTTCTCCAGGCTGTTCTGCTCACTGCTCCTGGTTGTGATGACTTTATGATGTGATTCTGGCCACCAAGCCCGGCTTGGACACAACTGATGCCGACCCGGCCCCAGCATTGATGTCGGGCCGAGAGTACACCGGCCCCAGGCATACACCAGCAACACCCCGGAGCCTAGGAGAGCCCACCCCCCGGAGCCAGAAGATGTACCTGGGAGGATGATGATCCTCAACCAGGCACCAAGGCCAGCTCCTGCTCCAGCCAAAGTCCGGTTCATGACCCGCCAGGAGCTGATGTTGACACCGAGCCCAGACCCGGACCCCGGGCCGAGCCTAGCACCCATCCTAGGCACCATGCCAAATGCCACGAGCTCTGGACCGAAACCAGCCCCTAAAGACATCCTGAAGGTACCCTGGAAAGAAGGCTCGAAGCAGAACTCAAAAGGGCCCCAAGCTAAGCCTGCCACAAGCACAGGGCCCATGCCAGCGCCCGTCAGAGTAGCACTTTTGGCCCAGCAAACAATTGCCCCGTGCCTTTTGGGAAATTCCAGTTGCTATGGATATCTTGAAGCCCCAGGAACACTCTCCAACAAACGGAGCTCAATTTGGAGGAGAATTAAGGGAGATACAGCTGGATGAAGTGAAGGTGAAGCATGGTCGGAGCACCAAGGAGGAAGACTCGGATGCTGATCCGAGGAAGGCCAAGCCAGGAGCTGTGATCAGGCCACCACCTGAGCCTGATCCAAGAGGAGATGATCAAGGAGAATCCAACCTTGGAGGAGAGCCAAGAGTTCAGCCCACGACTAAGAAGCTACAGGCCAGAACTAAAGTGAACAAGGGCCAAACTCGGATGTCTGGACAGATTCCTAGTCCGACAAGGATTGAGGAATATGGGCTACTTGGAGACAGAATTTGGACTGATGTCCAACATGAAAGTTGTAGCCCATGGAGTCTACTATGGATCTGCAAAAGATTAGAATTTTAGGAATTTGTTTGTTATTTATTCGGCCCATAATTCCAGAACCCGTTTAGGCTGTTTTTTGGGGAAACTTGGCTCCCAAGTTAGGAGTTCTTCTCTAAATAGGATTCTTATTCCTTGTGGGATTGGAGTCCGAATTTACCTTCTTTTTAGTCTAGATTAGGATTAGTTTAAGTCCTCTTTAGTATTCTAAATAGGACTCTTTTTATTATTTATTTATTAGTTATTTAGGAGGATTAGGAGAGCTTGTTCCCTAACTCCTCCCTATAAATAGAGGCCTTCGCCTCTCTTGTAAAGACACCTTTGAATTGAATAAACACTTAAACTTTGGTTTTCTCTCAAGCATGGAATTGCTAATCTCTTCTCGACTTTCATGGAATTGACTGTCGTTTAGATCGACTTATCATCAAGAGCATCCATCTCTTGGCGTGGCGTCTTCAACTGGACACTTCTGGTTCCCAGCTGTTATGTAGCTGACGGGTCAAAGTACTCATCTGCCCCGGTTCCCGACGGTTCTACCTCGTTGCACGGTGTCCAACTTGCGGTGTTCAAGGGTCGTCTGCCCACGGTTGCAGCGGTTCACATCACTTTAGCGTGCTCATTCTTCATGGCGGGGTTTCTTTGACACGGTGTCTGACTGAAAAGAGGACTGTTAGCTAGCAGGCTAGCAACTTTGTTCAACATGCTCTCTACTCGCTGACCTTGCGCGATCTGTCCTTGGTTAAGAGCATCTTGGGCATTAAACCTTTCTTCGTGATCGTCGATCCTTGCCATAATCAGGTCAATCTTCCTGGCTATTTTCCTCTCCCAAATGTTCTCAGATGTAAAATTATGAGGCTGCTGTACTCCGGTGAATCTGGGAGGATCTTGATAACTATTGTCCAAGTATTGATTCTAACTCTGGTTGAATCTGAAGTTGTAAGGAGGACGCTCAAGTGATGTGAACCGCTGCAACCATGGGCAGACGACCCTTAAACACCATAAGTTGAGACCGTGCAACGAGGTAGAACCGTCGGGAACTGGGGGCGGATAAGTACTTTGACCCGTCGGCTGTATATAGCCGGGAACCAGAAGTGTCCAGTCGATGACGCCACACCAAGAGATGGATGCTCTTGATGATAAGTCGGGGCCTTCAGTATCGCAACATGCAGATGCAATAAGGTTTCAGAACAAAGTTCTTTCAAAGGGGGTTTATTTCATAAAAGTTGTGTTTTTCAAGGGTGGACGGTGGCCTCCTTATATAGGTGAGGGAACAAGCTCTCCTCCCTAATCACTACTTCTAAATAATAATAAAATAAAGAGTCCTATTCCTAAATAGTCTCCTAAAACCCCTAAATAATCCTACTAAAAAGGAATAAAACATAAAATAATAGTTTTAGTCTTTAAAGCAGAATAAAAGACCTAAATTAGGTCAAAAACCCTATTCTGGCCGCGTACGGCTGTACGGGCTGGTTGGGCGCGTGTGGCGGCCCGGTGGGCTTGACCGGCCGAACGCCGGGCTTGACTCGGGTGGCGGTTGCAGGCTTCGGGCTTCGGGCGGGTTCAGTGACCGGCTTCTTGGCCGACTGCTTGGAATCCCTCGGATTGGTCCGGCTGCCGGTTTAAGGCTCATTTCGGGCCTATCTTCAGTTCCTTTCCTTTTCTGCTTGGGCCTTCTTTCCTAAGCTTTAGGTAGGCCTCCAGGTAGCTTTGGACGTAGCTCTCCGTGGTCAGCCCAAGTGTCATGCTTCGGGGCCAAGGACTCCAAGTCTTCTCATGCCTCGGCTCAGGTTCGATCTTTGACAGCTCTCCTCTTCGGGCCAAGGGTTCTTGGGCTCTCTTCCTTCTGTACTCTAGAAATGCTTCCAGAGGGTCACTCAAAGAACCAACTTCTTCTTCAGGGCTCCTGGAGGTCAGACTAGGAGCGGGCTGAAGCTTCTCTTTGGTGCTAGGGCTTATACCCTCGGCCATCAGCATGGCTTGGGACAACATTCCCTTCCTCAGATTCTTTCTACCTGCAAGTGAAGGGTTTAGTCGATATTTCTTGTCATACCTTGGCTTTAGGGCTCGAGGACGCCCTGCCCTTGGGTTCATGCGCTTCTTAAGAGGCCCTAGGGTCTTTTCTAGGCCAGGGGATCTTGGTGGGGTGTAGGAATACCGGTTGGCATCGGGGCAGCATTGTTGGATCATCTCATCCCCCTCTTCTTGCCTTGGATTTGTCCCCAAATCCATCTCGGGTCCTTTCCTAACAGTCATCATCCTCTTCCAATCTTCAGCAGCATTATCTTTAGACTGAGGAGTATCACTTGATTCAGTGCTGGACCAGGGCTCGTGTCCTTCAGTACCTTCTCCATCAGTCTCCATCACTCCTTCTCCTGAAAGACTATCAACAAGAATGTTAAGACTCGGGGAGGTAGGGGGTGAGAGCTCCCTACTCATATTCGGGTCAGCATCTGGATCTTCTTCGCTCGGGGCAGCTCCCAAAAATTGCCGTGAGGTGATCTCCCATTGAACCTGGGGTGCACAGGGGACCGGCGGTGAAGCGTCGGGTCGGGGCACAGGGATGCCGGAGGCGCCGGAGGTGAACCAGGGCACTTTGGGCAGGATGGCGGCGCCGGGCAGTGGGGAGGCGTCAGGCAGTGACGCGTCGGGCAGTGAAGCCGGCGGGTGTGGGAAATGTCGTGGGTAGTGGGAGGCGGTAGGGGCAGTAGGGGGCCGGCGGCGGCGGCCAGTGGTGAGGCGGCGGCGGCGAGCAGTGGAGAGCCGGCGGCGGGCAGGTCGATGGCGTCGGGCATCGTCGCGTCAGGGCAGCCAGGGTCGGGTAGGACCGGGGCTGAGCGTCGGGCAGGGACGCGCCGGGCTCGTGGTCGGGGGCCACGCCGGGTGGTGATGCGCCGGGGAGCCTTGGGCAGCAACAGGTCGGGGCCGGGTGCTAGGGCGGCCGGGGCCTGGGCAAGCAGGGTCGCGCCGGGTGCTAGAGTGCTAGGACTGGGCGGGTAGGGCCAGTCGGGGCTGGGCGCTCGGGCGCCGGGGCCTGGTAGGGCAGCACCGGGGCTGGGTGCTGGGTAGCCAAAGCTGGGCGGGTAGCGCCAGTCGGGGCCGGGCGCTGGGGCGCCGGGGCCTGGTCGGGCAGCGCCGGAGTGGGGGCCGTGGGCTGGGGCGCCGGGGCCTGGTTGGGCAGCGCCGGAGTTGGGCCCGAGCACTAGGGTGCTGGGGCCTGGTCGGGCAGCGCCAGGGCTAGGGCCGAGCGCTGGGGCCTGGTTGGGCAGCGCCGGGGCTGGGGCCGAGTGCTGGGACGCTGGGGCCTGTGTCAGCGCCGGGGCTGGGGCCTGGTTGGGCAGAGCCGGGGCTGGGGCCGAGTGCTGGGGGGCTGGGGCCTGGGGCAGCGCCGGGGCTGGGGCCGAGCGCTGGGGGCTGGGGCAGCGCCGGGGCTGGGGCCGAGCGCTGGGGCGCTGGGGCCTGGTTGGGAAGCGCCGGGGTTGGGGCCGAGCGCTGGGGCGCTAGGGCCTGGCTGGTCAGCGTCGGGGCTGGGTACTGGTGCCGAGGCTGGGGCCGGGGCTGGTGCCAGTGCCGGAACCAGGGCTGGTGCCGGGGCAGGGGTCGGGGCTGAGGTCGGGGCTGGTGCCGGGGCTGAGGTCGGGGCACCGGGTGCTAGGGTTTTAGAGGTGAACCCTGCAAACTTCTCAAGCCTTCTCGACTTAACTCCTTCTCCTTCATCAGATTCTTCTTCTTCTTTCTTCTCGTCCTCCTCATCGTCTGTCTCGATTTCTCTTTCTCTTATCACCATCGTTTGTTGATTAGGGCAGTCCCTTGAGATATGTCCCCTTCCTTGACATTTGACACATACAATTCCACTAGGACGTGGGTTAGAGCCTTGAAACTTATAAGTAGATGGTGCAAGTGTTACCATAGGTGCCGAATCCCTAGGGTTAGGGTTTGGCCGTGAGCTGAGGGCTCGGGTCTGTTCGGGCTTCCATGGACCTTGGCTTGTACTCGGATCTCCTCTCCATGGGGCATGGGTGGGTCTTCTGGTGTAGCCGTCTCGGACTCGTCCTCTTCCAAGCTGGGTTAGGGTTCCTTGGATGTGGACCAGGGTAGCTTCAAGATTCTGAAGGGTGTTCTCCATTTTGGCTTATCTCTCGTCTGCCATGGTTAGTACTAGCAAACGGAAGCAATTTTCTATCCCCTCTTCTTAGAAATAAACTTACAACGAAAGGAAATAACGTGGCAAGGTAGCCTTGCTTTCTTTTCTTTTTCTTAACAACTCGAAACTTAAAACAAGAATTGAAATAGAAGGGAATTTTTCGAATCAATTTTCTAAAGAAAGCAGTAAAGGATATGAATCCAGGTAAACCTGGAGACTGGGATAGATTGTGGTCCGTGAGCTGAACCGTGCTCTGATACCAACTGATGTGAACCGCTGCAACCATGGGCAGACGACCCTTAAACACCGTAAGTTGAGACTGTGCAACGAGGTAGAACCGTCGGGAACCGGGGGCGGATAAGTACTTTGACCCGTCGGCTGTATATAGCCGGGAACCAGAAGTGTCCAGTCGATGACGCCACGCCAAGAGATGGATGCTCTTGATGATAAGTCGGGGCCTTCAGTATCGCAACATGCAGATACAATAAGGTTTCAGAACAAAGTTCTTTCAAAGGGGGTTTATTTCATAAAAGTTGTGTTTTACAAGGGTGGCCGGCGGCCTCCTTATATAGCTGAGGGAACAAGCTCTCCTCCCTAATCACTACTTCTAAATAATAATAAAATAAAGAGTCCTATTCCTAAATAGTCTCCTAAAACCCCTAAATAATCCTACTAAAAAGGAATAAAACATAAAATAATAGTTGTAGTCTTTAAAGCAGAATAAAAGACCTAAATTAGGTCAAAAACCCTAATCTGGCCGCGTACGGCTGTTCGGGCCGGTTGGGCGCGTGTGGCGGCCCGGTGGGCTTGACCGGCCGAACGCCAGGCTTGACTCGGGTGGCGGTCGCGGGCTTCGGGCGGGTTCAGTGATCGAGCTTCTTGGCCGACTGCTTGGAATCCCTCGGATTGGTCCGACTGCCGGTTTAAGGCTCGGGACGGGCCTGTCTTCAGTTCCTTTCCTTTTCTGCTCGGGCCTTCTTTCCTAAGCTTTAGGTAGGCCTCCAGGTAGCTTTGGACGTAGCTCTCCATGGTCATCCCAAGTGTCATGCTTCGGGGCCAAGGACTCCAAGTCTTCTCATGCCTCGGCTCAGGTTTGATCTTTGACAGCTCTCCTCTTCGGGCCTAGGGTTCTTGGGCTGTCTTCCTTCTGTACTCCAGAAATGCTTCCAGAGGGTCACTCAAAGAACCGACTTCTTCTTCAGGGCTCCTGGAGGTCAGACTAGGAGCGGGCTGAAGCTTCTCTTCGGTGCTAGGGCTTATACCCTCGGCCATCAGCATGGCTTGGGACAACATTCCCTTCCTCGGATTCTTTCTACCTGCAAGTGAAGGGTTTAGTCGATATTTCTTGTCATACCTTGGCTTTAGGGCTCGAGGACGGCCTGCCCTTGGGTTCATGCGCTTCTTAAGAGGCCCTAGGGTCTTGCCTAGGCCAGGGGATCCTGGTGGGGTGTAGGAATACCGGTTGGCATCGGGGCAGCATTGTTGGATCATATCATAAAGGAAGCTTCCCTGTTGTTGAGGAGGTGTTCTGAACTGACAGTAGTCGGGGTAGCCTCTTTGATCTTTGGTGAAGCCTTGATTTATGAAATTCACTTCCTTTTTAGACTAGTTATTAGCTGTACCGAAGATCTCCTTCATGTGTTTCTGTACTTTGATCTTGATCTGATCTTCACGGCTTGGTCTGCTCTTGGCTGCTCCAAATTGTCTCTCCCAATTCCTGGACTTAGATGCGCAGTTTGCAAAGTGTAGAAGAGCAGCTTCTGGTTCGAGTGCTGTGTAGTCGCCATTAGCTAAGGTGTTGACCCATTCAGTCGTTTCTTCATTCATCCCTTGGGCAAAGATCTCGGCTAGCTGCCCCTGTTTGAATCCATGATGAGGGCACTCAAAGAGAAGCTCTTGGAATTCATTCCAAGTATCATATAAGCTCGCTCCTTCCTTTTGAGAGAATCTGGTGATGCTGTCCTTGTAAAATGTCGTTCTTGAAGGAGGAAAGTATTCCTCTATGAAGTCTTGAGCTAGATTATCCCAGTCGGTGTAGTAGTCAGGTGGTTTCCTACTGAGCCATATCTTGGCGGTGCCTCTAAGAGAGAATGGGAAGACTCGTAAGCATAATGAGTTCTTACCGAGGTTCCCACTCTTGAACGTCTCGCTCATGGCTAGGAAGTTCGCCAAATGTGTGCATGGGTTATCTTGCGGCTTCCATTCGAATTGAACATCCCTAGAGATCATTTCCAGGAAGGGAATTGTGATCTCATAGTCAGGATCATCATCGTTGTGCGGCACAGCGACGCTAAATTGAAAACTAACCGCACTTGGTTTATAGTAATCCACCATGGTGCGTTGAGCAGCCATTACGGAAGGAGAAGCTGGTGATGAATCTGAAGTAGTGGATGAAGCGGATGAAGATGAGGAGTTCTCCTTCAACTCCTCGATCTTAATAGGGGTAGGAGGTGTAGGCGGAATGATTCTGACTTGCTTCTGAGCTCGTGGTTGCTTTGAAGGAGCAGAATTACCCGGCTTAAACTAAGAATGAGTGACCGAGCGGTTCATAAACCTGTAGAACAACCTACAAGCAACAAAAGCAAACATAACCGGCATAAAATCGAAGTGTGATGAAGTATGAAAGATGGAAAGTAGAAGAATAAAATGCCAGTTCTTCTTTCGAACAATCAAAAGAAGTCCCCGGCAACGGCGCCAATTTAATGGACACGCTTTTGGCGTGCGTGTAGTCAAATAAACTACCAAGCTGGAAGCTAGGGTAGATCGTATTCCACGGGTCTTGTAATGATTGATTACTCAAATATAAATGCAAATTACTCAGATTTAACACTTTGTGCGTGGTGTGAGTTCCACGACTTCTAATTCTAAGAAATGCACGAAAATGAAAAAATAAAACTGAAAACAGATTGAAAGATTGGTTGATTAAACAAAGATGACAGACAAGCTTAGACTTTGAATCCCCCTTCGTTCACCAGAGCATTAGCAATCAACAGATCAGCGGATTTCGATTCTCGTTCAATCAATTCTAAGACACCACCATAACTCCTTACCCTTAGGTTTAAGATTGGCAAACGTTCGCTCTATCCGATCTAGCTACCAAGATTAATTAGCCACCCGGGTACGGTCGCCTCTCGCAACGACTTAACTAACTGGTGCAATTACTAACGATTTATGAGTTACTCTTGCAGTGGATTAACCCTAACTAGTTCCTACGGAAGGCACACTCCAATGATTAGGTTAATTGTTCGATTTGATGTTTTAAAGTAAGGCAAGCGTTCGCTTCTATCCTTAGCTTAACAAGAATCTAATCTAGGTGATCAATCCAAACAAGAATCATGAACAATGAAGAACAAATCAAACATGAAAGAGAAACTGATTGAACTTTGAATCTAATCACCGCCGATCCGTGACAGCTTTAAAGCCCTGGGTCACTTAGGGTTAATCTAGTCTAAGCTCTACGAGTTTAGCTACTCATGTTTTTCACAAAAGAATCAAAGACAAAGATAGAGTTCATCTTGAACAGAGGAAGAATAGAAAAGGATCTGAAAAACCTAATTAAGACGACTCCGACAGAACTTCGATCTCCGGTAATCTGCAATCCTAGCTCCGAGTCTCCGAGATGAAAGGGATGGTGTCAGGATCTCTTCCTGGCTCTTCGAACTCTAAACTCTCCTCCAGAACTCTTGAGAATCCTCGAACTATTTGGTATTAGTTGGTATTATGAGCTGTGTCTTCTGATATGGGCCGCCGGATAAGTATTTATACTTAACCCTACTACCACCGGATTTGCCTGGGATTTTCGCCGAAAATATGATGGAATTTTCACCAAAAATTCCTTTGTAAATGGGGTGATCGCCGGCTGTTTCTCCTGTGATTTTTGGACGCCAAGTTCTCGGTGAAAACTTGAAGTTTTTGCCGAAAACTTCTTCTTGAAAGCTCTGCTTATTTCTTCATGAGTTTTTGCCGAAAACTCCAAGGGATTTTCGTCGAAAACTTCTTTGTAAATGGGAGTAGAATTTGTTTCGTCTTGATTGACTCCTTGGATTGATTCCGGTGTGATTCCTCGAGGTTCCAACGCCTTAGACACGTCCTTGGCTCCTTTATTTGACGGCAAAAACATGTGCTAACATGAAAACACTAGAAACCCATCAAATAGACCCGAAACGGGCCAAAGAACACAAATGGCACGAGATAGAGTATTTGAGTGAATATTCGCTATTCTTCCCTAAAAACCATGTCTTAAGCAAGGAAATGTCGCTTAAATGAGGCTGATAATCACGTCAAATCGAGTGTCATCAACTATATAATGCACCACTTCAACCCATGGGAGTTCCAAATTTTGGTGCCTCCAAGGCTTCTTGACGAAGGAAGAAGGTCTCCACCCTCCCCAAGACTGTTCCCCAAGGTCTTCATCCATCATCCATCCATCCCAAGACCATTCAAGAGTTAAGAATGTCTTCTTCTCCTAGTTTCTTATTTAGGGTTAGTTGTCTTCTTCTCTCTGCCATGGCACACTAGACCTAGGGTTGGGGTAAGGGGTGATTCAATGGGTGTAAGGGTAACCCTGGGGTGTAATTGAGTGGTTGGAGTTGTGTATGCAAGATTGATTCTCTTCTAATGTTTATGCAAGTATCTCCCAGTTTCATTCTCTTCTTGTGCTTGGGATGTTGATGGTGAGATATGAATCTTTGTAGCCTTAAGTGTTGGGTGAATGGTACCTAATTCGTTCCATGCTTATTAGGACCCAAAATTGAGGCATGTGTACTGATCTATATGTGCTAAGTGAGAGTATTAGCATGTAGATTGGTCTTTCTTAGGTGAATTTCTCACTTACGCATTTCATCGAACATGTGGTGTACATGTTTGTTTTGTCAAGTTTACCAAGTCAGAGTGGTTAGCTTGTCTTGCAGTGGTGCATGCAGTTAGCAGTTCATTAGAGAGTATAGCTTAAAATTCTTTGAAGTGGTAGAAGGATTAGAATTGTGTAAGTCTTGCATAAACTCCCCCAATAACCCGACTTCTCCCATCTTAGTGGCCCCCAAGCCTATTGATGACCCACACTTGCCCCTCCCGTTTTTTTCCTGTGAATCTTCCTTTGTTGATTTACTTGTGTGTTGTGTCTTGTGTCGTTATCTTATTTTTCATGCTCTTTAAGCGTAGTTGACTTTTGTGTTCTTGTTTGTTGAGTTGTTGTTTCATTGTTGTTCCACCCCTTTGATAGCACCCCTTACACTCTGAGTAAATAACATTGAAAGAACCCTCACCCTTCGCCCCCGATCAAAATTTGGTTCTGTTGTCAGGACCCTTCTTTCAAGTTTGAAAGGATTGGAAGCATTGCTATCTTCTAACTCGCTTTTAGTTTTGGTTCCCCTTGTTTGTGTGTTTGGTCTTGATTTGTTTATTTTGTATGTTTTCCTTTGTATATTGTTTTTATGCCGTTCTTTGTCGCTATTTTTGAGCAGTGCTTACTTTGATAGTTGCAGTCGCTGGTGGATTCACGATGATTATGAAGTATCACCTTCTTGGGAAAAGCAGCCTCATCCAACACCATCCTATCACTCAATTACATGCATTTCTCAAGAGCTAGTGGAGTTCACACCCGAAGAGATCGAGTTCATCACAATGATGAACGAACTAGAGGCTCTTCTAGCTCAAGAGGTGGAAGGAGTGATAGTTAAGCCAACACCTCTCCATCAATCAATTGAATGGACTCCTCAAGAGTTGGAAAAGTCTACCCCTAAAGACATCGAGTTGACCATGATGTTGAATGACTTTGAAGCTTTGTTCACTCAAGAGGCTGTTTATGAAGACAAGGTTGAACTAACACCTCCCACCAATCAAGCTAGATGGACCTCTAAAGAGTGGGAAGAGCTTACTAATAGAAATAAATATGTTAAGCTTTTCCCCCATATTTGATACGCTTTCATGTGGTATTTAAGCATTAATGTTGTTCTTTTAATGATTTTGATCAACTTTATGAATATTCATCTCAATTGGCCTCTCGGGATCATTGTAGTCCATTTTCACGTTCTCTAATGCATTTTTGATGAGTTTTCAGGTCATACCATTATTTATATAATGTCGATACGAAGCCACAAGTTCAAACGGTGCTCAAATTGGAGTCTGTGCGCTCAAGATATCAAGTTCTGAAGTTTTAACGCTACACTAGGTCGTTATGGTAGGTAGGGTTAGCATAAATGCAACGAGATGCCAAGGAAGTAAAGGAGGCTAGCCTCTTGTCAGTAAGTATTGGTGTTCAAATGGCGTGTAGATGGCGTGTAATTGGCGTGCACGCTAGTTACACGCCACAACACAGGGTAGAATTCTATAAATAGTGTTTTTTGAAACCTAATTGCTAGGCTTGGCCAGACTTTGTTCCTGGCTCATTCTCGACAAGCACCCTCGACCTTTTAGAAAACCCTCCCGGAGTCCTAAAATCATTTTACCATCATCATCCTTCATCTCCCACATCACAGAAACAATAGGAGAAGATCCAGATTCATCCGGACATGAAGAAATCAGTGGAGCTTTTCATCTCTTTCTTTCTAGGTCGTATTTCTAAGATCTTCATTATGTATTGTTGTAACTAAAACCCCTAGGGTTTGGTGAGTGGAACCTTAGGGGGATTGATGATTGATTACACTCCTATTACTTTGGATTTATTTTGGTTTAATTCAAGTTCAGATGTGATCAGACCTATGTGTTCTTCATCTTCTATTTCTTGTTTCTCTAACAAAGATGGATGATTAGGGTTGGTTGTTTGATTTAGTAATGTCTTGGTTCAAGTGTTTATCTCCTGGAGTGTTTTTTAGGTTTAAAGACCAAAAATCATTTCATTGAACACCTTTTTTTTATAAACCATTGAACACCTTGTGCACATTCTAATTTCAATGTAAATGGTGACCAATGCCCGTTTATTAGTGGTTAATGTTGAGTTCTATTTGACTCTACTCAATGAGCTTATGATTCGTGTCGATGTTATGTTGAAAAATCTCATCTAGCTTGTTAGAACTATTTAGTTCAAAGTTTTGTGATCATGATTCATGAACCCGAAAGGGGAAACTTGCTTGACCCTTATTTCTCTCCCATTTCATCCAACTTGTGTTTTGTCTTTGCACGCTTTGAACAATTTGTTGTCAAACCCCTACTTCCATGCTCTTTGAGCCCGTGCTTAATTTGGTCCGTTATAGCTTGAGCCAACCTTGTCTTGAGATTGTGATTGCGAAGTGTGTGTGTTTTGTTTGTTCTATCAATTTGAACACCTCTCTCAGAACCGAGTAAGCCAAACCTAGAGACCCTCAGGAAATATGACCCTGGCCAAAATTCATGTATCTTTGCTCACGCTTTCTGCAACGTTCACTTACCCTGAAAGATATTTAGTTCTTAACTTGGTTGAAAGAAGCAGAGTTCTTCAATCTTGAGAGGAGGAGCAAAGCATTTTAGTGGAGAAATAAGAGGTGGGGTTGGTGTCTCAAGGAAGAGGTAGCTTCCCCAAGAGAGGTGGTGGAACCCCTAGAGTACTCCACCATCGAGAGAAGTCCTTTGGTGGAGGTTCATCCGAAACAAATTGGAACCCTTTAAGATTATTTCCTTGTGATGAAGTTCCTATGTCAAGAAATTGGTGAAAGGAGCTCCGAGGAGCTGGCACCACTCAAGACGGAAGCCATCCCAAGCTCTTTTGAGAACTTGGGGATGAAGGAGCCCATGATAGTGAAGACCCATGTGTTCTATTCCTCCTTTAACCTCCTATGAGCAAAGTTAAAAGATTGATCAAGGGAGGAAGGAGGAGCCTCACCATCATCCACATGTCACTTCCTCATCCTCTCATTCTATTACATGGGTATAAAAGGCCATGTGTGAAGAAGCCAAAGGGAAGAAAAAAAGCGCTAAGTTGGATTGCATAACCTAGGTTTTGTCTAGCTCGAAAGACATAAAAGAAAGAGCAATCTCGGGAGGCACCCTGAGCATATCCTTTAAATTTTCGCTTTCTTTTATTTTTAGCTTCGTTTCTTTTAAGTTTCTATTTCATCTCGCCTAGTTGAGATCTTGGACAGACTCGTTAGTTTCGTTCTCATTATTCTGTTTGAGTGTTATATTTTGGTTTTTTAGTCTCTTCGTTTGAGTGATGTCGAGTGTTGGTCATCCCATTACTGTAACACCCGTCCCAAACCGACCCGATTTTACCCGTGGTCGAACTGGTTTGAGTGCTACTCGATGATACAGTATTTAAATAAAGGAGTAAAACGCAACGGAAACAAAAACAACTCTTATTAAAAGGTTCTAAAACAAACGAAGGCCTACATTAAATACAATTCAAAATCCGAACAACTGAGAAATCAAAATCCAAAATCCGAACAACTGATAAATCAAAATCCCCCAACCCAAAAGTGTCAACTAAAACATAAAACCAAAACGATAGTCACTCCATAGTCCACTAATCTTCACTTCACAACTCCAAACTGCAACTCCTCTGAACCCAACCTAACACCTGAAAAGAGAAACTGGGGGGGATCAATTTCCTATTGAAATTGAGTGAACCCACTGGGTTTAACTATGCGCCGAACCTAACCTGAAGACTGATCCCAACTCCGCACACAAACAACAATGGAATCTGACACAACCATTCACATTTTAATTCCCTAAAATAGTCTAGGTGATCACATAGGTGCGTTACTCAGTTCAACAATTCATCATTCACGGGTAGCATCAATATAACGAAGGTCATCATTCATACCGTTCAACACATCATCCATACATACAGTTCAACATCAGAAACACCATACATACAGTTCAATATCAAGAGCATCATAAATCAACTCGTCATCTCAATCGTCACAAACAATCATACACAATCGCCTTGCACACAATCATAGATCACATTTCAATGTACTGAGCTATTAGGCGTCTCTCCACATTAACAGTTCACAGTTCATAACATCATCGTACACCTAAACTATCCTCATCAATCCCACAACTCAGCACAATGACACCATTCAGTTCACAGATCAATCCAACATAGTCCACAACACATCACAAGGCACCTCACAATCACATCCAATGCACACACATATAAACAAATCAGACACATTAATTTCTCTAGGTGAGTTCATTAGGCGCCTAGGAGTTGCTCCACACCACCACTGCCGGCCAACAATCCCTGGTAATACAACCCAAGGTGATCTACTCAACATAGACTGATATCACCAATAATCCCTGGTACTTGATGAAGGTGATCCACTCGTCGTAGACCGACTCAACATCAATCCCTGGTAGCTAACCATAGTGATTCACTCAATGTGAACCGGACACAACTCAACACATCTCAAGGTGGGCAGTATGGACTCCTACCGGTTCTATCATTTATTAATCACAAACAAGCATTCATCACTTAAACCCAACAACCAAAACCATCCATCAATTTCCCATCAAATCCATCCAAAACCAACATCAATCCATCATCACTTTCCACGTCGACATCATGCTCAAATTCCTCATTCAAAACCAACCAATTCCAATCATCAAGTCCAACAACAATTCCCCCATCAATTCCATCATTAACCCAACTCCAACCCACGTTCCACATATCACAACTCAAACAACTACACGCATCAACAATGCAAATCCAATCATTCAAACCAAGTCCCAATTCCTCTAGCCAATTCCATTGTCCAATTCCATTAACTAATTCCATTAGCCAATTCCACGTACCGATTCTATTGTCCACTTCCATGTACAAATTCCCTTATCAATTTTATTAGCCAATTCTAAGTCATAAGTCTACCACCCTAAACACGTTGACAACCACCTTCACACACAACGTCAATTCCACCCAAGCCATCGCATAACATCAATTCAACCAATATGACATAGCATCATTTCATCCATTCACACATTTACAATCACATCACACTTCATTCAATAATTCCACTTTACACAAACAGTTTAAGGGTAAATGGCTAGCTCACTGGCCACCCCCACGTGCAAGTATAGGGGTACCCATGCGTGAGTCTTAGGGTTACCCTCCTGTACGTCCTTTATTGGACAACCCCACATTGGCAGGGCCATCCACCTGTTCATCATTTAAAGGGCGACACCACATTGGCAGGACCACCCTCCTGCAACCACAACTAGCAGCACAAGATACATAAATAGTTTACAGAATCACATCCCGACCCTCCTACACTCATTACTAAGTCTGATCCATTAGTCATCAATGTTAATCATTTCCCCAATCTCAACACATCACAAACATCCCACAAACATCAATCAAACCATCAATTAAGAACATCCAACAATCATGAACTAACAACATCCAACAATCATCAAATATCATATTTCACATAACAGTCAATTGCAGAATAGTTTTCCCCTTTTACCCTCTTTAAATTTCTATGCAAACCTATATTATTCTAATTCAAAGTTGCAACTCCTCACACCGACCATACTACCTATCGTACGCTAAACCCTCACCTGACAAGAAGACGAGGCTCTAAACTCTTTTAGAAAACCCGAACCGCCAAGCTCTCAAACACAAAAAACGAAGCTCTTCCTTCTGCCACTGAAACCAACCTACTCCAAAATACCCAGAACCACATTGTGAGATCTCTTCCTCTCATCACCACGAACCCATAACAAGAAACAGATCGCCAATCGGAGCTCTACAACTCCCAGAATCAAGGATTGAAACTTGGGGGTTTTTGGTTCGTCAAAGGGATTTTCGGGGAAAGAGAAAGAAGGGAAAGTTATGGAAATCCGTGAAAAATCAGCCTTTTATAAACAGGCCATGATACACTGCGTGTATTACAGATACACGACGTGTATTGCAGATACACGGCGTGTATTGCTGATACACGGCCATGTATCATGGTCTGCCCACCTTGACAAATTTTCGCGTACTCACTTGTAACTTCAACCCGACTCAATTACAAATGTCCTGGACTTCGATGGGGCCTCAAGAACGTTGTTTCCAATGTCTCAAACACTTAAACTCGAGTTCCAAACCGTTCGGTTGGGCGGGGATGTTACAATTACCTCTTTGTCAGTTCCTCTAGGGTGCTATAGGGTTACATGTTGTGTTGAGTCAAGTTGGTGGGAGATCGCTTAGTGCGCCCGCGGTGCTCTAGTCGTCGCGCCTTATCACCTCGTGAAGCGCGCGATTCCCTCTCCCCTCCCATCTGTCTCTTTTCCTCTAAACTGACCCTTCCCCCATCCCCTTTCTTTCGCTCTCCCTTGACCGCGCTCCCTTCTCCTGATTTCTCCTCCTTTCCAATCTCGAGAACCACCACCCCGACCATCTCCCCTCATTGGTTGGCTCCGTTAGTCGATTACTTCCACCGCTATTACTCCTTGGCCGTTTCTCCCATCTCAGGTTTCTCGCCTTTCCTATTTCGTGTTTTCCCCTTTGACTGTGAGTTCTTTTCCTCGGGGTTTTTGCTGGTGGTGGGTTGTTGTGATAGAGTTTTGGGAACAAGGGGGTAGTTGGGGCGTGGGTCTCTTGGGCGCTAGTCCGCGTCATTGAGGGTGTGGGTTTTGTTCGGTGGCTTTAATATCCCTTACTTGTTGATTTTTGACTGCCATCCTTTCTCCTTCTCTGACTTTCACCTTATGCTTTGGTTGTCATCGTTTTTACCATAGAATTGGGACGAACTGTTGCCCCATGATGGACGGATTCAAAATTCCTGTTACAAAAATTGTGAACATTCATTGTTATTGGTTGTTGTTTGGTCCACTCTTTTGCGCAGGATGGCTCACGAAGACAACAATGCACCCTTACCACCAGCCCCCTTTAATTTCAATAAAGCGAGGTATAGAAAAAGGTTTTGGGACATGGATCATTTGCCAATTGTGAAGAGTGGCCAGCTTGACACGACGGACCTATAGTTGGACCCCCTCAGAAGGACTATTTAGTCGGTGATGGTATTGTGGGTCGGATTGTGCGTGTAGCAGGTATTGCGAGAGTCTCGATCCCAATGCCCCCCTCCACGTGACCACCCGACTGACTACTTCCCAGTCCACCGATTCGCTATCAGGACCGCCATTCTCCACAGTGCCAAGGTCTTCGCCCCCTTTGATGAGGATATCCCTTCCGAGCAATGGACAGAAGAGGAGTACTTTCTTTGAGGGCGGGGTGACTTCATCTCGCTCCTTTTCGATGACGTTTGCTTTCTTCATTGTTTCTTTTCTTTGTGGTAAACAATTTACTTTCTCATTGTGTGTTTGTCTTTTCATTTTTCGTACTATAAAGTAACTGTGAGTGCATGTCTTAGCTTCCTAGTATGTTAGGTTGCTAAATTTCCCCCCGCACATGACACTCTCTATCGGATATTTAGGTTGCAGACTCTATATGACTTTGCAGTTTCTGTTTTTCATTTTCAGTTCCTAGTTCTGTAAATACTTGTGTCTTGTGCTTCTTTTGTGTTTTCTTTTTCTATGTTACTACAGGTACCCTGATTCATGTCCTCGTCCTGAACAGGCTACTTGACTGGAGTCTTCATCTCCGACTTCTTTTTTACCGCAATAACTTCTTTCCTTTCTTTGTCCGAGTCCTTACCTCGCAATGAGGACATTGCAATATCTAAGTGTGGGGTGGGGATTCGTGATTTAGTTAAGTGGTTTTCCCAGTTCTTGTAACACCCTCACTTTTGAGATAAAGGAAATACTAAAATACCCTCAAAAGTAGCGGGAGACACAAAACAACACGAGGGTGCTATGCTTAAATAACATGATTTAATGAAATTGTCTTGGCCAAGGAACTTGAAAATGAAATTTAAATAGAACTTTTAAAACATTGAACAAAGGATATAATAATAAAATGGTAACTTGATAATTGAGCCCTAAACACTTGGGCAAACCTGAAATGAAAAAAGTCTCGAGATAAACTTTAAAACAAATATCTCAAGTTCATTCTTACATTACTGTAGACATCACTCCACACACCGAATCAGCTCCTCAAGGCTCAAACTCAAAAGCAACTTCTAACAACCTGATGGGTGACTCCGGGTCAATCTTTCATTCTTAAAAAAATAAACAACCATAAAAGGGATCCTAAGAACTTAGGATCTAACAATCGTATTATCAAGACAAAATGATCATTCACAACATTCATCATAGCTATCCATAACATTATCCACAACTCAACTTATAACACTATTCATGACATAACTCAATATAGTTCTCATGACATTCACATTTTTACTACATTAATCATCTAATATGACTAGTCATGGTCTTACTACCTTATCCACTTAAAGTTATAAATCACAACATTACTCACAAGGCACACCATTGCTCATAACATAATAATTCATAGCTTTACTCATAAACATAAATATCTCAACCAAACACATAACATGACTTAATACAGCATCACTAATCATAACTCCACATGAATACATAATCTTATCATATCACTGATCATGATCTGAAACTGAGAAGCATATCTCACATAACACATCATTCCAATACATCTTTCGTCAATATAAGACACATAACATGTCATCTCAAGACTTCATTTGCCATATTGCTAATCATCTTTTAAGTACGACCCCCAATGTAACATCCCCACCAAACCAGACTATTTAGAACTCGAGTTCGGGTGATCGAGGCATTGGAATCAGTGCTCTTGAGGTCCCATCGAAGTTCGGGACATTCGTGTTTAAGTCGGGTTGAAGTTACAGTCAAGCATGCTGCAGAGTGGGAACAACACGCCGTGTAGTTCTACTACACGCCGTGTATCTTCAAGGAACACACCGTGTATTTGTGATACACGACCGTGCTGTTTTTCCTGGAAACTACGACCAAATTAGCTTCTCAAACCACATGGCGTGTAGTTATGAAACACGCCGTGTATCATACAGCACGCCATGTTGTTTGACCTGCATATAAAAGGATGAGTTTTGACTGATTTTGGCAACTTTCATTTTTTTCTCTTTCCATGAAAACTCCTTTGACGAACCAAGTTCTGTCAATCTTTGAAGGTTGATTCTGGGAGCTACGGGTGTCCGATTAAGGATCCTTCTTCTCCTGTGCATTAAGGGAAAAGCTACGAATTTGGAGAAGGGAATTTCGTTCATCCCAATAAACAAGAAGACGATTAGAGCCTCGTCATCTATTTCAGGCGAGGGCTTTGTATTGATAGGTAGTGTTGGGTCATGTGAGGAGTTGTAATTCGACTTAGACAAACATAGGGATTTGCATAACAATGAAAGAGACGGGTGAATGGTTCTGTGATTGTCAGTTGGGTGATTGTGATGCTTTGTTGTTGTGATTGATGTTTGATGTTGTGCTGGGGGTTTGTAATGAAATGAATTAACTAATGAATTGGATTAGAAATGAGAGACTGGTTGATTGGGGGTTCTATGGTGAATTGTACGATATTATGTTGTTGTCAGTTGTGGTTGTAGGAGGATGGCCCTGCCAATGTGGGGTCGTCCTATGAAAGACGGACAAGAGGGTAATCCTAGACTTGCGACATGGCTACCTCTGTATCTTTCATGCAGGTGGGGTGGCGGCAAGCTAGCCATTTACCCATGATGAATTGTGATCTTGTGAATGATGGTGCAGGATGGTGATATTATGAATGATGTTGAAATGGATGGATGAGTGTTGTGAAATGAGACGTAATGTTTGTGCTAAAGTACCTTGCGATGTTAAGTGATATGTGATAGAACCTGACAGAACCTACACTGCCCCCACCTGTGAACTGTGAAGTACTTAAGTCCGAACCACCAAAGTGGTTGACCATGGAAGGATTCATGGTTGGTTGTGTTGTGTACTCCTTCGTGGAAGGATTATGTGTGGATGCGTCTGATGGTATACCCCTTTAGGGAAGGATCCAACGTGATTGGGCCTGGATCGGTCGCCAGTTAGGTGGTGGTGTAGGAGAATTCCTTGGTGCCTTAATAACTCACCTAACAAATGATTTGCAAATTGTGTGTGTGATTGTGTGTGTTGGTTGTGAATGTGAGCTGTTCTGTGATATGTACTATTTCGTATGAGTGATGGAATCGCCTATGGTAGCATTGATGTGTGGATTGTAAACTGAACCTATGTGATCACCTAGACTGCTTTAGGATATTAAAATTGGTTAAGGATGAGTTTGGGTTCCACTGTAAGTGTACTGTGTGGAGTATGGAACCGCTCCGCTTAGTTAGTTCACTGCATAGTTAATCCCAGTTGGTTCACTCAGTTTCATTAGGAAACTGATCCCCCTCTTCCCCCTTTTAGGTTCTCGTGGCTAGTGAGTGTGGTGTGAGAGTTCAGGTGCTTTTCTCGACTTTGAGAAGGTTGCGGAGCAAGACCATGAGGTGAAGATTGGTAAGCTACTCCGTGTTGACTTTTACTTATTTATGTTTCAGTTGACTATTCGTATTTTGGGGTTTGTATTAATTTTGGGATTTGACATTGGATTTATTATTTATCGGTTGTAATCAAATTTTATTGTTGGAGGCTCTCTATGGATATTTCATTTATTGAGGATTCTATTCACTTTCATTTTATCGTTTTAACTATTTCATTTATTGCACTATGTTTCTAGTGATGCTCATTACCGGTTCAACCACGAGTTTATCTAGGTCGATTCGGGATGGGTGTTACAAGGGTATCAGAGCCTGGTTAGTTGCTACTTTACTGGTGAATCATTTTCTCTCCCTTGGGGAGTAATTAAACTCATAGGGAGAGAGGATGAGACATTGGTACAAGACCAACTTTCCAAGGGTTTTCAAACAATTTTGAAACGGTTTGGGTGTTTTGAAAGAAAAGTGTTTTCAATTGCAATTTTTTTCTGAAACGGTCAACTGAAACACTTTCATGTCCTCCTATGGTGAAGCAAGCCAATCGATGGGAAGCCACTCCACCAGTAACTCCGGGCATAGAGTAGTAGGCTGCCATGTCCAACCGTCTGATCTGAAGGGTTGAAACTTTAGTGAGTTCAGTGAAGAGGCACCTGATCCTGCTGTTGCTGAGCAATGGATCAAGGAGTGAGGTTTCAAGTTTCTGTGATCTGGATTTGAGAGCGACATGAAGCTGCAAGCCATGATGTTTCTGCTTAAGGGTCATGCTCTAGATTGGTGGGAGTCGTTGCCTCAGAGCCAGGTGTTCCCACTAGTTATGTAATTTGAAGAGTTCTTAGAGGACTTCTGCAATCAGTTCTGTCCAAACATTTGGCGTGAAGCGAAGGCCAAAGAGTTCTTGGAGATGGTGCAAGTAAAGAATTCAGTGTTGTTTTTCTTCATGGAGTTCACCCACCTCTCTAAGTGGTTTGATGAATATGCTAATCGGGAGTAGAAACTGATTTGTCAGTTTAAGAGAGGCTTGAGGTGGGAGATCTAGGAGGGCGTCATGTCAACTGACATGAGGAGCTTGGTGTCATTGAAGGCCGCTGCCTTAGAGAGAGAGTTGTTGGAGCAAGGGAATAAGGAGGATCGAAAGAGGAAGGTGAGTTCACCGCCTCCCCAACCCCACACTCATTCGACCAGGATGGCTGATGTGACTATATTTGGTGCATTTTAAGCCTTTGATTAGCCTAAGAATCTCCCATGTTTGATCCTATTTTGCCATGATTTATATGTTTTTATGGAAGTTTTATGCTAAGTGCTCTTTTGATGTCCAAGTGCCACTTTGAGGCCAATTCCGTATCTATTGGAGTTGTTTTCTTTGCATTTTCAGGTTTTGGCATTGAAGTACTGGTGACAAGGAGCACGTAGGATCAAACGAGAGGTCAATCGGAGCTAGGACGGAGGAGTTATGGCCGATGCAAGTTTGGGAAAAATGCACCTTATAGCTGAAGAAGTTTTCGGCCGAAAACTCTAAGTTCTCGGACCGAAAACCTTAAGCAGAAGGCGGAGGCTTGGTTTATGAAGACATTTTCGGCGAAAACAGCTCAGAGTTTTCGCCGAAAATATTAGAAGAAATTCCCAGCCGTTTTCAAAGACATTTTCGGCGAAAATGTTACACAATTTTCGCCGAAAATGCCAGGCAATTCCAGCACAGTATATAAAGAAGAAGGAGGCGAAAATAGAAGAAACAATTCATTAATACAGATTTCAACACTTCATCAAAACCCTTTTCTCTCAACTTGTCAAATACTCCCTCCTCATCTCCAATCCACAACCCTAGAGCAAGGTGCAAATCAAAGTAGAGGAGCTTGGATTGAAGTCCACAACCTTGGAAGAGGAGCTTGCAAGAGGAGGATTGCCATGGTGTTCTTGGTGATCATCTTTCTTTCTCTTTCCTTCATTTCCTTGGCCATGTGTGGCTGATTTCTTAGGTTTCCTTGGATTGATAGATTAGTTGTGCTAGGATAGAGGTTGATTGTACAAATATGTCATGATTGATCTTGGATTGTAAGAAGATGATCTCTAGACTTGTTGTTAATTCCATTGATGGCTATGGCTTGATTGGTCTATTATTTGTGATGTAATGCATGAGAGTGCTTAGATTACATGGATTGTAGGTCTAGGGATTGAAGAGAGTGTGTTATAAGAGATTAGATCATCTCAATTCAACCATAGTTGCATGATTTCTCACTTGTGCATTTTATCGAACACTTGGCGTGCATTAGGTTTTTCATTCAATTGAACTTTGATTAGTCTTTTGATGATTCTCTTAGTGTTAGGACATTGACATGAGAGTGTGGTGTCTAACCTAGTAGTCATAGAGTCATAGGAGAGGGTTTTGTAGCTTGGCATTTCATCAAACACCTTTAATGCATCCTTAGTCACTTAGCTTGAGAGCGAGAGCCTAGGTTGAGTGGTTATAGGATAGGGATTTGGTGCGACGAGAGTGCATTGAGTCTATAGAAGGGATTTGTGTGGTCATTCGATTGCAACCTCGATCATGTTTGGCTTGTTTGTGCATTTGTTCCTCTTGAGCATGATGAAGCTATCTTTCCAAGTGAACCTCCTTTACCTTTGTTTTGCACCCTTTTGATTTGCTTTCTTGTTTAGTTTCTTTTATGTTTTTATTTCCTTTCCAAACTAAAACCAATTTTAATTGAATAGACCATCCATGAACCGTGTGAGTATTAGCTTTTGAGAGAGCCCTCGTGGAATACGACCTTGATAGTTGTGAGGTTAAATCTCACGCATCAAGTTTTTGGCGCCATTGCCGGGGACTTTCTCAATCCTTTGAAAGCATTTAGTAGTGGACCGTTCTATTCACTTCCTTCCGTTTTAGTTTTGCTTCTTTTTATTAGTTTGTTTGGTTTTGTTATCCCGCATTGTTGTATTACTCGGTTGTGTTTGTAGAGCTTGTGTGTAGGTACCAAGTCATTAATCCACCAATCCGTTCTCTACCTCACTTAGTTCATGGGAGCAAGGTTGCAAGTAAGATGAACTCGTGGAATGGAAGTGATGGTTATGGGTCCTATCAATGGTGGAATCCATCTCCTAACCCATACTATGGTCATCCTACTCCATCCAACTACTACCAAGCAACTTGTGAGGGAGATAGCCAATGGTGGGGGCAAGAACAACAAGTTTCAACATCCATGTGGAATGAGCAATGTCCCTATCCATCTCCATCCTACCATCAAGTCTTGCCGGAGTATTATCAAGAAGATTTCACAAGTCATGAGCAACATTCTCCACCGCCTTCCATGCTAGAGGAGCTCTTTAAGATGGTTAGAGAAAGCGAGCGTCCTCGAGAAGAGTTTGTAAGCTATGAGGAGCCTTTTCCACCTCTTCCCACGCATGAGGAAGCTTTGAAGATTGCGGATGACAATGCGAACCAACTTAATCGCTTAGCTCAAGGCATGACACTCATCAAGGAAGCTCTAGAGGATGAACAACATTCTCCACCTTCCTCCACAATTGAGGAGATGTTGCAAATGGCGGAAGATAATGCGGCTCGGTTGGATCGTTTAACTCAAATGTGGAAGCTCATCTCCGACACCTTTGAACCGGAAGTGCTAGTCATGGAAGAAGAAAAAGGTGAGTCTCCCCAAGAGGAATTCGTGAGTCATGAGAAACCTCTCCCACCTCCTTTCATGCTAGAGATCTTGCAAATTGCGGAGGATAATGCAAACCGAGTTAACCGCTTATCCCAAAGCATAGAGCTCGTCACGAAGATTCTTGAGAATGAACGACATCCCAATCATTTGGAGTATGTTTATGATGATGAAGACGATACTTGTGAACCGGAAGAGCTTGACACGGAAGAAGAGTTGGTAGTGGAGGAGATTGAGGAACATGTTTTTCCCGATGACACACCAAGTAACGATGATGTGAGGATAGAAGAATCAAGGAGACTTGAGGATGATGACCCTTTGGAGGAGGTGAGAGATGATTTGGAGATGCTTCAAGAAGAGGTGACACCGAGAGTGGAGCACGAAAGTGAACAACACCACTCAATTGTGGTCCCACCAAGGATTGTGAGTACTCTTCAATCTTCTTGCTTGATCATGAAGTACTTGTGTCAAGAGACGGGCACAAGCTTCATAACCTCCCCTAAAGTGATAATGGAAGAGGAGTTGCCCATGTTTGAACCGGAAGACTCTTCGAGTGGCATCACCAACTTGGAGACGATGGAGCTCAATGGTGGCCCCCTACCATACATTCTTCCTCAAACTCCTAAGCTCAATGGTAGAAGGCCTTGGCAAGGTAACAATTGGAACTCAAGCTTAGCTCATTGGTCATTCTACCATTTGCTTCTATTGCTACTTGGAGCTCAAACTTCATCATGGAAAAAGCTACTTGACTTCAAGGAGGTACTAAGTTGGACACCCTAACGCAGGTATCGTCGAGCTTAAGACGGTAACCAAGCGTTTCTTGGGAGGCACCCCATGTTATCTTTAATTTTTCGCTTTTGATTCTTGTTTGAGGTTTTTGTGTTGTTTTAGCTTTTTGAATAAGGTTTGGAAAGCATTTTGGATCACTCTTCACCAAGGATCATCATGGAACTTTTTCGCCTCTATTACGTCCTATGCTCCTCTCTACCAATGCGGTAACTTCGTTCCACCTTACCCTCTCTCTCTTGATCATTGAGGACAATGCTCATGTTAGTCGTAGGGGAGTTTGAGGTTTGGTGTGATTATTTGTCGGTAGAAGTCTAAGGCTATGTTTTGATGTGTTGCATGATCTTAATTGAATGTCAGTTTCCTCTATTGTAGAATCATTCGGTTCTTGACTTTTGGTGTTTGATTGGCTTCAAGCTTTCACAATGACGTTTAGACTGTTCCACTTAGAACCTATAACCAGCATGTTAGAGCTAATATCAAATGAGTCTAGGCCAGAACAGAGATGTTTTCACACTTGTATGTTGGTTGATTGGTTTGATACGTGTTTTTATACCACTCGATAACACCGATCTAAGATGATGAAGGCAATCAAAATTATCACCCTTTTCCATGTTTTTCATCACCTTTTCGTTCCCTCGTGATTGTGGCTTGAGATTAGATGGAATCCAATTCGAGATCTTCTGTTGAAGTTGTAAGGGGCTAAGGATCAAGTGGCTAATGTCAAAAGAAAAGGTTCAAAAGAAAAGAAAAGAAAAGCTAAGCTAGGCAAGCTCGGCACCTAAGTGAAGTGTCGGGTTGAGCACTAGCAAAGGCAAAAGCTGTGAGCTAGGCAGGTTCAACACCTAAGTGAAGTGTTGGATCGAGCACTAGTATGCAGTAAGAAAAAAAAGAAAAAAAAAGAGAAAAAATGAAGAAGAAAAGAGAAAGAAAAGAAAAAAAAGAGTTCTCAAAATGTAGCGGATCTAGAAGCGGATGAAGTCGAGTCGATAGCCACATCATGATCACTCATCACTTTGAAAAAAATAGTCCTTTTGATTAGAATTGGTGTTGTCGTGGTCGGTTTTGCTGTGTCCCAATCAACCACTACTTGAAGTGTGCAAAAATTAGTGAGGTTTAGACTTGTTTGGTTGATGTTCTTGCATGTGTAGGTTTAGTTTGTTCGTGGAACAGCTTAAGCCAAATTGTGATTGCTTGAATTTCAATGGAACCGATCTTGTCATTTGTGAACTTGGATGTTTTCTAATTCATTTGCTTGATGACAAGCAAAGCTTAGTCGTAGGGGAATTTGATGTGACTATATTTGGTGCATTTTAAGCCTTTGATTAGCCTAAGAATCTCCCATGTTTGATCCTATTTTGCCATGATTTATATGTTTTTATGGAAGTTTTATGCTAAGTGCTCTTTTGATGTCCAAGTGCCACTTTGAGGCCAATTCCGTATCTATTGGAGTTGTTTTCTTTGCATTTTCAGGTTTTGGCATTGAAGTACTGGTGACAAGGAGCACGTAGGATCAAATGGGAGGTCAATCGGAGCTAGGACGGAGGAGTTATGACCGATGCAAGTTTGGGAAAAATGCACCTTATAGCTGAAGAAGTTTTCGGCCGAAAACTCTAAGTTCTCGGACCGAAAACCTTAAGCAGAAGGCGGAGGCTTGGTTTATGAAGACATTTTCGGCGAAAACAGCTCAGAGTTTTCGCCGAAAATATTAGAAGAAATTCCCAGCCGTTTTCAAAGACATTTTTGGCGAAAATGTTACACAATTTTCACCGAAAATGCCAGACAATTCCAGCACAGTATATAAAGAAGAAGGAGGCGAAAATAGAAGAAACAATTCATTAATTCAGATTTCAATACTTCATCAAAACCCTTTTCTCTCAACTTCTCAAATACTCCCTCCTCATCTCCAATCCACAACCCTAGAGCAAGGTGCAAATCAAAGTACAGGAGCTTGGATTGAAGTCCACAACCTTGGAAGAGGAGCTTGCAAGAGGAGGATTGCCATGGTGTTCTTGGTGATCATCTTTCTTTCTCTTTCCTTCATTTCCTTGGCCATGTGTGGCTGATTTCTTAGGTTTCCTTGGATTGATAGATTAGTTGTGCTAGGATAGAGGTTGATTGTACAAATATGCCATGATTGATCTTGGATTGTAAGAAGATGATCTCTAGACTTGTTGTTAATTCCATTGATGGCTATGGCTTGATTGGTCTATTATTTGTGATGTAATGCATGAGAGTGCTTAGATTACATGTATTGTAGGTCTAGGGATTGAAGAGAGTGTGTTCTAAGAGATTAGATCATCTCAATTCAACCATAGTTGCATGATTTCTCACTTGTGCATTTTATCGAACACTTGACGTGCATTAGGTTTTTCATTCAATTGAACTTTGATTAGTCTTTTGATGATTCTCTTAGTGTTAGGACATTGACATGAGAGTGTGGTGTCTAGCCTAGTGGTCATAGAGTCATAGGAGAGGGTTTTGTAGCTTGGCATTTCATCAAACACCTTTAATGCATCCTTAGTCACTTAGCTTGAGAGTGAGAGCCTAGGTTGAGTGGTTATAGGATAGGGATTTGGTGCGACGAGAGTGCATTGAGTCTATAGAAGGGATTTGCGTGGTCATTCGATTGCAACCTCGATCATGTTTGGCTTGTTTGTGCATTTGTTCCTCTTGAGCATGATGAAGCTATCTTTCCAAGTGAACCTCCTTTACCTTTGTTTTGCACCCTTTTGATTTGCTTTCTTGTTTAGTTTCTTTTATGTTTTTAGTTCCTTTCCAAACTAAAACCAATTTTAATTGAATAGACGTCCATGAACCGTGTGAGTATTAGCTTTTGAGAGAGCCCTCGTGGAATACGACCTTGATAGTTGTGAGGTTAAATCTCACGCATCAATGGCTCAATCTGGGCACTCAGGTCAGAGAAGTGTGTAGTTTGCTACATTTTGGAAGTACACTCACCTGCTCTTATGGCCTTCCTGGCCACAAGGGTTCCTTGTGCCGAAGATCTGGGTCGGTGAGTAGAGGAGGGGGACCATATGGGCTCCCTATTTGTGGCACTTGTGGGAAGCCATACTTCTGGCCGTGTCACTTGTTGAGGCCTGCTCCGCTGACCTGTTACACCTGTGGCGAGCACGGTCATATGAGTAATTTCTTCACAACCAAGAGTGCAACACCATCTCAGCCTGTGGGGTCGGTGCAAGGACCAAGGGCTCCCTTTAGGAGTTTTGGAGGTAGAGGAGGAGGTAGTTTTGGGCGTGGAACTGCATGTGCTGGTAGAGGGACATGAGCTAATGCTACGCTAGTGGGAGCAGAAGGAGACTAGGGGAGGCTGTATGCTCTTACTAGAGTCGCAACCAAAAATGCAAATGACGTGGTGACCGGTATGATCTCTATTCTTGATCTTTCCGTTTACGCTTTGGGCTCGTCCCATTCTTTTGTGTCTGAAAAGTGTGTGAGTAGCTTGGGTATAGAAACTAGTAGCTTGTGGACTAGTTGGGGTGTGAGGAATCCTTTGGGGGACTTCTGTAAGGGTTAGTACAGTACTAAGAGGATGTAAGGTGTTAGTAGAAGTAGCAGAACTACCAGGGTGCTCCCATTCAATGAATTCGACGTCATGCTTGGCATGGATTGGTTGGCAAAGCATGGGGCACTATTTGATTTCCAAAAGAAAGAGGTTCTACTTCAGGTGAAATGTGTTGGTCAGGTGGTGTTCAAAGGTGTCTAGAAGACGGATTCGACGCCTATGGGGTTGGTGTCAGCGATGTAGGCTTTCTCACTAATCGAAGAAGGTTGTGAAGCTTTGTTAGTGCAAGTGTTAGTTGAACAAAGTGAGGAGTTAGAGAAGGTTCCAGTAGCTTGGGAGTTTGCTGAGGTGTTTGAGGAATTGCCACCTGTTCCTTTGGCCTTTCAGGACCATGAAGCTCGACGCTGTTTTTGGGACCTCAATGGACGCATAGCCATGCTTTATTAGACTATTGAATCAACGAAAAATTCTATTCAAATTCCAGAAGTGAAGGTTCCTGATGTGTGATTTTTAACTCACAACTATCAAGGTCGTATTCCACGAGGTCCTCTCATAGACTAATACTCACAAGGTTCATGGACGGTCTAAACATTTAAATTGAGATTTTTTTTTGGTGAAAAAGATTCAAAATCATAAACCAAACAAGCAAGTAAAGCAATAGCTAACAAGGTAAGAAGAGGGTCAAACAAGAGATAAGTAGGCTAGCTTAGCAAGGGGTTTCTTCAAGCTCAAGGATCATGAAAGCTGGATTGAATCTCAAGCAATGATGTATAAACGGATGACCATGCAATTCACTCAAGTAGAATCAACGAACTCTCGCACAATTGACTCTCTACTCCAAGACCAAATGCACCATGCTTTCGCTATGTGAACAAAGGGAATGGAGTGCTTTAGCTAGCTCAATGAAATGCTCAACACTTGATCTCTATGCTAACATTCATCCAAGACAAGGTAAATGATGCAAGACACTCTCATGTCAATCATAGAACACTAGTCTAGCAATAAAAGGGCCTTTCAACCTTCAAATGACTGAAAACTAAATGCACACCAACTGTTCGACAAAATGTCACCAAGGAAAACAAGCTCAAAATGGTTGCAATTGCATAATCCGATCTCTCAAATCATTCAATTACAATCCAAACACCTTAGATCAACATCAAACAATCATTCTCATGTATTGAAAGACATAAACAATGTGCAAAAAGAATAAGTCAAGCTCTCATGGACAACAAGCACAAGGTCTAGGATCATCATCTTACACCAATGGCTATGAGAAACTCAATCCAAACAATCAATCACCTATCCTAGCTTGATCCATCCCCCACTAAACTAAACCCTAGGCTTAGCCTAGCATAATCATGGAAGAAACCTGAAATTGAGAAGAGGAGATCATCCTTGTTTCCATGGAGGATCTTGCAACTTGGCTCTTCAAGCTTCAATCAAAAGTATGGCTTCTTCTTTCTAGATGATCTTCACTTAGCTCTTAGGTGGAGATGGAGGAGGATGATGATTGATGATAGGAAGGAGGAAAATTGGCAATTGGGAGTTGAGAGAGTGTGTCGAGTGTTGTGTGTCTCCCCCCTTTTTTAAACGCGAAATCCTCTTTAAATAGACTGCTGGAAAAGCCTGATTTTTTCGGCGAAAACTCCTTCATTTTTCACCGAAAATTCCTTTGAAAATCACCGAGCCAGCCTTGACTTTCTTCATAGTTTTTCGGCGAAAAATCTGAATGTTTTCGGTGAAAACTTCTTCACAAATCAGCTCCAAATTTTTAGAATTCTACTGTTTGCAAATGGCCGTGAGTTCTCGGTGAGAACTAGTTCTCGCCGAAAACTTCTTTAGAAAAACTATATTTTCCTCGATTTTGCAACGGCCATATCTCCTCTGTCCTAGCTCCGATTGACCTCCCGTTTGCTCCTATGTGCTCCTTGTCATCCGTACTTCAAAGCCAAAACCTGAAAATTTACAAAGAAACATCCAATAGGCCACGAACTTGGCTCCAAAATGGCAACCGGACAACAAAAAGACACTTAGCACAAAACTTCAATAAAAGCATATAAGTCATGACATTTTGAGATCAAAACGGGAGATTCTTAGGCTAAACACAGGCCTAAAAAATGCATGGAAAATAGTCACATCAAACTCCCCTACGACTAAGCTTTGCTTGTCCTCAAGCAAATGAATTAGAAAACATCCAAGTTCACAAATGACAAGATCGGTCCCATTGAGATTCAAACAATAACAATTTGGTTTAGACTGTTCCATGAACAAACTTAACCTACACATGCAAGAACGTCAACCAAACAAGTCTAGACCTCACTATTTGCTGCACACTCCAAGTAGTGGTAAATTGGGACACAGAAAAACCGACCACGACAACATCAACTCTAATCAAAAGGACTTGAACTCGGGAAATGGAACGAATTAAGCGAAGGTAGGGCAATTTGGAAAGTGGTGAGTGATCGTAATGTGGCTATCAACTCAATTTTGTCCGCTTCTAGATCTGCACTTTTCACGCTCAAGCTAGGATCACTATAACAAGGGCCACTTTTAAGAACTCTTTCTTTTCTTTTTTTTCTTCTTCTGCATACTAGTGCTCGATCCAACACTTCACTTAGGTGTTGGATCTGCCTAGCTCACAACCTTTGCCTTTGCTAGTGCTCAACATGACACTTCACTTAGGTGCCGAGCTTTCCTAGCTTTTCTTTCGGCACTTCAAGAAAGTTAAGCAACTTGGCCACTTTCTTTTGAGCATTTTCTTTTGAATATTTTTTCCACAAATTAGCCACTTGATCCTTAGCCCCTTACAACTTCCACACAAGATTTCGAATAGGACTTTCGTCTAATCTCAAGCCACAATCACGAGGGATCGAAAAGGAAATGAAGAACATGGAAAAGGGGCAAAAATGTGTACGATCCAACAAACAGCCCAATGCTCAACGGGTTGTCCTATAGGAAACTGATTCGGGTAGGCTTTTTGGCTGAATGCGGTGAAATTCTAATTGCCTTTATCATCTTAGACTTGTGTTATTGAGCGTACAAAAACACGTATCAAACCAATCAACCAACATACAAGAGTGATAAAATCTCTATTCTAGCCTAGACTCATTTGATATTAGTGCTAACGTGCTGGTTAAAGGTTCTAAGTGGAATAGTCTAAACGTCATTATGAAAGCTTGAAGTCAATTAAACACCAAAAGTCAAGAACTGGATGATTCTACAATAGAGGAATTTGACACTCAATCAAGATCATGCAACTCATCAAAGCATAGCATTAGACTTCTACCGACAAATAATCACACAAACCTCAACTCCCCCCTACGACTAACATGAGCATTGTCCTCAATGATCAAGAGAGAGAGGGTAAGGTGGAACGAAATTACCACATTGGTAGAGAAGAGCATAGGAGGCCAAAGGAGTGAAAGAGTTCCATGACGCTCATTGGTGAAGAGTGATCCTCCTAAGGGCTTGCCAACATCTTATTCAAAGAGCTAAAACAACACAAAAACATAAAAGCGCAAAAGTAAGGATAACATGGGGTGCCTCCCATGAAGCGCTTCTTTAACGTCTCTAGCTAGACTATAGCACAAAGAGTAAGCTAAGCAAAACCATCCCAACTCATTACCTCCTTGAAGTCGATGTCATTACCTTCGCATGGCACATGAAACTTGAATTGTACCTTACCAACTTCGGGTGGAATGAGCACGGATTTCCCGGGATGGTGAAGTGGGAGCAATGGAGAAGGGGCCAAACCACTTGGAGTTGAGCCTTTCATCGGGTGGCTTCTTAGTCTTGCTCGTCTCACCCATTGGTGCGGCTTCCTTGCCTTTCTCAGTTGGCTTCTTCACACCTTTCTTCTTAGCCTTAAGTGGTGTCTTTGGGAGCACGAAAGGTGGGGCCTCCTTTACTTCATCCGTATTCTCTTGCACATCACTAATGGCAAACAACTCCGCAAGACTATGATGACTACGATTAGTGCTCTTAGTAGCCGAAGAAAAATCATTTGGACTCCTAGGATCATAGTGACTAGCATAAGACAAAGTGAACTCCATGTCATTTGAATGGTAAAAAATCATGCATTCATTATCGACCCTAAGGGTAAGTCTACCACCATAGACATCAATCAAAGCACGAGAAGTTGCTAAGAAAGGTCATCCTAAAATCAAAGGCACATCGGTATCACCCAAAGCATCTAGAATAACAAAATCCACAAGGAATTCAAAAGCACCGACCTTAACCAACACATCTTCAACAATACCACGAGGAGATTTCATGGACTTATCCGCTAATTGAACATTCATGAGGGTTGGTTTTAGTTTCCCTAGGCCTAGCTTCTTAAACATGCAATATGGCATAACATTGATACTAGCACCCAAATCGGCTAAGCCTCTACTTATTTCATGCTCACCAATAGTGTAAGGAATAGTAAAGCTACCTGGATCCTTAAGCTTCTCCGGTGGTTGCTTAGAGAGAATGGCGGAGCATTGTTCGTTGAGCTTTGCCGAAGTTACATCCTTAAGCTTGCGTTTGTTGGTGAAGATTTCTTTCATGAACTTCGCATATTGAGGCATATTGGTGATTGCTTCTCCAAAAGGCATTGTGAATTGCACCTTGTCAAGAATCTCAACAAACCTCTTCAAATCTTTTTCCATGGAATCCGGCTTCAAGCGAGAAGGGTAAGGGGGCTTAGGCTTGTACGGAGGCACAACCGGTGCGGGAGGAGAGATCGGAGTAGCACTCGTCGTAGCCTCTTGGGAGCCAGGTGGTAGTCTTAGAAGCTTCTTTAGTTTTCGCCTCTTTCACTATGACTTCAATTTTGTCCGTATCATCATCGAAAACAAAATCCTCAACTAAAACATAGTCATCCACTTGAGCTCTTACCGCTTTAGGTGAGGAATCTTGAAGTTGCTTACCATTCCTCAATGTTACCATCATAAGCTCCTCGGGAACCATGGGGTTGACCTCGGTGTTGGATGGTAGGCTACCCTTTGGTCTCTCCGAGAGTGCCTTAGATATTTGACCCAATTGAGTATTCAAATTGGTCATTGAAGCTTGTTGATTCATGATAAGTTGAATCATTGCCGCATTGGTGTCTTATTGGGAGATTGAAGAACCACCTTCTTTGTGTTGAGAAGGCTTGTTGAAGCCGGGCGGTCCATTACCCTTATGATTATACATCCCCGGTGGATTAGAACCTTGCTCACCACCTTGGTTACCTTGATTTTGGTTACCTCCTTGGTTCCATTGGTTTCCTCCTTGGTTACCTTGGCTTTGGTTTCCCCCTTGAGTCCATTGGTTGCCTTGATTGTACCCTTTATAGCCTTGGAATCCACCTTGATTACCTTGGCTTTGGTACCCTTGGTTAGGCTTGTTGTACCCACCTCCTTGGTTCCAAGGGCGGTTGTAGTTACCTCCTTGATAATTCCCTTGAGGGTTGAAGTTTCCATAGAATCCTTGGTCTTGTACAAAGCTTACTTCCTCATTGTGGTCGCCTTGGTTAAGATCAGAAGTGGCGGAAGGGCAAGCATTGACATCATGGCCTTGGCCTCCACAACATTCACAACAATACACTGAAGCAACCGGTGGATTACCCAAATGAGATGATGAAGCCTTAGAGGGATGCTTAGGCATACTAAGATTGCTTACTTGAGAGGCCATGGCATCAATCTTGGACATAAGGAGAGCAATCATGGGGTCATCTTCATCACGATGTCCGGTAACTTAGGCTTCTTCCCATAGCTAGACGAGTCCTTTGGTGCATCAACACTTACGGACCGAGAATCATAGTGTGTGTCACTTCCATACTTAGACTTAGGGGGTTGTTGTCGAGACCAAATCCTTGTCTTGTTGGCCATCTCCGTGAAGAGTTCTAGAGCATCTCCGGGAGTGAGCATCCTTAAATCACCTCCGGCGGCTTGGTTGATCATCCTTGTATTGTCCAAATCAAGGGATCTAGCAAAGATGTCCGCTAAGCTCCATTCGGCGAAGTTGTGATGAGGACAAGACCGAAGAAGGGCTTGGAACCTATTCCAAGTCTCATGGAAGAGCTCTCCCTTGTGTTGTGTGAAGTGGTAGATACGATCTCGGATTGCATCCGTCATATAAGGGGGAAAGAACTCTTCGAGGAAAGCTTCGGCTAGGCCCACCCATGTGGTGAATGCTCTGCTAGGTTGGTTCTCCAACCAATACTTGGCTCTACCTTTGAGGGAGAAAGGGAAGAGTCGGAGTCGCACACAATCCGGATGAACCTGAGCGTTCTTCACCGTATCGCATATCTCTAGAAAGTCCTTCAAGTGTCTAGACGGGCACTCTCCATCTATACCATTGAACACCACTCCATTTTGCACCATCTGAATCATATTTGGCTTTAGCTCGAAATTTCTTACATTCACTGGTCTTTGCACGATGCTCGAGGTTGCCACTTCAAGGGTTGGGCGAGCATAATCAGCTAGTGTGTGCCTCGCACCCCTTTGCGATTGATCATCTTCATTGGTGTGATGTGAATGCTCCGAATGGTTATCTTCGTCCTTGTGATGAGACATAGTGTGGTGTGAGATGCGATCAACTTCTTCTTCTTCAACTATAGGAGGTGGGGGAGTAGTTGGTGGCTCGATCACTTATTCTAGTCCTTGGATTCGTGCTTGAAGACGAGCTGAACGCCTCATGCACTAAAACAAATCACCTGCAAATAAACACAACAAACACACCCGAGTAATACAACGATGCGGGATAACAAAGTAAACAAAAAGCAACAAGGAAGCAAAAAGGAAAATGGAAGGAAGTGTAAAGATCGGTTCACTAATAATTGCTTTCTTAGGAATGAGAAACTCCCCGGCAACGACGCCAAAAACTTGATGTGTGAATTTTAACTCACAACTATCAAGGTCCTATTCAACGAGGTCCTCTCACAGACTAATACTCACAAGGTTCATGGACGGTCTAAACATTTAAATTGAGATTTGTTTTTGGTGAAAAAGATTCAAAATCATAAACCAAACAAGCAAGTAAAGCAATAGCTAACAAGGTAAGAAGAGGGTCAAACAAGAGAGAAGTAGGCTAGCTTAGCAAGGGGTTTCTTCAAGCTCAAGGATCATGAAAGCTGGATTGAATCTCAAGCAACGATGTATAAATGAATGACCATGCAATTCACTCAAGTAGAATCAACAAACTCTCGCACAATTGACTCTCTACTCGTAGACCAAATGCACCATGCTTTCGCTATGTGAATAGAGGGAATGGAGTGCTTTAGCTAGCTCAATGAAATGCTCAACACTTGATCTCTATGCTAACATTCGTCCAACACAAGGTAAATGATGCAAGACACTCTCATGTCAATCATAGAACACTAGTCTAGCAATCAAAGGGCCTTTCAACCTTCAAATGACTGAAAACTAAATGCACACCAACTGTTCGACAAAATGTCACCAAGGAAAACAAGCTCAAAATGGTTGCAATTGCATAATCCAATCTCTCAATTCATTCAATTACAATCCAAACACCTTAGATCAACATCAAACAATCATTCTCATGTATTGAAAGACATAAACAATGTATCAAAAGAACAAGTCAAGCTCTCATGGACAACAAGCACAAGGTCTAGGATCATCATCTTACACCAATGGCTATGAGAAACTCAATCCAAACAATCAATCATCTATCCTAGCTTGATTCATCCCCCACTAAACTAAACCCTAGACTTAGCCTAGCATAATCATGGAAGAAACCTGAAATTGAGAAGAGGAGATCATCCTTGTTTCCATGGAGGATCTTGCAACTTGGCTCTTCAAACTTCAATCCAAAGTATGGCTTCTTCTTTCTAGATGATCTTCACTCAGCTCTTAGGTGGAGATGGAGAAGGATGATGATTGATGATAGGAAGGAGGAAAATTGGCAATTGGGAATTGAGAGAGAGTGTCCAGTGTTGTGTGTCTCCCCCTTTTTTTAAACGCAAAATCATCTTTAAATAGGCTGCTGGAAAAGCCTGATTTTTTCAGCAAAAACTCCTTCTGTTTCCGTCGAAAATTCCTTTGAAAATCACCGAGCCAGCCTTGACTTTCTTCATAATTTTTCGGCAAAATATCTGAATGTTTCTCTGAAAACTTCTTCACAAATCAGCTCCAAATTTCCGGAATTCTATTATTTGCAAATGGCAGTGAGTTCTCAGCGAGAACTTAGAGTTCTCGGCGAAAACTTCTTCAGAAAAAACTGTATTTTCCTCGATTTTGCAACGGCCTATATCTTCGACGAGTTCTCGCTGAGAACTTCAGTGAAAATCCCTCCTATATCTTCGACGAGTATTCTGCTTGTGTTTCTTCAATAGTTCTTAGCGAGAACATTGAAGTTCTCGCCGAGAACTTCTTCACAGACAGCTTCTTGTGTGTTTCTTAACATATTCTCGGCGAGAACTTTGTGGTTTCTCGCCGAGAACTTAGTGCTGGGAAGTGGATAATCGGTTCTTCACTTGGTTTGATTTCTGGCTTCGATTTTGGTTCACTTCTCGAGGATAAGTTGCATATTGAACACGTCTGAGGCTACATAATCGATGGCAAAAACCTGTCTACTCATAGAGACACTAGAAAACACATATGATGACACTTGACTTGACATGATTTTCAGCCTCATTTAAGCGACATTTCCCTGCTTTAGACACAGTTTTTAGGGTAGTTTAGGGTGCTTTCACTCGATTGATCTAATTCCTACCGTTTTGGTTACTTTCGCCCATTTTAAGTCTATTTGATGTGTTTTCTACTGCTTTGTGAATGCACAGGTTTTTGCCATCAATAATGCAACCACAGTCGTGCTCAGGAAGTGAAGGAACCCCAAAGAGTCACCCGGAATCGATCCAGAAATCATACAAGTCAGAAACCAACACCTACCCTGCCAACACTAAAGTTCTTGGCGAGAACTTCCATAGTTCTCACTGAGGTGTTTGAACACTCAACTCACAAGAGGATCAAGGAAGAAGTTCTCGCCGAAGATTTTTGCAACAGAGAACACAGGAGCCAATTGAACAAAAGTTCTTGGTGAGAACTTTCAAAGTTCTCGCCGAGAAGTCCCCTCTTTCCCAGCCGAATTTGGAGAAACCTATATAAAGCAACCGACGGCCATTATTCAAAAACACTTATTCCTTGGATTAATTTCCAGACTTGGTATTTCGAGAGAGAGTTGAGAGTTTCCCGGATAGATAGTGACACCATCTTCCCCACCAGAGTACTCAGAGCTAGGAGTGAAGATTGCCAGAGATCGAAGCTTCACCGGAGTCTTCAGAATTAGGTTTCACAGTTTCTATCTATTCTTCCTCTGTATGATGAACTCCTTCGTTGTTTTTGATTTTTGTGATAGTCATGAGTAGATAAGCTCATAGCGCTTAGATTAGATGAACCCTAAGTGACCCGGGGCTTTAAAGCGGTCATGGATCGGCGGTAATTAAATTCAGATTCAGACAGTTTCTCTTGCATGTTTGATTTGTTCTTCGTTGTCTGTGTTTCTTTTCTAGCTTGATCACCTAGACTAGATTCTTGTTAAGCTGAGGATAGTAGCGAACGTTCGCCTCACTTTAAAACACCAAATCAATAGTTAACCTATTCATTGGAGTGTGCCTTTCGTAGGAACCAGTTAGGATTAATCCACTGCTAAAGTAACTCATAAATCACTAGTAATCGTGCCAGTTAGTTTTCCCTTGCAGAAGCAAACGCACAGACGGTAATTAATCTTGGGAGTAAGATCGGATAGAGCGAATGTTCGCTAGTCTTAAACCTAAGGGTCGGGAGTTATGGTGGTGTCTGAAGACTGAATGAATCAGGATTGAAACCCGCTGGTCTTGTGATCGCTAATGTTCTGGTGATCTTAGGGGGATTTGAAATCTAAGCTTGTCTATCGTCTTGTCAAGTCAATCAACCTTTCAATTTGCTTTCTATTTTCATTTCATTTTTCCTGCTTCATAGATTGGAAGTCGTGGAACTCACACTACGCACAACATGTTAAACCTGAGTAAATTGCCCGACTCATGTTAGTAAACGATTAGTTGAGACCCATGTAATACGATCTAGTCTACTTTGTACATTAGTTATTTGACGACACGTGAAAACGCGTTCATCAAATTGATGCCGTTTCCGGGGATTCTTATAGTTCTTTGAAAGAAGAGTTGGCACTTTATTCTTCTACCTTTCCTTCTTTCATCTTTTCATCACACTTCGATTTTACACCAATTGTGTTTGTTTTTGTTCTTTGCAGGTTGTTTACAGGTTTCTGAGCCGCCCGATCACTCATTCTCAGTATAAGTCTATTACGTATTCTACTTCAAACAAGCCGGGTAGTTCTGCTCCGCCTAAGCAACCACGAATTCCGAAGCAATCTACTATCGCCCCACCCCCATCTTTCACACCAATTAAGATCAAGGAGCCGAAGGAGAGCTCCTCATCTTTTTCCTTTTCATCCACTTCGTGAAACTCGCCGCCACCCTCTCCTACCTCAATGGCTATTCAGAAGAGCCTTACGGACTACAACAAGCTGAGCGCAACTAGCGTTCGATCTTCCATTGCCGTGCCGCGCAATGAAGCTGATCTTGACTATGAGATCAAGATCCCCTTCCTAGGAATGATCTCTAGGGACGTGCTATTTGAAGGAAAGCTGCACGATAATCCTTGCACACACCTTGTGCTTGTGAGCCTTTCCATTGTCTCTCAAGGGCCCCGCAAAGAGATGGCTCAATAGTAAGCCTCCCGGTCACTACAACAACTGGAATAAGTTGGCTCAAGAGTTTGTAGAGGAATACTTTCCTCCTTCAAGAACAATGGCCTACAAGGACAACATCGCCAGGTTCAGATAGAAAGAAAGAATGAGCTTCTATGACGCTTGGATCGAATTCCAAGAGCTTCAAGCAGAGGAATGAAAGAGGAGTCAACTGCCCTCATCATGGCTTCAAGCAGAGGAAACTAGCTGAAATCTTTGCTCGAGGTACGAAAGAGGAGTCATCCAAATGGGTTAAATCCTTAACTGAAGGAGATTGCATTGCTCTTACGCCAGAAGCGGCTATGCTCCACTTTGCTAACTATGCTTCCAAGTCAAGGAATTGGGAGAGACAATCAGAAGGAGTCAGAACCAAGCTCAACATTGAAGAGCAGGTTAAGCCAAAATTGAGAAGCATCTGAAGAAGTCTACTGCACAACTCAACCCTCCATCAGCCTCTGTTTATGTAGCTGAATGTGACTGGTGTGGAGCCTGTGCTCATAACGGAGGGAGCTGCAAAAATTTTGGGAAAGAAAACTGCTGGTCTGTTGATGAGGTGAGCTTCATTACCCATGGTTTCCCCAATAACCAACAAGGTTATGCCAACTACCGCAACTACAGGTTAGCTCCACAACAGGGAAGTTTCCATGAGTGACCTCCCTATAACTCCAGCTCGAATTAGAACCAGAACGAGAACCAGAACCAGAACCAGAATAGCCGACCATATGGGCCGTACCAAGAGCAGAAGCCGAACACCCAATCTGGAGGAGTGTATTAGCCACCACACAGAAATCAAGGCAATTACGGTATAGCACCTGGCAATCGCCAGAATCAGTACTTGAACAATAACTACCAAGGCCCTCCTGGATTCACCAGAGGCCAGCAGCCTCAACGACCCACTCCTCAAGATAACAAGGAGACTGATCTAGATAAGAAGCTCAATCAGATCATCTCCAGGCTTGATGATCATGACAGTCAATTCAAACCTCAAGCTATCTTGAACCAAGAGCAGATTCACAAGGTCATAGAGTGGAGAGCCAAGTGAACAACATCGCTAACAAGCTCTCTAGTGGTCGCGCCTTCGGTAAGCTGCCAAGCCAGACATAATCAAATCCGAAGAACGAGCATGTTAAGACTGTATCCACTCGGAGTTGCAAGAGCTCAGTTGCCACTACATCTCCCGATCTGGTCATGACTCATGATGCTGTGGCTATTGATATCCCGAAGATCGAGAATGAAGAGAAGAATGCTGCCTCGCCAAGACCAATTCGAGCACTGGAGCCACCTCTTGCTCCGTATCAGCCAAGAATTCCCTTCTCCAAGGCGTTGCTAGCAAAGGGAGAAGACAAGGATAGCTCGAAGAAGAAGAAGGAAGCGTCTTCCACTCCCTCCAAGGGAGAATGCTCTGCCGTCTAGTCTCGATCGCCACCCATACCGATCCCAGCTAAGTGCTCCGACCTGGTTCATTTACTTTGCCTTGCATTATTAATGACATTGAAGTTGAACGTAGCTTGGTTGATCTTGGTGCATCCATAAATGTCATGCTTATGTGCTTGTATGAGAAACTGAAATTAACTGAATTAAAACAAATTAGCATGCAACTGGTTTTTGCTGATAGATCGATGAGAGCACCTAGGGGAGTAGTCAAGGATGTAATTGTTAGATGCGGTCCGTTCACTTTCTTAGATGATTTTGTAGTTATGGATACCCGAGAGGAGGATGTTACTCTTCTCCTAGGCCGACCTTTTATGGCAACGTCCGACATGACAATTAATGTGCCTAACGGATCATTGACATTAAGGGTTGGAAAGGACAGCGTGCATTCCATCTCAAAGACGGTATGAAATACATTCCTAAGGGAGAAGCACATTGTTTATCTGTTGAGATTGTGGAGTTTGCTTCGGTCAACTCTGTTACTAATGTCATTCCTAGTGTCTCTTCAAAGATAGCTGCTACAGGTGCTAAACAGATGAGCAAACAGAAGAAAAAGCCTCCGGCACAGAAGCCACAAAGAAGGAGGAACCAAAGGCGTCTTCTTCTAAATCACCACAACTTAAAGATCCTGGCAAAATGAAGAAGAAGAGCTCAAAGAAGCCCAAGATGGTGTGGAAGCCAATCACCCCGCCACCCTCTACCGAGCAAATTCCTCCACCACCTTCTACCAAGCCACCGGAGAAGAATGATCCTTCGAGAGACATCTTCAGGCCGTTCGAAGTCATCAGCTACCTTCCCGACGGACGAACCCAATTGATTCATATCAATGGGAAGCGTTTCCTACTTTCCGGAGGTAAATCGAAGTTGTACTTTGTCAATTCGGACTTGAGCGTGAAGGAAATTTTGAATTGGGATACCTCTTGAGCACCATCTAGGTATCGTCCAGCTCAATGACGTTAAGCAAGAGCGATTCATGGGAGGCAACTCACGGCTGGAGTTAGTTTCTGATTTTTTTTGAGTCAGTTCTCGTGTCTAGAGTGGGTTCGGGGGAGCCAAAAGTATCACTCATGGTTTCTTACTTTTTTCTTCTGTGTGTCGTGTGTGCTCGGTTCAATTCCAATTTATTTGGGATTTTTTCGATTTTTGTTGTTTTTGTTTTGATTTTTCAAAATTGCGTTGCCAGTGTTTTCATAAAATTGTTTTAAACTGCCCAGGTCAGTTGTTTTCGCCGAAAACTTTCAAAAATTTTCGGCGAGAACTTTGGTTTTTAAAAACCCACTGCCTCCTGTCTCCAATTTTGACAAACTCCTCGCAGAGAACTTTTCTTAAATCTGGTGCGTTTTGAGTATTTTTTTTAACTGTTTTCAAAAGAGTTTTCAATGAGAACTTTAAAAGTTCTCACCAAGAACTTCAGTCAATTTTTTTTTGAAAAATTCCCCCCTTATCCTTTCGTTTTCGCGACATCCCTCCCATTTTCAAACTGTTTTCGACGAGACAAACGCCCAACCCCGCCGCCGCCATTCATTTTTCCGTTCGCCACCAAGTTTTACTCACCGCCGCTCATCGCCGATGCCGCCACTCAATTCCCCGCCCCTCTCCGGTCAGACCGCCACCTAGATCGTCCGAATCGGAGCTCTAGATCATCGGTTCCGCCTGAAATGAGTGTTTCGAGTTTTTGCCCATTTCATTGTTCTCGGTTCATTTTCTGCTATCATGTCTTCAAGGTTAGTTGTTGAGTTTTCAATTTTTGAATCTTTTGACATATTGATTGTTCAATTTCGTGGAGTTTGATTTTGGTTGACTTTTCGGTCTACCTTGATTTGTGTGCCTATTGTTTCGGTGTGATTTTTGCTTAATTGTTTGAACTTAGATGATCTAGACTGATTAGGGAACATTGTGCCATGAGTTGATGATGTTTGAACTTAGTTTGCTATGCTTAATTACCAAATTTGTTGGGTATTGACTTTTCTTAAAATGTCGGTTTGACTCTGAGTGAATGTTATGAATGTGATATCCCACAGTTCATGTGCATGTTTTAGGATCAATTATGGTTACCGGTTTTTAAATTAGCTTACTCCCACTCGGTTTCCCTCATTTTTTTGTGAAATTGAGTTTTTTGACCAAGTGTGGGGTAAGTTGTCGGTTTGACTAATCCGGTTTGTTGTTTTTGACAACTTTTAGGAACAGGGATAAGAGGCCAAGAGTTAGCGGTGAAGGATCATCTTCCGCCAGAGTGGGTGTTAGTACCCTGACCCCCATCACTCCTGTTCTCGCCGATCCACCTCCGGTCAACCCCAACCGTCAGGTGCTTCACCACTTCATTGCACACCTCCCCGACCACTACTTCGATCGCCTCTGGAGGATTCGAAACATTCTTCCAGCCGACGTGCGCCCCCTCTCCATGGAGTCTCCCTAGGAGCACAATGAGGACTGGCATAACACCGTCCATTAGGCCGTCACCACGGCAGGACTCCTAGAGGTCATTACCATCACTGACGACTATCCGCTCATCGCCCTCCAGGAGTTCTGGAGCACGTTTGAGCTCGACACCCACAAGAGCAGACAGCGCTCAAAGGTGATCACCTTCCACCTCGCCGACCGGAACCATGAGCTCACGTACGATGAGTTCGACATCCCAGCAGAGCACTACACTCACCACCACCGTGGATGGGAGAGCAACAAGGCGACGGGTCCGATCTTTGATGCCCTCTTACATCACTGGACAGCCGGGTGTCAAGTCCTTGAACAAGAACTATATCAGTAAGGTTTCTCACCCTCTCTTTCGATTCTTTCATTATGTTTAGCGCCATTCTTTGTTTTTTGCACCAGAGAAAGACCGCCACCACATTGCCGCAAGGAGCTCCTACTATTCAGAGCCATCTAGGAGAGCTACCCCTCCACCCGGGCTGGGTCTTTGCCCGCTTGTTCCATCAGAAGACAGCTCTTCCAAGCCCTAGCCTTTCCTCTCTGGCGGTACCTTCATCGGCCACCTCATCGCCTGCCAGAACCTCTCGGCCTCTTGGGAGCCCTGGGTCCCACGTTCCTAGTTGCACACTGTGGGAGGAGAACTTGCGGTGGAGTTCGAGCTCGACTTAACAATCGGATCAGAAGTCTATGTGCCAGCCCCTATCTTTGTGGATCATGGGGACGAGGAGAATGAGCCTCAGCAGCCCCGGGAGTTCTACTACTAGGAGCCTCCGCCGGAGCCTCAGTTTCACCACCAGCCACCACCCAGTACTCTGGCGAGTATGGTGCAGTTCTCGCTCGTCTGGAGCAGTGGCAAACAAACTTCCCTCTGGTTCCCATCAGCGGCAGAGGGACCGAGTTGCATTCGAGGCCCGAGCCACGACCTGGCACAAGAAGGAGGACGCCCGATGGCTCATTACCCAGCGCCATCACAGAGCACAGGCAGCGGTGAGTCGGGAATTGCTCGACCACTTCCACATCCCACCACCATCATCCCCGCCTGAGGATCAGTGATCAGGTCGTATCTCTTTCTTTTCTTTTTATTTATTCTTTTCGGATTTCGATCCAACTTTTTTCTGTGTGGGTCCGGGACACTTGTCCTGGTTTCCTTTTGGTCTTTTCTTTGTCTTTGTTTTGTAGGACCTTGAGTAGCTACTCTGCTCCACTCAGGACTCTCCGTGTTCATCCCCTACATCAACCATCTCATTCCAGGTTCTTCGTATCTCTCTCCTAATTTAGTCCTGTGAGGACACATAACAGTTTAAGTGTGGGGTAGGAGTTAGAATTTGCATGAGACCTATTCGAGATCACATGATGACACGAGTTCTAGGAGGATAGAGGCACCTAGATTCAGCTACTTAAGCCAGATAGCCAACCCAACAATGAATCCCTTAGGTGTAAACCCTTGAGCTTGACCTTTCTTTCGGTTCGTTATACATTACAACCATTTCCCATGTTTTTCATCACCCCGTTGATCCCCTGTGGTAGTAGTTCAAGATTAGCCTACCGGAAGTCGGTTTGTGGTAACCTGCCTATAGCCATTAAATAGGTGGTCTTGCTATTATGTCCAAACGTGTAAACCCTTCTAGCAACTTGGTAAAATTGGCACAAAGAAAAAAAGAGAAGAGAAAAAGAAGAAAATTAAAAAAAACAAAAAGAGATCAAGTTTCAAAGTCGAGCAGTATAGTTCAATAACGTTCTTCTACCTACATATGGAAGAACGAAGTCCAAGAAAATGTAAAGATAAGTCATAAAAGAAAAAAAAGCAAAACAAAGTGCTAGGTTGCTTGAGGGTATCATAGGACGAGCGTAGACTATTTCACCCATGTCTGGTTAGACGGTAGGAAGTCATAGGCTAGATTAGAGGGAAGTTAGTTGAAAGCTACACCGCACCAAAGCCAATTCCATCATCCATTCATCATAAACTCTTGTAGTGTAGGAATCGATACAGTCCCTTGCGAAAGTCCTTTTGACTAGTTACTCGTGTTGTCACAGTGGTGAAGATGTGGTCGAATTGCAAACTTATGACATACTTCGGTCGTGAAAGTGATTGAGATCAGAATCACGTCCTTAAACACTGAGTGCGAGAGTTCCCCCTTGGTACTAAATATTATCTGTGTGAGGAGTCTAGTCGGTTAGGTCAGATTTGTGCTTGATTGATGATTGCTCCTTGTTGTGTGCTGATAATTAGTGAGACCATGTTGTTTGGTTGACGTGTATGCATGTTAGGTCATTTGTTCTAGGAGTAGCGGTTTAATAATTAATTGTGAAGGCTTGAATCTTAACTTGATTGATCTTGTCATTTGTGAATCTGAGTGCGTTCCAGTTCAGTTTGCTTGAGGACAAGCACAAGCTTAAGTGTCGAGAATTTGATGACACTCAATTTGACGTGATTATCAGCCTCATTTAAGCGACATTTCCCTGCTTGAGACACGGTTTTTAGGGTAGTTTAGGGTGTTTTCACTCGATTGCTCTAATTCCTACCGTTTTGGTTACTTTGGCCCGTTTTGGGTCTATTTGATGTGTTTTCTAGTGCTTTGTGAATGCACAGGTTTTTTCCATCAATAACGTAGCCACAGACGTGCTCGGGAAGTGAAGGAACCCCAAAGAATCGCCCGGAATCGATCCAAAAATCATACAAGTCAGAAACCAACACCTACCCTGCTAACATTGAAGTTCTCGGCGAGAACTTCCATAGTTCTCGCCGAGATGTTTGAACACTCAACTCACAGTAGGATCAAGGAAGAAGTTCTCGGTGAGAACTTTCATAGTTCTCGCTGAAGAGTTTTGCAACAGAGAACACAGGAGCCAATTGAACAAAAGTTCTCAGCGAGAACTTTCAAAGTTCTCGCCGAGAAGTCCCCTCTTTCCCAGCCGGATTTGGAGAAATCTATATAAAGCAACCGGCAACCATTATTCAAAGACACTTATTCCTTGAATTAATTTCCAGACTTGGTATTTCAAGAGAGAGTTGAGAGTTTCCTAGAGAGATAGTGACACCATCTTCCCCACCGGAGTACTCGGAGCTAGGAGTGAAGATTGCCAGAGATCAAAGCTTCGCCGGAGTCTTCAAAATTAGGTTTTACAGTTTCTATTTGTTCTTCCTTTTTATGATGAACTCCTTTATTTTTTTTATTCTTTTGTGATAGTAATGAGTAGCTAAAGCAGTCACGGATTAGATGAACCCTAAGTGATCCAGGGCTTTAAAGCAGTCACGGATCGGCAATAATTAAATTCTGATTCAGACAGTTTCTCTTGCATGTTTGATTTATTCTTCGTTGTCTGTGTTTCTTTTCTAGCTTGATCACCTAGACTAGATTCTTGTTAAGCTAAGGATAGTAGCGAACGTTCTCCTCACTTTAAAACACCAAATCAACAGTTAACCTATTCATTGGAGTGTGCCTTTCGTAGGAACCTGTTACGGTTAATCCACTGCTAGAGTAACTCATAAATCACTAGTAATCGGGCCAGTTAGTTTTCCGTTGCAGAAGCAAATGCACGGACGATAATTAATCTTGGGAGTTAGATCGGATAGAGCGAACGTTCGCCAGTCTTAAACCTAAGGGTCAGGAGTTATGGTGGTGTCTGAAGACTGAATGAATCAGGATTGAAAATCACTGGTCTTGTGATCGCTAATGTTCTGGTGATCTTAGGGGGATTTGAAATCTAAGCTTGTCTATCGTCTTGTCAAGTCAATCAACCTTTCAATTTGCTTTCTATTTTCATTTTATTTTTCCTGCTTCATAGATTAGAAGTCGTGGAACTCACACCACGCACAACAAGTTAAACATGAGTAAATTGTTGACTCATTTGAGTAAATGATTAGTCAAGACCAGTGGAATACGATCTAGTCTACTTTGTAGATTAGTTATTTGACGGCACGTGAAGACGCGTTCATCAACATCAAATAGACCCAAAAAGGGCTAAAGTAACCAAATCGGTAGGAAATATAGCAATTGAGTGAATACACGCTAATCTACCCCTAAAACCGTGTTTCAAGCAAGAAAATGTCGCTTAAATGATGCTGGGAATCACGTCAAATCGAGTGTCATCATATACTACAATGAATTTTACAACGAAATCCCTCAGAACATGGTTCATTAATCTCATGAAGGTGCTCGGGTCATTAGTTAAACCAAACGGCATGACAATCCATTCATGCAGGCCATGTTTAGTTTTAAAAGAAGTTTTCCATACGTCACCTTCCTTCGTTGGAATATGATGGTAGCCCGATTCTAAATAAATTTTAGAGAATATTGAGGCTCCATAGAGCTCATCTAACACATCATCAAGTCTACGTATAGGATGTCTATACTTTACAGTGATATTGTTGATGGCTCGGCTGTCAACACACATCGTCCATGTTTCATCCCTTCTTGGGCACTAGGATGACCGGGACGGTGCAAGGACTCATGCTCACCCTCACATAGCCCTTATTCATCAATTCCTCGACTTGCCTTTGAAGTTCTTTGGTCTCATCCAGACTGGCATGATAAGCATCCTTGTTTAGAAGAGAGGCACTCGACACCAAGTCAATTTGATGTTCAATACCTTGAACGGGAGGCAATCCACTCGGTATCTCTTCGGGGAACACATCCTTGAATTCATGTAACAGAGAGGCAACAACACTAGGAAACGAAGGGTTGATATTAGAGTTAAGGGATTCCTTGTAAAGGATCACCACCAAAGAGTTCTTCGCAACTAGAGCTTGTTTGATCTCACCTAGCCTCACTAGTAGGTTTTCTCTCTTCTCAACCTTACTCTTTTGAGCTCTTTGATTTATATTTTTTGTTTTTGCACACTAGGTTTCACTCGTATCTTCTCTCATCTCTTGTTTCTTGAGCTCACTCTTTTTTTTCTCTCGACTCACACGAGCGGCTTGTCTAGCTAGTTGATCTTGAAAGATCTCAGTAGGGGTGAGCGGCTTCTACTTCAACATCTTATCTCAATGGGTGAGCTCGTACCTATTGGTTCATCCATCATGTTTGGAAAACCTATCAAACTTCCACGGTCTCCCAAGTAATATGTGTGCATCTTCCATGGGCACGACATCACAAATTGTGACATCGACTTATCTCTCAATGCTAAAAGTTACATGTGCTTGCCTGGTCACCTTCAGCTCACCACTATTGCTCATCCACTAGAACCTATAGGGCTTCCGATGTTTCATGGTTTGAAGGCCCATTCCATCGACCAATGATTGACTCACGGCGTTTGTGCAACTCTCTCCATCGGTCACCATGTTGCACACCTTATTTTAGACGACACACTTGGTGGGAATAGGTTTTCCCTCTGCTCCCAGCCTTCTTCGGATGGTTGAGCACTCAATAATCTTTGGGACACTGCCGAGAGTTTTCTTGTACGGTCCGGTAGAGATTCGGCATCAGTGTCTGAACCACTATCATCAACATTGGCGCTAGCTCCCGCATCAGTCACGACATCAGACCCAACATCCCCGTCAGTCATAACATCAACTCCAACGTCGGTCTCAATGTCCGACCCAGCATCGGTCTTAGTGTCTGACCCAACATCAGTTTCAGTGTCTGATCAAACATTCATTCCGGCATCGATGCTCAACACTCGAATGGATATTGCCGATAATTTCTCTCCAGCATCAGCTCTGCATTGGCATCCGACTAGACTTCCATCTCAACATTGGTCATGCCATCATCATCTTCGGCGTCATCATCCGTCATGACATCTCCATCTCGAATCACCATGGCTTGCTTGTTGGGATAGTCTCTAACCACGTAACCACGTCCTTCGCACTTGAAACAAATAATTCCACTCAGACAATTAGTACTAACATTCGAATTCAAATAGGTTTAGGGATACCTTGTAACATCCATCCCAAATCTACCCGGGTTTACCCGTGGTCAAACTGGTATGCGTGCTACTCGAAGATTCAACACTCAAAATAGGGAAACAACCTTGAAATTCAAAATAAACTTAAATCAAAAGTACAACGGAAGTGCTTCCAATAAAATAAAACCGAGTACAAACTGAAATACCAAAATCCAACAACCAATTACAAATCTCCCAACCCAAAAGTGTCAACTGAAATCTAAAAACAAAATGATAGTCACTCCAAAGTAGTCCACTAGTCTTCACTTCACAACTCTAAACTGCAACTCCTCTGAACTCAACCGAACACCTGAAAAGATAAACTGGGGGGGATCAATTTCCTATTGAAATTGAGTGAACCCATTGGGTTTAACTATGCACAAAACCTAACATGAAGAGCGATCCCAACTCGACACACAAACAACAATGGAATCTAACACAACCATTCATATTTTAATTCCCTAACCCAGTCTAGGTGATCACATAGGTGTGTTACTCAGTTCAACAATCATCATTCACAAATTGCATCAATATAACAAAGGTCATCATTCATACAGTTTGACATTACATACATACATAAAGTTCAATATCATAAGCATCACAAGTCAACTAGTCATCTCAATCGTCACACAACAATCATACACAATCACCTGGCACACACTCATAGATCACATTTAAATTTACTAAATGAATTATTAGGCATCTCTCCATATTATCAGCTAATAGTTCATATCGTCGTCATACTCCTAAACTATTCACATCAATCCCACAACTCAGCACAACGACACCATTCAGTTCACAGATCAATCCAACATAGTCCACAACACATCACAAGGCACCTCACATTCACATCCAATACACACGTCATACACACACCAGACACGCCACAACTCATACTCGAACACATACGACACAACCACATACTCGACACATTTATTTACCTATGTGAGTTATTAGGCGCCATTGGAGTTTACCCATACACCACCCCTGCCGACCAGACGCACCCACTCTTTTAGGAGGGTCCAAGACGCATCCATTCTTACAGAAGGATCCAGGGCCCAACATACATCGACACATCACCACAACAACAATAGATCACGCCACTCTTCCAAGAGGCGTGACCGCACCTCACTCTTCTAGAAGAGGTGAAATTTTGGGGGCAGTGTAGGCTCCAATCCGGTTCTATTACTTCAATTAATTACATCAATTAAACATGCATCAAGTTCATATATCAATCCCTTACTCACTTCCCTCATCACAACCAATCAAATCCAATCATCAAGTACAACATCAACTCTACCATCAATTCCATCATCAAGTCTCACATCAATTCCACCATCAAGTCTCACATCATTAAACAATTTACCATCCACGTTCACTTATCACAATCCAATCAACTACACACATCAACAATGCAATTTCAATCATTCAAACCAAGTCCCAAATCCTCTAGCCAATTCCATGTACCAATTCCATTGTCCAATTCCCTTAACTAATTCCATTAGCCAATTCCACGTACCAATTCTATTGTCCACTTCCACGTACCAATTCCCTTACCAATTCAACTAGCCAATTCTAAGTCATAAGTCTACCACCCTAAACACATTAACAACCACCTTCACACACAACATCAATTCCACCCAAGCCATCACATAACATCAATTCAACCATTCATGTAATCACACCACCCAATTCCCTTATCCAATTCTATGCCATAATTCTATATCAATAACACATTATCAACCCCCAACCCGCATAGCACCACTTTCAACCAACAACACGTAACATCAATCCATCCAATATCACATAGCATCATTTCATCCATTCACACATTTATAATCACATCACACTTCATTCAATAATCCGCCAGGGCCCAAACTTACATCGATACATCAACAACAACCACAAATAGATCACTCTACTCTTCCAGGAGGCGTGACCGCACCTCACTGTTCCAGGAGAGGTGACAATTTGGGGGCAGTGCAGCCTCTAATCCGGTTCTATCACTTCAAATAATTACATCAAATAAATCAATCACCAAATTCATATATCAATCCGTTACCCACTTCCCTCATCAGGTCCAATCAATTCCATTCACCAAGTCCATCATCAAAAACCACCATCAATTCCATCACTAACCCAACTCCAAACCACATTCCACGTATCACAACCCAAACAACTACACACATCAACAATGCAAATCCAATCAATCAAACCAAGTCCCAATTCCTCTAGCCAATTCCATGTACCAATTCCATTGTCCAATTCCGTTATCCAATTCCACGTACTAATTCTATTGTCCACTTCCATGTACAAATTCCCTTACCAATTCTATTAGCCAATTCTAAGTCATGAGTCTACCACCCTAAACACATTAACAACCACCTTCACACACAACTTCAATTCAACCCAAGCCATCGCATAACATCAAGTCCATCCAACAACACGCGTAGCATCATATCATCCAATTACACATTACAATCACAAACCATTTCATTCAACATTTCACATAACACAAACAGTTTAAGGCTAAACGGCTAGCTCACCAGCCACCCCCACCTGCAAGTACAGGGGTAGCCATGTCGTGAGTCTCAGGGTTACCCTCCTGTACATCCTTCATAGGACGACCCCACATTGGCAGGGACATCCACCTGTTCATCACTTATAGGGAGACCCCACATTGGCATGACCACCCTCCCGCAACCACAACTGACAGCACAAGGTATAGATATAGTTTACAGAAACACATCCCGACCCTCCTACACTCATTACTAAGTCTGATCCATTAATCATCAATGTTAATCATTTGCCCAATTTCAACACATAACACAACAGCCCGCAACCATCAATCAATTCATCGATTAACAACCATCCAACAATCATCAATCATCATAATTCGCATAACAATCAATTGCAGGACAGTTTCCCCTTTTACTCTCTTTCAATTTCATGCAAAGCCCTATATTCTTCTAAGTCAATGTTGCAACTTCTCACACCGACCAATACTACCTATTGTACGCTAAACCCTCATCTGACGAGGCTCTAAAACAACTTCTAGAACTCGAACAGCCAAGCTCTCAGACACCAAAAACGAAGCTTCTTCATTCTGCCACTGACAGCACCTCACTCCGACATACTCAGAACCGAGATAGGCGATCTCTTTCTCTTGTCGCCACAAATGCGTAGCAAAAATGGATTGCCAATTGGAGCTCTATAACTCTCGGAATCAAGGATTGAAGTTTGAGGGTTTTTTGGTTCGTCAAAGGAATTTTCGGGGAGAGAAAGAAGGGAAAATTGTGAATTTCCGTCAAAAATCCGTATTTAATAGTCAAGTCACGATACACGGCGTGTATTATAGATACACGGCGTGTATCATGATACACGTCCATTTATCGTACTCTGCCCACCTTAACGAATTTTCGCGTATTCGCTTGTAACTTAAACCCAGCCCAATTATGAACGTCCCGAACTTCGATGGAACCTCAATAACATTGTTTCCAATGTCTCAACCACCCAAACTCGAGTTCCAAATCATTCAGTTGGGCGGGGATGTTACATACCTTGTGTGGTTTGGCCACGGTTCGTAGAGCTCGAACCCGACTCCATCCTCTTGGTAGGATTGAACTTCGATCGTGTATTTGAAGAGGTTGTGGTTCCTCTCCATGGTGATATGACCCAGCCCGGCTGCCCTAGTACCCTTAGGTACTCCTACACTCCACCAGGGTCACCTGTCCGAGGGAGAACCTTAGGGCCCTACAAGAAGCGTGTAGAGCTAAGGGCAGGCCACCTACAAGACCTCAAGCCCAGGTATGAGATGAAATATAGGCTAAGGCCTCCCCCTGCAGGTAGGAAAGCTCAGAAGGAAGAAATGCCACTCCAGGCCATGCTGCTGGCCGAGAATAAAAACCCTAGGGCTGAGGACAAGCCTCCGTCAGATCCTGGCCAAGCCTCCAAGGGCCCTGAAGACGAGGCACACTCTAGAGACCCAATGGAAGCCTTCCTGGAGTACAGGAACAAGAGAGCTCGATAGTACCTGGCCGAGAAGGGATGGCCACCCAAGACTGATCCGGAGCCGAGCCGTGAGAAGAAGAGAAGCCCCTGGTTCCAAGGCACCACTCCTGGCCCGACCCTAGCCCATGAGAGCCACATCTGGAGCTACCTAAGGAGATGCCCGAAGCTAGGAGAGGAAGCCCCAAGCAGAAATGAAGAAGACACCCGCCAGGCCCCACCCCGAGCCCTAGACCGAGAACCGGGCTGATCGGGGGTATTTTATGAGGGCAGCCACTATTTGGCTCGAGCCTTTTGGCAAGGCCCTAGCCCTTGGGCAAGCCCGGAGCATCAGGCCCCAAGGCCCGACGAAGGACCACCCATGAAGAAAAAGCCCGGCGCCAAGGCCCAAACCGAGCCCGACGGACCGCCGAGTCCTAGTCCTACCCAGATTAGGGTTTTGGGTGTTTTAATCCTATTTGAGTTGTATTTTCGGTTTTAAAGACTATTTAATTGTTTGGTCCTTTTTAGTAGGCTTATTTAGGGGTTTTAGGATTCTTTTTAGGAGTAGGACTCTTTATTTTATTATTATTTAGGAAGTAGTGTTTAGGGAGGAGAGCTTGTTCACTCACCTATATAAGGAGGCCGCCGGCCACCCTTGTACAACACAACTTTTATGAAATAAACAACCCCTTTGAAAGAACTTTGTTCTGAAACCCGTTGTTGTATCTGCATGTCGCGATACTGAAGGTTCGACTTATCATCAAGAGCATCCATCTCTTGGCGTGGTGTCTACGACTTGATACTTCTGGTTCCCAGCTGTTATATAGCTGATGGGTCAAAATCCTCATCCGCCCCCGGTTCCCGACGGTTCTACCTCGTTGCATGATCTCAACTTGCAGTGTTCAAGGGTCGTCTGCCCACGGTTGCAGCGGTTCACATCAGTTGGTATCAGAGCACGATTCAGCTCACGGACCACAATCTATACTAGTCTCCAGGTTTGAAACCCTGTATTCATATCCTTTACTATTTTTAGAAAAATAGCTTCGAAAATTCCCTTCTATTATCTTGTTTTAGTTTCGAGTTGTAAGGCAAGAGAAAATCGGTGGTTAAGAAAAAGAAAAGAAAGCAAGGCCACCCTTGCGACGTTATTTTTCTTTCGTTGTAAGTTTATTTCTAAGAAGAGGGGATAGAAAATTGCTTCTGATTGCTAGTACTAACCATGGTGATGACACTTGATTTATCGTGATTGTCAACCTCATTTAAGCGACATTTCCTTGCTTAAGACACAGTGTTTAGAGTAGAATAACGATATTCACTCAACTGTTCTTTCCCGTGCCTTTTATGTTACCTTGGCCCGTTTCGGGTCTATTTATTGATTTTCTAGTGTTTTCACGATTAGCACAGGTCTTTGCCATCAAATACAGTAGCCAAGGATGTGTCTAAGGCATTGGAACCCCGAAGAATCGCACCCGAATCAACTTGAGAAGTCATTCAAGTTAAGAGAAATCCTGCTCCACTTTACACACATGTTTTCGGCGAAAATCCCCTTGAGTTTTCTCCGAAAACTGAAGAGAAAATCAACAGCTCCTCAAAAGAAGAAGTTTTCGGCGAAAACCCTAAAGTTTTCGCCGAGAACTCCCATCCATTCGGAACAGCAGAAACAGACGAAGCAAGTTAGCTTATCAACAGAAGTTTTCACCGAAAACTCCACCAGTTTTCGGCAAAAACTCAAGGCAAAATCAGTAGAACTACGGTTAGGTTTAAATACAAAAAAACCGGTGGCTGAATCATATATACAATTGACACTCAAAATTAGATGGGGGATTGGAGAGAGAAACGAGGAAAGAGAGTTGGAGGAGCCAGGAACGGATCGTGACGCCATCCATCCATCTCGAAGAACCAGCGCTAGGAGTTGAAGATCCAGTAGATTGAAGCTGCAAGGATTCTTCGAAATTAGGTTTTACAGTTCTTCTTTGTCTTTCCTACCTGAGATGTATTCTTTGACTGTCTTCGGTTCTTCTGTATTGAATATTGGTGAACGTGTCGTTGTGATGCGTTCAACCAAATAACTACTAATGCTAAGAGAAAGCGTATAGCAGATGGTATTCGACTCGAGGTTTCTTCTAATCGACTACTTTGAAGAAGCTGGCAAATTACTCTGGTTAAAACACGTTGTGCGTGGTGTGAGTTCCACGACTTCTAATCTATTAAGCAAAGGAAAACAAAAGACAGAAAGATTAAAAGATTGACTAACGGGAAGATAGACGAACTTAGATTTCGAATCCCCCTTCGTTCCCAGAGCAACGGCAATCACAAGATCAGCGGTTTTCAATTCTAATTCAATCGATTTCTATACACCACCATAACTCCTGACCCTTAGGTTTAAGACCGGCGAACATTCGCTCTATCCGATCTAACTACTAAGATTAATTAGCCGCCCGGGTACGGTCGCCTCTCGCAACGACTTAACTAACTGGTGCAATTACTAGTGATTTATGAGTTACTCTTGCAGTGGATTAACCCTAACCGGTTCCTACGAAAGGCACACTCCAATTATAAGGTTAACTGGTTGAATTGATGTTCTAAAGTGAGGCGAGCGTTCGCTTCTATCCTCAGCTTAACAAGAATTTAATCTAGATGATCAAGAAAGACAAGTTTTTATGTTTAAAGCAGGGAAGCTGTCTGGCGACAACCCTACCTGCAAAAACCTAATCTAGGCGATCAACCAGAAAAGAAACTTAAACAATGAAGAACAAAACAACCATGCAAAGAGAAACTGATTGAACTTTGAATCTAATTACCGCCGATCCGTGACCGCTTTAAAGCCCTGGGTCACTTAGGGTTCATCTAATCTAAGCTCTACGAGTTCAGCTACTCATATCAGAAATAAGAGAATCGAAAACAAATAAGGAATACATCTCAGGTAGGAAGAACAGAGAAGAACTGTAAAACCTAATTTGACGAATCCGTGAAGCTTCGATCTCCGGTAATCTTCAATCCTAGCTCCGAGTCTCCGAGGCGAAAGGATGGCGTCACGATCTCTTCTTGGCTCTTCGAACCCTAACTCTTCGCTCCAGAATTCAGAGAAAATCCTTGGAAAACGTAATTATGATTTGTAATTATGAGGTGTCTCTCTCTTTTGGGCCGCCGGGTTAAGTATTTATACTTAACCCTAGTTGGGCCGGGCTGATGTTTTCGCCGAAACCATAGGGACAGTTTCGGCGAAACTGGCTTTGAGTTCAGGGCTCCGCCGGCTGTTCAATGTCTTCGGTCCGAGCAGTTGATTGATTTCGCCGAAACCGTCCTTAGTTGAACATCAGTGGATTTCCCTTGCATCTTCGCCGAAAATCCCAGGTTCTTTTCGCCGAATATTTCTTTGTCTTGGCACCAGTTTGAATATGATATTGTTTTCGCCGAAAACCCTAGGGTATTTTCGGCGAAAGTATCTTTGTATTCGGGCAGACCTTTGGTTGGACTTTGATTGGCTCCTTTGATCGATTCCGGTTCAGTTCCTCGATGTTCCTATGCCTTAGACACGTCCATGGCTACTTTATCTGATGGCAAAAACCTGTGCTTACGCAAAAACACTAGAAAACCATCAAATAGACCCGAAAAGGGCCAAGGTAACACAAATGGCACGAGATAGGGCAATTGATTGAATTTTCGTTATTCTACCCTAAAAACCATGTCTTAAGCACAGAAATGTCGCTTAAATGAGGCTGATAATCACGTCAAATCGAGTGTCATCAAATACCCCACACTTATGCTTTTGCTTGTCCTCAACCAAACTGAACTAGAACACACTCAAATTCACAAATGACACGAGATTAAACCGAGATTCAATTCTAACAATTTGGTTTAGACTGTTCCACGTAGAAAGAGTGACCTACACATGCAAGAACATCAACCAAATAAATTTTCGATCTCACTAATTTCTGCACACTTCAAGTAGTGGTTTTAACAAAGCTCGTTTCTTGGCAAAACAATTAATCACAATTAATTATGATTAACCGACTACGATAACACCAATTCTAATCAAAAAGACTTTAAGCTCTAGCCATGATGTGGACGTGGAGGTAGGAAAAGTGACGTGGCTATCGACTTGACTTCGTCCGTTTCTAGATCTGTACGTTACGTATTCTAGCTAGGACTGATTTAAACAACAATTTATTTCAAGTTTCAACTTTTTCCTTTAATTGATTTACTGCATACTAGTGCTCGATACCAAACACTTCACTTAGGTGTTGGACCTGCCTAGCTCACAGTATTTGTGCCTTTGCTAGTGCTCAACCCGAACACTTCACTTAGGTGTCGGGCTTGCCTAGCTTTATTTTCAGCACTTCAAAAACTTAGCGTTGATTTGCAACACTTTATTACTTGATTTAACAATTTAGCCACTTAATCCTAGCTACTTATAACTTTTTACACAAGATTTCGAATTGGATTTCCATCTAATCTCAAGCCACAATCACAGGTGATCAAATATGGAGTGAAAAACATGGAAGAAGCTAGCATTCATCATCTTAGAATGGTGTTATCGAGCTTTGTTATTAACAAGTCAATCAATTCAATTAATTCAAGTTCAACTACAAGAGTGATTTATGATCTGTTCTGACCTCGACTCATTTAATATCAGTTTCGACATGTTGGTTACAGGTTCTAAGTGGAACAGTCTAGACGTCATTGTTCAAAATTGAAGTCAATTTAACATCAAAAGTCAAGAATTGAGCAATTCTATGCTAGAGAATTTTCAAAAATGAACCACAGAATCATAGATAGCAATCAAGCTCATGCAAGGTTCTCTAGCATCCTACCCCACACTTAAATCGGACTGTGTCCTCACAGGACCAAAATTAGAGTTCAGAGTGAAGTAGAAGAACCTGGACTGGGATGGTTGGTGTAGGGGATGAGCACGGTTCCTCGGGGCAGAGCGGAGTAGCTACTCGAGTTCCTCCCGTCAGAGCGGAGCATGTGTTGCTGCACAATAGTTCATCTGACGTCCCGAGTGGCGGTATCAAGTCGCGCCGTAGTCCTGCGCTTATGAGTGACATTCCTAAAACCAGAAACGAAACCAGATTAATTAACTAATAACCCACCCCACACTTAGTTGAAAAACTCAATTTCACAAAGAAATGAGGATAACCGAGTGGGGGTAAGCAAAGTAAGTAACCGGTAATCACAGTAAATTACAAGGTATGCATATGTCTAGCCGGAACGTTCATACCATAATTAGGGATTAGAAGTCAAACCGACACTCAAAAGGTCAACATCACAGCACATTGAACCCTAATTATGGCAAGACTATCACAACTTGGAAAATGACGGTATAATATGATCTCAGATGGCAACACAATAATATGAACGAAAATGAGCACATAAGGCAGCCAAATGTTCAAGAACAATTCATGGTCAAACCGATATTTCTCAGAAGTCAACATTACGAAGAATCGCTCTTATGCATAGCAACATAAGACCCAATGATATGAAATTTAAGCACAAAACCCCATAAGCATGCTAGAACATTCGTGGAAATTTTCGAAACTGAGAGTGAGTGAAAAGAGGTTGAAATCCGGATTTGAAAGTGAAATTTTGGCTGATTTTCGAAAGGATTTTCGGCGAAAATAATAGGGAATTTTCGCCGAAAATTGGAGTTAAAATGCACTGCCGGTTTTCACCGAAAACAAGGTATTTTTCGGACCGAAAGTTTGAAACAGGAGAATTCAGTGAAAATTAAGAAGGAAATTTTCGCCGAAAATGGGTTGGAAATTTCACCGAAAATTTTGAACTGCTCGGTTGAAAATATTTTCGCAAATCCGGCAATTTTCAGAAAATCACAGTTAAATCCACAAAAATTGGAACAACCTCATTCAACTTGCCACAGACACTATGACACACAGACTACACCAGAAAAATAAGAAGTCAAACAAACTGACACTTTTGGTTCTCCCGAACCGACTCTAAAACACTAAGGTTGACACAAATCAAAAACTGACTCCAGCCGTGGGTTGCCTCCCACGAAGCGCTCTTGCTTAACGTCCTTGAGCCGGACGATACCTGGATGGTGTTAGGAGATATCCCAACTCAGGATTTCTCTTAGGCCCGAGCCGGAGTTCATGAAATATGGCCTTGGGGATCCTCCGGCAAGTGTGAACTTCTTCCCGTTTGCGTGAATTATCCTGGTTCGTTCTGGTGGCTTGGCAAACGGGGGCTGAGCAATCGGCTTCCAAACCTCCTTCATCTTCTCTTTATTCTCCTTCTTTACTTCGCCAGAATCTTTGACGTTTGGTGATTCATGAGGGGATGCCGTCGGATCATTCTTCTTTCTCGGCCTCTGTGCCGGCAGTTCATTCTTCAGATTAGGGACCTGTCCGACACCTGGCAAGAAGATTTCTGCAGAAACTCTAGATTTTTCATTAGTAACGGAGTTGACCGAGGCCAACTCCATAGCTTCAACAGATAAACAATGCATCTCCTCTCTGACTGGGACTTGCATACCGTCCTTGATGCGAAATGTCATGGTGTCCTTGCCGACCCTTAATGTCAACGAGCCATTCAGGACATTAATGTTAATGCCAGCTGTTGCCATGAACGGTCGGCCTAGGAGAAGGGTGACATCTTCCTCTCGAGTATCCATGACAACAAAGTCAGTCAGAATAGTAAAAGGACCACAAAGGACAACCACGTCTTCTAACAATCCCCTAGGCAGTTTAACAGATCTGTCGGCAAACACTAAATGCATGCTAATTGGTTTCAATTCTCCTAGGTTCAATTTTTTAAACAGGCATGTAGGCATAACATTGATAGAAGAACCTAGATCAATTAAACTACGATCAATTTTCACATTATTAATAGTGCAAGGCAAAGTAAAAGCACCGGGATCTCGACACTTAGCTGGGGGTGGTATGGGTGTCGCTTGGCCCTGGATAACAGAGCATTCTTCCTCGAGGGGGGCGGGAGACAACTCTTTCTTCTTCTTGTTCTTCGCAGGATCCCTTGCGATTTTGTCAGCCTCCGGTATCACTTGGATAGCATCAGTAACTGGTGTATTCATATTCGTGTTCTTCAAGTATCCATGCCACTTTTTGTACCGGGGATCATGATCTTTCTCCTTTGATTGTGCGGCCTTAGGAAACAGAATCCGAGGCTGATATGGAGGGAGAGGTGGCGCAGGTGCTGTCTTTGTCAGGGAAGGCGGGGCAGTCACCTCCTCTTCTTCTTCTCTATTATCCTCCTCGATCTTTGGCTTGTCAATGGTTATAGCTTCGGGGATTATGGCTGGTTCAGGAGCTACAGTATCAGCTGATTGCTTGTCGCTTCTTGTGGAGATGGCCTTGACGTGCTCCCTCCTAATGGTAGAGTCGACCTGAACCGATGATTGATTCAGGAGGGGGCTACTAGTTATCAAGCTACACGTGTTATTTATCATACCCTCCACTCGTTGACCTCGAGCTTCATGTTCTTGATTTATGGCGGCTTGAAGCTTGAATTTCTCTTCATATTTATCGAGCCTTTCCATGATCAGCTCGAACATCTTGGCTACCTCGATATTCCTTGTGTTCCTTGATGTAGATCTCTGAGGTTGATCTTGATAACTATCGCTCAAGTACTGATTCTGACTCTGGTTGAATCCAAGGTTGTAAGGAGGACGCTCTTGGAAGCTTCCTTGTTGCTGAGGAGGTTGTCTGAACTGACGATAATCGGGGTAGCCCTGTTGACTGTTGGTGAAGCCTTGATCAATAAAGTTCACTTCCTCTGAAGACCAGTTACCGAAAATCTTCTTCATTTCTTTCTGCACTTCAATCTTGATCTGATCTTCACGACTTGGTCGGCTCTTAGCTGCTCCAAACTGTCTCTCCCAGCTTCTCGATTTGGATGCGCAGTTTGCAAAGTGACGAAGAGCAGCTTCTGGTGTGAGTGCGGTGTAGTCTCCATCAGCTAAGGAGTTAACCCATTCAGATGACTCTTCGTTTAGACCCCAAGCAAAAATCTCGACTAGTTGTATCTGAGTGAAGCCATTATGAGGGCAATCGAAGAGGAGTCCCTGGAATTCGTCCCAAGTTTCATGTAAACTTACCCCTTCTCTCTGTCTGAACCTTGAGATGTTTTTCTTATAAGCAGTTGTCTTGGAAGGAGGGAAGTATTCCTCTACGAATTCCTGAGCAAGAGTCTCCCAGTCAGTGTAGTACCTAGGTGGTTTGCTAGTGAGCCACCTCTTAGCTGCACCTTTCAGAGAGAACGGAAAAGCTCTCAAGCAAAGAGTGTTCTTGTCGAGATTCCCATTCTTGAAAGTGCTGCAGAGATCAAGGAAATCCGCCAGATGCGTGCACGGATTGTCTAATGGCCTGCCTTCAAATTGTAAATCCCTAGAGATCATTTCCAGGAAGGGGATCTTGATCTCATAGTCAGGACCGTCTTCATCGCGCGACACAAAGATGGAAGAACGAACACTAGTAGCACTTGGCTTATTGTAATTCGCAAGACTCTTTTGAGCAGCCATTGCGGTAGGGGAAGGTGGATCGGAAGTGATTTGCTTCTGAATTTTCATAACCTGCAAGAGACAAAAACAAACACAACCGGTGTAAAATCGAAGTGTGATGGAAAATGAAAGATGGAAGTAGAAGAATAAAATGCCAACTCTTCTTTCAAACAATATAGAAGAGTCCCGGCAACGGCGCCAATTTGGTGAACGTGTCATTGTGATGCGTTCAACCAAATAACTACTAATGCTAAGAGAAAGCGTATAGCAGATCGTATTCGACTCGAGGTTTCTTCTAATCGACTACTTTGAAGAAGCTGGCAAATTACTCATGTTAAAACACGTTGTGCGTGGTGTGAGTTCCACGACTTCTAATCTATTAAGCAAAGGAAAACAAAAGACAGAAAGATTAAAAGATTGACTAACGGGAAGATAGACGAACTTATATTTCGAATCCCCCTTCGTTCCCCAGAGCAACGGCAATCACAAGATCAGCGGTTTTCAATTCTAATTCAATCAATTTCTATACACCACCATAACTCCTGACCCTTAGGTTTAAGACCGGCGAACATTCGCTCTATCCGATCTAACTACCAAGATTAATTAGCCACCCGGGTACGGTCGCCTCTCGCAACGACTTAACTAACTGGTGCAATTACTAGTGATTTATGAGTTGCTCTTGCAGTGGATTAACCCTAACCGGTTCCTACGAAAGGCACACTCCAATTATAAGGTTAACTGGTTGAATTGATGTTCTAAAGTGAGGCGAGCGTTCGCTTCTATCCTCAGCTTAACAAGAATTTAATCTAGATGATCAAGAAAGACAAGTTTTTATGTTTAAAGCAGGGAAGCTGTCTGGCGACAACCCTACCTGCAAAAACCTAATCTAGGCGATCAACCAGAAAAGAAACTTAAACAATGAAGAACAAAACAACCATGCAAAGAGAAACTGATTGAACTTTGAATCTAATTACCGCCGATCCGTGACCGCTTTAAAGCCCTGGGTCACTTAGGGTTCATCTAATCTAAGCTCTACGAGTTCAGCTACTCATATCAGAAATAAGAGAATCTAAAACAAATAAGGAATACATCTCAGGTAGGAAGAACAGAGAAGAACTGTAAAACCTAATTTGACGAATCCGTGAAGCTTCGATCTCCGGTAATCTTCAATCCTAGCTCCGAGTCTCCGAGGTGAAAGGATGGCGTCACAATCTCTTCCTGGCTCTTCGAACCCTAACTCTTCGCTCCAGAATTCAGAGAAAATCCTTGGAAAACGTAATTATGATTTGTAATTATGAGGTGTCTCTCTCTTTTGGGCCGCCGGGTTAAGTATTTATACTTAACCCTAGTTGGGCCGGGCTGATGTTTTCGCCGAAACCATAGGGATAGTTTCGTCGAAACTGGCTTTGAGTTCAGGGCTCCGCCGGCTGTTCAATGTCTTCGGTCCGAGCAGTTGATTGATTTCGCCGAAACCGTCCTTAGTTGAACATCAGTGGATTTCCCTTGCATCTTCGCCGAAAATCCCAGGTTCTTTTCGCCAAATATTTCTTTGTCTTGGCACCAGTCTGAATATGATATTGTTTTTGCCGAAAACCCTAGGGTATTTTCGGTGAAAGTATCTTTGTATTCGGGCAGACCTTTGGTTGGACTTTGATTGGCTCCTTTGATCGATTCCGGTTCAGTTCCTCGATGTTCCTATGCCTTAGACACGTCCATGGCTACTTTATCTGACGGCAAAAACCTGTGCTTACGCAAAAACACTAGAAAACCATCAAATAGACCGAAAAGGGCCAAGGTAACACAAATGGCACGAGATAGGGCAATTGATTGAATATTCGTTATTCTACCCTAAAAACCATGTCTTAAGCACAGAAATGTCGCTTAAATGAGGCTGATAATCACGTCAAATCGAGTGTCATCAAATATGAGTAGCTAAACTCTTAGAGCTTAGATTAGATGAACCCTAAGTGACCCAGGGCTTTAAAGCGGTCACAGATCGGCGGTGATTAGATTCAAAATTCATTCAGTTTCTCCTTCATGTTTGATTTGTTCTTTGTTCTCTGTGTTTCTTGTCTAGTTTGGCCACCTAGATTAGATTCTTGTTAAGCTAAGGATAGAAGCGAACGCTCGCCTTACTTTAAAACACCAAATCGAACAATTAACCTAATCATTGGAGTGTGCCTTTCGTAGGAACCAATTTAGGGTTAATCCACTGCAAGAGTAACTCATAATTCGTTAGTAATTGCACCAGTTAGTTAAGTCGTTGCGAGAGGCGACCGTACCCGGGCGGCTAATTAATCGTGGTAGTTAGATCGGATAGAGGGAACGTTCGCCAGTCTTAAACCTAAGGGTCAGGAGTTGTGGTGGTGTCTGTGAACTGAATGAACTAGAATTGAAAATCGCTGGTCTGTTGACTGCCAATGCTCTGGTAATCTAAGGGGGATTCGAAGTCTAAGCTCACATGTCGTCTGCCCAAGTCAATCAATAAATCTCTTTTATTTCTGCATTTAATTTTCATTTCATTTCACCTCGCTTTTTAGTATAGAAGTCGTGGAACTCACACCACGCACTAAGTGTTTAACCTTCAATTTAATTGCCAACATATTTGAGTAAGCAAGTAGAAGAGGCCCGTGGAATACGATCTGTCCTGCTTTGTGCTTGACAGTTATTTGATCGCACCGCTATTCAAACGATCATCAAATTGGCGCCGTTGCCGGGGACGGTCTTCTATTTCGTTGAAAGAAGAGTTGGCATTTTTATTCTTTCTATCTTTCATTCATCACACTTTGATTTTACGCCGGTTGTGCTTGTTTTTGTCCCTTGCAGATCTTAGCAGGTACAGAATCGAATCACTTTCGTTCCATCTTCCCTTACCGCAATGGCTGCTCCAAAGAGTCTTGCGGACTACAGTAAGCCGAACGCATCTAATGTTCGGTCTCCCATTGTCGTACCTCATGATGACAACGATCCTGACTATGAGATCAAGATCCCTTTCCTGGGACTAATCTCTAGGGACATAAAATTCGAAGGAAAGCCAGATGATAATCCCTGCACACATATAGCTGACTTTCTGGCTGTCTGTGAAACTTTCAAGTCTGGGAACCTTAACAAGAACGCTTTATGTCTCTGAGCCTTTCCGTTTTCTCTAAGAGGTGCAGCTAAGCAGTGGCTTGGGAGCAAACCACAAGGTCATTACACTAATTGGGAGACATTAGCTCAAGATTTTGTTGAGGAGTACTTTCCTCCAGCAAGGACAACTGCTTACAAGGACCGCTTCTCCAGGTTCACTCAGAGAGAAGATGCAAGCCTGTACGACACTTGGAATGAATTCCAATCCCTTCTCTTCAACTGTCCTCACCATGGGTATGAACAAAGGCAGCTGGCTAAATTCTTTGCTCGTGGTATGCGCGAAGAATCTGCAAAGTGGGTCAACTCCCTAGCTGGCGGAGATTGCACCGCCCTTACTCCTCAAGATGCTCTTCTGCATTTTGCTAGTTGCGCTTTAAAATCTAGAAACTGGGAGAGACAAAGAGAAGGAACCAAGAGTCAGTTATGCGTTGCAGAACAGATCAAGGCAGAAGTTCAGAAACATCTACAGGCATCTGGTATCCCTCTCGATCCCCCGTCAGCTACCATCTTTTTGGCTGATGTGGATGGTGTGGAACCTGTGCTCATAACGGTGGAAGCTGCCTCAACTTCGGTAAAACAGAAGTCTGGTCTGCAGAAGAGGTGAACTTCGTTGGTCAAGGGTTCGCCAACAATCAGAAAGGCTACGCCGGTTATAGAAACTACGTACCGCAGAACCAGAGCAACCAGTTAGTAGATCCTTATCAGAGACCTCCTGGATTCATTGGAGGGCATCAACAGTTTCAAGCAAAGCCGTATTACAATAGAGACATAGATTATGAGAAGAAGTTTGATCAGATCATGAGCAGACTCGACGACCACGACATTCAGTTAAAAGCTCAAGCCGCACTCAATCAAGGACAGAGGGCTCAAAGCCAAAGGATAGAAGATGCAATAAGCAATATGACAAGACTTTTCACTAGCAATCCTTTCCTTAATCAATCGGCATTTCAAGCAGACTTCGGTGCAAAGAGTGAACATGCTCAAGCTATCACCACCAGGAGCGGCAAGCAAACAACCGACCCAAAGGCTCCGGAACCTGACGTGATACCAGATACCAGTGCTGCCATGGATATGCCAGAGATTGAAGATATCACAGAAGAGGAAGAAGAAGCACCGGCTCCTCCTCCCAAGACCGCTCCAGAACTCGTCTTGGCGCCATATATACCTCGTATTCCCTTCCCAAAAGCTGCAATGAGCAAGGCTAAGGATCACGACACTCAGTATAAAAAGTGGTACAATGTTCTTAGGACTGCAGAGATCAAGATACCAGTAACTGAAGCTATAGAGATCATACCACCTCTTGGGAAGTTCTTTAAGGATCTCGTGAAGAAAGTGAAGAACGGAGAGGCATACTCTGTCAAGCTCACTAACGAATGCGCTTCTCTCTTCGGTGCGCCTCCCATAAGACAGCCGCCACCAACGCCAGCTAAGTGTTCTGATCCCGGTTCTTTTACATTACCATGCATCATTAATGGGATTAAAATTGATCATTGTCTGGCTGATTCTGGTGCTTCTATTAATGTTATGCCTATTTATCTGTATGAAAAGCTGAACCTAGGGAAATTAAAATCGCTTACTTCGCATCTCGTGTTAGTCGATAGGTCTGTCAAACTGCCTAGTGGTGTGATAGAAGACGTAGCTGATTGCTGTGGCCCTTTTACCATAATTGCATATTTTGTTGTTCTAGACACCCGTGAGTTAGACGAAACGCTTATCCTAGGTCGACCTTTCTTAACAACTGCTGGTGCAAACATTAATTGCAAACAGGGCCTGTTGACTTTAAGTGTAGGACAAGAAAGTGTTACATTCCGCATTAAAGATAGTATGCGATACTCTTTTGCACAAGATGATAACTGTTATACTGTTGATCCCCTAGAGTTGGCCTCGGCCAACTTCGTCACTAATGCCTTATCTAGTGATCCGCTAGAGTTGTGTTTGATTTCAAGAATTGACAGTGCATTAGAAGATCCAGAGAAGCACCTACGGCAAGATGAGTTATACGAGCAGAAGGCGACATTCACACCCATTAATGCGCCTACACACATCGAGCCAGCTTTGAGTAGGATCACTACTTCATATGAGAATCCGCCAGAACTCACCTTAAAAGAGCTGCCTGACCATCTAGAGTATGCATTCCTGGGGAAGGAATGCCAGCTGCCAGTCATCATCAATTCAAATCTTTCTCCCGAGCAGAAAGAGCAACTGATCAGGCTACTAAAGAAGCATGTCCGAGCTATAGCCTGGCAGTTGGCTGACATCAGAGGCATCTCTGAAACCTTCTGCAAGCATCGGATAGTTGTGGATGAAGAGTTCAAGCCGGTCAGACAATCGCAACGCCGATTAAACCCCTGATGCAGGAAGTTGTGAAGAAAGAAGTCATTAAGCTCTTGGATGCCGGTATCATCTATCCTATCACCGAAAGTCCTTGGGTCAGCCCGACTCAAGTCGTCCTGAAGAAAGGCGGAATCACCGTCATCCCTAATCCAAAGGGTGAGCTCATTCCCACTCGTACAGTCACCGGATGGAGAGTCTGCATTGACTATCGACGACTCAATGACGCTACAAAGAAGGATCACTTTCCACTGCCATTCATTGATCAGATGCTTGAACGATTGGCTGGTCATGACTACTACTACTTCTTAGATGGGATGTCCGGTTACTTCTAGATCCCCATCGAGCTTGATGATCAAGAGAAGACGACCTTCACTTGCCCGTTTGGTATGTTTGCTTATCGTCGTATTCCTTTTGGTTTATGTAACGCTCCCGCTATTTTTCAGAGATGCATGCTGGCTATATTTGGAGATCTAGTAGAGAATGTGGTGGAGGTATTCATGGACGACTTCTCCGTCTATGGAGACTCATTTTCCAAGTGCTTGGCCAATCTGAACAAGGTGCTAGCTCGTTGTGAGGAAACCAACCTGGCTCTTAGTTGGGAGAAGTGTCACTTCATGGTCACCGAAGGCATTGTTCTTGGCCATCGGATCTCTAAGCTCGGCATAGAAGTCGATCGTGCCAAGCTTGAAACCATCACCAGCTTACCGCCGCCGACCTCGGTTAAGACAGTTTGAAGTTTCCTCGGTCATGCTGGATTCTACCGGAGGTTCATCAAAGACTTCTCCAAGATCACTCTTCCAATGACGAAGCTTCTTGAGAAAGATGTTCCTTTCGTTTTTTATAAAGCTTGTCTTGCAGCCTTTGAGACTTTGAAGACTCAACTCACCACCGCACCGATCCTTACAGCACCAGATTGGAATCTTCCATTCGAGATTATGTGCGATGCTAGTGACTTCACCATTGGCGCAGTCCTTGGTCAGAGAAAGGAAAAGAGATTTCATCCTATCTATTTTGCTAGCAAGATGCTTAACGATGCTCAGAGGAACTACACTACTACGGAGAAAGAACTCCTGGCCATCATTTTCTCCTTTGACAAGTTCAGGCAGTACCTGGTTCTTTCACATACCATCGTCTATACAGATCATGCTGCTATGCGCCACCTGTTAGCCAAGCAGGATTCGAAGCCAAGGCTCATCCGATGGATCCTTCTTCTCCAACAGTTCGACATAGAAATTAAAGACAAGAAGGGAGTAGAGAACTTAGCAGCCGATCATCTTTCCCGACTCGAGGAATCATAGACAGGTAAGTCTCTTACAACCCCGATCAATGATTCTTTCCCTAAACAGGTCAACAGCGTAGCCATTGAACTCTAGGAAATCCCTCAATCTCAAGAGCTAAGTAACGCGACCGACTCAGAAGAGCCATGGTATGCTACCCTGGCTAATTGTCTCTCTCACGGCATTATACCTCCTGAGCTGGATTATAATGCACGCAAGAAGCTCTTTAAAGAGGCCAAGTCATACTTCTGGGATGAGCCTTTCTTATACCGCATTAGTACTGACGGGATGATCCGAAGATGTGTCTCTTACATCAAAGCAGCTGACATCATGCGTAAGTGTCATGAAGGACAGTTTGGAGGACACTTCGGGGGAAATCGCACTGCAAAAAAGGTACTTGAAACTGGTTTTTATTCCCCTCAATCTTTAGTGACTGCGACGCTTTTGCTCGGCGTTGTGATGCATGCCAACGATCAGGTAACATCTCTAACCGTAATGAGATGCCCTAAATTGTTTCTTTAACTGTTGAAATCTTCAATGTTTGGGGAATTGATTTTATGGGTCCGTTCACATCCTCCAATGGAAACAAGTACATTCTTGTGGCCGTTGATTATGTTTCCAAGTGGGTTGAAGCTGAAGCTCTACCCACTAACGATTCAAGAGTGGTGGGTCGATTCCTTACCCGTCTTTTCACGCATTTTGGTTCACCATGCTTTATCATAAGCGATAGGGGTACCCACTTCCATGGACATTTCGACCGGGTGTGCAAACGCTTTGGCGTCACCCACCGTATGTCCACAGCTTACCATCCTCAAGTGAATGGTCAAGCGGAAGTGACAAACCGTGAGCTCAAGCGGCGTGCCGATTTTTAAGCAAGTTTTCGGTGAAAACTTACCCACATTTTCGCCGAAAACTCCAGTTTTAAAAGAAACCTGCTCCTCCTGTTTCTCGCCGCCGGAAAGTTCTCGCCGAAATCCAAGCCTTTTCGCCGAAAAGTTTGTTTTGATTTTCACTGAAATTTTTGCCGAAAATCCTGAAGATTTTCGCCGAAACATCCACCGCCGCTGCTCGCCCCTGTCCTTTTTCTTGGTTGTTTTCAGCTTAAAACCCTAGCATCGGAGCTCCACAGCTCGGGTTCCACTCGAACAAGTTTTTCGAGCTTTTCATCAATTTCCCGGATTTCCAATCGTTTTCTCGAGTCGTGTCTTCACGATTAGTTGTTCAGCCCTTGATTTTGAATCTTTTGGCTTTTTGACTTTTGGTTTTTGGCATGGTTGACTTTGGTTGACTTTCTGGATTTTCCTCGATTTGCGTGTTTGCTGTTTCAATGTCGTTTGGCTAGACTTTGGCATTACCACTTGATCTATTTTGCCTCATAAATTGTTGTCTGTGCGATCGTGCTAATGGATTCTTTCATGCTCTGTGATTATCGGTCCACGTTATTTCTCATGTTTGATTGATTGAATGTCATTTTCCTCTCAACATGCTGGCCGTGCCTTTGCTGCTATGTTTCGTTCGGTGATCTCTCGGTTATTTGCTTGCCCCCACTTGTCAACCTAAGTGTGGGGTAGGATTCTTGCCTTCTGATTTTGGTCTCCCCTAAGTTGTGCTTTACAGGGCTCCAAAGCAATTCAAGACCACCAGTGCAGATAGAGCGCAGCGATCCTCAGCTCGTCAGACCAGGGCTCCACCCTCCAAGCCGGCCACACTACCTGCACCGATACCGGCGGTTGTGACCATCACCCCGCAGGCAGTACCGACCCCTGTGATTCCTGTCTCCCATGTTCCTGCACCCGCCAATGGAGCCCTACATCCTTTCCTCGCTGCCCTTGAGCCACACCAGCTGGAGGTATACCAGAAGATAAAGGACATTCCTCCGGCCAAGATGGCGGTGCTCTCCCTCGACAGTCTCAAGCACCACAATCTGGTTTGGCACTCAACGATTGGCGAGGTCCTCGACAACGCGGGTTTGCCATCTTTAACCACCTTTGGGTCTCCTTACCCTCTGGTCGCCCTTCAGGAGTTCTGGAGTTCCTTTGAGCGCCTCACGCCACAACCCCACGTCAACCAGAAATTTGTTTCTTTCCGCCTCGGCGGTGTTCGTCATGAAAAGACCATGCGTGAGTTTTCCCTCCTACTAGACCCGCATACCATCATCCAAAACACCGGCGTTGGGTTCACAGATGTCTACTCCATCACACGCGAACCTTACCCCGAAGTATGGAAATGGGTCTCCGGCCAAAGAATGACATGATCCAACAATGCTGCCCGAAAGCCAATCGGTACTCCTACACACCACCAGGGTCACCTGGCCGAGACAAGACCCTATGGCCTCTTAAGAAGCGAATGAATCCCAGGGAAGGCCGTCCACAAGCCCTAAAACCAAGGTATGACAAGAAATATAGACTAAATCCTTCACTTGCAGATAGAAAGACTCCAAGGAATGGAATGCTGTCCCAAGCCATGCTGTTGGCCGAGGGTATGAGCCCTAGCACCGAAGAGAAGCTTCAGCCTACCCCTAGCCTGACCTCTAGGAGCCCTGAGGAAGAAGCCGATTCTTTGAGTGACCCTCTAGAAGCATTCCTAGAGTACAGAAGGAAGAGAGCCCAAGAACCCTTGGCCCGAAGAGGAGAGTTGTCAAAGATTGACCCTGAGCCGAGCCCTGAGAAGAAGTGGAGTTCGTGGCCCCAAAGCATGACACTTGGGCTAACCTCGGAGGGCTACGTCCGAAGCTACTTGGAGGCCTACCTGAAGCTTAAAGAAGAAGGCCCAAGCCGAAAGGAAGAAAGCCCAAAGAGAGAGAAGCTCCGAACCCTAAATTGGCAATCGGTCCAATCAGAGGAATTCCAAGGAGCCAACTACGAAGAACATGTCTTTTGGACAAGGCCCTTGCCACCGAACCAGCCCGAAGCACCAGGCCCGCCACCGCCACCCGACACAAGGCCGCCGCCGGCCAGCCAAGCCCACCGGGCCGCTACACGGCCGGATTAGGGTTTTTGACCTAATTAGGTCTTTTATTCTGCTTTAAAGACTACAACTATTATTTTATGTTTATTCATTTTTAGTAGGATTATTTAGGGGTTTTAGGAGACTATTTAGGAATAGGACTCTTTATTTTATTATTATTTAGAAGTAGTAATTAGGGAGGAGAGCTTGTTCCCTCACCTATATAAGGAGGCCGCCGACCACCATTGTAACTTACAACTTTTATGAAATAAACCCCCTTTGATAGAACTTTGTTCTGAAACCCTTGTGTATCTGCATGTTGCGATACTGAAGGATCGACTTATCATCAAGAGCATCCATCTCTTGGCGTGGCGTCTTCGACTGGACACTTCTGGTTCCCGGCTGTTATATAGCCGACGGGTCAAAGTACTTTTCTGCCCCGGTTCCCAACGTTTCTACCTCATTGCACGGTGTCCAACTTGCGGTGGTTAGGGTCGTCTGCCCACGGTTGTAGCGGTTCACATCAGTTGGTATCAGAGCACGGTTCAAACACAAGGACCACATCTATCCCAGTCTACAGGTTCTCCTGGATTCATATCCTTTTTATTGCTTTCTTTAGAAAATTGATTCAAAAATTCCTTCTATTTCAATTCTTGTTTTAGTTTCGAGTTAAGAAAAAGAAAAGAAAGCAAGGTCACCTTGCCACGTTATTTCCTTTCGTTGTAAGTTTATTTCTAAGAAGAGGGGATAGAAAATTGCTTCCGTTCGATAGTACTAACCATGGCAGACGAGAGACTAGCCAATTTAGAAGGCAACGTTCGTGACCTTGGAGCTACCATGGCTGCCATCCTAGCTCAGCTTCAAGCCGAGAGAGGATGAGACATGCGTCGAGAGGACAGCCCTGAAGACCCGAACAGAAGAGCCCGACGACTAGCTCAGGAGATTGACGATGACTTGAGCAACCTCAAGCTCACCGTGCCAAAGTTTGCTGGCAAATACAATGCCGACGAGTACCTAGATTGGGAGAGAAGTATGGAGGATTTCCTCGAGTGCCACCACTACTCCGAACGTAAGAAGGTAATTCTTGCCACCCTTGAATTCACTAACTATGCTGCTCTTTGGTGGAGCCAATAATAGGGCAGGATTCAAAGGGATGAAGAAGATCCCGTCGAGTCGTGGTGAGACCTCAAGCGGATCATGAGGAAGAAGTTTGTTCCGAGTACTTATACTCGAGACCTACTGGTGTGAATCACCGCAACCGTGGGCAGACGACCCTAACCACCGCAAGTCTTGAACCTTCGCTCGATCACCTTTGGCACCGGGGCGGATTAGTACTAGGACCCGTCGGCTATATAACAGCCGGGAACCCTTAGTGTCCAGGAATGGCTCCACGAGAGAAGGGGAAACTTCTAACGATAATACCTATTCTAAGCTATGCACCCAGCATAAAACTAAAGAATTGAAAGAACAAAGTTCTGTCTTTGATTGATTTATTCTGAAAAGGGTTGATCGTTATAATGAGGCTAGACGCCTCTATTTATAGGTGAGGAAGGGAGAACAAGCTCTCCTTTTCCTCCTATGAAATAGCTAATAAACTAATAAAGAAATACATAAAAAAGGACTGAAATTCAGAGTCTTGTTCACCAAGGAAAAGACTCCTTCCTAAACAAGAACTCTAATAAAGAAAGCTGGAAAATTCCTAAAAAACAGCTACACGGGTTCTGGAAGAATCAGCCGAATAAATAGTAAATTAATTCAGGAAATTAAGCCCTTTGGCAGACTTCTAGAAGATTCCATGGGCTACAACTTTCTTGTTGAGCATCAGTCCTAATTCTATCTCCAGGTAGCCCATATTCGTCAATCTTCGTTAGACTAGAAATCTGTGCAAAACCGAGAAATCCTAGCTTGATTAGGATTCCTTGTTCAGATGTTCCTGGCTCCTTCTCTCCATTTCCCGTATCATAAATGGTCAAGCATCCTTCCTTGGATCAGGCGCAGGAGGTGGCCTGATCCTTACTCCTAGTATTGGCTCCCTCGGATCAGCATCCGAGCTCCTCTCCTTGATGCTTAGGCCAAGCATCACTAGGACTTGTTCTAGCCCTATCTCCCTCAATACACCTCCAAATTCAGCTTCGTTTGTTGGAGGGTGCTCCTGAGACTTCAAGCTACCCAGGGATGATGGAAACTCCCAAAAGGCACGGGCCAATTGTTGGCTGGGCCAAAAGAACGCTTCTGTGATGCCCGGCGCTCGGTCCAGCGCACGGTGCTGGCTCAGTGCTAGGCCTTTGTCAATTCTGGCCAAGCCTTCTGCTTTCTGCTTTGGCCAGGTCTTCAGGAATGCTCTCAAGGGATATTCAATGGCTGGTACTGGTCTGGGGCTCGTAGTACTGGGCATGAGGCCTAGTTTAGGTACTAGGCCTAGTCCTCGATCGGCTCCAGGGCCTGTCTTCGGGCTCCAGTGAGTTCCAGGCGGACCCTTTCCTCTCTTCATCCGCCAATGCTCTAGGAATGCTCCTAGAGACTCCCCATGCTCCTCTTTACCTCCAGGGCTTGTGGCAATCAGGTGAGGGCCTAGTGGAGGCCCTCGGCTTAGGGCTGGTCTTGGCTCAGGGTCGGGACTTGGGTCTTTGACTCTCCAAGGCTCTGGAGGTGGTTCTGGTGTAGGCCTAAGCCTGGTGTAGTCTTGGCCCGACATTAGTGTTGGGGCCAGGTCGACATTAGTCGGGTCGGCCTTGGTGGCCCGGATCACTGCATTCCCCTCTTCTTGAAAAGGATTCGTCCTCGAATCCGCATCTGGTAATCCGTTAGAAATTTTAAAAACAATAACATGGACGTGTAGGATTAGACCTGGTAGTTCGTGGGCGCTCCTTGGGGTTTTGGGCCGTACCGGGACTGGTACGGGTGCTCGGGGGTGTTCTGGGTGATCGGGGCACTCCGGCTGATCGGGCTGATCAGGGCACTTCGTGCGATCGGGCTGATCGGGCGCCGGGCGCTGGTCGGGTGCTGGCCGCTGGTCGGGCGTCGGGCTCTGGTCGGGGGCCAGGCGATTGTCGGGCGCCGGGCGCTGGTCGGGCGCGGGACGCTGATCGGGCGCCGGACGATGGTCGGGCGCTGAGCGCTGGTCGGGCGCCGGGGGCTTCGGTCGGGCGCTGGGCGCCAGTCGGGCGTTGGTCTCCGGTCGGGCGCTTGGCTCCGGTCGGGCGCTAGGCTTGGCTCGGGCGCTGGGCTCCGGTCGGACGATGGGCGCTGGGCGCTGCTCGGGCGCTGGGCGCTGCTCGGGCGCTGGGCGCTGCTCGGGTGCCGGGCGCTGCTAGGGTGCCGGTGGCTGGTCGGGCACCGGGCGCTGGTCGGTCGCTGGGGCTGGGGCTGGGGCCGGGACTGGTGCCGAGGCTGGTCCCGGGTCTGGGGCCGGGGCTGGTGCCGATGCTGGGCGCGGGGCTGGCGCTGGCTGCGGGGCTGGTGCTGGTGCTGAGCGCTGGGCCGGTGCTGGTGCTAACGCTGGGCGCTGGCTGGTGCTGGTGCTAGCGCTGGGCGCTGGGCCGGTGCTGGCGCTGGTGCTAGTGCTAGCGCTGGTCCGGTGCTGGTGCTAGCGCTGGGCGCTGGGCCGGTGCTGGCGCTGGTGCTAGCCTGGGGCTGGCCCTGTGCTGGCCTGATGCTGGCCCTCTGCTAGCCTGAAGCTGGCCCGGGGCAGGCCTGATGCTGGTCCGGGGCAGACCTGATGCTGGCCTGATTCCGGTCTGGGCAGACCTGATGCTGGCCTGATTCCGGTCCGGGGCAGACCTGATGCTGGCCTGATGCTGGTCCGGGGCAGACCTGATGCTGCCCTGATGCCGGTCCGGGGCAGACCTGATGCTGGTCCGGGGCAGGCCTGATGCTGGTCCGGGGCAGGCCTGATGCTGGTCCGGGGCAGGCCTGATGCCGGTCCGGGGCAGGCTTGATGCTGGCCTAATTCTAGCGCCATAGCCGTCTTCTTCTCTTTTCTCCCATCTTTCGACCGTGGCTTTCATATGGGCCAATATTTGTGCTATGGTTGGCAAGGTAGCCTCTAGCAACGCCAATTCTTCTTCTGTCATGGTTAGTTGATAAATCGAAATACAAGTCCTCCAACTCTTTCAACCTATAGATGTTAGGGTTCGGTTCACCAAAAATCCTAGGCAACGAAAGCTTAATAGAATTTTCTATTTTCTATTTTCTCTGTCCCCTCTTCTTAAGAACAAGCTTAAAACGAAAGAAATAAACTTAGCAAGGGTGGCCTTGCTTGATTTTCTTTTTCTCGAATTCTTTTAGGGTTTTCTTGATGGTATGATGGCCACCTAGCTTTTTCTGCCTTACAACTCGAAATTGAATACAAGAAACTGAAATAGATGAAGATTTTCGAAAGCTATTTTTTCTAAGCAACAAAGATAGGGTTTTTTCAAGGATTTTTCTAAGACTGAAAACAAAGGATATGAATCCAGGGTTTCAAACCTGAAGACTGGGATAGATTGTGGTTCCTCGAGTTGAACCGAAGCTCTGATACCAAAACTGGTGTGAACCGCCGCAATCGTGGGCAGACGACCCTAACCACCGCAAGTCTTGAACCTTCGCTCGATCACCTTTGGCACCGGGGCGGATTAGTACTAGGACCCGTCGGCTATATAACAGCCGGGAACCCTTAGTGTCCAGGAATGGCTCCTCGAGAGAAGGGGAATACTTCTAACGATAATACCTATTCTAAGCTATGCACGCAGCATAAAACTAAAGAATTGCAAGAACAAAGTTCTGTCTTTGATTGATTTATTCTGAAAAGGGTTGATCGTTACAATGAGGCTAGACGCCTCTATTTATAGGTGAGGAAGGGAGAACAAGCTCTCCTTTTCCTCCTATGAAATAGCTAATAAACTAATAAAGAAATACATAAAAAAGGACTGAAATTCGGAGCCTTGTTCACCAAGGAAAAGACTCCTTCCTAAACAAGAACTCTAATAAAGAAAGCTGGAAAATTCCTAAAAAACAGCTACACGGGTTCTGGAAGAATCAGCCGAATAAATAGTAAATTAATTCAGGAAATTAAGCCCTTTGGCAGACTTCTAGAAGATTCCATGGGCTACAACTTTCGTGTTGAGCATCAGTCCTAATTCTGTCTCCAGGTAGCCCATATTCGTCAATCTTCGTCAGACTAGAAATCTGTCCAAAACCGAGAAATCCTAGCTTGATTAGGATTCCTTGTTCGGATGTTCTTGGCTCCTTCTCTCCATTTCCCGTATCATAAATGGTCAAGCATCCTTCCTTGAATCAGGCTCCGGAGGTGGCCTGATCCTAACTCCTAGTATTGGCTCCCTCGGATCAGCATCCGAGCTCCTCTCCTTGATGCTTAGGCCAAGCATCACTAGGACTTGTTCTAGCCCTATCTCCCTCAATACACCTCCAAATTCAGCTTCGTTTGTTGGAGGGTGCTCCTGAGACTTCAAGCTACCCAAGGATGATGGAAACTCCCAAAAGGCACGGGCCAATTGTTGGCTGGGCCAAAAGAACGCTTCTGTGATGCCCGGCGCTCGGTCCAGCGCAGGGTGCTGGCTCAGTGCTAGGCCTTTGTCAATTCTGGCCAAGCCTTCTGCTTGCTGCTTCGGCCAGGTCTTCCGGAATGCTCTCAAGGGATATTCAATGGCTGGTACTGGTCTGGGGCTCATGGTACTTGGCCTGAGGCCTAATTTAGGTACTAGGCCTAGTCCTCGATCGGCTCCAGGGCCTGTCTTCGGGCTCCAGTGAGTTCCAGGCGGACCCTTTCCTCTCTTCATCCGCCAATGCTCTAGGAATGCTCCTAGAGACTCCCCATGCTCCTCTTTACCTCCAGGGCTTGTGGCAATTAGGTGAGGGCCTAGTGGAGGCCCTCGGCTTAGGGCTGGTCTTGGCTCAGGGTCGGGACTTGGGGCTTTGACTCTCCAAGGCTCCGGAGGTGGTTCTGGTGTAGGCCTAAGCCTGGTGTAGTCTTGGCCCGACATTAGTGTTGGGGCCAGGTCGACATTAGTCGGGTCGGCCTTGGTGGCCCGGATCACTGCACCTACACACATCCCTCCGGAACTTAAAACAAGGCACCATGTCCGTGGAGCAATATACCAAGGAGATCGAGATGTTGGTAGCCCGACTTGACCTCCGAGAAGAACCTGAAGCGAAGATAGCCCGGTTTGTAGGCGGGCTACGCCCCGAGCTCATGTATCAAGTCAACATACTCAACTATGCTGACTACGAGGAGCTCAAAGCCCTAGCTAACCGCGTGGAGAGAGAATTGAAGAGGGGTTACACGACAAGATCCGCCAGTGCCCCGTGGAGAGGAGGCTCGACTACCAGCCAAGCCTCATGGAAGACCGAACAGCCCCGAGGCTCTAGTTCACGGCCAAACCCTAACCCTAGGGGTTCGGCACCTCCGGTAACATCTGTCCAACCTACTTCTACGGTTCAGAATTCTAACCCACGTCCTAGTGGAATTGTATGTTTTAAGTGTCAAGGTAGAGGACATATCTCAAGGGATTGCCCTAACCAACGGACGATGGTAGCAAGAGAAGGAGGAATCGAGACGGGCGATGAAGAGGAGGAGAAGAAGGAAGAAGAAGAGGAGTCAGAAGAAGGAGAAGAAGTTCATCCCAAAGGGCTTGAAAAGTTTGCAGGGTTCACTTTTAAAACCCTAGCACCCGGCGCCCCGGCCTCAGCCCCAGCGCCAGCCCCGGCCTCAACTCCGGCATCAGCCCCAGCCTCAGCCCCGGCCCCTGCCCATGCCCCTGCCCCTGCCTTAGCCCAGGCACTAGCCCTGACCCCGGCCCTGGCACCAGCACTCGGCCCCAGTCTCGGCACTGCCCCAGGCCTTAGCGCCCCAGCGCTCGGCCCCAGTCTCGGCACTACCCCAGGCCTTAGCGCCCCAGCGCTCGGCCCCAGCCTAGGCACTACCCCAAGCCCCAGCGCCCCAGCGCTCGGCCCCAGCCCCGGCGCTACCCGAACAGGCCCCAGCACCCCAGTGCTCAGCCCCAGCCCCGGCGCTGCCCCAGGCCCCTGCCCCAGTGCTCAGCCCCAGCCCCGGCGCTACCCCAGACCCCAGTGCCCCAGCACTCGGCCCCAGCCCCGGCACTGCCCCACCGGGCCCCAGCACCCCAGTGCTCAGCCCCAGCCCCGGCGCTGCCCCAGGCCCCAGTGCCCCAGCACTAGGCCCCAGCCCAGGCGCTACCCTGACCAGTCCCAGCGCTCCAGCGCCCGATCCCCCACTGCCCACCGCCGCCGGCACCCCACTGCTCGCCGCCATCAGATTTCTACTACCCGCCGCCGGCCCTCCACTGCCCGTCACCGCATCACCGCCTACTGCCGCCGCATCACTTCCCGCCGCCGCCGATCCTCCACTGCCCACCGTCGCCGGCACCCCACTGCTCGCCGCCATCAGATTTCTACTACCCGCCGCCAGCCCTCCACTGCCCGTCACCGCATCACCGCCTACTGCCGCCGCATCACTTCCCACCGCCGCCGATCCTCCACTGCCCGCCCCGCCGACACCCCACTGCTCACCGCCGCCCGGTTTATACTACCCGCCGCCGGCTCTGCCCTGCCCGGCGCCACCACCTTGCCCGACGTGCCTTGGTTTACTTCCGGCACCCCCAGCACCCCCTTGCTCCGGCTCGACGCTTCACCACCGGTTCCATGGGAGAATCCCTCCCGACGAGTTTCAAGAGCTGCCCCAAGCGAGGACGATCCGGATGCTGATCCGGATGTGGAAATGAGTAAGGAGCTCTCACCCGCTACCTCCCCGAGCCTTAACATTATTATTGATAGTTTTTCAGGGGAAGAAGCTATGGAGACTGAAGAAGAGAGCACTGAAGGACCCGAGCCTTGGTCCGTTACTGGCTCAAGCGAGACTCCTCGGTCTAAGGATGATGGTGCCAAAGATTGGAAGAGGATGATGAGTGTTAGGAAAGGACCCGAGATGGATTTGGGGACAAATCCAAGGCAAGAAGAGGGGGATGACATGATCCAACAATCCTGCCCCGAAGCGAATATCGAATATCCAACAATGCTGCCAAGAAGAGGGGTACTTCTACACACCACTAGGGTCACCTGGCCGAGACAAGACCCTATGGCCTCTTAAGAAGCGAATAAATCCCAGGGAAGGCCGTCCACGAGCCCTAAAACCAAGGTATGACAAGAAATATCGACTAAATCCTTCACTTGCAGATAGAAAGACTCCAAGGAATGGAATGCTGTCCCAAGCCATGCTGTTGGCCGAGGGTATGAGCCCTAGCACCGAAGAGAAGCTTCAGCCTACCCCTAGCCTGACCTCTAGGAGCCCTGAGGAAGAAGCCGATTCTTTGAGTGACCCTCTAGAAGCATTCCTGGAGTACAGAAGGAAGAGAGCCCAAGAACCCTTGGCCCGAAGAGGAGAGTTGTCAAAGATTGACCCTGAGCCGAGCCCTGAGAAGAAGTGGAGTCCGTGGCCCCAAAGCATGACACTTGGGCTAACCTCGGAGGGCTACGTCCGAAGCTACTTGGAGGCCTACCTGAAGCTTAAAGAAGAAAGCCCAAGTCGAAAGGAAGAAACCCCAAGGAGAGAGAAGCTCCAAACCCTAAATTGGCAACCGGTCCGATCAGAGGAATTCCAAGGAGCCAACCACGAAGAACATGTCTTTTGGACAAGGCCCTTGCCACCGAACCAGCCCGAAGCACCAGGCCCGCCACCGCCACCCGACACAAGGCCGCCACCCGGCCAGCCAAGCCCACCGGGCCGATACACGCGCCCGACCGGCCAAACTGCCACACACGGCCGGATTAGGGTTTTTTACCTAATTAGGTCTTTTATTCTGCTTTAAAGACTACAACTATTATTTTATGTTTATTCCTTTTTAGTAGGATTATTTAGGGGTTTTAGGAGACTATTTAGGAATAGGACTCTTTATTTTATTATTATTTAGAAGTAGTAATTAGGGAGGAGAGCTTGTTCCCTCACCTATATAAGGAGGCCGCCGGCCACCCTTGTAACTTACAACTTTTATGAAATAAACCCCCTTTGATAGAACTTTGTTCTGAAACCCTTGTGTATCTGCATGTTGCGATACTGAAGGATCGACTTATCATCAAGAGCATCCATCTCTTGGCGTGGCGTCTTCGACTGGACACTTCTGGTTCCCGGCTGTTATATAGCCGACGGGTCAAAGTACTTTTCCGCCTCGGTTCCCGACGTTTCTACCTCGTTGCACGGTGTCCAACTTGCGGTGGTTAGGGTCGTCTGCCCACCGTTGCAGCGGTTCACATCAAAGGAGGTCAAACCTATCGTCAACCCCACGGTTGGTGACATTACTCACCCAATTCTTAAATTCTTACATTATGTTTGGATGCAGTCTTTGTGTTATTGCAGCACGACGAGTCGTCACCATGATTTCCTTAGAAGAACTCGTGCTGTTCCGCGCTGTCGAGGAGGAGGCCCGTCTCCACATAGGATGGTGGCTTGCGAGATTCTTCCATAAACGCACTACCACAAAGAAACTTCCTTCTGAGCTTCCTACCCGAACCTTCATTTCCTGTCTAATCGACAACTTATAGATCAGCGACAACTGGGGCCCTGATATTCCTCGCATCCCGATTGAGTACATCAGTGACGAGTACAATTTGCTACCCCGCCGTCTGAAGAAAGCACCGCCACAGCCGGTTGCATCTCCTGTTCCTCACGCTCCCCTCCTAGAGCTGCCACCTCCACCGCAACCACATGTGCCCGACGAGGTTACCGAGAGGCTGGTGCGCATTAAGCAATGGCAGCTTGACTACTCTACTGGTTTGCTTCAGTGGCAGAAGGATCAAGTGGCGTATGAGGAGACCCAAACCGATCGATGGACCATTCTACAGCCGTTCATGGCCGACCAGGAAGCCAGACACAGGGATGAGCTCGCATGGCGACAGCAGATGGAGCAGTGACTTGGCATTTCACCTACCCCGACACCACCTCCACCCCCACCTGCGGAACAGTGATCAGGTTGTTTCTATCCTTTCTATTTCTTGTCTTTCTTCTTTTCGGGGTTCGATCCAATTTTATTCTGTGTGGATCCGGGGCACTTGTCCCGGTATCCTTTTGATCTTTTTGTCGTTTGTGTTTTGTAGGATCTTGAGTAGCTACCCCGCTCCGCTCCGGGCTCTCCGCGTTCATCCACTACACCACCCATCACCTTCCAGGTTCTTCGTATCTCTACTCTAGTTTAGTCTTGTGAGGACACAGAACAGTTTAAGTGTGGGGTAAGATGTTAGGATTATGCATGATCTTGCTGGATTTTCTGTGACTCTGTGGTGAAATTTGGAATCCCTCTAGCATGGAATTGCTCAATTCTTGACTTGTGATGTTAAATTGACTTCAATTTTGAACAATGACTTCTAGACTGTTCCACTTAGAATCTGTTCCACTTAGCACTCAGCCCCAGCCCCGGCGCTGCCCGACCAGGCCCCGGCGCCCCAGCACTAGGCCCTGATGCCGACTGGCCCGCCCCGACCAGTCCTAGCGCCCAAACACCCGACGCTACCCTGCCCGACCAGGCCCTGGCCGCCCTAGCACCCGGCCCCGACCTGTCGCTGCCCAATGCCCACCGGCGCATCACCACCCTACGTGGCCCCCGACCACGAGTCCGGCGCGTCCCTGCCCGACGCTCAGCCCCGGTCCTACCCGACCCCGGCTGCCCCGACACTATGATGCCCGACGCTACCGACCTGCCCGCCACCCCCAGCTCCCCACTGCCCGCCTCGCCGCCTCACCGCTGGCCGCCGCCGCCCGGCCTCCCACTGCCCTCCGCCGCCAACTTCCCACTTGCCGACGCGTCACTGCCCGACGTTGCCGCCTTCCCACTGGCCGCCACAGCCGGCTCCCCACTGCCCGCCGCCGCCTCCTCCCCACTGCACGGCACCTCCGTCTTGCCCAACGTGCCCTGGTTTACCTCCGGCACCCCCGTACCCCGACCCGACACTTCACCGACGGTCCCCTGTGCACCCAAGATTCAATGGGAGATCACCTCCCAACGGATTCTTAGGGCTGCCCCGAGTGAAGAAGATCCGGATGCTGACCCAGATGTGGAAATGAGTGAGGAACTCTCACCCGCTACCTCTCCGAGCCTTAACATTATTGTTGATAGTTTTTCAGGAGAGGGAGCCATGAAGACTGATGGAGAAAGCACTGAAGAACCCGAGCCTTGGTCCGTCACTGACTCAAGTGACACTCCTAAGTCTAAAGATGATGCTGAGTCTTTCCCGACCGTGGCCAACAAGATTGCTGAAGTTTGGAAGACGGTGATGAGTGCTAGAAGAAAATCCAAGGCAAGAAGAGGGGGATGATATGACCCAGCCCGGCTGCCCTAGTACCCGTAGGTACTCCTACACTTCACTAGGGTCACCTGTCCGAGGGAGAACCTTAGGGCCCTACAAGAAGCGTGTAGAGATAAGGGCAGGCCACCTACAAGACCTTAAGCCCAGGTATTAGATGAAATATAGGCTAAGGCCTCCCCCTGCAGGTAGGAAAGCTCAGAAGGAAGAAATGCCACTCCAGGCCATGCTGCTGGCCGAGAGTAAAAACCCTAGGGCTAAGGACGAGCCTCCGTCAGATCCTAGCCAAGCCTCCAAGGGCCCTGAAGATGAGGCACACTCTAGAGACCCAATGGAAGCCTTCCTGGAGTACAGGAACAAGAGAGCTCGAGAGTACCTGGCCGAGAAGGGATGGCCACCCGAGACTGATCCGGAGCCAAGCCGTGAGAAGAAGAGAAGCCCCTGGTTCCAAGGCACCAATCCTGGCCAGACCCTAGCCCATGAGAGCCACATCTGGAGCTGGCTAAGGAGATGACTGAAGCTAGGAGAGGAAGCCCCGGGCAGAAATGAAGAAGACACCTGCCAGGCCCCACCCCGAGCCCTAGACAGAGAACCGGGCCGATCGGGGGTATTTTATGTGGGCAGCCACTATTTGGCCCGAGCCTTTTGGCAAGGCCCTAGCCCTTGGGCAAGCCCGGAGCATCAGGCCCCAAGGCCCGACGAAGGACCACCCATGAAGAAAAAGCCCGGCGCCAAGGCCCAAACCGAGCCCGGCAGACCGCCGAGTCCTAGTCCTACACGGACTAGGAAACCCTAAACCGTCAGATTAGGGTTTTGGGTGTTTTAATCCTATTTGAGTTGTATTTTCGGTTTTAAAGACTATTTAATTGTTTGTTCCTTTTTAGTAGGCTTATTGATGACACTCGATTTGACGTGATTATCAGCCTCATTTAAGCGACATTTCCTTGCTTGAAACATGGTTTTAGGGGTAAAATAGCGAATATTCACTCAACTACCCTATTTCCTACCGATTTGGTTACTTTGGCCCTTTTTGGGTCCATTTGATGGTTTTCTAGTGTTTTTGTGAAAGCACAGGTTTTTGCCATCATTTATGTAGCCACGGACGTGTTCAAAACCTCAAAGAGTGAACCAGAAATCGAACCAGAGTCAGAACCGAAGATCCAACTGCCCAACACAATGTTTTCGCCGAAAAGACTATGAGGATTTCGGCGAAAATACCTTCAGAAACTCACAGGCAACGTCAGCTGATTTACACTGAAGTTTTCGGCGAAAACTTCCTTAAGTTTTCGCCAAAAATCATAGAAGAAATCAAACAGGGGATTTTAACTAAAGTTTTCGGCGAAAATTATTTGATATTTTCGCCGAAAATATCTTCCAAATCCGGCGCTGTATTGGAAACCCTAAGCGTACCTATTTAAAGAGAAGCAGTTGGCAGCCAAATAGGGGGAATCAATTATTATTCATATTTTCACAAATCAGACTTTTGAGAGTCAGCCGACTATAGGGTCGATAGATAGAGTTTAGAGAGTTCGAAGATCCGTGGAGAGATCGTGACGCCATCCTCCCACCTCGGAGAGCTCGGAGCTTAAAGTTGAAGATCCAGGAGATTGAAGATTCGCCGGAGTAGTCAGAATTAGGTTTTTCAGTTCTTATATGTTCTTCCTCTTGATGACACTCGATTTGACGTGATTATCAGCCTCAATTAAGCGACATTTCCTTGCTTGGAACGTGGTTTTTGGGGTAAAATAGCGAATATTCACTCAACTACCCTATTTCCTACCGATTTGGTTACTTTGGCCCTTTTTGGGTCTATTTGATGGTTTTCTAGTGTTTTTGCGTAAGCACAGGTTGTTGCCGTCAAATAAAGTAGCCATGGACGTGTCTAATGCATAGGAACATCGAGGAACTGAACCGGAATCGATCAAAGGAGCCAATCAAAGTCAAACCGAAAATCTGCCCATTCACACTTACAGTTTCGGCGAAACCAGGCCTCTAGTTTCGGCGAAACCAGCAGTTCAAATCAACTGATGCCAAGAGAAGGATGGTTTCGGCGAAAAGAGCCCAGGTTTTTCGTCAAAAATGCAAGGGAAAATCAATGGCGCCAACAGAAGGATGGTTTCGGCGAAACCATTCAACTGCTCGGACCGAAAATAATGAACAGCCGGCGGATCCCCTGAACTCAAAGCCAGTGTCGCCGAAACTACCCCTATGGTTTCGGCGAAAACATCAGCTCAGCCCGGCCCAACTAGGGTTAAGTATTTATACTTAATTCGGCGGAAACCCTAAACGCACCTATTTAAAGAAGCAGCCGGCAGAAGAAGAGGGGAAGAATTAACAAGACGAACAATTCATTATTCATATTTCCTCAAATCAGACTTTTGAGAGTCAGCCGACTCTAGGGTCGATAGATAGAGTTTAGAGAGTTCGAAGATCCATGGAGAGATCGTGACGCCATCCTTCCACCTCGGAGAACTCGGAGCTTAAAGTTGAAGATCCAAGAGATTGAAGCTTCGGCGGGAATCGTCAGAATTAGGTTTTTCAGTTCTTATCTGTTCTTCCTCTGTATGATGATCTTCATTGTTGCCTTTGATTCTCTTGTTTCTGATATGAGTAACTGAACTTGTAGAGCTTAGATTAGATGAACCCTAAGTGACCCAGGGCTTTAAAGCGGTCACGGATCGGCGGTAATTAGATTCGAAGTTCAATCAGTTTCTCTTTGCATGTTTGATTCGTTCTTCATTGTTCATGTTTCTTCTCTGGATTGATCCCCTAGATTAGATTCTTGTTAAGCTAAGGATAGAAGCGAACGCTCGCCTTACTTTAGAACATCGAATTGAACAATTAACCTTATAATTGGAGCGTGCCTTTCGTAGGAACCGGTTAGGGTTAATCCACTGCAAGAGTAACTCATAAATCACTAGTAATTGCACCAGTTAATTAAGTCGTTGCGAGAGGCGACCGTACCCGGGCGGCTAGTTAATCTTGGTAGTTAGAATGGATAGAGCGAACGTTCGCCGGTCTTAAACCTAAGGGTAAGGAGTTATGGTGGTGTATAGAAACCGATTGAATTAGAATTGAAAACCGCTGATCTTGTGATTGCCGTTGCTCTGGTGATCTAAGGGGGATTCGAAATCTAAGTTCGTCTATCTTCCCGTTAGTCAATCTTTTAATCTTTCTGTCTTTTATTTTCCTTTGCTTAAGAGATTAGAAGTCGTGGAACTCACACCACGCACAACGTGTTTTAACCTGAGTAATTTGCCAGCTTCTTCAAAGTAGTCGATTAGAAGAAACCTTGAGTCAAATACGATCTGCTATACGCTTTTTCTTAGCATTAGTAGTTATTTGGTTGAACGCATCACAACGACACGTTCACCACCTCTGTATGATGATTTCCTTTGTTGCCTTTGATTCTTCTGTTATCGTTATGAGTAGCTGAACTTGTAGAGCTTAGATTAGATGAACCCTAAGTGACCCAGGGCTTTAAAGCGGTCACGGATTGGTGGTAATTAGATTCGAAGTTCAATCAGTTTCTCTTTGCATGGTTGTTTTGTTCTTGATTGTTCATGTTTCTTTTCTGGTTGGTCGCCTAGATTAGGTTTTGCAAGCTAGGGTTAATCGCTAGACAGCTTCCCTGCTTTGGCGCATAAACTTGTCTTCCTTGATCACCTAGTTTAGATTCTTGTTAAGCTGAGGATAGAAGCGAACGCTCGCCTCTCTTTAAAACATCAATTCAACCAGTTAACCTTATAATTAGAGTGTGCCTTTCGTAGGAACCGATTAGGGTTAATCCACTGCAAGAGTAACTCATAAATCATTAGTAATTGCACCAGTTAATTAAGTCATTGCGAGAGGCGACCGTACCCGGGCGGCTAGTTAATCTTGGTAGTTAGATCGGATAGAGCGAACGTTCGCCAGTCTTAAACCTAAGGGTAAGGAGTTATGGTGGTGTATAGAAACTGATTGAATTAGAATTGAAAACCGCTGATCTGTTGATTGCCAATGCTCTGGTGATCTAAGGGGGATTCAAAATCTAAGTTCGTCTATCTTCTAGTTAGTCAACCTTTTACTTTTCTGTCTTTTATTTTCCTGCTTTATTAGATTAGAAGTCGTGGAACTCACACCACGCACAAAGTGTTTAAACCTGAATAAATTGTCAGCTTCTTTGAGTAGTCAGTTAGAAGAAACCCTGTGGAATACGATCTAGTCTACTTCAGTAGGTTAGTTATTTGATACCGCTAAAACTGCAGCATCAAATTGGCGCCATTGCCGGGGACTCTTCTAATTGTTTGAAAGAAGAGTTGGCAAATTATTCTTCTACCTTTCCGCCTTACCATTTATTTTCCCTCCATATTTCCATGATTTACCTGGGTAGTGCTTTTTGAGTTTTAATTATGCAGGATTATAGGTGCGATGACCAGTACCAAGGGTGGTACATCAATGAAGCACCATATATTGAAGACTCCCAATAGATGGATTTACACACTTATGAGCATCAACAATGGATGGCAAGCACCCAAGCCGTGATCGACAACCTCCAATCAATGGACGATGCTGTTGATGCATGGAACGCCGCACTCAAGCGACTAGGGTAATTGAAGGGAGAAGATGCTCCAGAACATTTCGAAGAAGAGCCTGAAGCTACACACCACCAACAAAATCACCAAGATGTGTATATACCGGCTCATCAGCATCGACAACAGACAGCAAGAGTAGAATCTGCCTTGGATGATCTCATTTCGAAGCTACAAGCTCATAACATGGTGGATGTCGAGCTCGAGCAACCAAATCCACTAATGGAAGAAGATGCTCAAGAGCCGTACGAAGATGAACATGACAATCTCCCCCATGAGTATTGCGAGCTAGAAGCATCTGATGAAGAATCCTTGGTGGTGGTGGTTGATGAAGACAAAGAGCCAATCCATCTTGAAGTTGAAGCCGAAGAGGAGCACGAAGAAATCGAGGAGATATCCTCAATAGAGCTTCCGCTGAGCCAACCTATAGATCAAGCCAGAGACGAGCACGTGGGGATCGAAGACGTCAAGGGTTTGGAAGCATACATACTCGATCCTGATAGACCTCTAGATGATCATAAAGTGGAGAAGATGGAGCTCATTGACCATGCCGCACCATACTATCTATTTCCTCCTTCAGAAGGAGAACTCGAGAAGAACTGGTCATCCAACCAGAACCACGATCTACTGGAGCACAACCGGCTACATCACCCTGCTGGAGTGCTACATGGCACTCAATCGCTATCCTTGAAGAAGACGATTGACTTCAAGGAACTTCTGAGTTGGGGTCCCTAACAGGTATAGTCCGGCTCAAGGACGTTAAAAGAGAGAGCTTCGTGGGAGGCAACCCACGGCTGGAGTCCGTTTTTGAATTTTTGAGTCTGTCTTTTTCGTCGTTTAAGTCAGTTTCGGGGAGCCAAAGTGTCAGTTTTCTTTTATTTTCGTCTGTTTTAATTTTTTGTGTCAGGTCAAATTTTCGCCGAAAATTCCTTAGATTTTTCGGCGAAAATCTTAGTCTGTTTGAGTCTGTTCTGCTTTTGAAGTAGTTTTCGCCAAAAACTTCTAAATGTTTTCGGCGAAAATGTTTAGTTAAGTCGTCTGTCTTTGTTTTCAAAGTAGTTTTCGCCGAAAACTTCACCAGTTTTTCGACGAAAACTTTAGTTGGGTCAGAAAATTTTCGAAAACTAAAAAAAAAAAGAGTCAAAATATTTTCAAAATTCCCCTAAACCGTCTTCGTTTCGACTTTTATTCTGTGTGGATCCGGGACACTTGTCCCGGTATCCTTTTGATCTTTTTGTTGTTTTTGTTTTTGTAGGAACTTGAGTAGCTACTCCGCTCCACTCCGGACTCTCCGTGCTCATCCGCTACACCGACCATCACCTTCCAGGTTCTTCGTATCTCTCTACTCTAGTTTAGTCCTGTGAGGACACAGAACCGTTTAAGTGTGGGGTAGGAGCCTAGGATTATGCATGATCTTGCTTGCTATCTATGATTCTGTGGTTCAAATTTGAAAATTCTCTAGCATAGAATTGCTCAATTCTTGACTTTTGATGTTAAATTGACTTCAATTTTGAACAATGACGTCTAGACTGTTCCACTTAGAACTTGTAACCAACGTGTCGGAACTGATATTAAATAAGTCTAGGTCAGAACAGATCATAAATCACTCTTGTAGTTGAATTTGAATTAATTGAATTAATTGGTTTGTTAATAACAAAGCTCGATAACACCGTTCTGAGATGATAAATGCTAGCTTCTCCCATGTTTTCACTCCATATTTGTTCACCTGTGATTGTGGCTAGAGATTAGACGGAAATCCAATTCGAAATCTTGTGTAAAAAGTTATAACTAGCTAGGATTAAGTGGATAAATTGTTAAATCAAGTAATTAAGTTGTGCAAATCAATGTTAAGTTCTTTAAAGTGCCGAAAATAAAGCTAGGCAAGCCCAACACCTAAGCGAAGTGTTCGGGTTGAACACTAGCATAAGCACAAATACTGTGAGCTAGGCAGGTCCAACACCTAAGTGAAGTGTTTGGTATCGAGCACTAGTATGCAGTATATAAATTAAAGGAAGAAGTTTGAAACTTGAAATAAATTGTTGTTTAAATCGGTCCTAGCTAGAACATGTAACGTACAGATCTAGAAACGGATGAAGTCGAGTCGGTAGCCACGTCACTTTTCCTACCTCCGCGTCCACATCATGGCTAGAGCTTAAAGTCTTTTTGATTAGAATTGGTGTTATCGTAGTCGGTTAACTATGATTAATTGTTTTTGCCAAGAAACGAGCTTTGTTAAAACTACTACTTGAAGTGTGCAGAAATTAGTGAGATCGAAAACTTGTTTGGTTGATGTTCTTGCATGTGTAGGTCACTTTTTCTACGTGGAACAGTCTAAACCAAAATGTTAGAATTGAATCTCGGTTTAATCTCGCGTCATTTGTGAATTTGAGCGTGTTCTAGTTTAGTTTGCTTGAGGACAAGCAAAAGCTTAAGTTTGGGGTATTGATGACACTCGATTTGACGTGATTATCAGCCTCATTTAAGCGACATTTCCTTGCTTGAAACGTGGTTTTAGGGGTAAAATAGCGAATATTCACTCAACTACCCTATTTCCTACCGATTTGGTTACTTTGGCCCTTTTTGGGTCCATTTGATGGTTTTCTAGTGTTTTTGTGAAAGCACGGGTTTTTACCATCATTTATGTAGCCACGGACGTGTTCAAGACCTCAAGGAGTGAACCAGAAATCAAACCAGAGTCAGAACCAAAGATCCAACTGCCCAACACAATGTTTTCGCCAAAAAGACTATGAGGATTTCGGCGAAAATACCTTCAGAAACTCACAGGCAACGTCAGCTGATTTACACTGAAGTTTTCGGTGAAAACTTCCTTAAGTTTTCGCCAAAAATCATAGAAGAAATCAAACAGGGGATTCTAACTAAAGTTTTTGGCGAAAATTATTTGATATTTTTGCCTAAAATATCTTCCAAATCCGGCGCTGTATTGGAAACCCTAAGCGTACCTATTTAAAGAGAAGCAGTCGGCAGCCAAATAGGGGGGAATCAATTATTATTCATATTTTCACAAATCAGACTTTTGAGAGTCAGCCAACTCTAGGGTCGATAGATAGAGTTTAGAGAGTTCGAAGATCCGTGGAGAGATCGTGACGCCATCCTCCCACCTCGGAGAGCTCGGAGCTTAAAGTTGAAGATCCAGGAGATTGAAGCTTCGCCGGAGTCGTCAGAATTAGGTTTTTCAGTTCTTATTTGTTCTTCCTCTATATGATGATTTCCTTTGTTGCCTTTGATTCTTCTGTTATCGTTATGAGTAGCTGAACTTGTAGAGCTTAGATTAGATGAACCCTAAGTGACCCAGGGCTTTAAAGCGGTCACAGATTGGCGGTAATTAGATTCGAAGTTCAATCAGTTTCTCTTTGCATGGTTGTTTTGTTCTTGATTGTTCATGTTTCTTTTCTGGTTGGTGGCCTAGATTAGGATTTTGCAAGCTAGGGTTAGTCGCTAGACAGCTTCCCTGCTTTGGCGCATAAACTTGTCTTCCTTGATCACCTAGTTTAGATTCTTGTTAAGCTGAGGATAGAAGCGAATGCTCGCCACTTTTTAAAACATCAATTCAACCAGTTAACCTTATAATTGGAGTGTGCCTTTTGTAGGAACCGATTAGGGTTAATCCACTACAAGAGTAACTCATAAATCGTTAGTAATTGCACCAGTTAATTAAGTCGTTGCGAGAGGCGACCGTACCTGGGCGGCTAGTTAATCTTGGTATTTAGATGGGATAGAGCGAACGTTCACCAGTCTTAAACCTAAGGGTAAGGAGTTATGGTGGTGTATAGAAACTGATTGAATTAGAATTGAAAACCGCTGATCTGTTGATTGCCAATGCTCTGGTGATCTAAGGGGGATTCGAAATCTAAGTTTGTCTATCTTCTCGTTAGTCAACCTTTTACTTTTCTGTCTTTTATTTTCCTGCTTTATTAGATTAGAAGTCGTGGAACTCACACCACGCACGAAGTGTTTAAACCTGAATAAATTGCCAGCTTCTTTGAGTAGTCAGTTAGAAGAAACCCTGTGGAATACGATCTAGTCTACTTCGGTAGGTTAGTTATTTGATACCGCTAAAACTGCAGCATCACTTATTTAGGGGTTTTAGGATTCTTTTTAGCAGTAGGACTCTTTATTTTATTATTATTTAGGAAGTAGTGTTTAAGAAGGAGAGCTTGTTCCCTCACCTATATAAGGAGGCCGCCGGCCACCCTTGTACAACACAACTTTTATGAAATAAACAACCCCTTTGAAAGAACTTTGTTCTGAAACCCCTCTTCCCATACATTCTTTAACTCCCTCTCGACATGAATAGCTAAAGCAAACAATTCGTATAGTCAAAAAAGCCAATGAGGTTGACTTGATGCAGTATGGAAGAACAGAAAAGAATCTGAAAAACCTAATTAAGACGACTCTGGCAGACTTCGATCTTCGGTAAACTGCAATCCTAGCTCCGAGTCTTCGAGATGGAAGGGATGGCGTCACAATATCTTTCCGGCTCTTCGAACTCTAACTCTTTGCTCTAGAACTCCTTAGAATCCTTGGAATTATGATTATGAAAAGTATATGTATCAGGTATATCTGATTTTGGGCCGCCGGGTAAGTATTTATACTTAACCCTAATTCAGCCGGATTTTGCCTGATATTTTCGCCGAAAATACTAGGGTATTTTCGCCGAAAATCTTGGTGTAAATGGGGAGCCCGTCGGTTGATTCCTTCTGTAATTTTTGGTCCAATAGTTTTCGGTGAAAACTTAGTGTTTTCGCCGAAAACATCCTTGAGTTGACATCAGTGGATTTGTGCATGTATTTTCGCCTAAAATGCTGAGGTATTTTCGGCGAAAACTCCTTTGTAAACCGGGGCAGACTTTGGTTCGACTCGATTGACTCCTCGGATCGATTCCGGTGCAATTCCTTGAGGTTCCAACGCCTTAGACACGTCATTGGCTACTTTATTTGACGGCAAAAACCTGTGCTAACATAAAAACACTAGAAAACCATAAAATAGACCTGAAACGGGCCAAGGTAACACAAATGGCATGAGATAGGGCAATTGATTGAATATTCGTTATTCTACCCTAAAAACCATGTCTTAAGCAAGGAAATGTCGCTTAAATGAGGCTGATAATCACGTCAAATTGAGTGTCATCAAAATATCCCACACTTAAGCTTTTGTTTGTCCTCAAGCAAACTGAATAGAAACGCTCATGTTCACAAATGAAAAGATCGATTAAATTGGAGTTCAATCAAACACAATGAATTATTAGACAGATAGATCCTAGAACAAGAAACCTAACATGCATACAGATCAGCCAAACTACCTGGTCTCACTAATAAACTGCACACGACAAGTAGTAGCAACCAATTATGCACGAATTTGACCTGACCGACCAGACTCCTCACAAAGGAAATATTTAGTAAATGGGGAACTCTCACTCTCTGTGTTTAAGGACGTGTTTCTGCTCTCAATCATTCTCTGTTACTGAATTCTGTCATAAGTTTGTAATTCGACCACATCTCCACCACTGTGACAACACGAGTATCCAGTCAAGAAGGACTTCCCTGCTAGGACTGTAACGAATTCTACACTACTTGGGTTTATGATGCGATGTATGATGGGAATGTATGATGATGGCTTTGTGCGGTGTAGCTTTCGACTAACTTCCCTCGAATCTAATCTAGCAGTTTTATTATTTTTTTCTTTACACAATTTTTTTCTTTGACTTTTCTTTTGACTTCGTTCTTCCATTTGTAGGGAGAAGAGCGTTTTATTGAACTAAAAACTTGAAACTTTTTTTTTTGCTTTTCTGATTTTTCTTCTTTTCATTTCTTTCGAAACTTGCTTCTTTTCTTCTTCTTTTTTTTCTATATTTTTTTCTTTTGTGTTGATTTTTCTTTTAGTTGCTAGAGGGGTTTACACGTCTGAACATAATAGCTAAGACCACTTGTTTAATGGCTATAGGCAGGTTACCACAAACCGACTTCCAGTAGGTCAATCTAGAACTACAACCACAGGGGATCAACGGGGAATGAAAGAATGAGAAATGGCTGTAATGTAAATCGAACCGAAAGAACAGGCCAAGCTCAAGGGTTTAAACCTAATGGATTTATCGTTAGGTAGGCTATCTGTCTTAGTAGCTGAATCTAGGTGCCCCTATCATTCTAGAACTCGTGTCATCGTGTGGTCTCGAGTAGGTCTCATGCAAATTCTAACTCATTCACGCAAACAGAAAATCACTCAAAAAGAATTAAAATTGCAAGTTACGTGCAATGGATCAAAAGCTCACAGTTGGCTTGCTAGTCGGATTCGGTCATTTTCATGCAATCAAGGCTAGAAACTACAAGTGTGATTTTAAAAATTCTGTTTTGACCAGGCAATTTAGCATCAAAGTATACAAATTGGTTCTCAAGTTCTAGGTTAAGCAGTCTAAGCTTCATTATGAAAGTTTGAACAACAACTTAACATCAAAAATCAAGAACTGAGCCATTCTAATGCTAGAGAGACTGGAATGGAATCACGAGGCACGCAGAAAACACAATCAAGGGCAATCAAGTTCATGCAAGGTTCTCTAGCATCCTACCTCACACTTAAATCGGACTGTGTCCTCACAGGACTAATTCTAGAGTTCAGAGTGAAGTAGAAGAACCTGGACCGAGATGGTTGGCGTAGGGGATGAGCACGGGTCCTCGGAGCGGAGGGAATCTACCAAAGCGAAGCAAAGGGAATCTCCCTACTGCCTACAAAACAAAAACAAATGAAACGTAAAAAAGAAATCGGGATAAGTGCCCCGCATCCACACAGAAAAAATTTGGATCAAAATCCGAAAAGAATAAATAAAAAGAAAGGACCAGAAAAGGAATACAACCCGATCACTGCTGGTCAGGCGCGCCGGGAGGTGGAAAGTGGAGGAAATCGCCGAGCTGACGTTGCCACGCCAGCTGTGCCTCATACCGCCTATCAGCGCGGTGCATATGCTGCTACATAATAGTCCATCTCGCCTCTTGAGTGACGTTGTCTGTGAGGCGCCACCCCTGCAGTCGCTCATAGATCTCTCCAACATCCGCGGGGTGCGGGTGAGGCGCCTGATATGGATCTGGGATGGCCGGCGGCGACTAGTGTACATACCCTGCCTGATGGTGTGGCGAGGGAGTATGGTCATGAAACTCTGGCTCGTACTGAGCCTGGGACTCCTCAGAATCATCGTCTTCCTCCGACTCATCCTCACTCTGGAGAGGAGGATCTCCTGCTACCTGGGGACTGAGGTCCAGCTCGAGGTCGTACTCGACCGCCAAATCTCCTCCAACGGTGCGTACTCTGCGGCGTGGGATGTTCGGGCCATATTCATGGTTGAGGCCGAAGGAGATGATGAGCTGGCCGATGAAGTTGCCTCCCAGGAGTGAGCGAGGTGGCGTCCTCCTCTTGGTCTTCTGGCGGAAGATGCGAGCAAGCACCCATCCGGGGTGAAGAGGGTAGCTCTCCTGGATGGCGCGAAGAGCAGAAGTTCCTCCTTGCTGATATGGTGGCGGTCCTTCTCTGGAGCATATAATAGCGATCTACACCAAACCATATGAATGTATCTATAGAGAGGGTGAGAGAGAGACTTAACTGAGTTATGGTCCGAGAGACGGTCGCCGGGCACTCCAGTCATGTGGCTCCAGAGTGCATGGTAGGCCTCCCCATTGTCCTCGTCGTTCGCCCAGCCGAGGTGATGACCGTGGTAATGCTCGTAGGGAATGCCTAGATGAGCTGCAAACTCATCATAGGTGAGAGTCCTGTACACTCCGCCCAGGTAGAAGGAAACGACCTTCTTGCTCTGCCTCCTCTTGTGCTCGTCTAGATCAAAAGTGGCCCAGAACTCCTGGAAGCTATGGTGGTCAGCTCTAGGAGGCCGGCCGGTGCCAGGGCGTCGTGCACGTTCTGGTGGTAGTCCTCATTATGATCGAAGAGGGACTCCATGTAAATTGGTCGAACATTAGCTCCCGGAACATGCTCGAGCTTCTTGTAACACTCAAAGTAGTAGTCGGGCAGACGAGCAACAGTGCGATGGTGCCCAGCACGACCAGGGAATGCTGGTGGAGGGCCCTGGACGGCGGGTTTGACGGGAGCAGGGGCTCTGGAGCTCGAGGCGGCGTCAAGCCTCTGCTTTGTCCTGCGCTCATAAGTGGCGTTCCTAAACAAGAAAACAACCAGATTAGTCAAACTAAAACCCTACCCCACACTTAGTCAAAAAAACTCAATTTCACAAAGAAATGAGAAAAACCGAGTGGGGGTAAGCAAAGCAGATTTAACCGGTAATCACGAACAATAAAATACATGCTTAGGAACAGCCTGAATGGAATTAGAACAATCAGAGTTCAGAAGTCAAACCAACATTCAAAAAGTCAACACAATAGAACATTGAACCCTAATCATGGCAAGACTATCACAAATCGGAGGATGACAATATAATATGATCTCAGATGGCAAAAACAATAATCGGAACGAGTATGAGCACATAGGGCAGCCAAATGATCAAAAACAGTTCATGGTCAAATCGACATTTCTCAAAAGTCAACCTCACAAGGAATAGGACTTAGGCATAGCAACACATGATCAAACGATATAACAATTAAGCACGATACTCCCGAAGCATGCTAGAACAGTTCAACAAGTTCAGCTAACCTAGTTCACACGAAATCAGTCGGCACGCAAATCGAAGCAAACCAAAAAGTTAACCAAAAGTCAACCCCGACAAAATTCAGCAATCAACATGTCAAAAGACTCGCAATGAAAAGTTCTACAACTTACCTTGAAGCCATGGATGCTAAAAGTGAACGGATTAGGAGAAATCGGAGAAAAATCGCAAGTTTTAGGGTTTGGGTGAACTAGAGCTGTAGAGCTCCGATTCAGCTATTCTAGGGCTCGGATTGATCGCAATTGGAAGGGGAAGGGAGCGGCGGCGGCGGCAACGGGCGGCGGCGGCGAGATAAGGGTAGCGGTCGGCGGGTTTTGGGAAACAGGGGATGGGTTTTGGGAAATTTCAAAAATAGAAAGTGAGGAGAGAGAGAGAAGAAATCCGGATTTTTAAGTGAAAAAGTTGGTGATTTTCAAACATATTTTCGGCAAAAATAGGTGCAAGTTTTCGCCAAAAATCTTAGTTAAAATAGTACTGCCAGTTTTGAAAGGTATTTTCGCCGAAAAGTTCAATAGGTTTTCGCCGAAAATGTTGGTTAAAATCGTCTGGAAACACAGTGGAGTTTTAAAGGGAATTTTTTGCCGAAAAATAGGGTGTATTTTCACCAAAAATTTTGACCTGCACGATTGAAAATATTTTTGCAAACCCATCAAACTCCAGAAAATCACAGTTAAATTCACAAAAATCGGAACAACCTCAAACGACTTGCAATTGACACTACGACAAACAGACTAGACACGAAAAAAAAAAAGAAAACAAACAAACTGACACTTTTGGCTCCCCCGAACCGACTCTAAAACACTAAGCTTGACACAAATAAAAAACTGACTCCAGCCGTGGGTTGCCTCCCACGAAGCGCTCTTTTATTAACGTCCTTGAGCTGGACGATACCTGGACGGTATTAGGAGACATCCCAACTCAGATTTTCCTTAATGCTAGGATCGGAGTTCATAAAGTAGAGCTTCGAGGCTTCTCCGGTGAGCATGAATTTCTTCCCGTTCGCGTGTAAGAGTTGGGTACGTCCGTCGGGAAGGTGGTCAGTGATCGTGAATGGTCCTAACAGTTCTGTCAAGGGATCATCTTCTACAAGGAAGACAGTGGACGAAATGAGAACGATCAGCTCCTTCTTTTCTTTAACCTCCGGCTTGATATCACCAGGATCGGTGATCGTCAGTATTTCCTTAGGAGATGCTTTTGGCTTCTCCTTCCATACTTGTTCCGGTGCCGGTAGCTCGGAACGAATTGGTGGTGCAGCTGGCTCGGTAGAAGGTGGCGGCACAACTGGTCTCCAGACCATGTGAGTCTTCGTCTTCTTGTTCTTCCCCCGAGGTCTGCTAGGTTTTGTGCTTGGTGGTTTAGAAGAGGCTTTGGCGGCTTTGGAGGAACAGATTTCAGTTTCTGCTTGATAACCTGTCCAGCACCTGCAACAGCAATTGATCTAGGCACACTAGAAGAGAAATCAGTAACGGAGTTGACCGGAGTCAACTCCACAGTGTCAATAGCTAAACAATGGAATTCTTCATTCTTAGGATTATATTTCATTCCGTCTTTAACGCGGAACGTGACAGTTTCTTTACCAACTCTCAAAGTTAAAGAACCATTTGGAACGTTAATTTGCATTCCAGTAGTAGCCATGAAAGGTCGTCCTATGAGAATGGTAGAATCATCCTTACTAGTGTCAATGATAACAAAGTCAGCTAAGAACGTGAAAGGACCACATTTAGTAACAACGTCTTTTATTTCTCCCCTAGGGGTTTTAAGTGATCTATCAGCAAAGACAAGTTGCATGCTAGGCGGTTCAAGTTCTCCTAGGTTCAATTTTTCATATAGACTCATAGGCATAACATTAACAGACGCGCCAAGATCAACCAAACAACGTTTTATCTTAACATCATTAATGACAAGAGGTAGAGTGAAAGAACCAGGATCAGAACACTTAGCTGGATATGGAGAGGAAGGTTTCTTGCTACGAGCATTAGGATATCCTTCTTTATTCCCCTTCATGCCAGTCTCGATCATTGCATTCGGCAGCAATGCTCTTGGAAAAGGAGGCTTCACGACGTATGGTGCAAGAGGAGGATCTTCCTCCTTAGGCGCCACTTCTAGCACTACAACAAAACTGCTGTTTAGGAGGGGTTTGAAAGTATGTTTAACAGGGGTTTAAACCCCTGTTAAACAGTTTACCAGCGGTTTAGAAACCGCTGTTATTATGTCCGTTGCTAAACGTAACCGCTGGTAAACCGTTCGTTTAACAGGGGTTCTAAACCCCTCCTAAATGGACTGTTTAACAGGGGTTTAAAACCCCTCCTAAACGGACCGTTTAGGAGGGGTTCTGAACCCCTGTTAAATGGTCCATTTAACTTGGATTTTAAAACCCTGTTAAACTGGAAGTTGAAATTTTAATATAAATAAAAAATTCCTAATACCTAAATTTAAATTCGAATAATAAATAAATAACATAATAAAAAAAGTAATCTTCATAAATATAATTAAACATTCATACAAGGTACTCTCATTTATCAACAACTACAATACATACTAATCATCTACTCAATGTCAACACTCAGTACAACAACTACAACCCTTTCTCTCTAACTTTGAGTCTTGAGCTGCTTCAGTCCCTGAGAGGATGTCGTCTCATTATTTTTTGCCTGCTCTACTGGCCTGGTTGGAATCATGAACTCACTTGCCTTGTGCAACTTGTCACGAACTTCTAAAGCATACTCCGGCTCAAAATAAGAATGTGCTTATACGCACCATGCTCAATGTCTTCCAACATAGACCCACTCTTCCAAACGCCAGACTTCATCGATCCTTCTTCATCACCTAAAATATTCTAAACATAACAGCTCAAAGGTAGATTGCTGGTTATGAAGCGAGACTAGAAACGCAGCTCAAAAGTTGCTGGCTTCCATTTCAGCTACTCTAGTGGTGATACATACACTTACCAGCTGCTGTCTTTTGCATTTTTCTAGGAACCATAAACTACTAATATGAAATGAGACTACAAATGCAGCTCAAAACAAACAATTGAAGCATTCTAGACAAAGAGCATTGCTGCATCCTATAAGATAGGTAGAGAGAAACTACCTTTTCTTAATAGAGCACTGCAGTTGTATTTGATGAACAATGGTCAAGCTGAAGTTAGCATTTCTGTTCCAGCCATAGGGTAAAGTTGAAGAGTATGCAACATTTAGGTACATAGATAGAGTCTGCCCCAACATCTAGGGTAAGGTTATGTTATGCACTTCTACTGTATCATATATATAGACTAGCAAGAAAATTCAGCAATTGGAAACAAAGAAACACTTACCACAAGGGAGTGACTACTGTGTGGATCCCATGCCAAGCTTTCATACTATGTGGAGCTAGCTTAGGAGACCACTCAAACAAGTCATCGATGATGTTTGACATCCTCTTCTGGTACCTGCAAGTTTGGAGTTCGACATAGATTCAGTTTACTTGTAACACATTCATTAAGCAAAGATTGAAGTTGAAAAAAGTGAACATGATAATATGTATTGGCAAAGATGCAGGACTGACTTAGATTGGCTGAGAGCTCAACAGAATAACATTAATGATTGACTAAACATTATCATATGAAAAATCAACTCGATATATGTTTTCAACTTCATAAACACAATTAACTTATTATAACACTTGAAGTCAACAAAAGCAGGAATGATAGTTGACTAACGAAGATAACATAAAGCCAAGAAATTGGCTTGTAATAATGAAAAATATACCCCATTAGTCATACACTAAAAAGGATAACACAGCATACTCAGGTGTTCCACGATTAACAACCCAACTGCTATACAGAACAAAGAAAGCAATTGTAATTAACAAGGAAAGAAGACTTTATCACTTTCCCATCCAGACTCTATTAATGAAATTATTTTATTTAGGGGAGAAATTTAGGATTCTCAGTAGTTTAGGTTAGTTTGGTGCCGCCACTTGATATTAAGGTTGGGGAAATAGTTAATCTGGATGATATTGTAACAAGAACCTTCACATTACACATAAAGTGGCACCACAAGTAGAATTTCTGCTGTTATTAAGGCTCAGAACATAACAATACCTGCTTCATTAGCTGCTCTAGCCTTGGATTCTGCAATCCTCTTGAAGCAATACCCAACACATTCATGGTAAGAATTCGATGCATTTATGCAGTCAAGATGAACCAGCCTTTCCTCGGTCATCTTTTTCTACTAATCTCTCCCCTTGTTCTAATCCAATCAACTTCAGTTGCCTGCAATAACCCCAAACCAGAAGAACAACACGAATCGAGAATACTTCCATAACCAAATCATATAAGATCCAACTCTCTTGCGAATCTTAAATCAATAGCCTAACAAGTAATTCAGTTGGGAATTCAAACGCAGTAATAAAGTCTATCAATCTGACAAGCTAGAAACAAAAACCAAAAGGAAAGAAAAATGACTCAAGTTGTAGGCTCAACTCACATGTCTCACAACTTGTTGGACTCTAATTGACTGAAGAGGGGAAGTGGTAGGCAAGCAGACGTATAAGAATCGAGTTATTGGCGCCAAGAGCCGATCGTCGCCCTAGGAATAGTGCTCCTTCGGGTTTTAGTTGGCTTTGGAATCTGCAATCATCCATATCCGATTCAATCCACAAAATCCTCAAATCAAACCTCTCGTAACTCGATCGCCGATAAAGACAAATTAGATAGAGAATGAAATAATCAGTAGAAGACAACAGTTTCCTTTCCCAGGAACTAAGTAGTTGAGAGGGGAGACTGACCACAGTACTTGACATCGGTGGCAAGAGCTGAAGGTGTGAGGAGGCATATGGCTGTGACGAGGACAAAGAAAGCTCGCTTGGCTGCCTGGATGGAGAATGAAGCAATCGCCATTGATTTTTCTTCCAGAAGTCGCTGGGGAAGATTACGTGGATCGAGAGGAAACTGGTACTAGTATTTGTACGGTTCTCCCTTCATTTGCAGAACCGGAGTTCAAACAATCAGATCTCTCTCTTTGGAAACCCGAGCTGGAGCGGGAAGATTGAGTAAGTTTAGAAGAAATTAAAGCTTTCTTATAAAGGGAGAGAGTTTCAGAGATATGAACATCTTCGAGTCGAGAGATGAAGGGGGAAAGGGGTTTGGCGCGGCTGCTGCTTCTCAGTTAAACCAGAGAGCTTAATCAGTTAAGCTTACGAATTATAGTCTCAAGAGGCAGAAATCATATAAGTCGAGGGCTTTTAGTCTCCCATTTAGTAGGGGTTACCTATGAAACCGCTGCCAAATAGTTGACTTTAACAGGGTTTTGGGAATCCCTGTGAAACTACCCATATTTAACATTGGTTTAGTAACCCATGTTAAATATGGGTAGTTTAACAGGGGTTTACCGAACCCCTGTTAAAACTCTGCTGTTAAACAGCATAATTGTTGTAGTGTAGTGCTTCCTTCTTCTCTGAAGTTTCAGCGATCCTGCGTAAAATAGAACAAGCGTCAGCAGATAAGCTAGTAAATTTTTTAACAGTTACCATCTTGGCTTGCTCCTTTCTCGGATTCGGCTCTGTCTGGCTCGGAAGTTGGCCAAATGGTCGACCAGATGCTAGCATGCTCTAGATGTTGTTCACTGCTTGCTCAATTCTTTGACCGGCTGCTATCTGTTCTTGATTGAGAAGAGCTTGAGCTTTAAACTGACTGTCATGATCGTCGAGTCTGGTGATGATCTGACTAAGCTTCTTGTCCAGGTCACTGACATTGTTTTCCTTCTGGTACTGCTGCCCTGATAGGTATTATTCAAATATTGATTCTGGCGATTGCCAGGAGCAGTTCCATAATTACCCGGATTGCGGTGCGGCGGCTGATAGACACCTACCGGCGGATGGTTAGGTTTCTGATCCTGAGCTAGACCAGCTGGGTGGTTATTATGGTTCTGGTTATGGTTGGTGCCAGCATTGTAGGGAGGTCTGTCTTGATAGTTCCCTTGCTGCTTGAAGTTGCGGTAGCCAGCATAACCATTCTGATTATTAACGAAGCCTTGTTGAACGAAATTTACCTCTTCGGCGGACTAGACTTCTGTCTTACCAAAATTCTGGCATCGGCCTCCGTTGTGTGCGCAAGCTCCACACCATTCACAATCAGCAACATAGTCAGAAGCTGCCGGCGGTTTGATTGGTGTGGAAGACTTCTTCAAATGATTCTCTACTTCGGCCTTGATAGCTACTTTGAGATCGAGCTTGCTCCTTGATCCTTCAGATTGTCGTTCCCAGTTCCTTGACTTGGAAGCACAGTTTGCGAAGTGAAGAAGAGCAGCTTCGGGTGTGAGTGTAGTGCAATCCCCTTCAGCTAGAGAATTGACCCACTTGGCAGATTCTTCTCGAAGACCTCGAGCAAAGATTTCAGCTAACTACCTCTGCTCGAATCCATGATGAGGGCAGTTGTAGAGAAGTTCTTGGAATTGATTCCAAGTATCGTATAAGCTTTCTCCTTCTTTCTGGGAGAATCTGGCGAAGCTGTCCTTGATGGCTGTTGTTCTGGCCGGAGGAAAGTATTCTTCAACGAAGTCCTGAGCTAGAGTATCCCAATCAGTGTAATATCTAGGTGGTTTGCCAGTAAGCCACCTCTTAGCAGCGCCTTTCATAGAGAACGGGAAAGCTCTCAAACAAAAAGTATTCTTGTCGAGGTTTCCGTTCTTGAAAGTGCTGCAGAGATCAAGGAATTCTGCAAGATGAGTGCACGAGTTGTCTAGGGGCCTGCCTTCGAACTGTAGAACCCTAGAGATCATAGTCAAGAATGGAATCTTGATCTCATAGTCAGGATCTCCTTCAATGCACGATACGGCAATGGCAGATCGAACGCTAGTCACGCTCGGCTTGTTGTAATCAGCTAGACTTTTCTGTGCAGGTGGCGGTGGTGGATTTCCGCCTGGTGGTGGTGGTGGTGGTAATTGATCAGTCATGGTAAGAGATGGAGGAGGTGAAAGTGACTCGGTGTATGAAACGGATGTAGGTGATGGTACAGGTGAAGATGGAGATGAGGAACTCTCCTTCAGTTCCTCAATCTTAATCGGAGTGATGGATGGAGGTGGATTGGTTCTGCTTCTCCTTGGAATCTGTGATTGTCGAGGTGGAGCAGAACTGCTTGGTCTCTCTATACTCTTAGCCTTGTCAGTTTGAGAGCGAGTCCAAGGGCGGCGATGCATACACCTGTGAACAATCTACAAATAACAAAAACAACAAAACCAGTGTAAAATCGAAGTGGGTGGAAAATGAAAGATGGAAGATAGAAGAATAAATTGCCAGTTCTTCTTTCAAACAATCAAAAGAAGTCCCCGGCAACGGCGCCAATTTGATGAACCGCAGTCGTTGTGCGTGCGTTCAAACAAATAACTAACAAAGCTAACAAGCTAGGGTAGATCGTATTCCACGGGTCTTCTAATGATTGACTACTCAAATAAGCTAGCAAATTACTCAGGTTTAAGCACTTCGTGCGTGGTGTGAGTTCCACGACTTATAATTCTAAGAAATGCAGAAAAATTAAAAATTGAAACTAAGAACAGAATGGAAATTGGTTGATTAAAACAGAGATGACAGACGAACTTAGACTTTGAATCCCCCTTCGTTCTCCAGAGCATTGGCAATCAACAGATCAACGGATTTCGATTCTCATTCAATCAATTCTTAGACACCACCATAACTCCTGACCCTTAGGTTTAAGACCGACGAGCATTTGCTCTATCCGTTCTAGCTACCAAGATTAATTAGTTGCCCGGGTACGGTCGCCTCTCGCAACGACTTAACTTAACTGGTGGAATTACTAACGATGTATGAGTTACTCTTGCAGTGGATTAACCCTAACCAGTTCCTATGAAAGGCACTCTCCAATTATAAGGTTAATTGTTCGATTTGGTGTTTTAAAGTAAGGCGAGCGTTCGCTTCTATCCTTAGCTTGACAAGAATCTAATCTAGGTGATCAATCCAGACAAGAAACATGAACAATGAAGAACAAATCAAACATGAAAGAGAAACTGATTGAACTTCGAATCTAATCACCGCCGATCTGTGACCGATTTAAAGCCCTGGGTCACTTAGGGTTCATCTAGTCTAAGCTCTAAGAGTTTAGCTACTCATGTTTATCACAAAAGAATCAAAGACAAAGAAAGAGTTCATCATCCAGAGGAAGAACAGAAAAGAATATGAAAAACCTAATTAAGACGACTCTAGCAGACTTCGATCTTCGGTAAACTGCAATCCTAGCTCCGAGTCTTCGAGATGGAAGGGATGGCGTAATGATCTCTTTCCGGCTTTTCGAACTCTAACTCTTTGCTCCAGAACTCCTTAGAATCCTTGGAATTATGATTATGAAAAGTATATGTATCAGGTATATCTGATTTTGGGCCGCCGGGTAAGTATTTATACTTAACCCTAATTCAGCCGGATTTTGCCTGATATTTTCGCCAAAAATACTAGGATATTTTCGCCGAAAATCTTGGTGTAAATGGGGAGCCCGCCGGTTGATTTCTTCTGTAATTTTCGGTCCAATAGTTTTCGGTGAAAACTTAGTGTTTTCGTCGAAAACATCCTTTAGTTGACACCAGTGGATTTGTGCAAGTATTTTCGCCGAAAATGCTGAGGTATTTTCGGCGAAAACTCCTTTATAAACCGAGGCAGACTTTGGTTCGACTTGATTGACTCCTCGGATCAATTCTGGTGCAATTCCTCGAGGTTCCAACGCCTTAGACACGTCATTGGCTACTTTATTTGACGGAAAAAAACCTGTGCTAAGATAAAAACACTAGAAAACCATCAAATAGACCCGAAACGGGCCAAGGTAACACAAATGGCACGAGATAGGGCAATTGATTGAATATTCGTTATTCTACCCTAAAAACCATGTCTTAAGCAAGGAAATGTCGCTTAAATGAGGCTGATAATCACGTCAAATTGAGTGTCATCAAGTGGATTAACCCTAACTGATTCCTACGAAAGGCACACTCCAATGAATAGGTTAATTGGTTGATTTGGTGTTTTAAAGTGAGGCGAGCGTTCGCTTCTATCCTCAGCTTAACAAGAATCTAATCTAGGTGATCAAGCCAGACAAGAAACATAAACAATGAAGAACAAACCAAACATGAAAGAGAAACTAATTGAACATTGAATCTAATCACCACCGATCCGTGACCGCTTTAAAGCCCTGGGTCACTTAGGGTTCATCTAGTCTAAGCTCTACGAGTTTAGCTACTCATGTTCATAACAACAGAATCAAAGACAGAAACAGAGTTCATCATGAAAAGGAAGAATAGATATAAACTGTAAAACCTAAATAAGACAACTCTGGCAAAGCTTTGCTCTCCGGTAATCTTCAATCCTAGCTCCGAGTCTCCGAGGTGAAGGGATGGCGTCACGATCTCTTCCTGGCTCTTCGAACTCTCAAACTCTGCTCTCTCGAACTTCTTCGGTCTAGAACTCGTGAAAGTTCTATTAGGAAAAGTATATTACGAAGTATATGTTGATTTGGGCCGCCGGTTAAGTATTTATACTTAACCATATCAGCGCCGGATTTGTCTGGATTTTTCGGCGAAAACTTGAGGATTTTTCGCCGAAAACTTCTTTGTAAATGGTGGCTTCCGTCGGCTGATTCTCCTGTGAGTTTGAAGTCCAGAGTTTTCGGCGAGAACTTGACTTCTCGCCGAAAACTTCTTCTTGTATTGCTTTGCTGATTTCTTTTGGAGTTTTCGGCGAAAACCTCAAGTCTTTTCGTCGAAAACTGATGTGTAAAATGGGGCAAGATTTCTGTTGACTTGATTGACTCCTTGGATTGGTTCCGGTGTGGTTCCTCGAGGTTCCAATGCCTTAGACACGTCCTTGGTTACATTATTTGACGGCAAAAACCTATGCTATCACGAAAACACTAGAAAACCATCAAATAGACCCGAAACGGGCCAAAGTAACACAAATGGCACGAGATTGAGTAGTTGAGTGAATATTTGCTATTATACCCTAAAAACCATATCTTAAGCCAAGAAATGTCGCTTAAATGAGGCTGATAATCACGTCAAATCGAGTGTCATCAAATACCCCACACTTAAGCTTTTGCTTGTCCTCAAGCAAACTGAATAGAACACGCTCATGTTCACAAATGATAAGATTGATTAAATTGAAGTTCAAGCATGCACAATGAATTATTAGACAGCTACTTCTAGAACAAGAAACCTAACATGCATACTGATCAGCTAAACAACCTGGTCTCACTAAAAACTGCACACGACAAGTAGTAGTAACCAATCATGCAAGAATTTGACCTGACCGACCAGACTCTTCACACAGGAAATATTTAGTATAAGGGAAACTCTCACTCTCTGTGTTTAAGGACGGTTTTTTGCTCTCAATCATTTTCTGTTACTGAATTCTGTCATAAGTTTGCAATTCGACCACATCTCCACCACTGTGACAACATGAGGAACTAGTCGAGAAGGACTTCCCTGCTAGGACCGTAACGAATTCTACACTATAAGGGTTAAGATGAGATGGATGAAGGGAGTGTATGATGATGGCTTTGGTGCGGTGTAGCTTTCGACTAACTTTCCTCGAATCTAGCCTATGGCTTCCTACCGTCTAACCAGACACGGGTGGAATAATGTACGCTCGTCCTATGATACCCTCAAGCAACTTAGCACTTGATTTTCTTTATACACATTTTTTTCTGAGTTTTCTTTTGAATTCGTTCTACCACATGTAGGGAGAAGAACGTTATTTGACTGAACTAAAAATTTGAAACTCTTGAACTCTTTTCTATATTTTTTCGAATTTTCCTTATTTTCTTCTTTTTATTATCATTTTTCTTTTGTGCTGATTTTTCTTAGTTGCTAGAGGGGTTTACACGTCTGGACATAATAGCTAAGACCACCTGTTTAATTGCTATAGGCAAGTTACCACAAACCAACTTCCGGTAGGCTAATCTAGAACTACAACCACAGCGGATCAACGGGGAATGAAAGAATGGGGATCGGCTATAATGTATATCGAACCGAAAGAACAGGCCAAGCTCAAGGGTTTAAACCTAATGGATTTTAACGTTAGGTAGGCTATCTGGCTTAGTAGCTAAATCTAGGTGCCCCTATCATTCTAGAACTCGTGTCATCATGTGGTCTCAAATAGGTCTCATGAAAATTCTAAATCATTCAAGAAAACAGAAAACCACTCAAAAAGAATTGAAATTGCTAGTTACGCGCAATGGATCAAAAGCTCACAGTTGGTTTGCTAGTCGGATTCGGTCATTTTCATGCAATCAAGGCGACACACTACAAGTGTGATTTTGAAAATTTGTTCTGACCAGGCAATTTAGCATCAAAGTATACACGTTGGTTCTCAGGTTCTAGGTTAAGCAGTCTAAGCATCATTATGACAGATTGAACAACAACTTAACATCAAAAATAAAAAACCGAGCAATTCTAATGCTAGAGATGCTGGAAAGGAACCACAAAACACACCAAAACACAACAAAGGGTAATCAAGTTCATGCAAGGTTCTCTAGCATCCTACCTCACACTTAAACTATTTTGTGTCCTCACATGACTAAAACTAGAGGTGAGAGTGAAATAGAAGAACCTGGACCGAGATGACTGATGTAGGGGATGTGATGTGAACCGCTGCAACCGTGGGCAGAAACACCACAAGCTGATGATCCTAGCAACAAGAAGAAACTGTCGGAACCGGGATGGAAGAGGACTTTGACCCACTAGCTATAAACGAGCTAGGAACCAGAAGTATCAAGTCAAGGGCGCCACTTCAAGAGGAGGATACACTTTATGATAAGCCGATCCTTCAGTATTGCATCATGCAAATACAATACGGGTTTTCAAGAACAAAGTTCTATAAAAGGGGGGGTTGTTTATTCAAAAGGTTCTGTCTTATATAGGTGGCCGGCAGCCTCTATTTATAGGTGAGGGAACAAGCTCTCCTCCCTATTAGCTACTTCCTAAATAAGAATAAAATAAAGAGTCCTACTCCTAAATAGAATCCTAAAACCCCTAAACAATTCGACTAAAAAGGAAAAACATAAAATAATAATTGAAGTCTTTAAAGTAGAATAAAAGACCTAAAATAGGTCAAAAAAACCCTAATCTGGCCGCGATCGGCTGCTCGGGCCGGTTGGGCTATGGTGGCGGCCCATTGGGCTTGCCCGGTTGGGTGCCGGGACTGATACGAGTGGTGGTCGCGGGGCCTGGTGCTCCGGGCTGGTCCAGGGGCCGGGCTTCTTCGTGGCCGGCCTTATGAGTTCCCTCGGATCGGCCCGGCTCTCGGTCTAAGGCTCGGGGCTGGACCTTCCTTGGGGTTTCTTCAATTTCGCTCGGGGCTTCCTCTTTAAGCTTCGGGCAGGTCCTCAAGTAGCTCCAGATACAGCTCTCAGGAGCTGGGGTCGGCTTAGGTGTCATGCCTCGAAGCAAAGGACACCAATTCTTGTCAGGGCTCGGCTCGGGTCAGTCCTTGGATGCCCTCCTTTTCCGGCTAGGTACTCTTGAGCTCTTCTCCTCCTGTACTCCAGAAATGCTTCCAGAGGGTCACTTAAGGGGCCAGCTTCTTCAGGGCTCTTGGAGGTCAGGCTAGGAGCTGACTAAGGCTTGTCTTCAGTGCTAGGGCTTATGATGCGAACCGCCTCCTCTAGGAAGGGATTGACACAACACCCAAAACTATATTATCAGCCCCACGAGAACCTAACCTTTGAAACCGTGGAGAACCCTTGAAATCCACTAAGTATTGACTTAGGAACCCCAAGGTATTCGGTCGAATTTGGTGCCACAAACAAAGGATGATTGCCTTTGATGATAAACCAAAACCTTAAGCTAAGCAACAACGAGCAAAGACTTGAAGGAAAAAGAACAATGTTCTGAAAATTTCATTAAGGGGTAAACTGTCTTACAATGATGGCCGAGGCCTCTATTTATAGCTCAAAGGTGGCCTAGGCCGATTCCAACTCTAAAAAGGAAAACTAAAATAATCCTAAAAGATAGGCTGAGGAAACTATTACAATAAACAAAGTTGTCCGAATATCAAACTCCTAAACCGGCAAAATTGAGCAAAACCCTAATCCGAGAGGATTAGGGCAAGTCCGGCTTTCCTTGTCCGGGTGGGATTAGGAAAAGGCTCCGGGCACTTCGGCGGGCAATCCGAGCGCGGGCAAGAGTCCTTCCGCGGCTAGGAAAAGGGCTTTGAACGCGCGCGGTGGCATTTCCGTAATTTCTGCGGGCTCCGAGTGACCGGGTGGTCGGGTGGCGTCCTTCGGCTCTGTTGACCGGCTCGGCATCATTCGCTCCGGACCCAGTGCTAGGGTTTTGGTGATGCTGGGCTGTTCTGGCCTTCTGCTTGACATTTCCTCGGACAAGTGAGGTTCTCTCCAAGTCTTTTGTCCTCCTGAATCTTCTGGCATCAACTTGTCCGCCAGATTCTGATTGCTGAGCAGGGTTGTCCGAGGCAGGGGCTGGTTGTTTGTATCCGCCGGGGCCGGAGCAGTGTCCTTAGGGAGCCATCCTGTCTGGGCCACGTATTCTTGAATCCTTTTGACTTCTGTACTCCAGAACTGTCTCCAAATGGCTTTTGGAGTGTGCTTTACTTGTGGGATCATGGAGGTGAATTTAGGGAAGGGCTGAGACTGTGTTCTCGGTCTAGGGCTTATGTTCTCGGCCAGCAACATTCCCTAGAACATCCTTCCATCCCGGGGTGCCTTCCTCCCTGTTGGAGCAGGCCTTAGCTTGTTCTTCAGTTCATTTCTGGGCTTGAGAGCTCGTAAGTGGCCAGCCCTTAGTTCCAGGCGCTTTTTGTATGGTGCTAGGGCTTTACCTCCTACGGGGGACCCTGGTGGCGTGCACGGGTACTGGTGTTTGCTGGGGTGGCTAGGCCGGGTCATATCATCCCCCTCTTCTTGAATGGGATTTGTCCCCAAATCCATCTCGGAGTCTTTTCTAGAACCCATCACTCTTTTCCAAACTTCAGCAATCTTGCTGGTGGTGGTTGGTGACGAGTCATCATCATCGGTGGTCCTTGGGGTTTCATTTGAATCGGTAATGGACCAGGGCTAGGATTTTTCAGTGTCTTCCTCCTCAGTCTCCATTTCTTCCTCTTCTGAAATACCATTAACAACAATGTTAAGGCTCGAGGAGCCACTGGGCGAGGGTTCCTCACTCATATCCTCATCCGAGTCAGCATCTGGATCTTCTTTGCTCGGGGCAGCCTTTAAAATTCATCGGGAGATGATCTTCCAATTAATCTCGGGATGGGTGGCTGTCGGGTTCTTGTCCGTCGGGCTCGCCAGGGGGCCGTCGGGGCCGGCGCTCGGCTTCAGGATATCGACGAGGCCTTCTTCTGTCTTCAAGCCAAAACTGGCCGAGGGAATGTTCAAAAGGCCCGGGGTAGGCCGATTGACATCTTCTGGCTCGGACAGGGTGTCCGGGGCAGGCGTGATGCTGGGCCGGGGCAGACCTGCTCGACATCAGTCGGCGTGACCGGCGTGATCACTCGGCTGTTGAAGGCTGAAAATTTTTCCAAGCCTTCCACGTTGACTTCTTCTCCTTCACTGGACTCCTCTTCTATTTCTTCATCAATTGGCTCCTCTTCATCATCCGTGACAACCTCTCCTTCTCTAAGGACCATGGTTCGGGTGTTAGGGTAGTCCCTTGCCATGTGACCCCTACCTTGACATTTGAAACACACAATGGCACTAGGCCGAGCATTAGTAGTAGGGATTTTTGAGCCAGGATTAGGTGTTACCCGTGATGTTGTCCCTTGATTAGGGTTTGGCCTCGATCCAGGATTCCGGCTAGGGTTTGTCCTCCAAGGGGTGTTCCCTGCACTCCTGTCTCCTCTCACAGGGGCACTGATCGGTGGCGGGGTAGTAGCCCTCCTTCCAAGTCCATTCTTCAATTCCTTCTCAACCCTAATAGCCGTGGTTACCAAGTCATCATAATCAACAAAGTTTAGGATGTTGACTTGATGTAGGATCTCTCTTCGTAGGCCTCCAGTGAACCTTGCTATTTTGGCATCCACATCTTCACTCAGGTCAAGTCTTATGACCAAGATCTCCATCTCCTGACTATACTCTTCAACTGACATGTTCCCTTGCTTCAAAAGTTGAAGCTTGGCGTGCAAGTCTCGATTGTAGCTGCTCGGTACGAATTTCCTTCTCATCTTTCTCTTAAGACTCCTCCAACTAGGGATGGGGTCTTCTTCTTCTCTCCTGATCTGATTTCTGAGTTGAGCCCACCACAAAGCCGCAAAGTCAGTGAACTCAAGAGTGGCTAGGGTTACCTTTTTCCTCTCGGAATAGTTATGGCCCTCAAAGAAATCTTCCATGCTCCTCTCCCAATCAATGTACTCATCGGGGTTTGCTTTGCCAGCAAACTTGGGTACATTGAGCTTCAGACTGCTCACATCATCATCTATCTCATGTTCATTCCTCCTTGGCCGCCGGGGGCCATCTCCATTCGGGGCTCCAAACCGCTCGGTGAACCGGGTGAAGTTTTGAGACATGGCAGCCAATTGTGCCTCCACAGCAGCTAACCTCTCATCTGCCATGATTAGTACAATAACAACGGACCTCACAAAATCACTCTAAAGAACCTCACACACTCTTTTTCTTACCGCTCATGTATGAAAATTTAAAGTCACTCAAATTAGGGTTTCTTTGAAAATTTCAAAAACAAAGGCAATTTCAATTCAAGTAGTTGCAAGTTTCTTCAAAGCTATGAAGTCTAAGTCTACCAATGACACAAAACAAGACCTTATACCTAGGGTTTCAGATTTCTAGGGCTAGAATCTTGATGCTAGGTCGTGGGATGACAAGACAACAAATTTGGGTGTTCTACTAAGAAAGCTACTAGCTAAACATATGAAAAACCCCTCTTCTTGAACTTAACCTACTACCTTGATTGTGAACGTGGCCTTGCTTTTTGGCTAGGTCAATTTTCTGTTTTTCTAGACCTCGATTCTTTTCTTTTCTTTTCTTTGATTCTTCTTTTTGTATTTTTCTTTTGATCGGCCACAGCTTTTTCTCACAAATAATTTAAAAGAAAGGTAGAAGATTAGAACAAACACAATACACGATTTAGGGTTTTTCTGAAACTGAAAACAACAAAAACTTAAAGATATGAATCCAAGCAAGAACATGGAAATTGGATAGATGTGGTCCAAGAGTTGAACCGAGCTCTGATACCAACTGATGCGAATCGCCTCCTCAAGGAAGGGATCGACTCAACACCCAAAACTATATTATCAGCCCCACGAGAACCTAACCTTTGAAACCGCGGAGAACCCTTGAAATCCACTAAGTATTGACTTAGGAACCCCAAGGTATTCGGTTGAATATGGTGCCACAAACAAAGGATGATTTCCTTTGATGATAAACCAAAACCTTAAGCTAAGCAACAACGAGCAAAGACTTGAAGGAAAAAGAACAATGTTCCAGAAAATTTCATTAAGGGGTAAACTGTCTTACAATGATGGCCGAGGCCTCTATTTATAGCTCAAGGGTGGCCTAGGCCGGTTCCAACTCTAAAAAGGAAAACTAAAATAATCCTAAAAGATAGGCCGAGTACACTATTAAAATAAACAAAGTTGTCCGAATATCAAACTCCTAAACCGGCAAAATTGAGCAAAACCCTAATCCGGGCGGATTAGGGCAAATCCGGCTTTCCTTGTCCGGGTGGGATTAGGAAAAGGCTTCGGGCGCTTCGGCGGGCAATCCGGGCGCGGGCAGGAGTCCTTCCGCGGCTAGGAAAAGGGCTTTGAACGCGCGTGGTGGCATTTCCATAATTTCTGCGGGCTCCGGGTGACCGGGTGGTCGGGTGGTGTCCTTCGGCTCTGTTGACCGGCTCGGCATCATTCGCTCGGACCCAGTGCTAGGGTTTTGGTGATGCCGGGCTGTTCTGGCCTTCTGCTTGACATTTCCTCGGACAAGTGAGGTTCTCTCCATGTCTTTTGGCCTCCTTAATCTTCTAGCATCAACTTGTCCGCCAGATTCTGAGTGCTGAGCAGGGTTGTCCGAGGCAGGGGCTGGTTGTCCGTATCCGCCGGGGCCGAGGCAGTGTCCTTAGGGAGCCATCCTGTCCGGGCCACGTATTCTTGAATCCTTTTGACTTCTGTACTCCAGAACTGTCTCCAGATGGCTTTTGGAGTGTGTTTGCCTTGTGGGATCATGGAGGTGAAGTTAGGGAAGGGCTGAGACTCTGTTCTCGGTCTAGGGCTTATGTTCTCGGCCAGCAACATTCCCTGGAACATCCTTCCGTCCCGGGGTGCCTTCCTCCCTGTTGGAGCAGGCCTTAGCTTGTTCTTCAGTTCATTTCTGGGCTTGAGAGCTCGTAAGTGGCCAGCCCTCAGTTCCAGGCGCTTTTTGTATGGTCCTAGGGCTTTGCCTCCTACGGGGGACCCTGGTGGCGTGCACGGGTACTGGTCTTTGCTGGGGTAGCTAGGCTGGGTCATATTAGCTTATATCCTCGGTCAGCAGCATGGCGTGGAGTAGCATTTCATCTCTTGGAGTCTTTCCACCTGCAAGGGAAGGCCTTAGTCGATATTTCATGTCATACCTTAGGGCCAGGACTTGAAGATGGCCTGCCCTTGGATCTACACGCTTCTTGTGAGGTCCTAGGGTCATGCCACGGACAGGTGACCCTGGTGGGGTATAGGAGTACTGGTTGGCATCAGGGCAGCACTGGTGGATCATATCATCCCCCTCTTCTTGCCTTGGATTTGTCCCCAAATCCATCTCAGGTCCTCTCATAGTACTCATCACTCTCTTCCAAACTTCAGCAATTTTATTGGCGACGGTCAGGGACGACTCGTCATCTTCTTTAGGGCCAGGACTGTCATTTGAGTCAGTGATGGACCAAGGCTCGGGTCCTTCAGTGCTTTCTCCATCTGTGTCCATACCTCCTTCTCCTGAAAAACTATCAACAATAATGTTAAGGCTTGGTGAGGTAGCCAGTGAGAGTTCCTCACTCATCTCCACATCCGGATCGTCCTCGCTCGGGGGAGCCCTCAAAACTCATCGGGAGGTGATCTCCCATTGAATCTTGGGTGCACAGGTGGCCGTCGGTGAAGCGTCGGGTTGGGGCACTGGGGTGCCGGAGGCGCCGGGGGTAGGCTAGGGATGTCGGGGCCTTGGGCGGGCGCTTCGGGTAGTGGGCAGTCGGCGTCGTCGGGTAATGACGCGTCGGGGTGGCGGGGGCCGTCAAGCGTCGGCCAGTCGGTGGCATCGAGCATCGTCACGTCGAGGCAGTCGGGGTCAGATAGGACCGCGATGGAGCGTCGGGCAGGAACCCGCCGGACACGTCAGACGGTGATCCGTCGGGGGCCACGTCGGGTGGGGATGCGTTGGGGGGCGTCTAGCAGTGACAGGTCAGGGTCGGGTGCTAGGGCGTCGGGCCTGGTCGGGCAGGGCCGAAGTCGGGCGCTGGGGCGCAAGGACTAGTCGGGGCGGGCCAGTTGGCGTTGAGGGCGAGCGCTGGGGCATCGGGACCGAGCGTTGGGGCGTCGGGGCCTGGTCTGGCAGCAATGGGGCTGGGGGCTGGGGCGTCGGGGCTGGTCGGGCAGTGTCAGTCGGGGTCGGGGCCGAGCGCTGGGGCGCCGGGGCCTGATCGGGCAGCACCGGGGCTGGGTGCTTGGGCGCCGAGGTTGGTCGGGAAGCGCCACTCGGGGTCAAGGCCGATCGCTGGGGCGCTAGGGCCTGATCGGGCAGCACCGGGACTAGGTGTTGGGGCGCCGAGGCTGGTCCGGCAGCGCCAATCGGGGTCGGGGCCGAGCGCTGGGGCGCCGGGGCTGGTCAGGCTCGGTCGGGAGGCTCCGAGGTTGGGCGCCGGGGTGCTAGGTGCTAGGGTTTTAGAGATTAACCCTGCAAACTTCTCAAGCCCTTCTGGCTTGACTTGTTCTCCTTCATCTGATTCTTCTTCTTCTTCCTTCTTCTCATCTTCTTCATCATCTGTCTTGATTCCTCCTTCTCTTATCACCATCATCTATTGATTCGGGCAGTCCCTTGAGATATGTCCCCTACCTTGACATTTAAAGCATACAATTCCACTGGGACGTGGGTTAGAGCTTTGAACCTTAGAAGTAGGTGGAGCATGTGTTACCCGTGGTGCCGAATCCCTAGGGTTAGAGTTTAGTCGTGAGCTGGGGCCTCGTGATGTGATCCTGGCCACCCTCGGGCCAACCCCGAGCCGAGAGCCTGAACAAGGCCTCATGCTAAATGCTACGAGCCCTGGACCGACCACAGTCCCGGAAGACCCTCTGGAGACCTTCCAGAAGATGTGGCCGAAGCATAATGAAGAAAGCCTGGCCAGAAGAGGCTAGCACCCGAAGATAGACCCTGGTACGAGCCCCGGACCGGGCCAAATGACTGAACTGAGCTCTAGGATCGAAGCCTCGATCCCTATACCAGCACCTGCCCTTGAAGACCCCATGAGAGAATTCCTGAAGACCTGGCCGAAGCAGAAAGTAGAAGGCTTGGCCAGAATTGAAAAAGGCCCAGCACGGAGCCAGCCCCGGGCGCTGGACCGAGCTTCGGGCACCATAGAAGCGTGCTTTTAACCCAGCCAACAAATGGCTCGAGCCTTTTGGAAAATTCCAGTAGCCCTGGATATCTTGAAGTCTCAGGAGCACCCTCCAACAAACGGTGATCAATTTGGAGGAGTATCGAAGGAGATAGGGCTAGAACAAGTCCAAGTGATGCTTGGCTTAAGCATCAAGGAGTGGAGCTCGGATGCTTATCCGAGGAAGGCCAATCAAGGAGCTGTGATCAGGCCACCACCTGAGCCTGATCCAAGAGGAGAGGATCAAGGAGAATCCAACCTTGGAGGAGAGCCAAGAGTTCAGCCCACGACTAAGAAGCTACGGGCTAGAACTAAAGTGAACAAGGGCCAAACCCGGATTTCTGGACAGATTCCTAGTCCGACAAGGATTGACGAATATGGGCTACTTGGAGACAGAATTTGGACTGATGTCCAACATGAAAGTTATAGCCCATGGAGTCTACTACGGATCTACAAATGATCAGAATTTTAGGAATTTGTTTGGTATTTATTCGGCTGTTTTCGGGGAAACTTGGCTCCCAAGTTAGGAGTTCTTCTCCAAATAGGATTCTTATTCCTTGTGGGATTGGAGTCCGAATTTTACCTTCTTTTTAGTCTAGGTTAGGATTAGTTAAAGTCCTCTTTAGTTTTCTAATTAGGACTCTTTTTGTCTATTTATTATTATTTAATTAGTTTCTAAGGAGGAATAGGAGAGCTTGTTCCCTACTCCTCCCCCTATATAAAGAGGTCCTCGCCTCTCTTGTAAGACACACCTTGAATTGAATAAATTACTTAAACTTCGGTTTTTCTTTTAGCATGGAATTGCTAATCTCTTCTCGACTTTCATGGAATTGACTGTCGTTTAAACCGGCTTATCGTCTAGGGTATCCTCCCCTTGAAGTGGCGCCATCGACTTGATACTCCTGGTTCCTAGCTCTTTTATAGCTAGCGGGTCAAAGTCCTCTTCCATCCCGGTTCCGACGGTTTCTTCCTATTGCACGATCATCAGCTTGCGGTGGTTAGGGTCATTTGCCCACGGTTGCGGCGGTTCACATTAGTTGGTATCAGAGCACGGTTCAAACACAAGGACCACATCTATCCCAGTCTCTAGGTTTATTCTTGGATTCATATCCCTTTACTTTTCTTGTTTCTAGAAAATTGTTCAAAAATCTTCAGCTATTTTAGTTCTTGTATTTGAGTCTTTCAATTGTAAGGTGATGACACTCGATTTGACGTGATTATCAGCCTCATTTAAGCGACATTTCTTTGCTTAAGACATGGTTTTTAGGGTAGAATAACGAATATTCAATCGATTGCCCTATCTCGTGCCATTTGTGTTACTTTGGCCCGTTTCGGGTCTATTTGATGGTTTTCTAGTGTTTTTGTGTTAGCACAGGTTTTTGCCGTCAAATAAAGTAGCCAAGGTCATGTCTAAGGCGTTGGAACCTCGAGGAATCCCACCGGAATTGATCAAAGGAGCCAATCAAGTTCAGAAAATTCCTGCCCGGTTTACAAAGGAATTTTCACCGAAAATACCCTAGTATTTTCGGCGAAAATATCAGCGCAAATCAACTGATGACCGGCTGAAGGAGTTTTCGGTGAAACTGTTAAGTTTTCGACCGAAGCAAAAATCACAAGAGATACCAGCCAAAGGACCGTTCATTTACACCATCCTTTTCGGCGAAAATAATCCTTTATTTTTGGCGAAAATATCAGAAGAATCCGGCGACTTAGGGTTTAAGTATAAATACTTAAACCGGCGGCCCAAAGAAGGAGATCATTCATTATTCATATTTTCACAAATCAGACTTTTGAGAGTCAGCCGACTCTAGGGTCGATAGATAGAGTTTAGAGAGTTCGAAGATCCATGGAGAGATCGTGACGCCATCCTTCCACCTCGGAGAGCTCGGAGCTTAAAGTTGAAGATCCAGGAGATCGGAGCTTCGCCGGAGTTGTCAGAATTAGGTTTTTCAGTTCTCATCTGTTCTTCCTCTATGTGATGATTTCCTTTGTTGCTTTTGATTCTGCTGTCATCGTTATGAGTAACTAAACTCGTATAGATTAGATTAGATGAACCCTAAGTGACCCAGGGCTTTAAAGCGGTCACGGATTGGCGGTAATTAGATTTGAAATTCAATCAGTTTCTCTTTGCATGGTTGTTTTGTTCTTGATTGTTTATGTTTCTTTTCTGGTTGGTCGCCTAGATTAGGTTTTTGCAAGCTAGGGTTAGTCGCTAGACGGTTTCCTGCTTTGGCGCTTAAACTTGTCTTCCTTGATCACCTAGTTTAGATTCTTGTTAAGCTGAGGATAGAAGCGAACGCTCGCCTCTCTTTAAAACATCAATTCAACTAGTTAACCTTATAATTGGAGTGTGTCTTTCGTAGGAACCGATTAGGGTTAATCCGCTTCAAGAGTAACTCATAAATCATTAGTAATTGTACCAGTTAATTAAGTCGTTGTGAGAGGCGACCGTACCCGAGCGGCTAGTTAATCTTGGTAGTTAGATTGGATAGAGCGAACGTTCGCCAGTCTTAAACCTAAGGGTCATGAGTTATGGTGGTGTATAGAAACCGATTGAATTAGAATTGAAAACCGCTGATCTGTTGATTGCCAATGCTCTGGTGATCTAAGGGGGATTTGAAATCTAAGTTCGTCTATCTTCTCGTTAGTCAACCTTTTACTTTTCTGTCTTTTATTTTCCTGCTTTATTAGATTAGAAGTCGTGGAACTCACACCACGCACTAAGTGTTTAAACGTGAGTAATTTGCCAGCTTCTTTGAGTACTCGATTAGTAGAAACCTTGTGGAATATGATCTAGTCTACTTCGGTAAGATAGTTATTTGATCGACCGCTATTCTGCAGCTCATCATAAGGCAAGAAAATATTGGTGGCTGATCAAGCTATCAAAGAAGAAAATATCAAAAGAGTCAGAAAAAACAGAAAATACTCAAAAAATCAAGCAAGGCTACCCTTGCCAAGTTCTTTCCTTCGTTGTAATAGTGTGTTTAAAAAGAGGGAATAAATTAGCTTTTGTGGCCTGTGTTAAAACCGAGCCATGACCCTACTTTTAGCCACTAAGTTGTTGTTTGCATCGAGTCTTAGAAAATATATTAGAAAAAGTCCTTGTGTTTGTTTATTTTGCTAACCATGGCAGAGAGGACACTAGCTAAGTTGGAAGCCACTATATCAGCCGTTTCCCAAGTCCTAGACCAGGTCAAAGCCACGGTGGATAGAATGGAAAGAGACGCTGGTACAACACCGGTTCAGCACCGTGCCCAGCACTAGGCTCAGGCCCGTGCCCAGCGCTAGGCCCAGCACCGTGCCCAGCACTAGGCCCAGCGCAAGCCCCAGCACCGGCCCAGCGCCCAGCGCCAGCCCCAGCACAGGCGCCCCAGCGCCCCAGCGCCCCAGCGCCCGAGTGCCCAGCACCCGCGCCCGAGCGCCTAGCCCCAGCACCCGACCGGCGCCCAGCGCCCGACCTGAGGCCAGCGCCTGACCGGCGCCCAACGCCCGAGCAGCCCCCGGCGCGCCGACCAGCACCCGCCGCCCGACCAGCCACCAGCGCCTGACCGGCGCCCAGCACCGGCGCCCTAGCGCCCAGCCCCGGCGCCCCAGCGCCCAGCGCCTGAACACCCAGCACCGGCACCCCAGCGCCCAGCCCTGGCGCCCCAGCAGCCATCCCCGGCCCCAGCCCCGACACCAACCCCGGCCCCAGCCCCGACACTAGTCTCGGCCCCAGCCCCGGCGCCCCAGCGCCCAGCACCGGCGCCCTCGCGCCCAGCCCCGACGCCCCCGCACCCAGCCACGGCACCCCAGCACCCAACGAGCCCACGACCCCGGCACCGCCCTAACCGACCGCGGCCCGACGCCACCTGATGCGAACCGCCTTCTCCAGGAAGGGATCGACTCAACACCCAAAACTATATTATCAGCCCCACGAGAACCTAACTAATGAAACCGCGGAGAACCCTTGAAATCCACTAAGTATTGACTTAGGAACCCCAAGGTATTCGATCGAATTGGTGCCACAAACAAAGGATGATAGCCTTTGATGATAAACCAAACCTTAAGCTAAGCAACAACGAGCAAAGACTTGAAGGAAAAGAACTAAGTTCTGAAAATTTGAATAATCAATAATTTGTCTTACAATGGTGGCCGAGGCCTCTATTTATAGCTCAAGGGTGGCCAAGGCCGGTTCCAACTCTAACAAGGAAAAACTAAAATAATCCAAAAAGATAGGCCGAGGAAACTATTAAAAAAAATCAAAGTTGTTCGAAATTAAAACTCCTAAATCGGCCAAATCGAGCAAAACTCTAATCCGGGCAGATTAGGGCAAATCCGGCTTTCCTTGTCCAGGTGGGCTTGGGAAACCTTCGGGCGCGGGCAGGAATCCGGACGCGGCTAGGAAAAGTGCCCGGAACGCGCGCGGTGGCATTTCTGTAATTACCACGGGTTCCGGGTGACCGGGTGGTCGGGTGACGTCCTTCGGCTCTGATGACCAGCCCAGCATCATTCGCTCCGGATCCGGTGCTAGGGTTTTGGTGATGCCGGGCTGTTCTGGCCTTCTGCTTGTCATTTCCTAGGACAGGTGGGGTTCTCTCCAAGTCTTCTGTCCTCCTGAAACTTCTGGCATTAACTTGTCAGCCAGATTCTAAGTGTTGAGCAGGGTTATCCGGGGCAGGGGCTGGTTGTCCGTATCCGCCGGGGCCGGGGCAGTGTCCTTAGGAAATTTGCCTCTCTCACTGGATTTCTGTCGGTCATCAAGGGTCAGCACCGTGCATCCTTCTCTGATGAACCTCTGGTCTAACTCCTCATGCTTGGCTCGACTCCAATCACCTACATAGGCGGCGACCTGTGTCTTGAAGGCTTTGACTTGGCTCCGAGTCAAGAGCAGGTCTGGTCGGGTCCAGGGCACCGGGGGTTCATCATTCCCCTCTTCTTGAGGAGGATTCGTCCTCGAATCTGTTTCTACAAAATCATCATCATAGAAGGGAGTTAAGTCAGCAACGTTGAAAGTGGCACTTACACCATAGGTGTTAGGCAAATCTAACACATAAGCATTATTGTTTATTCTTTCAAGGACAGTGTAAGGTCCATCTCCTCTTGGCAGCAATTTAGATCTCCTCTGCTCAGGAAATCTATCCTTTCTGAAGTGAATCCACACTTGGTCCCCAGGTTGGAAGATTTTATCTTTTCTCCCACGGTTTGCATTCCTTAAGTATTGAGCTGTTCTTTTCTCAATGTTGGCCTTGGCTTTCTCATGAAGCTTACGAACGTACTCAGCCTTGGTGTGTCCATCTGCATCCAAAAACTCATGTATAGGCAATGGTGATAAATCCAATGGGGTTAGGGGGTTAAAACCATAAACTAATTCAAAAGGGGAGTATTGGGTGGCGGAGTGGACAGCTCGGTTGTAGGCAAACTCTACATGGGGCAGGCAGTCTTCCCAAGTCCTCATGTTGGACTTAATTATGGCTCTAAGCATTTGGGATAGGGACCGATTGACAACCTCTGTTTGGCCATCTGTTTGAGGGTGGCAGGTGGTGGAAAACATAAGCTTGGTTCCTAATTTAGCCCACAAGGTTTTCCAAAAGTAGCTAAGGAATTTTGAGTCTCGGTCAGAAACTATAGTCTTAGGAATGCCATGAAGCCTAACTATTTCCCCAAAGAATAAGTCAGCTATGTGGGATGCATCATCAACCTTATGACATGCAATGAAATGAGCCATTTTTGAAAACCTATCTACAACCACAAAAATTGAATCTTTGCCTTTCCTAGACTTAGGTAATCCTAGAACAAAATCCATAGATATGTCTACCCAAGGGTGTTCGGGAATAGGTAAAGGGGTGTATAAACCAAAGGGTTGAAGGTGTGACTTAGCTCGTTGGCATTTGGCACATTGGTTGATGATCTTCTCTACTTATTTCCTCATTCTAGGCTAGTAGAAGTGTTCTTTAAGGCAAGCTACGGTTTTGGCAACTCCAAAGTGACCCATGAGACCTCCTCCATGAGACCTCCTTTGAATAGGTACCCATTCTGCCTATAATAATCCTCAAACCCTACATGTGTGCAAGACTCAAATATATCCTTAAAGTCGGGGTCAGTCACATATAACTCCTTGATATGCTCAAAACCAATGAATTTGGAACTTAAGGTGGTGATTAGGACATACCTTCGAGAAAGGGCATCGGCTACCACATTCTCCTTACCTTGTTTGTAGTGGATGACATAAGGGAAGGATTCAATGAACTCCACCAACCTTGCATGCCTTTTGTTCAATTTATGTTGAGCCTTCAAATATTTGAGGGACTCATGGTCGGTGCGGATAATGAACTCCTTGGGCCATAAGTAATGTTGCCAAGTCTTCAGGGCTCGGACTAGGGCGTACAATTCCTGGTCATAGGTGGGGTAATTGAGAGTTGCACCACTCAATTTCTCACTGAAATAGGCTATAGGTCTTCCTTCTTGCATCAACACAGCTACAATTCCTACTCCCGAAGCATCACACTCGATTTCAAAAGGTTTTGAGAAATCGGGTAGCTTGAGCAAGGGGGCTTCGGTGAGTTTCTTCTTGAGTGCTTCAAAGGCTGCCTCTTGAGGTGCTCCCCAATGGAAGGGCACATTCTTCTTAATGACAGCCGTGAGAGGGGCAGCTATGGTGCTAAAGTCCCTCACAAATCTTCTATAGAAGCTTGCAAGTCCATGGAAGCTTCGGACATCAGTGATGTTCTTTGGGGTTGGCCATGACTTGATTGCTTCGATCTTGTCCTCATCAACCCTAATTTATGTAGTGCTAACAACAAAGCCAAGAAACACAAGATGATCGGTGCAAAAGATGCACTTTTCCATATTTGCATATAGTTGTTCTTGTCTTAGGGTTTCTAGGACGGATTTCAAGTGGCCTAGGTGATCTTCTAGGGTTTTTGAGTAGATGAGAATGTCATCGAAATAGACTACTACAAATTTTCCTATGAAAGGCCTAAGGACTTGATTCATTAACCTCATGAAGGTACTAGGTGCATTAGTCAAGCCAAAAGGCATGACCATCCATTCATACAATCCTAGTTTAGTTTTAAAGGCAGTTTTCCATTCATCACCTTCCTTCATTCGGATTTGGTGATAGCCTGATCTTAAATCTATCTTAGAGAAGATTGTTGCACCATGCAATTCATCAAGCATATCATCTAACCTAGGGATGGGGTGTCGGTACTTAACTGTGATGTTATTGATGGCTCGGCAGTCGACACACATCCTCCAAGTTCCTTCCTTCTTTGGCACAAGGATGACTGGCACGGCACATGGACTCATGCTCTCCCTCACATAACCCTTGTCCATTAATTCTTCTACTTGTTGCTGGATTTCCTTGGTTTCCTCCGGATTTGTCTGATAGGCAGCTTTGTTAGGAAGTGATGCTCCCGGTACAAGATCAATTTGATGCTCAATGCCTCGAATTGGAGGTAATCCACTAGGGATGTCTTTGGGAAAAACATCTTCGAAATCCTGCAAAAGTGAAGTCATAGCACTAGGAAGAGAAGTGTTAGGGTTAGAAATCAAACATTCTTTGTAAAGAATGACCACGAGGGATTTCCTAGATACTAGGGTTTGTTTGATCTCACTAGGTTTAGCTAACAGGTTTTCTCTCCTCTCGACCTTACTCTTTTGAGCTCTTCGATCCTTAAGATCATGAGATTCTGTTTTTGACTTAGCTTCTGTTTTTGTATCTTTTTCTTTTGTGGGCTCACTCTTTTCTTCTCTCATCTCTCGTTTCTTGAGCTCTTTCTCTTTTTTCTCTCGGCTCGCCTTTCTCTCTAGTTGATCCTTGAGTATCTCCGTAGGTGACAATGGCTTCAACTTAAATGTAGTGTCTCCATGTATGAGTTGGTACTTGTTCGTCCTCCCATCATGTTGTGAGTACCGATCAAACTGCCAAGGTCTTCCAAGTAAGACATGAGCAGCCTCCATGGGCACTACATCACAAAGCACCACATCCTTGTATCTCCTGATGCTCAAAGGGATGTATGCTTGCTTGCTGACCTTCAAATCTCCACTATTACTCAACCAATGCAGCTGGTAGGGTTTAGGGTGTGTGTGAGTAGGAATTCCCAAACCCTTGACAAGTTCCAAGCTCACTGCATTGGTACAACTTCCACCGTCAATAACCAAAGTGCAAAGTTTATTTAAAATCACACACCTTGTATGGAATATATTATCCCTCTGTTCCCATCCATCTTCTTTAAGCTGTGCACTAAGGATCCGTCGGGAGACGGCTGAAAATTGAATCCGGGGACGGGTGGCCGTTGGTTCCATGACCGTCTGGGCCGTGTCGGGGCCGGCGCTCTGCTTCAGGTCGTCAAAGAGTCCTTCTGCTGTCTTCAGGCCAAAATTGGCCAAGCGATTGTTCAAAAATCCCGGGGTAGGCCGACTGGCATCATTCGGATCGGACAGGATGTCCGGGGCAGTCGTGATGCTGGGCCGGGGCAGGTCCGGCGCTGGTCCGGAGCAGGCCTGCTCGGCATCAGTCAGGGTGACTGGAGCGATCACTCGGCTGTTGAAGGCTGAAAATTTTTCTAAGTCTTCCACATCAACTTCTTCTCCTTCACTGGACTCTTCCTCAATTTCTTTATTAATTGGCTCCCCCTCATCGTCCGTCACAACTTCTCCTTCTCTAAGCACCATGGCTCGGGTGTTAGGGCATTCCCTTGCCATTTGACCCCTTCCTTGACACTTGAAACACACAATGGCACTAGACCGGGCATTAGTAGTAGGAATTTTAGAGCTAGGGTTAGGTGTTACCCGTGATGCCGACCCTTGGTTAGGGTTTGGCCTTGATCCAAAATTCCTGCTAGGGTTTGGCCTATAAGGAGTGTGTCCGGCACTCCTGTCTCCTCTTACAGGGGCACTGATTGGTGGCGGGGTAGCAGCCCTTCTTCCAAGCCCATTCTTCAATTCTTTCTCAACCCTAATAGCCGTGATTACCAAATCATCATAGTCAACAAAGTTTAGGATGTTGACTTTGTGTAGGATCTCTTTTCGTAGCCCTCCAGTGAACCTGGCTATCTTGGCATCCACATCTTCACTTAGATCAAGTCTTGTGATTAAGATCTCCATCTCCTGACTTTACTCCTCAACTGACATGTTCCCTTGCCTCAGAAGTTGAAGCTTGCCGTGCAAATCTCTATTGTAACTGCTCGGGACAAACTTTCTTCTCATCTTCCTCTTAAGACTCCTCCAACTAGGAATGGGGTCTTCTTCTTCTCTCCTGATCTGATTTCTGAACTGTGCCCACCATAAAGCAGCAAAGTCAGTAAACTCTAGTGTGGCTAGGGTTACCTTTTTCCGCTCGGAGTAGTTATGGCACTCAAAGAAGTCTTCCATGCTCCTCTCCCAATCGATGTACTCATCAGGGTTTGCCTTGCCAGTAAACTTGGGTATGTTGAGCTTCAGACTGCTCACATCATCATCAACCTCCTGCTCATTCCTCTTTGTTCGCCGGGGCCTTCTCCATTCGGGGCTCCCATCTGATCGACAAGTCGGGTGAGGGTCTGAGTCACGGCGGTCAGTTGTGCTTCCATGGCAGTAAGCCTCTCATCTGCCATGATTAGTACTTTGAACAAGAACCTCACAAAATCACTCTAAGAAACCTCACACACTCTTTTTCTTACCAATCGTGTATGAAATTTAAAGTCACTTGATGACACTCGATTTGACGTGATTATCAGCCTCATTTAAGCAACATTTCCTTGCTTGAAACGTGGTTTTAGGGGTAAAATAGCGAATATTCACTCAACTACCCTATTTCCTACCGATTTGGTTACTTTGGCCCTTTTCGGGTCTATTTGATGGTTTTCTACTGTTTTTGCGTAAGCACAGGTTTTTGCCGTCAAATAAAGTAGCCATGGACGTGTCTAAGGCATTGAAACATCGAGGAACTGAACCGAAATCGATCAAAGGAGCCAATCAAAGTCCAACCAAAAGTCTGCCCGAATACAAAGATACTTTCGCCGAAAATACCCTAGGGTTTTCGGCGAAAACAATATCATATTCAGACTGGTGCCAAGACAAAGAAATATTTGGCGAAAAGAACCTGGGATTTTCGGCGAAGATGCAAGGGAAATCCACTGATGTTCAACTAAGGATAGTTTCAACAAAATCAATCAACTGCTCGGACCGAAGACATTGAACAGCCGGCGGAGCCCTGAACTCAAAGCCAGTTTCGCCGAAACTATCCCTATGGTTTCGGCGAAAACATCAGCTCAGCCCGGCCCAACTAGGGTTAAGTATAAATACTTAACCCGGCGGCTCAAAAGGGAGACACCTCATAATTACAAATCATAATTATGTTTTCCAAGGATTTTCTCTGAATTCTGGAGTGAAGAGTTAGGGTTCGAAGAGCCAGGAAGAGATCGTGAGGCCATCCTTTCGCCTCGGAGACTCGGAGCTAGGATTGAAGATTACTCGGAGATCGAAGCTTCACGGATTTGTCAAATTAGGTTTTACAGTTCTTCTCTGTTCTTCCTACCTGAGATGTATTCCTTATTTGTTTTCGATTCTCTTATTTCTCATATGAGTAGCTGAACTCGTAGAGCTTAGATTAGATGAACCCTAAGTGACCCAGGGCTTTAAAGCGGTCACAGATCGGCGGTAATTAGATTCAAAGTTCAATCAGTTTCTCTTTGCATGGTTGTTTTGTTCTTCATTGTTTAAGTTTCTTTTCTGGTTGATCGCCTAGATTAGGTTTTTGCAGGTAGGGTTGTCGCCAGACAGCTTCCCTGCTTTAAACATAAAAACTTGTCTTTCTTGATCATCTAGATTAAATTCTTGTTAAACTGAGGATAGAAGCGAATGCTCGCCTCACTTTAGAACATCAATTCAACCAGTTAACCTTATAATTGGAGTGTGCCTTTCGTAGGAACCGGTTAGGGTTAATCCACTGTAAGAGTAATTCATAAATCATTAGTAATTGCACCAATTAATTAAGTCGTTGCGAGAGGCGACCGTACCCGGGCGGCTAGTTAATCTTGGTAGTTAGAACGGATAGAGCGAACATTCGCCGGTCTTAAACCTAAGGGTAAGGAGTTATGGTGGTGTATAGAAATCGATTGAATTAGAATTGAAAACCGCTGATCTTGTGATTGCGTTGCTCTGGTGATCTAAGGGGGATTCGAAATCTAAGTTTGTCTATCTTCCCGTTAGTCAATCTTTTAATCTTTCTGTCTTTTGTTTTCCTTTGCTTAATAGATTAGAAGTCGTGGAACTCACACCACGCACAACGTGTTTTAACCTGAGTAATTTGCCAGCTTCTTCAAAGTAGTCGATTAGAAGAAACCTTGAGTCGAATACGATCTGCTATACACTTTTTCTTAGCATTAGTAGTTATTTGGTTGAACGCATCACAACGACACGTTCACCAAATTGGCGCCGTTGCCGGGGAATCTTCTATATTGTTTGAAAGAAGAGTTGGCATTTTATTCTTCTACTTCCATCTTTCATTTTCCATCACACTTCGATTTTACACCGGTTGTGTTTGTTTTTGTCTCTTGCAGGTTAAGAAAATTCAGAAGCAAATCACTTCCGATCCACCTTCCCCTACCGCAATGGCTGCTCAAAAGAGTCTTGCGGATTACAATAAGCCAAGTGCTACTAGTGTTCGTTCTTCCATCTTTGTGTCGCGCGATGAAGACGGTCCTGACTATGAGATCAAGATCCCCTTCCTGGAAATGATCTCTAGGGATTTACAATTTGAAGGCAGGCCATTAGACAATCCGTGCACGCATCTGGCGGATTTCCTTGATCTCTGCAGCACTTTCAAGAATGGGAATCTCGACAAGAACACTCTTTGCTTGAGAGCTTTTCCGTTCTCTCTGAAAGGTGCAGCTAAGAGGTGGCTCACTGGCAAACCACCTGGCTACTACACTGACTGGGAGACTCTTGCTCAGGAATTCGTAGAGGAATACTTCCCTCCTTCCAAGACAACTGCTTATAAGATAAACATCTCAAGGTTCAGACAGAGAGAAGGGGTAAGTTTACATGAAACTTGGGACGAATTCCAGGGACTCCTCTTCGATTGCCCTCATCATGGCTTCACTCAGATACAACTAGTTGAGATTTTTGCTTGGGGTCTAAATGAAGAGTCATCTGAATGGGTTAACTCCTTAGCTGATGGAGACTACACCACACTCACACCAGAAGCTGCTCTTCGTCACTTTGCAAACTGTGCATCCAAATCGAGAAGCTGGGAGAGACAGTTTGGAGCAGCTAAGAGCCGACCAAGCCGTGAAGATCAGATCAAGATTGAAGTGCAGAAAGAAATGAAGAAGATTTTCGGTAACTGGTCTTCAGAGGAAGTGAACTTTATTGATCAAGGCTTCACCAACAGTCAACAGGGCTACCCCGATTATCGTCAGTTCAGACAACCTCCTCAGCAACAAGGAAGCTTCCAAGAGTGTCCTCCTTACAACCTCGGATTCAACCAGAGTCAGAATCAGTACTTGAGCGATAGTTATCAAGATCAACCTCAGAGATCTACATCAAGGAACACGAGGGATATCGAGGTAGCCAAGTTGTTCGAGCTGATCATGGAAAGGCTCGATAAATATGAAGAGAAATTCAAGCTTCAAGCCGCCATAAATCAAGAACATGAAGCTCGAGGTCAACGAGTGGAGGGTATGATAAATAACACGTGTAGCTTGATAACTAGTAGCCCCCTCCTGAATCAATCATCAGTTCAGGTCGACTCTACCATTAGGAGGGAGCACATCAAGGCCGTCTCCACAAGAAGCGACAAGCAATCAGCTGATACTGTAGCTCCTGAACCAGCCATAATCCCCGAAGCTATAACCATTGACAAGCCAAAGATCGAGGAGGATAATAGAGAAGAAGAAGAGGAGGTGACTGCCCCGCCTTCCCTGACAAAGCCAGCACCTGCGCCACCTCTCCCTCCATATCAGCCTCGGATTCCGTTTCCTAAGGCCGCACAATCAAAGGAGAAAGATCATGATCCCCGGTACAAAAAGTGGCATGGATACTTGAAGAACACGAATATGAATACACCAGTTACTGATGCTATCCAAGTGATACTGGAGGCTGACAAAATCGCAAGGGATCCTGCGAAGAATAAGAAGAAGAAAGAGTTGTCTCCCGCCCCCCTCGAGGAAGAATGCTCTGTTATCCAGGGCCAAGCGACACCCATACCACCCCCAGCTAAGTGTCGAGATCCCGGTGCTTTTACTTTGCCTTGCACTATTAATAATGTGAAAATTGATCGTAGTTTAATTGATCTAGGTTCTTCTATCAATGTTATGCCTACATGCCTGTTTAAGAAATTGAACCTAGGAGAATTGAAACCAATTAGCATGCATTTAGTGTTTGCCGACAGATCTGTTAAACTGCCTAGGGGATTGTTAGAAGACGTGGTTGTCCGTTGTGGTCCTTTTACTATTCTGACTGACTTTGTTGTCATGGATACTCGAGAGGAAGATGTCACCCTTCTCCTAGGCCGACCGTTCATGGCAACAGCCGGCATTAACATTAATGTCCCGAATGGCTCGTTGACATTAAGGGTCGGCAAGGACACCATGACATTTCGCATCAAGGACGGTATGCAAGTCCCAGTCAGAGAGGAGATGCACTGTTTATCTGTTGAAGCTATGGAGTTGGCCTCGGTCAACTCCGTTACTAATGAAAAATCTAGAGTTTCTGCAGAAATCTTCTTGCCAGGTGTCGGACAGGTCCCTAATCTGAAGAATGAACTGCCGGCACAGAGGCCGAGAAAGAAGGAGGATCCGACGGCATCCCCTCATGAATCACCAAACGTCAAAGATCCTGGCGAAGTAAAGAAGGAGAATAAAGAGAAGACGAAGGAGGTTTGGAAGCCGATTGCTCAGCCCCCGTTTGCCAAGCCACCAGAACGAACCAGGATAATTCACGCAAACGGGAAGAAGTTCACACTTGCCGGAGGATCCCCAAGGCCATATTTCATGAACTCCGGCTCGGGCCTAAGAGAAATCCTGAGTTGGGATGTCTCCTAACACCATCCAGGTATTGTTCGGCTCAAGGACGTTAAGCAAGAGCGCTTCGTGGGAGGCAACCCACGGCTGGAGTCAGTTTTTGATTTGTGTCAACCTTAGTGTTTTAGAGTCGGTTCGGGAGAACCAAAAGTGTCAGTTTGTTTGACTTCTTATTTTTCTGGTGTAGTCTGTGTGTCATAGTGTCTGTGGCAAGTTGAATGAGGTTGTTCCGATTTTTTTGGATTTAACTGTGATTTTCTGAAAATTGCCGGATTTGCGAAAATATTTTCAACCGAGCAGTTCAAAATTTTTGGCGAAATTTCCAACCCATTTTTCGGCAAAAATTTCCTTCTTAATTTTCACTGAATTCTCCTGTTTCAAACTTTCGGTCCGAAAAATACCTTGTTTTCGGCGAAAACCGGCAGTGCATTTTAACTCCAATTTTTGGCGAAAATTCCCTATTATTTTCGCCGAAAATCCTTTCGAAAATCAGCCAAAATTTCACTTTCAAATCCGGATTTCAACCTCTCTTCACTCACTCTCAGTTTCGAAAATTTCCACGAATGTTCTAGCATGCTTATGGGGTTTTGTGCTTAAATTTCATATCATTGGGTCTTATGTTGCTATGCATAAGAGTGATTCTTCGTAATGTTGACTTATGAGACATATCGGTTTGACCATGAATTGTTCTTGAACATTTGGCTGCCTTATGTGCTCATTTTCGTTCATATTATTGTGTTGCCATCTGAGATCATATTATACCGTCATTTTCCAAGTTGTGATAGTCTTGCCATAATTAGGGTTCAATGTGTTGTGATGTTGACGTTTTGAGTGTCGGTTCGACTTCTAATCCCTAATTATGGTATGAACGTTCCGGCTAGACATATGCATACCTTGAATGTCACTCATAAGCGCAGGACTACGGCGCGACTTGATACCGTCACTCGGGACGTCAGATGAACTATTGTGCAGCAACACATGCTCCGCTCTGACGGGAGGAACTCGAGTAGCTACTCCGCTCTGCCCCGAGGAACCGTGCTCATCCCCTACACCAACCATCCCGGTCCAGGTTCTTCTACTTCACTCTGAACTCTAATTTTGGTCCTGTGAGGACACAGTTCGATTTAAGTGTGGGGTAGGATGCTAGAGAACCTTGCATGAGCTTGATTGCTATCTATGATTCTGTGGTTCATTTTTGAAAATTCTCTAGCATAGAATTGCTCAATTCTTGACTTTTGATGTTAAATTGACTTTAATTTTGAACAATGACGTCTAGACTGTTCCACTTAGAACCTGTAACCACTGTGTCGGAACTGATATTAAACGAGTCTAGGTCAGAACAGATCATAAATCACTTCGGTAGTTGAAACTTGAATTAATTGAATTGATTGGTTTGTTAATAACAAAGCTCGATAGCACCGTTCTAAGATGATAGATGCTAGCTTCTTCCATGTTTTTCACTCCATACTTGTTCACCTGTGATTGTGGCTTGAGATTAGACGGAAATCCAATTCGAAATCTTGTGTAAAAAGTTATAAATAGCTAGGATCAAGTGGCTAAATTGGTTAAATCAAGTAATTAAGTGTTGCAAATCAATGCTAAGTTTTTGAAGTGCTGAAAATAAAGCTAGGCAAACCCGACACCTAAGTGAAGTGTTCGGGTTGAGCACTAGCAAAGACACAAATACTGTGAGCTAGGCAGGTCCAACACCTAAGTGAAGTGTTTGGTATCGAGCACTAGTATGCAGTAAATAAATTGAAGGAATAAGTTAAGCTGGAACGAAATTGTTGTTAAAAAGCGGTCCTAGCTAGAACATGTAACGTACAGATCTAGAAACGGATGAAGTCGAGTCGATAGCCACGTCACTTTTCCTACCTCCGCGTCCACATCATGGCTAGAGCTTAAAGTCTTTTCTCATTAGAATTGGTGTTATCGTAGTCGGTTAATTATGATTAATTGTCTTGCCAAGAGACGAGCTTTGTTAAAACTACTACATGAAGTGTGCAGAAATTAGTAAGATCGAAAACTTGTTTGGTTGATATTCTTGCATGTGTAGGTCACCTTTTCTACGTGGAACAGTCTAAACCAAATTGTTAGAATTGAATCTCGGTTTAATCTCGTGTCATTTGTGAATTTGAGTGTTTTCTAGTTCAGTTTGCTTGAGGACAAGCAAAAGCTTAAGTGTGGGGTATTTGATGACACTCGATTTGACGTGATTATCAGCCTCATTTAAGCAACATTTCCGTGCTTGAAACGTGGTTTTAGGGGTAAAATAGCGAATATTCACTCAACTACCCTATTTCCTACCGATTTGGTTACTTTGGCCCTTTTCGGGTCTATTTGATGGTTTTCTAGTGTTTTTGCGTAAGCACAGGTTTTTGCCGTCAAATAAAGTAGCCATGGACGTGTCTAAGGCATTGGAACATCGAGGAACTGAACCGGAATCGATCAAAGGAGCCAATCAAAGTCCAACCAAAAGTCTGCCCGAATACAAAGATACTTTCGCCGAAAATACCCTAGGGTTTTTGGCGAAAACAATATCATATTCAGCCTGGTGCCAAGACAAAGAAATATTCGGCGAAAAGAACCTGGGATTTTCGGCGAAGATGCAAGGGAAATCCACTGATGTTCAACTAAGGACGGTTTCGGCAAAGTCAATCAACTGCTCGGACCGAAGACATTGAACAGCCGCGGAGCCCTGAACTCAAAGCCAGTTTCACCGAAACTATCCCTATGGTTTCGGCGAAAACATCAGCTCAGCCCGGCCCAACTAGGGTTAAGTATAAATACTTAACCCGGCGGCCCAAAAGGGAGACACCTCATAATTACGTTTTCCAAGGATTTTCTCTGAATTCTGGAGCGAAGAGTTAGGGTTCGAAGAGCCAGGAAGAGATCGTGACGCCATCCTTTCGCCTCGGAGACTCGGAGCTAGGATTGAAGATTACTCGGAGATCGAAGCTTCACGGATTCGTCAAATTAGGTTTTACAGTTCTTCTCTGTTCTTCCTACCTGAGATGTATTCCTTATTTGTTTTCGATTCTCTTATTTCTGATATGAGTAGCTGAACTCGTAGAGCTTAGATTAGATGAACCCTAAGTGACCTAGGGCTTTAAAGCGGTCACGGATCGGCGGTAATTAGATTCAAAGTTCAATCAGTTTCTCTTTGCATGGTTGTTTTGTTCTTCATTGTTTAAGTTTCTTTTCTGGTTGATCGCCTAGATTAGGTTTTTGCAGGTAGGGTTGTCGCCAGACAGCTTCCCTGCTTTGAACATAAAAACTTGTCTTTCTTGATCATCTAGATTAAATTCTTGTTAAACTGAGGATAGAAGCGAACGCTCGCCTCACTTTAGAACATCAATTCAACCAGTTAACCTTATAATTGGAGTGTGCCTTTCATAGGAACCGGTTAGGGTTAATCCACTGCAAGAGTAATTCATAAATCATTAGTAATTGCACCAATTAATTAAGTCATTGCGAGAGGCGACCGTACCCGAGCGGCTAGTTAATCTTGGTAGTTAGAACGGATAGAGCGAACGTTCGACAGTCTTAAACCTAAGGGTAAGGAGTTATGGTGGTGTATAGAAATCGATTGAATTAGAATTGAAAACCGCTGATCTTGTGATTGCCGTTGCTCTGGTGATCTAAGGGGGATTCGAAATCTAAGTTCGTCTATCTTCCCGTTAGTCAATCTTTTAATCTTTCTGTCTTTTGTTTTCCTTTGCTTAATAGATTAGAAGTCGTGGAACTCACACCACGCACAACGTGTTTTAACCTGAGTAATTTGCCAGCTTCTTCAAAGTAGTCGATTAGAAGAAACCTTGAGTCGAATACGATCTGCTATACGCTTTTTCTTAGCATTAGTAGTTATTTGGTTGAACGCATCACAACGACACGTTCACCATCACTCAAATTAGGGTTTTCTTTGAAAATTCCACAACAAAGACAATTCCAATTCAAGTACTTGCAAGTTTCTTCGAAGCTTTGAAGTCTAAGTCTACCAATGACACAAAACAAGACCTTATACCTAGGGTTTTCGGATTTCTAGGGGCCAGAATCTTGATGCTAGGTCGTGGGATGACAAGACAAACAAATTTGGGTGTTCTACTAAGAAAACTACTAGCTATACTTATGAAAAACCCCTCTTCTTGAACTTAATCTTCTTCCTTGATGGTGAACGTGGCCTTGCTTTTTAGCTAGGTCAAATTTTTATTTTTTTGAAGACCTTGATTCTTTTCTTTTCTTTTTCTTAGACTCTTTTTGTAATTTTCTTTGATCGGCCACAGCTTTTTCTCACAAATAATTAAAAGAAAGGTAGAAGACTAGAACAAACACAATGAAGCTATTTTTAGGGTTTTTCTAAAACAACGAAAGCTAAAAGATATGAATTCAAGTAGAAGAACCTGAAAACTGGATAGATTATTGGTCCAAGAGTTGAACCGTGCTCTGATACTAGCTGATGTGAACCGCCTTCTCTAGGAAGGGATCGACTCAACACCCAAAACTATATTATCAGCCCCACGAGAACCTAACTAATGAAACCGCGGAGAACCCTTGAAATCCACTAAGTATTGACTTAGGAACCCCAAGGTATTCGGTCGAATTGGTGCCACAAACAAAGGATGATAGCCTTTGATGATAAACCAAACCTTAAGCTAAGCAACAACGAGCAAAGACTTGAACGAGCAAAGACTTCCTAGGAAAAGTGCTCGGAACGCGTGCGGTGGCATTTCGGTAATTACCGCGGGTTCCGGGTGACCGGGTTGTCGGGTAACGTCCTTCGGCTCTGATGACCGGCCCAGCATCATTCGCTCCGGACCCGGTGCTAGGGTTTTGGTGATGTCGGGCTGTTCTGGCCTTCTGCTTGTCATTTCCTCGGACAAGTGGGGTTCTCTCCAAGTCTTCTGTCCTCCTGAACCTTCTGGCATTAACTTGTCCGCCAGATTCTGAGTGTTGAGCAGGGTTATCTGGGGCAGGGGCTGGTTGTCCGTATCCGCCGGGGCCGGGGTAGTGTCCTTAGGAAATTTGCCTCTCTCACTGGATTTCTGTCGGTCATCAAGGGTCAGCACCGTGCATCCTTCTCTGATGAACCTCTGGTCTAACTCCTCATGCTTGGCTCGACTCCAATCACCTACATAGGCGGCGACCCATGTCTTGAAGGCTTTGACTTGGCTCCGAGTCAAGGGCAGGTCTGGTCGGGTCCAGGGCACCGGGGGTTCATCACCGCCTGACCCCGGCGCCGCCCTGTCCACCCCCGGTCCGACGCCGCCCGACCCCAGTGCACCCGACAGGCCCCACGACCCCGGCGCCGCCCTTTCCACCCCGGGCTCGACGCCACCCGACCCCAACGTGGCACTAGTGATGAGCCCCCTGTTCCTTGGACCCGCCCCGAACTACCTTTGACCCGAAGCCAATCTAAGGCCTTCAAGGAACGGCTCACCCTCTACATGAAGACTTGGAGCCAGGAGAGGCGCGACGAGGATGCTGACCGGATCACCCGGACCGGATATACCCTGCTGACCAACCGGGTGATCCCCCGATAGGCCGCCCGGGCATCGGGCACGGCACTCGGGAATCCCGACCAACACTCGGCATCAGACCAACCCCGGGCCCGAGCCCTAGGAGGTTTAGCACCTGCCCCCAACACCATACAAGGCCTGAATCCAAGCCTACGAGCTGCCAACCTAGGAGCATAGAAAGAAATGGAGCAAAGGAGGAAATGAAAGGAAGGCCGAGCGGACAGGTTGATGCGAACCGCCTTCTCTAGGAAGGGATCGACTCAACACCCAATACTATATTATCAGCCCCACGAGAACCTAACTAATGAAACCGCGGAGAACACTTGAAATCCACTAAGTAACGACTTAGGAACCCCAAGGTATTCAGTCGATGACGCCACGCCAAGAGATGGATGCTCTTGATGATAAGTCGATCTAAACGACAGTCAATTCCATGAAAGTCAAGAAGAGATTAGCAATTCCATGCTAGAGAGAAAACCGAAGTTTTGAGTGTTTATTTCTTTCAAAGTTTTATGTTTACAATGAGGCCGAGGCCTCTTATTTATAGGTGAGGAAGGGAGAACAGGCTCTCCTTTTCCTCATATGAATTAGCTAATAAACTAATAAAGAAATACAAAAATAAGGACTGAAACTCGTAGCCTTGTTCACCAAGGAAAAGAGTCATTCCTAAACAAAAACACTAAAAGGGAAAAAGCTGGAAATTCCTAAAAAACAGCTAAACGGGTTCTGGAAGATTCAGCCAAATAAATAGCAAATAAATTCGGAAAATTAAGCCCTTTGGCAGATCACTAGTAGACTTCATGGGCTTCAACTTTAATGTTGGACATCAGTCCAAATTCTGCCTCCAAGTAGCCCAAATTCGTCATTCTTTGTCAGACTAGGAATCTGTCCAAAACTGGGAAATCCTAGCTTGATTAGGATTCCTTGTTTGGATGCACTTGGCTTCTTCTCTCCATTTCCCGTATCTTGAATGTTACTCCATCCCTCCTTGGATCAGGGTCAGGTGGTGGCCTTATCACAACTCCTAGCATAGGCTTCCTCGGGTCAGCATCCGAGGGGTTCTCTTTGGTGCTCCATCCATGCTCTACTAGGACTTGGCCTAGCTCTTTCTCCTTCGATACTTCTCCAAATTGAGCTCAGTTTGTTGGAGAGTGTTCCTGGGGATTCAAGCTATCCAGGACAGTTGGAATTTCCCAAAAGGCACGGGCCAATTGTAGGCTCGGCCAAAAGTGCTTCTCTGTGGCATCCGGGCACGGGCTCGGCTCGGGCGTCGGGCTTAGCTCTCGGCCTTCTTCAATTCTGTCCAGGCCTTTTGAGTTCTGCTTCGAGCAGCTCTTCAATAATGTCCACAGGAGGCTTTCAGGGGTGGTGAATGGTCCAGGGCTCGTGACAATTGGTCTTGAGCTCCATTTAAGCACATGGGCTCGTCCGGGGCTCGTTCTGGGGTCAATCTTCGGGTACCACGCTTTTCTGGCCAGGCACTCTTGGGTCCTTTGTTTCCTGTGCTCCAAGAATGTCTCTGGAGGATCCCAGGAGTGGTCAGTACCTTCAGGGCTCGTGGGAATCAGGTCAGGGCCTAGTGGTGGCCCTCGGCTCGGGGCTGGACTTGGCCCTAGGCTTGGTCGTGTGGCCCGGATCACGTCACAGGTCGAGCAGGAAGCCCGGGAGCCGAGCAGCATCAGCATCAAACCCGTCGGAGCCCAACACTAGGAGCCCCGAGCAATGCAAAGCCCGAGCAGCCGACGCCGCCACCAATTCCAAGCCCGGCAGCAAAGGCGTCGCCGACTTTCCTAATCCGGCCACGCGTGAGCGGCACATCCGACCGGATCCACCGGATCCGCCGGTTTAGAGTTTTTAGGCTGTTTTTATTTATTTAAGTCTTTTTAAGTGTTGGACTCAGATTTTCCCTTTTAGTTTCGCTTCTTTAGGAGCAAGTAAGTCTTATTATATTCTAAGTAGGACTTAGGCTCATATTTTATTATTTTTAGAGTTTCTTTCCTTGTAGGAGTCGTGAGCCTGTTCACGACTTCCTCACCTATAAATATGAGGCCTCGGCCTCATTGTAGAAGTCAACCTTTGAATCAAATTAATACAAATCAGAACTTTGTTCTCAATTCTTAGTTTTATGCTGCGTGCATAGCTTAGAGTAGGTATTATCAACAGAAGTATTCCCCTTTTGTCGTGGAGCCATTCCTGGACACTACGGGTTCCCGGCTATATACAGCCGACGGGTCCTAGTACTTATCCGCCCCCGGTGCCAACGGTGATCGAGCGAAGGTTCAAGACTTGCGGTGGTTAGGGTCGTCTGCCCACGGTTGCGGCGGTTCACACCAGTTTTGGTATCAGAGCTTCGGTTCAACTCGAGGAACCATAATCTATCCCAGTCTTCAGGTTTGAAACCCTGGATACATATCCTTTACTTTTCAGTCTTAGAAAATCCATTGAAAAACCCTACTTATCTTTGTTTTCGTGTTAGTAGAAAATCAGTTTAGAAAATCCATTATTTTCTTTCTTGCTCGAAGCATTGTAAGAAAATGAAAAGCAAACAAAAAGAAAGGCAATCTGCCCTAGGGTTTCTCGTTCATTATATGTTGATCTTAAGAAGAGGGATATATTTGCTTCCCTGTGTTATCAACTAATATGACAGAAGAAGAACTTGCCTTGCTCGAAGCCACCCTACCCACGATCGCACAGATGCTCGTGCTAGATGAAGGCAGCAATCGACCGGATCGAAAGGGCAGTCGAAGGAAATCCGGCATCAACCCCGGCATTGAACCCGCAACCAGCAGCCGACCAGTACCCGGCGCTCGACCAGCCCTTGGTGCCCGACCAACCCGCGGCGTCCGACCAGTACCAGGCGCCCGAAGAACCTCAGGCACCACGCACCGCCCATCCGCCGGGTAATCCCAGCAGTTCTGATACAACTGCCCCTGACCAACCACCAAGCAACCCGCCGTCCAGTGGTGGATCAACTCCTGGTCTACCTCTAAGCACCGTCACCACCAGAATCACCCGAGCCAAAGCCCGGGCCATGGCACAAGCCGGACAATCCGTGATTTCTTTGAATCCAACCGAGCCCCGGCTCTCACACCTCCAGCCGCCCATACCTGACTCCTTGTCCAGCCCCGGAGCCCTGGCCGACCCCGACTGCCCTTATAACACTTACGCCGAAAGCTGCTGAAATACTCGATCCAGAAAAACCCCCCGATATTCAGCCGTAACTCGACGGCTCCTTAGCACCCAAAACCTAAGCAATGGACAGGAACAGAGAGACAACCTGTTCCACACTCGATGCATCATTCGGAATAAGGTTTGTGGCCTAGTCATCGATGGCGGCAGCTGTACCAATGCTGTTAGTCAGGAATTAGTAACAGGGCTTCATCTACGCACCCAAAAGCATCCCCACCCCTATAAGCTCCAATGGCTTAGCAATTGTGGGGAATTGAAGGTCACCCGCCAGTCCTATGTCCCGTTCAGTATTGGGAGGTACGCTGATCAAGTCTTATGTGACATTGTACCCATGGAGGCTGCCCATGAATTACTTGGCCGACCATGGTAGTTTGACATGTTCTCCAAACACGACGGAAGAACCAATAACTATAGCCTCATTCATAAAGACACTAAGTACAAGCTCAAACCCCTCTCACCAACGGAAATCCTACAAGACCAAATAGAAAGGCGAGTTATGCAAGAAAAGAAAGAAAGAGAGCTTCAAAAGAATGAGAAGGATCGGTCAGAGCCCGCCCTAAGCCCTAAAACAGAAACCCTATCCTCTATCGGAGCCATCTCTCAGGAAAGCAAGGAGAAGGAAGGTCTGGTCGCCACCTCTGGGAATATCAAGCAAGCCCTATTAGCCCGAAGGCCTATGGTGGTGCTCCGATACAGAGAAAGCCTAAATTCTAACTCCAGCTCGACAATACCTAGTGTTATTTCATCTCTTTTGCAGGACTACAAGGATGTCTTCCCTGATGAAGTCCCTTGCGGACTACCTCCACTTCAAGGGATTGAGCACCAGATTGATTTGGTACCCGGGGCAGCCCTACCAAATAAGGCCGCGTATCGCACCAACCCGGAAGAGACAAAAGAGATCCAATCCCAAGTAGAAGAATTAATCAGCAAAGGATACGTTCGGGAGAGCATGAGCCCTTGTGCCGTGCCGGTCATCCTAGTCCCAAAGAAGGAAGGGACATGGCGGATGTGGGCTCGACTGTAGGGCCATCAACAACATCACAGTTAAGTACCGACATCCTATCCCTAGATTAGATGATATGCTGGATGAGCTCCATGGGTCTACCATCTTCTCCAAAATAGACCTTCGGTCCGGATATCACCAGATCCGAATGAAGGAAGGAGACGAATGGAAAACCGCTTTTAAAACCAAGCTAGGGTTGTATGAATGGATGGTCATGCCCTTCGGCTTAACCAATGCCCCTAGCACTTTTATGAGGCTCATGAATCAAGTCTTACGATCTTACATTGGGAAATTTGTAGTAGTATACTTCGATGATATCCTAGTCTACTCCAAGAACTTAGAAGACCATCTAGGACACCTTAAGTCAGTCCTAGAAATCCTAAGGAAAGAACAATTATATGCCAACATGGCTAAGTGCACGTTTTGCACCGATCACCTTGTGTTCCTTGGTTTTGTTGTTAGCTCTTCAGGAATAAGGGTGGATGAGGAAAAGATCAAAGCCATCAAATCTTGGCCGACCCCACAGAGCATCATGGATATTCGTAGTTTTCATGGGTTGGCTAGCTTCTACCGGAGATTTGTCCGAGACTTTAGCACTCTAGCTGCCCCCCTCACGGCGGCCATCAAAAGGGATCTTCCATTCCAATAGGGCCCGAGTCAACAAACTGCTTTCGAGACCTTAAAAAAGAAGATGACCGAAGCACCCCTTCTCAAACTCCCCGACTTCAACAAGCCCTTTGAGATTGAATGTGATGCCTCCGGAGTAGGGATTGGCGCCGTCCTCATGCAAGAAGGAAGACCTATCGCCTATTTCAGCAAGAAACTCACTAGAGCACCCTCAACTACCCGACTGATGAGATCCAACAATGCTGCCCTGATGCCAATCGATACTCCTACACCCCACCTTGGTCACCAGGCCGAGATAAGACCCTAGGGCCTCTTAAGAAGCGTATGAATCCAAGGGCAAGCCATCTTTGAGTCCTAAAGCCAAGGTATGACAAGAAATATCGACTAAATCCTTCCCTTGCAGATAGAAAGACTCCTAGAGATGGAATGCTGTTCCAGGCCATGCTGCTGGCCGAGGGTATAAGCCCTAGCACCGAAGAAAAGCTTCAACCTGCTCCTAGTCTGACCTCCAGGAGCCCTGAAGAAGAAGCCGGTTCTTTGAGTGACACTATGGAAGCATTTCTGGAGTACAGGAGGAAGAGAGTCCAAGAACCCTTGGCCCGAAGAGGAGAGCTTTCAAAGATTGACCTTGAGCCGAGCTATGAGAAGAAATGGAGTCCATGGCCCCGAGATGTGACACTTAGGCCAACCCAACCTCCGGAGAGCTACATCAAGAGCTATTTGGATGCCTACCTGAAGCTTAAGGAAGAAAGCCTGAGCGGGAAGGAAGAAGGTCCAAGGAGAGAACAGCCCCGAGCCCTAAACCGGCAGCCGGACCGATCAGGGGAGTTTTATGGAGCCAGCCACGAAGAACATGTCTTTTGGACAAGGCCCTTGCCACTGAACCTGCCCGGAGCACCAGGCCCGTGACCGCCACCCGAAGCAAGCCCGCCGCCCGGCCGCTCAAGCCCACCGGGCCACCACACGCGCCCAACCGGCCCAAGCAGCCGTACGCGGCTAGATTAGGGTTTTTGACCTAATTTAGGTCTTTTATTCTGCTTTAAAGACTACAACTATTATTTTATGTTTTATTCCTTTTTAGTAGGACTTGTTTAGGGGTTTTAAGATTCTAATTAGGAATAGGATTCTTTATTCTATTCTAATTTAGGAATTAGACTTTAGGGAGGAGAGCTTGTTCCCTCCCTATATATAGAGGCCGTCGGCCTCACTTTGTATTCAGACTTTTTATGAAATAACCCCCCCTTTGAAAGAACTTTGTTCTGAAAACCTTGTCGTATCTGCATGTTGCGATACTGAAGGATCGACTTATCATCAAGAGCATCCATCTCTTGGCGTGGCGTCTACGACTTGATATTTCTGGTTCCCAGCTGTTATATAGCTCACGGGTCAAAGTCCTCATCCGCCCCCCGGTTCCCGACGGTTCTACCTCATTGCACGGTGCCCAACTTGCGGTGTTCAAGGGTCGTCTGCCCACGGTTGTAGCGGTTCACATCAGTTGGTATCAGAGCACAGCTCAGCTCACAGACCACAATCTATCCCAGTCTCTAGGTTTACTTGGATTCATATCCTTTTATTGCTTTCTTTAGAAAATTGATTCGAAAATTCCCTTCTATTTTTATTTCAGTTTTGAGTTGTAAGTTAAGAAAAAGAAAAGAAAGCAAGGCTACCTTGCCACGTTATTTCCTTTCATTGTAAGTTTATTTCTAAGAAGAGGGGATAGAAAACTGCTTCCGTTCGATAGTACTAACCATGGCAGACGAGAGACTAGCCAACAGGGAAGGCCACCTTCAGAATCTTGGAGCAACCCTAGCCGCCGTCCAAGAAACCCTAGCCAGGATAGGACGAGATGAGCACCGAGAGGACAGCCCTGAAGACCTGAACAGAAGAGCCCGACGACTAGCTCAGGAGATTGACGATGACTTGAGCAACCTCAAGCTCACCGTGCCAAAGTTTGCTGGCAAATACAATGCCGACGAGTACCTAGATTGGGAGAGAAGTATGGAGGACTACCTCGAGTGCCACCACTACTCTGAACGTAAGAAGGTAATCCTCGCCACCCTTGAATTCACTGACTATGCTGCCCTATGGTGGAGCCAGTTCAAAGGTCAGATCCAAAGAGATGAGGAGGACCCAATCGAGTCGTGGCGAGACCTCAAGAGGATCATGAGGAAGAAGTTCGTTCCTGGCACCTGATATTCCAGGGCATGCTGCTGGCCAAGGACACAAGCCCTAGCACTAGGGTAGGAGCTCAACCTACCCCTAGCCTCACCTCCAGAAGCCCGCAAGACAAGCACGCTTCAGAGGACATCTGGAGGAAATTCTGGAGCACGGAGAACAAGAGGATTCAAGAATACATGGCCCAGATGGAAGGGCCACCCAACACTGCCCCGGCCCCGGCGGATGCGGACAACTAGCCCCTGTATCGGATAACCTTGCTCAACACTCAGAATCTGGCGGAGAAGTTGATGCCAGAAGATTCAGGAGGCCAAAATACTTGGGGAGAACCTCGCTTGACCGAGGAAATGCCAGCCAGAAGGCCGGAACACCCCGACATCACTAAAACCCTAGCACCGGGTCCGGAGCGAATGATGCTGAGCCGGTCACCACAGCCGAAGAATGCCATCCGACCGCCCGGTCACCCGGAGCCAGCAGTATTTACGGAAATGCCACCGCGCGCGTTCCAGGCACTTTTCCTAGCCGCGGAAGGATTCCTGCCCGCGCCCGGATTGCCCGCCGACGCGCTCGGAGCCCTTTCCTAGTCCCACCGGACAAGGAAAGCCGGTTTGCCCTAATCCGCCTGGATTAGGGTTTTGCTGAATTTTATCCAGTTTAGGAGTTTATTATTCGGACAACTTAGTTTATTTTAATAGTTTCTTCGGCCTATCTTTTAGGATTATTTTAACTTTTCCTTTTTAGAGTTGGAACCGGCCTTGGCCACCTTTGAGCTATAAATAGAGGCCTCGGCCATCATTGTAAGACACGTTGAATGATTAATGAAAATTTCAGAACTTTGTTCTTTTTCCTTCAAGTCTTTGCTCGTTGTTGCTTAGCTTAAGGTTTTGGTTTATCATCAAAGGCTATCATCCTTTGTTTGTGGCACCAACTCGACCGAACACTTGGGGTTCCTAAGTCGTTACTTAGAGGATTTCAAGGTTCTCCGCCGGTTTCATTAGTTAGGTTCTTGTGGGGCTGATAGTATAGTTTTGGGTGTTGAGTCGATCCCTTCCTAGAGGAGGCGGTTCGCATTAGCTGGTATCAGAGCACGGTTCAACTCTTGGACCGCATCTATCCAGTTTTCAGGTTCTTTGCTTGAATTCATATCTTTAAGTTTTCGTTGCTTTCAATTTCAGAAAAACCCTAAAAATAGCTTCATTGTGTTTGTTCTAATCTTCTACCTTTCTTTAGTTTTGTTGTGAGAAAAAGCTGTGGCCGTTCAAAAGAAAAAAAAACACAAAAAGAGTCTAAGAAAAAGAAAAGAAAAGAATCAAGGTCTTCAAAATTGAAAATTTGACCTACCCAAAAAGCAAGGCCACGTTCACAATCAAGGTAGTAGATTAAGTTCAAGAAGAGGGGTTTTTCATAAGTTTAGCTAGTAGCTTTCTTAGTAGAACACCCAAATTTGTTGTCTTGTCATCCCACGACCTAGCATTAAGATTCTGGCCTTAGAAATCCAAAACCCTAGGTATAAGGTCTTGTTTTGTGTCATTGGTAGACTTAGACTTCATAGCTTCGAAGAAACTTGCAACTACTTGAATTGGAATTGTCTTTGTCTTGGAATTTTCAAAGAAAACCCTAATTCACCGATTTAATTTAGTCCAAGTTTTGAAGGTTGGACTTCTTGGTTAATTAATTTGAGTTAACCGTCGGGTCGAGGTTCAAAATCAATTGGGTGACCAAACCAATTTGACCAACCCAAATAACCCAACTTCCTCTAGCATGCTTAAATGCCTTTGTTCAAATAAATAAATTAGAGAAGGGAGTATGTGTGTACGGGAATGAAGAAGATGGGACTTTGGGCTTTAAGCCCATACGTTTGCTAGGAGGAGATGGCGCTAAGGCCCACTCGGCTTGGATTGGGCAGCTGCGGAATAGGAGAAGGAGGCAGGGGGTTAAGGGTTGGGTGTTCCTGAAATTTGGAGCAGGACAAATATGCAAGCAATGGCGGCTGGGAAGAAAGAAAAGAAAGAATCAGTCGGCACGAAGTTCGAGGTTGGATGGCTGCGGAAAATGTTGTACGTGGAATCTCGAGTCACTTGGGTATTAGACTTTGGCCCTCGAGTTAACGTTGGTGAAGAAGGAGATTAGGAATTGTTGTCGGAGAACTCGACGAGTATTAGCCGGGAGGAGAACGAGCCGAACGTGGGGTGACGAGTGGCCGAAGTGAGGTGGTTCTCGATTGAAAACAAATGTTCAAGGGTCGGTGATCGTTCCTGAGGGGTCAAGGAAGGGTCGGTGGAGTTTGTCATGACGGGGACTAATCGTGATATTTTACAAGTTTCAGTATTTTGTTATTTAAAGTAAAAAGTTGACCAGTATGTCATTTTAGGAAGTAGAGGGACCAAGTTGTAATAGGAAACAGCTATAAGAGCTGATGAGCTGTAACCGAAAACCCTAATCAAGAATTATCAAATATCTATTTTCTCTCAAATGAGGCTTCTGCCTTTCTCCTTCTCAACTTCACCTTCATTCTCTTCTTCCTAACTCTATTTCTGTCCGATTATCCTCGTCGGAGATATCCAGATCCTACCGGAACATTACAAATGGTATCGGAGCTAGTCTCTGGCTCCTCTAAGACTGTAATGGAAGACCCACTTCCTCCATATGAGCTTCCAATGTTTTCTGGTGTCTCTGACCCGTCTCCATGGCTTCAAGCTTGTATTAGGTTGTTTAACCTCTATGAAGTTCCTGCAGATGAGATGGTAGATGAAGCTGGGTGGTTTCTCGAAAATGAAGCATACTTTTGGTTTTTAGATTGGGAGAATGGACGCCATCCATTAGAATGGAACGAGTTCTCTCGAGCCATTTCCTTTCGATTTGGATGTTCTACCCCCAAGCCTATCACAACAACTCATGTTGTAGCATCTGTTGGGTTCTGTTCTTCCATATATTCCTTAGCTGTGGAGCCGATTGGTGTGGACAATGTCGCTTCAGAGCTACCAATCATTTCAGAACTACTGTCCATCCCTTCTTGCTCTTCACTAACTGATTCTGACTTGAAGAGACAGAGAAGTACACTGATTTTGGGTGTGGATTTTAGTTCAGGTGATTTCTGCTTTCCTGAGGGTGGTGAATGTGTGCTCGGTTTATGGGGTCGGGGAGTGAAAAAATGGAAGTTTCCCAGGGTTTGTAAGTTAGATTCTAATCCTAATTGTTACTGCATCTCTATGGATCCACAAGCACATGGGTATTTACTCCATTGCACCCAACATTATAAAGAATTAGAGCTTTCCCACCAGGTGTTCGACAAAAGTCATCAGTCAGCTCCTGTCCAATCTGTCTTCTATGACCACATTGCTCGAAGTCTATCTTACTGCCAAGGTGATGTTCAAGTTTGTTGGGTTCTCTTTCATTTTTCCAACTCCTTAAAGTTTGACGTTGATTTTCAAATGATGATTGAGGTACGGGACTGAGATGTGAAGAAATGGAAACTTAGTTTTGACTGTGGGATAGGAATTTCTTATGATAATTACAATTCTATGGAATCTCAAGGACAGGGAAAGTCTCTTTGCCTTATAGAACCTTATAAGAAGTGGGAAATTTCATACCAAGTGTTAAGTAACATGCAGAAGAGATTGTGCAAAAGGGAAGTCCATGAGTTTGCAGGTGTAGAGATTACTTGTTTGATGCTGGTGGATTTATACAACTTATATAATTCAAGGCCATTTGCATACTCACAAGAAGTGAAGATTAGTACATGTGACAAGGATGCAGGGGTATTGAAAACTGTCACTACTGAGGAGGAGTCTAACCTTGTTGCTTGGCCAATTTTGTCCCACTCACCCTCTAGTCACCTTTTTGAGCCCTGTTGGTTCCTCTTGGAAAGCTTGTTAGTGGATCATGGGCGTCGGAGGTTAAAGGACGTGGCTATCAGGATAGACATGCTGGGAGAAACGGTGACCCAACTTTCTAACTTCTCCACTTCATTGATTCAGCTAATTGAAGTGTTTGGCTTTCAACCGTTCGTAACAGGTTTAGACATATCAGTTTGGGTTTTTTATGGGTCACAAACTTACGGGTGGAGGCACTCGACATCTATAACCTTGAATGTTGGTTTGGTGAAGCTTGTTACTGTTATTTTGTTGATTTGGTTAGCAGGGGTTTATATGAGCTCAATCGTCTCGAGTTCAAAGGGCCTTATATGGACTTTATAGTACAAATTCATGCAAGCTGGAGCACGAAGAATGGTATAGCTAATCATTTTCAAGACTTGAGGATAAGTCTATTCCCTAGTTGGGGAGAAGAAGGTAAGAGGAGGACAAGTATGTTCTGTAGCCACATACATGATGGTTGCTACTCCATTGATAGAATAGCCAAGTTAGATGGGGTGGCTAAAGGAGCAAATGTTCTTATGAAAATGCTAAAGGAACTCTACCGGGGTAAGCTCAAATCTTACACTTTCTTTTCTAAGAAAACCAGCCAGCTTTTCATTGCATTTAGTCCTCAGCCAGAGAACTCAGTAGAAGTCTTCCAATGGGTGCCTTCATTATTATTGATTTTCTCTAGAGTAATGAAGACAAACTATTTTGAAAAGAGAGGCTTAGAAGAATTGTCAGGTGTGCTCAAGTGTTCAATGGAATTGGAAATTGGATGGGCTAATTACAAAACTATAAATGTTGAGTGCCTTACTGAAGCCACTAGCACGGCATCTTCTCTTGACATTGATGTTTTCCTTGCCTTGTGGAAAACGGAAATTGCTGCTACCAAGAAGATTTATGCGCTAGTTGGGTATGGAAGTTCTTCCGCGATGAAGATAGAGTCCAACCAAAGTTTTAGTTCTGATGCTCCTAATGATGTTCGGACAGTACTAAAAGGTTGCAATACTTGGATATCTCGCTCCTTGTGTGCTCCGTGGGTTCAGATTATGTTGACATTCCTTTTTGCATCAACTTATATGCGAGTGGTGTCATGGGAATTATCAACGAATGGTGCAACAAGAGGGTGTTCCAACTTCGTCTACTTAGCCAAGAAGCACCATGAAAGTGAGCTGTATTTACTGGTAACAAAGACCATGAAGGAAGAGAGTTTTGAAGAAGCAAGAATTGTTGATGATCAACATTCTCAAGTACATCCACTTCTCTATGCCTTGATTTTAGCCATCCATTAATTGACCCATTCTCAAGTTGTGATATCCAAGTACAAAGTGATTGCAGACAAAACTCCTGTAAGTTTGGCTTCTATTTCATGCAAATGTTTCTGCAAATTGCATTTGAGGTGGAATTGCTCCTTGGGCTGCAATTATACTTTCATGTGTGGTATTTTGATGTGGAGGTTTGGTGAAATAATCAAGAGTATTAGGGCTGCTGGTTATATTCTTCAAGTGAGTACTTCAATGATAGTGGGTGATACTCTTCATGTCCAACACCTGTGCCGAAGGATAATACAGGAGTTGTTGTCATACTCACTAGGAACTTTGATGACCTGCTAAAACACATGGGAAACTTCAGGACACTTCATGAAAAAGATGCTGAAGCGTTGGGCTACCGCTTACTAATTAGAGGCTTAAGGACAAGCCTCATTTGAAGGAGAGGGGATTGTCATGACGGGGACTAATCGTGATATTTTATAAGTTTCAGTATTTTGTTATTTAAAGTAAAAAGTTGACCAATATGTCATTTTAGGAAGTAGAGGGACCAAGTTGTAATAGGAAACAGCTATAAGAGCTGATGAGCTGTAACCGAAAACCCTAATCAAGAATTATCAAATATATATTTTCTCTCAAATGAGGCTTCTGCCTTTCTCCTTCTCAACTTCACCTTCATTCTCTTCTTCCTAACTCTATTTCTGTCCGATTATCCTCGTCAGAGATATCCAGATCCTACCGGGACATTACAGAGTTTTGGGTCAAGGAACACCAGTTACAAGGTAGTTGGAGCGACTGAGACGGCGGTCGGAGAGCTCGCCGGTGTTGAGCAACTCGTCGGAGAAGAAGATGGACGAAACTGCCCACTTTTGGAAGTTCAGTGAACCCTTTGAGCTTTTCACAAAGATAAGTGATCAGGTTGTGATTTCAGTATAGCTGTGGTGTTTTCTGGAAGTTTGAGTTAAGGGTCTGTTTGGCAGGGTTTGTGGCGTTGGTTCAGAGTTTTGGTCATAACTCCTTTGTTAGAGCTCCGATTGACGAACGGTCAGGACCAGTGGAATCAGAACGATGAGACGGACATTATAGGATAGAATTCAGGGGCTTCTTCTAGGCTAAGGTGAGGGTTTAGCGTATGATAGGTAGTATTGGTCGATGTGAGGAGTTGCAACCTTGACTTAGATGAATATAGGTTTTGCATGGAATTGAAAGAGAGTAAAAGGGGAAACTGTTCTGCATTGGATTGTTATGTAAATTGTGATGTTTGATGATTGTTTTGTGAATGTTAATTGCCACATTGATTGATAATTATTGGCTGATGTGATGTGGTTGGATTAGGAAATGATTAACGATGATGTTAAATGGATCCGACTTAGCAATGAGTGTAGGAGGTGTGGGACGTGATTCTTGTAAATTGTATCTATACCTTATGCTGACAGTTGTGGTTGCAGGAGGGTGGTTCTGCTAATGTGGGGTCGCCCTTTAAATGGTGAACAGGTGGATGGCCCTGCCAATGTGGGGTCGTCCAATGAAGGATGAACAGGAGGGTAACCCTAAGACTCACGACATGGCTATCCCTGTACTTGCAGGTGGGGGTGGCCGGTGAGCTAGCCGTTTACCCTTAAACTGTGTGTGAATTGTGGAATTATTGGATGAAGTGTCATGTGATTATAAATGTGTGAATGGATGAAATGATGTTATTTGATATTGGGTTGAGATGATGCTACGTGGTGTTTTGGATGGATTGATGTTACGTGCATTGGTAGAATTGATGCTAGGTGCCGTTTTGAGTGGAATTGATGATGTGTGTGAAGGTGGTTGTTAATGTGTTTAGGGTTGTAGACTTATGACTTCGAATTGGCTAATAGAATTGGTAAAAGGATTTGTACATGGATATGGACAATAGAAATGGTACGTGGAATTGGCTAATGGAATTAGATAGTGGATTTAGACATTGGAGTTGGGTGAAATGAGGAATGTAGTGAAATGTGACTGTGAATGTGAGATTTGATGGTTTGATGCTATGAGTGTTGGATGAATTGAATGCTATGTGTTGTTTTGGGGTGATGTGGATGATATGTGTAATGGGGGTCTATAATGTGATTGCGTTGTATGATTGTGATATGGAATTGGTACGTGGAATTGGTTGGATGGAATTGTCAAGTGGAATTGCTATGTGGAATTGGTTGAATGGAATTGGAACATGGAATTGGGACGTGGAATTGGTACATGGAATGGTGATGTGGAATTGTGTTGTGGACTTGGATTGTGGAATTATGTGGTGAACTTGAATTGTGGAATTGTGATATGGAATTGAATTGTTGATGTGTGTGATCGATGTAGTTATGTTTTAATGGAATTGATTGATAGAACTGGAAGGATCCAACGTTACCCCACCTGAAATACTGGTTGAGATTGAGTCTGATTCACTGGGGTGAATCCCTTGGTTGGGTTACCAAGGTCGGTTGTTATTCTCCTTCGTGGAAGGATCCTATATGGATGCGTCTGATGGTATACTCCTTCGGGGAAGGATCCTTGAGGGATGCGTCTGGATGATGTGATGGCCGGCGGGGTAGCGGGGGAACAACTCCTTATGGCGCCTAATTAACTCACCTAGTAAATGAAGATGTGTACTGTGATGTGTGTGTGTGTGTGTGTGTTGTGTTGGATGAGTGTGTGAACTGATATGTGATGTGATGGTTTGTGGGTTGTGTGGGTTGATCTTAGGACTATTTGTTGTTGATGGTTTCAGTCGTGGGTTTGATGCTTAGTGGTTAATGCGTTTTATGATGTTGTGGGTTGTGTATATGTGTGGACATTGATGGTGACTTGCAAGATGACTTGTGAGGAGATGTGACTTGCATGTATGACGCTTCCTAGATATGCGATGATGAGTTGTTTGGTGATATGATGTTGATATGGGTGCATAATAAACTATGTTATATTACTATTAATGTGGATTGAGAATGTCGAACTGATAATGACCACTGTACGATCATCTAGACTGTGTTAGGGAATTAAAATCGGTAAACGCTGAGTCTGATTCCGTTGATGATGTTGTGTGAGGAGTTGGAATCTCTCCTTTTGGCTAGGTTCGGCGCATAGTTAAACCCAGTGGCTTCACTCAATTTCAATAGGAAATTGACCCCCCTCTAGTTTCTCTTTTCAGGTTCGCGTGGTTAGAGTGAGTGAGTTAAAGTTCAGGAGTTTCCTTGTGTGTCGAGTGTCGGTGTGTTGTTGGCGTGGAGGAGATTCTTGAAGGCTTGGACCAGGAGTTGACCATGTTTTGATTTTGTTGACTATTTCGGGTTGGGATATTTTGTATCGGATTGTTTTGAGCTTGGAATTGGAAATGAACTTCGGCTTTGTATTTTACCTCTGTTATCGGTTTTGGATTTGAATAATGGAGGCGCTTCTGTTTTACTTTGGATTTAAGTTTATTTCGAATTTCAAGGTTGTTTCCCTTTTTATTTTAAATGATGTATTTTAGTGTAGCACTCAAACCGGTTCGACCACGGGTAAACCGAGTCGGTTTGGGACGGGTGTTACAAGTGGTATCAGTGCCTGGTTTGCCTCTGCTACATAGGTGAACTGTTCTTTCCTCTAGGGATTAGCTACCCTCTTAATGGAAAGAACGGAACATCGATGTGGTACTAGCATTCTAGGGGTTTTCAGACGTTTCAATCGGGTTGGAATTTTGAAAGTGAAAGTGAGTTTTGAAGAACTAAAGTGATTTGAAAGTTGTCAACAGAAATTTATAGTCCTCCTGAGTCACGAAGAAAGCCATAGGATGAGAAGTTGTAGTGCTGAGTAGTGGTTGAGTGAGAATAGAGAGTCGGGTTAGGAGAGTTGCATGATCTTTAGAAATAGAAACAAAAGTTAGGATGCTAGCTTGAGGTGGAAGTTTTAGATGTGTGTTTTGTGAGAGAGTTGGAAGTCGGTTGAGGAGAGGAGTCAACTAGTGTTACATGAACCTATCTTGTCTGCTGAAAGGAAATTTTCAAAAAAAGGTTTTAGTTCGTGAGAATTTTGTCTTGCTTTGTTTTCAACTTGGTTTGAATGAGATTTTAACCTACCGAGTAAGTTTTGACTTTCGTTCCATGTTGGAAAAGTTAGAAGAATTTAAGAATTTGAGCTTTTGGGGAAGTGAGTATTTCCCGGTCTATTTGTTAGTGTGATTTTAGTTTCGAGTCTTGTTATTAGTTTCTTTGAGTATTTAGTGTAATGGGTTTGATGAGCATTTTAACGTTCGGCATTTTAGCTGAGATAGAAGCGGATTATACTAATTTTGGTTTTGAGTGGAAATTGTTGTCTTGGATTTCTAGTTGATTTGAAAGGAGTTTGAAATCGCTTTTACCTTTTCAAAGCTGAGTCATGAGATTTTGTGGTTTCAATTTGTTCAAGCATTCTTGTTTGGAAAGTTGGTGAGTGTTTCTAATGGTACTAGTGTTTAGGGATTTGAAAGAATTTGAGTATTTTAAACCAACATAGGGTCCGGTTGCGAGGTTGATTCTGAAGGTTATATGAGTATGATTTTAAACGAGAGGAACTTGGTTTCGTTTTAAAAAGGAATTTATTAAAGTTTCATTTCTCTTTTCTTTGAAAATTGTGTCTGGGTTTTGAAAACCAGATTGAGAAAGGTTTCTGTAGCAACAGAGTTTAGATAGTTAGTTAGTGCTCGAGTGGCTTGAGAATAGTAGCTGGAAGTTTGAGGTTGGTTGGAGGAGTGAGGTCCTTGTAGACTTTGGTTAGGTAGAATGCTTGAAGGGTGTGAGGTCCAGCGGAAGGTGTTAGCTAAGTAATTTCTTTCTTTGTTGAGTTGTGTGTTTTTGTTGTGCTCTTGTGGCATGTTGTGCCTTAAGTGTTCGGTTGTGCGTGTATGTTAGATGGAAATCCGAGTTCGTGTAAGTGAAGTGTGTTAGGAGCTGGGTGTGTTGTTAGAACCGTTAATAAAGAGTTTCAGGTAGTGATGTGATCCTTGAACTACTGTGTTTTGACTGTGATTTGTGGTTACATTATTATGCTGAATTGGGTTGTGATTTCGGGGACAAAATCTTTTGAAGTTGTGGAGACTTGTAACATCCCAAACTTGATTAATCGGTTGAAATTTAATTATTCGAATCATCTCTCGTTGTTTTAAACTTGGTCGAATGGAATTCAAAATTGTTAATTCACCGATTTAATTTAGTCCAAGTTTTGAAGGTTGGGCTTCTTGGATTAATTAATTTGAGTTAACCGTCGGGTCGAGGTTCAAAATCAATTGGGTGACCAAACCAATTTGACCAACCCAAATAACCCAACTTCCTCTAGCATGCTTAAATGCCTTTGTTCAAATAAATAAATTAGAGAAGGGAGCATGTGTGTACGGGAATGAAGAAGATGGGACTTTGGGCTTTAAGCCCATACGTTTACTAGGAGGAGATGGCGCTAAGGCCCACTCTGCTTGGATTGGGCAGCTGCGGAATAGGAGAAGGAGGCAGGGGGTTAAGGGTTGGGTGTTCCTGAAATTTGGAGCAGGACAAATATGCAAGCAATGGCGGCTGGGAAGAAAGAAAATAAAGAATCAGTCGGCACGAAGTTCGAGGTTGGATGGCTGCGGAAAACGTTGTACGTGGAATCTCGAGTCACTTGGGTATTAGACTTTGGCCCTCGAGTTAACGTTGGTGAAGAAGGAGATTAGGAACTGTTGTCGGAGAACTCGACGAGTATTAGCCGTGAGGAGAACGAGCCGAACGTGGGGTGACGAGCGGCCGAAGTGAGGTGGTTCTCGATTGAAAACAAATGTTCAAGGGTCGGTGATCATTCCTGAGGGGTCAAGGAAGGGTCGGTGGAGTTTCGGGTCAAGGAATGCCAGTTACAAGGTAGTTGGAGCGACTGAGACGGCGGTCGGAGAGCTCGCCGGTGTTGAGCAACTCGTCGGAGAAGAAGATGGACGAAACTGCCCACTTTTGGAAGTTCAGTGAACCCTTTGAGCTTTTCACAAAGATAAGTGATCAGGTTGTGATTTCAGTAAAGCTGTTGTGTTTTCTGGAAGTTTGAGTTAAGGGTCTGTTTGGCAGGGTTTGTGGCGTTGGTTCAGAGTTTTGGTCATAACTCCTTTGTTAGAGCTCCGATTGACAAACCGTCAGGACCAGTGGAATCAGAACGACGAGACAGACATTATAGGACAGAATTCAGGGGCTTCTTCTAGGCTAAGGTGAGGGTTTAGTGTACGATAGGTAGTATTGGTCGATGTGAGGAGTTGCAACCTTGACTTAGATGAATATAGGTTTTGCATGGAATTGAAAGAGAGTAAAAGGGGAAACTGTTCTGCATTGGATTGTTATGTAAATTGTGATGTTTGATGATTGTTTTGTGAATGTTAATTGCTACATTAATTGATAATTGTTGGCTGATGTGATGTGGTTGGATTAGGGAAATGATTAACGATGATGTTAAATGGATCCGACTTAGCAATGAGTGTAGGAGGTGTGGGACGTGATTCTTGTAAATTGTATCTATACCTTATGCTGACAGTTGTGGTTGCAGGAGGGTGGTCCTGCTAATGTGGGGTCGCCCTTTAAATGGTGAACAGGTGGATGGCCCTGCCAATGTGGGGTCGTCCAATGAAGGATGAACAGGAGGGTAACCCTAAGACTCACGACATGGCTATCCCTGTACTTGCAGGTGGGGGTGGCCGGTGAGATAGCCGTTTACCCTTAAACTATGTGTGAATTGTGGAATTATTGGATGAAGTGTCATGTGATTATAAATGTGTGAATGGATGAAATGATGTTATTTGATATTGGGTTGAGATGATGCTACGTGGTGTTTTGGATGGATTGATGTTACGTGCATTGGTAGAATTGATGCTAGGTGCCGTTTTGAGTGGAATTGATGATGTGTGTGAAGGTGGTTGTTAATGTGTTTAGGGTTGTGGACTTATGATTTCGAATTGGCTAATAGAATTGGTAAAAGGATTTGTACATGGATATGGACAATAGAAATGGTACGTGGAATTGGCTAATGGAATTAGATAGTGGATTTAGACATTGGAGTTGGGTGAAATGAGGAATGTAGTGAAATGTGACTGTGAATGTGAGATTTGATGGTTTGATGCTATGAGTGTTGGATGAATTGAATGCTATGTGTTGTTTTGGGGTGATGTGGATGATATGTGTAATGGGGGTCTATAATGTGATTGCGTTGTACGATTGTGATATGGAATTGGTACGTGGAATTGGTTGGATGGAATTGTCAAGTGGAATTGCTATGTGGAATTGGTTGAATGGAATTGGAACATGGAATTGGGACGTGGAATTGGTACATGGAATGGTGATGTGGAATTGTGTTGTGGACTTGGATTGTGGAATTATGTGGTGAACTTGAATTGTGGAATTGTGATATGAATTGAATTGTTGATGTGTGTGATCGATGTAGTTATGTTTAATGGAATTGATTGATAGAACTGGAAGGAGCCAACGTTACCCCACCCGAAATACTGGTTGAGATTGAGTCTGATTCACTGGGGTGAATCCCTTGGTTGGGTTACCAAGGTCGGTTGTTATTCTCCTTCGTGGAAGGATCCTATATGGATGCGTCTGATGGTATACTCCTTCGGGAAGGATCCTTGAGGGATGCGTCTGGATGATGTGATGGCCGGCGGGGTAGCGGGGGAACAACTCCTTATGGCGCCTAATTAACTCACCTAGTAAATGAAGATGTGTACTGTTATGTGGTGTGTGTGTGTGTGTGTGTGTTGTGTTGGATGAGTGTGTGAACTGATATGTGATGTGATGGTTTGTGGGTTGTGTGGGTTGATCTGAGGACTATTTGTTGTTGATGGTTTCAGTCGTGGGTTTGATGCTTAGTGGTTAATGCGTTTTATGATGTTGTGGGTTGTGTATATGTGTGGACATTGATGGTGACTTGCAAGATGACTTGTGAGGAGATGTGACTTGCATGTATGACGCTTCCTAGATATGCGATGATGAGTTGTTTGGTGATATGACGTTGATATGGGTGCATAATAAACTATGTTATATTACTATTAATGTGGATTGAGAATGTCGAACTGAGAATGACCACTGTACGATCACCTAGACTGTGTTAGGGAATTAAAATCGGTAAATGCTGAGTCTGATTCGTTGATGATGTTGTGTGAGGAGTTGGAATCTCTCCTTTTGGCTAGGTTCGGCGCATAGTTAAACCCAGTGGGTTCACTCAATTTCAATAGGAAATTGACCCCCTCTAGTTTCTCTTTTCAGGTTCGCGTGGTTAGAGTGAGTGAGTTAAAGTTCAGGAGTTTCCTTGTGTGTCGAGTGTCGGTGTGTTGTTGGCGTGGAGGAGATTCTTGAAGGCTTGGACCAGGAGTTGACCATGTTTTGATTTTGTTGACTATTTCGGGTTGGGATATTTTGTATCGGATTGTTTTGAGCTTGGAATTGGAAATGAACTTCGGCTTTGTATTTTACCTCTGTTATCGGTTTTGGATTTGAATAATGGAGGCGCTTCTGTTTTACTTTGGATTTAAGTTTATTTCGAATTTCAAGGTTGTTTCCCTTTTTATTTTAAATGATGTATTTTAGTGTAGCACTCAAACTGGTTCGACCACGGGTAAACCGGGTCGGTTTGGGACGGGTGTTACAAGTGGTATCAGAGCCTGGTTTGCCTCTGCTACATAGGTGAACTGTTCTTTCCTCTAGGGGATTAGCTACCCTCTTAATGGAAAGAACGGAACATCGATGTGGTACTGGCATTCTAGGGGTTTTCAGACGTTTCAATCGGGTTGGAATTTTGAAAGTGAAAGTGAGTTTTGAAGAACTAAAGTGATTTGAAAGTTGTCAACAGAAATTTATAGTCCTCCTGAGTCACGAAGAAAGCCATAGGATGAGAAGTTGTAGTGCTGAGTAGTGGTTGAGTGAGAATAGAGAGTCGGGTTAGGAGAGTTGCATGATCTTTAGAAATAGAAACAAAAGTTAGGATGCTAGCTTGAGGTGGAAGTTTTAGATGTGTGTTTTGTGAGAGAGTTGAAGTCGGTTGAGGAGAGGAGTCAACTAGTGTTACATGAACCTATCTTGTCTGCTGAAAGGAAATTTTCAAAAAAAGGTTTTAGTTCGTGAGAATTTTGTCTTGCTTTGTTTTCAACTTGGTTTGAATGAGATTTTAACCTACCGAGTAAGTTTTGACTTTCGTTCCATGTTGGAAAAGTTAGAAGAATTTAAGAATTTGAGCTTTTGGGGAAGTGAGTATTTCCCGGTCTGTTTGTTAGTGTGATTTTAGTTTCGAGTCTTGTTATTAGTTTCTTTGAGTATTTAGTGTAATGGGTTTGACGAGCATTTTAACGTTCGGCATTTTAGCTGAGATAGAAGCGGATTATACTAATTTTGGTTTTGAGTGGAAATTGTTGTCTTGGATTTCTAGTTGATTTGAAAGGAGTTTGAAATCGCTTTTACCTTTTCAAAGCTGAGTCATGAGATTTTGTGGTTTCAATTTGTTCAAGCATTCTTGGTTGGAAAGTTGGTGAGTGTTTCTAATGGTACTAGTGTTTAGGGATTTGAAAGAATTTGGGTATTTTAAACCAACATAGGGTCCGGTTGCGAGGTTGATTCTGAAGGTTATATGAGTATGATTTTAAACGAGAGGAACTTGGTTTCGTTTTAAAAAGGAATTTATTAAAGTTTCATTTCTCTTTTCTTTGAAAATTGTGTATGGGTTTTGAAAACCAGATTGAGAAAGGTTTCTGTAGCAACAGAGTTTAGATAGTTAGTTAGTGCTCGAGTGGCTTGAGAATAGTAGCTGGAAGTTTGAGGTTGGTTGGAGGAGTGAGGTCCTTGTAGACTTTGGTTAGGTAGAACGCTTGAAGGGTGTGAGGTCTAGCGGAAGGTGTTAGCTAAGTAATTTCTTTCTTTGTTGAGTTGTGTGTTTTTGTTGTGCTCTTGTGGCATGTTGTGCCTTAAGTGTTCGGTTGTGCGTGTATGTTAGGTGGAAATCCGAGTTCGTGTAAGTGAAGTGTGTTAGGAGCTGGGTGTGTTGTTAGAACCGTTAATAAAGAGTTTCAGGTAGTGATGTGATCCTTGAACTACTGTGTTTTGACTGTGATTTGTGGTTACATTATTATGCTGAATTGGGTTGTGATTTCGGGGACGAAATCTTTTGAAGTTGTGGAGACTTGTAACATCCCAAACTTGATTAATCGGTTGAAATTTAATTATTCGAATCATCTCTCGTTGTTTTAAACTTGGTCGAATGGAATTCAAATTAAATTGTTAATTCACCGATTTAATTTAGTCCAAGTTTTGAAGGTTGGACTTCTTGGATTAATTAATTTGAGTTAACCGTCGGGTCGAGGTTCAAAATCAATTGGGTGACCAAACCAATTTGACCAACCCAAATAACCCAACTTCCTCTAGCATGCTTAAATGCCATTGTTCAAATAAATAAATTAGAGAAGGGAGCATGTGTGTACGGGAATGAAGAAGATGGGACTTTGGGCTTTAAGCCCATACGTTTACTAGGAGGAGATGGCGCTAAGGCCCACTCGGCTTGGATTGGGCAGCTGCGGAATAGGAGAAGGAGGCAGGGGGTTAAGGGTTGGGTGTTCCTGAAATTTGGAGCAGGACAAATATGCAAGCAATGGCGGCTGGGAAGAAAGAAAAGAAAGAATCAGTCGGCACGAAGTTCGAGGTTGGATGGTTGCGGAAAACGTTGTACGTGGAATCTCGAGTCACTTGGGTATTAGACTTTGGCCCTCGAGTTAACGTTGGTGAAGAAGGAGATTAGGAACTGTTGTCGGAGAACTCGACGAGTATTAGCCGGGAGGAGAACGAGCCGAACGTGGGGTGACGAGCGGCCGAAGTGAGGTGGTTCTCGATTGAAAACAAATGTTCAAGGGTCGGTGATCGTTCCTGAGGGGTCAAGGAAGGGTCGGTGGAGTTTCGGGTCAAGGAACGCCAGTTACAAGGTAGTTGGAGCGACTGAGACAGCGGTCGGAGAGCTCGCCGGTGTTGAGCAACTCGTCGGAGAAGAAGATGGACGAAACTGCCCACTTTTGGAAGTTCAGTGAACCCTTTGAGCTTTTCACAAAGATAAGTGATCAGGTTGTGATTTCAGTAAAGCTGTGGTGTTTTCTGGAAGTTTGAGTTAAGGGTCTGTTTGGCAGGGTTTGTGGCGTTGGTTCAGAGTTTTAGTCATAACTCCTTTGTTAGAGCTCCGATTGAGAACCGTCAGGACCAGTGGAATCAGAACGACGAGACGGACATTATAGGACAGAATTCAGGGGCTTCTTCTAGGATAAGGTGAGGGTTTAGCGTACGATAGGTAGTATTGGTTGATGTGAGGAGTTGCAACCTTGACTTAGATGAATATAGGTTTTGCATGGAATTGAAAGAGAGTAAAAGGGGAAACTGTTCTGCATTGGATTGTTATGTAAATTGTGATGTTTGATGATTGTTTTGTGAATGTTAATTGCTACATTGATTGATAATTGTTGGCTGATGTGATGTGGTTGGATTAGGGAAATGATTAACGATGATGTTAAATGGATCTGACTTAGCAATGAGTGTAGGAGGTGTGGGACGTGATTCTTGTAAATTGTATCTATACCTTATGCTGACAGTTGTGGTTGCAGGAGGGTGGTCCTGCCAATGTGGGGTCGCCCTTTAAATGGTGAACAGGTGGATGGCCCTACAATGTGGGGTCGTCCAATGAAGGATGAACAGGAGGGTAACCCTAAGACTCACGACATGGCTATCCCTGTACTTGCAGGTGGGGGTGGCCGTTGAGCTAGCCGTTTACCCTTAAACTGTGTGTGAATTGTGGAATTATTGGATGAAGTGTGATGTGTTTATAAATGTGTGAATGGATGAAATGATGTTATTTGATATTGGGTTGAGATGATGCTACGTGGTGTTTTGGATGGATTGATGTTACGTGCATTGGTAGAATTGATGCTAGGTGCCGTTTTGAGTGGAATTGATGATGTGTGTGAAGGTGGTTGTTAATGTGTTTAGGGTTGTAGACTTATGACTTCGAATTGGTAATAGAATTGGTAAAAGGATTTGTACATGGATATGGACAATAGAAATGGTACGTGGAATTGGCTAATGGAATTAGATAGTGGATTTAGACATTGGAGTTGGGTGAAATGAGGAATGTAGTGAAATGTGACTGTGAATGTGAGATTTGATGGTTTGATGCTATGAGTGTTGGATGAATTGAATGTGTGTTGTTTTGGGGTGATGTGGATGATATGTGTAATGGGGGTCTATAATATGATTGCGTTGTACGATTGTGATATGGAATTGGTACGTGGAATTGGTTGGATGGAATTGTCAAGTGGAATTGCTATGTGGAATTGGTTGAATGGAATGAATGGAATTGGGACGTGGAATTGGTACATGGAATGGTGATGTGGAATTGTGTTGTGGACTTGGATTGTGGAATTATGTGGTGAACTTGAATTGTGGAATTGTGATATGGAATTGAATTGTTGATGTGTGTGATCGATGTAGTTATGTTTAATGAATTGATTGATAGAACTGGAAGGAGCCAACGTTACCCCACCCGAAATACTGGTTGAGATTGAGTCCGATTCATTGGGGTGAATCCCTTGGTTGGGTTACCAAGGTCGGTTGTTGTTCTCCTTCGTGGAAGGATCCTATATGGATGCGTTTGATGGTATACTCCTTCGGGAAGGATCCTTGAGGGATGCGTCTGGATGATGTGATGGCCGACGGGGTAGCGGGGGAACAACTCCTTATGGCGCCTAATTAACTCACCTAGTAAATGAAGATGTGTACTGTTATGTGTGTGTGTGTGTGTGTTGTGTTGGATGAGTGTGTGAACTGATATGTGATGTGATGGTTTGTGGGTTGTGTGGGTTGATCTGAGGACTATTTGGTGTTGATGGTTTCAGTCGTGGGTTTGATGCTTAGTGGTTAATGCGTTTTATGATGTTGTGGGTTGTGTATATGTGTGGACATTGATGGTGACTTGCAAGATGACTTGTGAGGAGATGTGACTTGCATGTATGACGCTTCCTAGATATGCGATGATGAGTTGTTTGGTGATATGACGTTGATATGGGTGCATAATAAACTATGTTATATTACTATTAATGTGGATTGAGAATGTCGAACTGAGAATGACCACTGTACGATCACCTAGACTGTGTTAGGGAATTAAAATCGGTAAATGCTGAGTCTGATTCCGTTGATGATGTTGTGTGAGGAGTTGGAATCTCTCCTTTTGGCTAGGTTTGGCGCATAGTTAAACCCAGTGGGTTCACTCAATTTCAATAGGAAATTGACCCCCCTCTAGTTTCTCTTTTCAGGTTCGCGTGGTTAGAGTGAGTGAGTTAAAGTTCAGGAGTTTCCTTGTGTGTCGAGTGTCGGTGTGTTGTTGGCGTGGAGGAGATTCTTGAAGGCTTGGACCAGGAGTTGACCATGTTTTGATTTTGTTGACTATTTCGGGTTGGGATATTTTGTATTGGATTGTTTTGAGCTTGGAATTGGAAATGAACTTCGGCTTTGTATTTTACCTCTGTTATCGGTTTTGGATTTGAATAATGGAGGCGCTTCCGTTTTACTTTGGATTTAAGTTTATTTCGAATTTCAAGGTTGTTTCCCTTTTTATTTTAAATGATGTATTTTAGTGTAGCACTCAAACCGGTTCGACCATGGGTAAACCGGGTCGGTTTGGGACGGGTGTTACAGCCTCCATTATTCAAAACACAGAATCCGATTACAAGGTACAACACAAACCAAAATTCATTTCCAAATCGAAGGCTTAAAACAAACCGATACAAAAGGATCCCAACCCGAAATGGTCAACAACATTAAAACATGGTCAACTCCTGGTCCAAGCCTCCGAAGATCTTCTTCACGCCAACAACACTCTAACACTAGACACCCAACTGAGGCACCTGAACTTTACTCCCTCTCTCTAACCACGCGAACCTGAAAGGGGAAACTAGAAGGGGATCAGTTTCCTAATGAAACTGAGTGAACCCACTGGGTTTAACTACGCGCCGAACCTAGTCAAAGGAGTGATTCCAAACTCCTCATATAACATCATCAATGGAATCAGACTCAGCCCTTTACCGATTTTAATTCTCTAGCACAGTCTAGGTGATCATACAGTTGCCATTCTCATTTCAATAATCTCGATCCACATTAAAAGTAATATAGCAGAGTTCAATACGCACACATATCAACATCGTTTCACCAACAGCTCATCACTATATAACCGAAAAACATCATACATGAAAGTCACATCACATCACAAGTCATCTTGCAAATCACCATCAATGTGCATAAACATACACAACCCATAACACCATAATACACATTAACCACTAAGCATCTAACCCTCAACTCAACCCATCAACACCAAACAGTCCTCCGACCAGCGCACACAACCCACATCTCATCACATAACATATAGCAGTTCACACACTCATTCAGCACAACACAAAACACACACAACAATACACCACTTCATTTACTAGGTGAGTTAATTAGGCGCCATAAGGAGTTGTTCCCCCGCTACCCCGCCGGCCATCACATCATCCAGACGCATCCATATAGGATCCTTCCCCGAAGGAGTATACCATCAGACGCATCCCGCAGGATCCTTCCATGAAGGAGATATCAACCGACCTTGGCATCCCAACCAAGGGATTCACCCAAGTGAATCAGACTCAGTCACAACCAGTATTTCGGGTGGGGTAACGTTGGCTCCTTCCAGTTCTATCCATTTAATTCTATTGAACACATACACAACAAAAACATACATCACAATGCAATCCCATTCAACTAGCATCATTTCACAATTTCACAATTTAAGTCCACAACACAATTTCACATCCAATTCCATGTACCAATTCCACTTCCCAAATCCATGTACTAATTCCATTCCCCAATTCCAAGTACCAATTCTTTTACCAATTCTATTAGCCAATTCCATGTACAAATTCCAATACCCAAATCCAAGTCATGATTCTACAATACTAATCACATTAACAACCACCATCTCACATAGCACCACTTTCACCTAAACAACACGTAATATCAAGTCATCCAACCACACATAACATCACTTCATCCAATGTCACATTTACAATCACAATCTATTTCATTCAACATTCCACATAACACAAACAATTTAAGGGTAAAAGGCTAGCTCACCAGCCACCCCCACCTGCAAGTACAGGAATAGCCATGTCGTGAGTCTTAGGGTTACCCTCCTGTCTGTCCTGCATAGGACGACCCCACATTGGCAGGGCCATCCACCTATTCATCATTTATAGGGCGACCCCACATTGGCAGGACACCCTCCTGCAACCACAACTAACACAATCGAGTATACATATACATAATTAACCAGATCATAAACCCTTCCCTCCTATCACTCATTACTAGAGCCAAGCCGTTTATCATCATCATTAATCATTTTCCCCAAACCCCAACACGTAACAATCAGCCATCAATCAACAAACAACTCATCAATTAGCAATCATTCATCAAACTACCATCGGCATAAATCAAATAGCAATCTATCACATGACAGTTATAATCTTTTACTCTCTTCCAATTTCATGCAAACCCTACATTTATCTAAGTCATAATTTCAACTCCTCACATCGACCATCACTACCTATCGTACGCTAAACCCTCACCTTAGCCTAAAAGAAGCCCCTGAATTTTGTCCTAGAATGTCCGTCTCGTCGTCCTGATTCCATCGATCCTGACGGTTCATCGTTTGGACTTCAAACGAGCGAGCTATGGCCGAATCTCTGATTCCTCCAATAATCATCCTGCCAAACAGGTCCTTAGATCCGAATTTCCAATTGAGCCCCAGCATTACAGAAACTTCAAAATGGTCACTTAACCTTTCTAGAGTGCAGAAAGGCGCCTGAACTTCTGGAAAGTGACAATCCAGTTCATCTTCTTCCCCAGCGATCCCAACAGCCGTCGACGGGACTCCGGCCGCCGCCGCCTCCTCCCAGAACCTTGGAACCCTCCCGGAACTCGTTGCTGCTGCCTCTGACCTGATCGTCAAAGCCTTCTTCCGCTCCAGTGGCCTTCAACGAGGCTTCCCTATGATCGTGGACTAAGCGGACGTCGATCCGCGATCTCCGACCTCCCTTCTTCATTCGAATTCCAACTCCAAAGAGACAAATCATCGTCTTCCTCTCCAAGACTGTCCAATGCTGCCAGCCACCTCAACACATGACCGCCGCCCCATCTCCATTGTTCCGACGAGCCCAAACCAAGTCTTCACTCCCGCCGCCGTAAGTCCCCTCTCTCTTCTTCATGTTGCCGAAAACTCCCCCACTCCTCTTCCTATTTTCCCAGCCAAACCCTTCTTCCAATTGCTAAACAGGCTTGAAGCCCACTTCCCCTCACTTTCGTGTTTTGTTGGACGGGCTTATGGCCTAACTACCTAAGGCTCAATTCTTCCTCCCCTTTCTCACACCAATTCGGCCTAAGGCCTCCCACGGTAGAAATAATGAGCAGCTGACTTATGCTTTGCTTTAAATCTTTGGTTGGATCGATTGGTTCGGGACCTCGACCCGACGGTTAACTCAAAATCTCCTACCTCGAAAGGTCTAATTCTCATTAATTGGGTAAAATAATATAGAGAAATAAATAATTTAATTTCGAATTAAATTCTACCTAGCTTTAATCAACAAGGAACCGACCAACTCTTTAAATCAAACCGGTTAATCAAAACTGGGATGTTACAGAGATGGAAGGAAAAGACACTGAAGAATCTGAGCCTTGGTCTGTTACCGACTCCAATGACACTCCTAGGTCCACGATGATGCTGAGTCTTCCCCGACCGTAGCCCATAAAATTGTTGAAGTTTGGAAAAGAGTGATGGGTTCTAGAAAGGACCCTGAGATGGATTTGGGGACAAATCCAATACAAGAAGAGGGGGATGATATGAACCAGCCCAGCTGCCCCAGCACACGCCGGTACACCTACACCCCACCGGGGTCACCCGTAGGAGGCCGCACCCTAGGACCATACAAAAAGCGCCTAGAACTAAGGGCTGGCCACCAACAAGCCCTCAAGCCTAGGTATGAGATGAAGTATAGACTGAGGCCCCCTCAAGCAAGAAGGAAGACCCCACGAGATGGAAGGATATTCCAGGGCATGCTGCTGGCCAAGGACACAAGCCCTAGCACTAGGGTAGGAGCTCAACCTACCCCTAGCCTCACCTCTAGAAGCCCACACGACAAGCACGCTCCAGAGGACATCTAGAGGCAATTCTGGAGCACGGAGAACAAGAGATTCAAGAATACATGGCCCAGATGGAAGGGCCACCCAACACTGCCCCGGCCCCGGCGGATGCCGACTACCAGCCCCTGTATCGGACAACCTTGCTCAACACTCAGAATCTGGCGGACAAGTTTGATGCCAGAAGATTCAGGAGGCAAAAATACTTGGGGAGAACCTCGCATGACCGAGGAAATGCTAGCCAGAAGGCTGGAACACCCCGACATCACTAAAACCCTAGCACCGGGTCCGGAGTGAATGATGCCGAGCCGATCACCACAGCCGAAGGATGCCACCCGATCGCCCGGTCACCCAGAGCCAGCGGTATTTACGGAAATGCCACCGTGCGCGTTCCAGGCACTTTTCCTAGCCGCGGAAGGATTCCTGCATGCACCCAGATTGCCCGCCGACGCGCCCGGAGCCCTTTCCAAGTCCCACCCGGACAAGGAAAGCTGGTTTGCCCCAATCCGCCCGGATTAGGGTTTTGCTGAATTTTAGCCAGTTTAGGAGTTTATTATTCGGACAACTTAGTTTATTTTAATAGTTTCTTCGGCCTATCTTTTAGGATTATTTTAACTTTTCCTTTTTAGAGTTGGAACCGGCCTTGGCCACCTTTGAGCTATAAATAGAGGCCTCGGCCATCATTGTAAGACACTTGAATGATTAATGAAAATTTCAGAACTTTGTTCTTTTTCCTTCAAGTCTTTGCTCGTTGTTGCTTAGCTTAAGGTTTTGGTTTATCATCAAAGGCTATCATCCTTTGTTTGTGGCACCAACTCGACTGAACACTTGGGGTTCCTAAGTCGTTACTTAGTGGATTTCAAGGTTCTCCGCCGGTTTCATTAGTTAGGTTCTCGTGGGGCTGATAATATAGTTTTGGGTGTTGAGTCGATCCCTTCCTAGAGGAGGCGGTTCGCATTAGCACCTATATCCGAGACCTACACACATCCCTCCGGAACTTAAAGCAAGGCACCATGTCCGTGGAGCAATACACCAAGGAGATAGAGATGTTGGTAGCCAGACTCGACCTCAGAGAAGAGCCCGAAGCGAAGATAGCCGGTTTGTGGGTGGGCTACACCCCGAGATCATGCATCAAGTCAACCTACTTAACTATGTTGACAACGATGATCTCAAGGCCCTAGCCAACCGTGTGGAGAGAGAGTTGAAGAGGGGTTACCCGAGAAGATCAGCCACTGCCCCATGGAGAGGAGGCCCAAGTACAAGCCAAGCCCCATGGAAGCCCAACCAGCCCCGAGGCTCAAGCTCACGGCCAAACCCTAACCCTAGGGTTTCGACACCACCGGTAACATCTGCCCAACCTACTTCTAAGGTTCAGGATTCTAACCCACGTCCTAGTGGAATTATGTGCTTTAAATGTCAAGGTAGACGACATATCTCAAGGGACTGCCCTAACCAACGGATGATGGTGGTAAGAGAAGGAGGAATCGAGACGGATGATGAAGAAGAAGAGAAGAAGGAAAAGAAGAAGAAGAGTCTGATGAAGGAGAAGAAGTTAAGCCTGAACGGCTTGAAAACTTTGCAGGGTTCACCTCTAAAACCCTAGCACCCGGCGTCCCGGCCCCAGCCCCGACACCAGCCCCGGCCCCAGGCCCGGCACTAGCCCCGGCACCAGGCCCGGCCCCAGGCCTAACACCAGCCCCGGCACCAGTACCCAGCCCAGGCGCTGGCCGACCAGGCCCCAGCGCCCCAGCACTCGGCCCCAGCCCAGGCGCTGCCCAACCAGGCCCCAGCACCCCAGCGCTCGGTCCCAGCCCCGGCGCTACCCCACCAGGCCCCAGCGCGCGGTGGTGTGAACCATCGCAACCATGGGCAGACGACCCTAACCACCGCAAGTCTTGAACCTTCGCTCGATCACTGTTGGCACCGGGGGCGGATTAGTACTAGGACCCGTCGGCTATATAACAGCCGGGAACCCGTAGTGTCCAGGAATGGCTCCACGACAGAAGGGGAATACTTCTGTTGATAGTACCTACTTTAATCTATGCACGCAGCATAAAACTAAGAATTGAAGAACAGAGTTCTGAATTTGATTGATTGATTGAAAAAGGTTCGAGTTTACAATGAGGCCGAAGCCTCTTATTTATAGGTGAGGAAGGGAGAACCGGCTCTCCTTTTCCTCCTATGAAATAGATAATAAACTAATAAAGAAGTACATAATAAAGGACTGAAATTCGGAGCCTTGTTCCCCAAGGAAAAGACTCCTTCCTAAACAAGAACTCTAATAAAGAAAGCTGGAAAATTCCTAAAAAACAGCTATATGGGTTCTGGAAGAATCAGCCGAATAAATAGTAAAATAATTCAGAAAATTAAGCCCTTTGGCATAATTCTAGAAGATTCTATGGGCTACAACTTTCATGTTGAGCATCAGTCCTAATTCTGTCTCCAGGTAGCCCATATTCGTCAATCTTCGTCAGACTAGAAATCTGTCCAAAACTGGGAAATCCTAGCTTGATTAGGATTCCTTGTTTGGAGGTACTTGGCTTCTTCTCTCTATTTCCCGTGTTCATCATGGTCGAGCATCCTTCCTTGGATCAGGCTCAGGATCTGGCCTGATCCTAGCTCCTAGTATTGTCTCCCTCGGATCAGCATCCGAGCTCCTCTCCTTGATGCTTAGGCCAAGCATCACTAGGACTTGTTTTAGCCCTATCTCCTTCGATTCTCCTCCAAATTCAGCTCCGTTTGTTGGAGGGTGCCCCTGAGGCTTCAAGCTATCCAAGACACTTGATATTTCCTGAAAGGCACAGGCCAATTGTTGGCTGGGCCAAAAGTGCTTCTCTATGGTGCTCGGTGCTTGGTCCAGTGCTCGGGTTTGGCTCAAAACTTGGCCTTCTTTAAATATGTCCGGGCCTTTTGACTTCTGTCTCAGCCACTCTTTCAGGAATGCTATCAAGAGGTCTTTAAGGGCTGGTGCAGCTCCAAGGATCGTGGCTTCGATCCTGGAGCTCAATTTTGGCACTTGGCCCGGTCCGGGGCTCGTACCGGGGCCTGTATTCGGGTGCCTTCCTATTCTAGTCAGGCCTTCTTTATTCTTCTTCGGCCACATCTTCTGGAATGTCCCCAGGGGGTTTAGGTTCTCGTGTCAGTCGGGGCTCGTGGCATTTGGTTTGGGGCCTAGTTCAGGCTCTTGGCTCGGGGCTGCACTTGGCCCTAGGCTTAGTCTGGGGCCTGGACTTGGGGCTTTGTCTCTCCAAGGCTCCAGAGGTGTGGTGTTGTAGGCCTAAGCCTGGTGTAGCCTTGGCCTGGCATTAGTGTTGGGGCCGGTCGGGTGCTGGGCGCCGGTCTGTCGTTGGCTCCGCTCGGGCGCTGGGCTCCGGTCGGGTGCTGGGCGCCGGTCGGGCGTTGGGCTCTGTTCGGGCCTTGGGCTCCAGTCGGACGCTGGGCGCTGCTCGGGCCCTAGGCGCGGCTCGGGCGTTGGGCGCTGGTCGGGCGCCAGGGGCTGGTCGGGCGCCGGGTGTTGGTCGGGCTCCGGGGGCTGCTCGGGCGCCGGGGCTGGTGCCGAGGCTGGTCCTAGGTCTGGGGCGGGGCTGGTGCCAATGCTGGTCCCGGGTCTGGGGTCGGGGCTGGTGCCGATGCTGGGCGCGGGGCTGGCGCTGGCTGCGGGGCTGGTGCTGGTGCTGAGCACTGGCCGGTGCTGGTGCTAACGCTGGGCCGATGCTGGTGCTAGCGCTGGGCGCTGGGCCGGTGCTAGCGCTGGTGCTAGTTGATGCGAACCGCCTCCTCTAGGAAGGGATCGACTCAACACCCAAAACTATATTATCAGCCCCACGAGAACCTAACTAATGAAACCGGCGGAGAACCTTGAAATCCACTAAGTAACGACTTAGGAACCCCAAGTGTTCGATCGAGTTGGTGCCACAAACAAAGGATGATAGCCTTTGATGATAAACCAAAACCTTAAGCTAAGCAACAACGAGCAAAGACTTGAAGGAAAAAGAACAATGTTCTGAAAATTTCATTAAGGGGTAAACTGTCTTACAATCGTGGCCGAGGCCTCTATTTATAGCACAAAGGGTGGCCAAGGCCGGTTCCAACTCTAAAAGGAAAGATTAAAATAATCCTAAAAGATAGGCCGAAGAAACTATTAAAATAAACTAAGTAGTCCGAATAAAAACTCCTAAATTGGCTAAAATTCAGCAAAACCCTAATCCTGGCGGATTAGGGCAAACCGGCTTTCCTTGTCCGGGTGGGACTAGGAAAGGGCTCCGAGCACGTCGGCGGGCAATCCGAGCGCGGGCAGGAATCCTTCCTCAGCTAGGACAAGTGCCTGGAACGCGCGCGGTGGCATTTCCGTAAATACTGTTGGCTCTGGGTGACCGGGCGGTTGGGTGGCATCCTTCGGCTGTGGTGACCGGCTCGGCATCATTCGCTCCGGACCCGGTGCTAGGGTTTTAGTGATGCCGGGGTGTTCCGGCCTTCTGGCTGGCATTTCCTCGGTCAAGCGAGGTTCTCCCCAAGTATTTTGGCCTCCTGAATCTTCTGGCATCAAATTGTCCGCAAGATTCTGAGTGCTGAGCAGGGTTGTCCGATACAGGGGCTGGTTGTCCGCATCCGCCGGGGCCGGGGTAGTGTTCTTAGGTGACCATCCCGTCTTGGCCACGTATTCTTGAATCCTCTTGACTTCTGTTCTCCTGAATTGTCTCCAGATGGCTTTTGGAGTGTGTTTGACTTGTGGGATCATGGAGGTGAAGTTAGGAAAGGGTTGAGACTCTGTTCCCGGGCTAGGGCTTATGTCCTCGGCCAGCAGCATGCTCTGGAATATCCTTTCATCTTGTGGGGTCTTCCTTCTTGCTTGAGGGGGCCTCAGCCTATACTTCATCTCATACCTGGGCTTAAGGGCTTGTAGGTGGCCAGCCCTTAGTTCTAGGCGCTTCTTGTAGGGTCCTAGGGTTCAGCCTCCAACGGGTGACCCTGGTGGGGTGTAGGTGTTCTGGAGTGTGCTGGGGCAGCTGGGCTGGTTCATATCATCCCCCACTTCTTGCATTGGATTTGTCCCCAAATCCATCTCGGGGTCTTTTCTAAAACCCATCACTCTTTTCCAAACTTCAGCAACTTTGTGGGCTACGGTCGGGGAAGACTCAGCATCATCCGTGGACCTAGGAGTGTCATTGGAGTCGGTAACAGACCAAGGCTCGGATTCTTCAGTGTCTTTTCCTTCCGTCTCCATATCTTCCTCTCCTGAAATACTGTCAACAACAATGTTAAGGCTCGGAGAGGTGTTTGGTGAGGGTTCCTCACTCATCTCCACATCCGGGTCAGTGTCCGGATCTTCTTCGCTCGAGGCGGCCTTTAAAATCCGTCGGGAGATGATCTCCCATTGGATCTTGGGTGCACAGGGGCTGGGACCGAGTATTGGGACTCCGGGGCTTGGTGGGGTAGCACTGCGTCCGTTAGGGTTGGACAGGCCCGTCTTGATGGCGCCGGAACTGGCGTCGGGGTAGCTAGATGGCCGCCGGGGCCGGCATTCTACTCCGAATTGTTGACGAGACCTTCTTCTGTCTTCAGGCCAAAATCGGCCGAGGGATTATTCAAAAGGCCCGGGGTAGGCCGATTGACATCATCTGGCTCGGACAGGATGTCCGGGGCAGGCTTGATGCTGGGTCGGGGCAGAACTGATGCTGGTCCGGGGCAGACCTGCTCGGCATCAGTTGGCGTGATCGGGGTGATCACTCTGCTGTTGAAGGCTAAAAATTTTTCCAGGCCTTCCACGTTGACTTCTTCTCCTTCACTGGACTCCTCTTCTATTTCTTCAACAATTGGCTCCTCTTCATCATCCGTGACAACCTCTCCTTCTCTAAGCACCATGGTTCGGGTGTTAGGGCAGTCCCTTGCCATGTGACCCCTACCTTGACACTTGAAACACACAATGGCACTAGGCCGAGCATTAGTAGTAGGAATTTTTGAGCCAAGACTAGGTGTTACCCGTGATGCTGATCCTTGGTTAGGGTTTGGCTTCGAGCCAAAATTGCTGCTAGGGTTTGTCCTCCAAGGGGTGTTTCCTGCACTCCTGTCTCCTCTCACAGGGGCACTGATTAGTGGCGGGGTATTAGCCCTTCTTCCAAGTCCATTCTTTAATTCCTTCTCAACCCTAATAGTCGTGGTTACCAAGTCATCATAATCAACAAAGTTTAGGATGTTGACTTGGTGTAGGATTTCTCTTCGTAATCCTCCAGTGAACCTTGCTATTTTGGCATCTACATCTTCACTTAGGTCAAGTCTCGTGACCAGGATCTCCATCTCCTGATTGTACTCTTCCACTGACATGTTTCCTTGCTTCAAAAGTTGAAGCTTGGCGTGCAAGTCTCTATTGTAGCTGCTTGGTACAAATTTTCTTCTCATCTTTCTCTTAAGACTCCTCCAACTAGGGATGAGGTCCTCTTCTTATCTTCTGATATGATTTTTGAGCTGAGCCCACCATAAAGCAGCAAAGTCAGTAAACTCAAGTGTGGCTAGGGTTACCTTTTTCCTCTCGGAATAGTTATGGCACTCAAAGAAATCTTCCATGCTCCTCTCCCAATCAATGTACTCGTCGGGGTTTGCTTTGCCAGCAAATTTGGGTACATTGAGCTTCATACTGCTCACATCATCATCTATCTCCTGTTCATTCCTCCTTGGCCCTCGGGGGCCATCTCCATTCGGGGCTCCCATCTGCTTGGTGATTCGGGTGAGGGTCTGAGTTACGGCAGCCAGTTGTGCCTCCACGACAGTAAGCCTCTCATCTGCCATGATTAGTATACGAACAAAGGACCTCACAAAATCACTCTAAGAAAACCTCACACACTCTTTTTCTTACCACTCGTGTATGAAAATTTTAAGTCACTCAAATTAGGGTTTTCTTTGAAAATTCCAAGACAAAGACAATTCCAATTAAATTAGTTGCAAGTTTCTTCGAAGCTATGAAGTCTAAGTCTACCAATGACACAAAACAAGACCTTATACCTAGGGTTTCCAGATTTCTAGGGCCAGAATCTTGATGCTAGGTCGTGGGATGACAAGACAACAAATTTGGGTGTTCTACTAAGAAAGCTACTAGCTAAACTTATGAAAAACCCCTCTTCTTGAACTTAATCTACTACCTTGATTGTGAACGTGGCCTTGCTTTTTTTTTGCTAGGTCAATTTTCTATTTTTAAGACATTGATTCTTTTCTTTTCTTTTTCTTGGACTTTTCTTTTTGTATTTTCTTTTGAATGGCCACAGCTTTTTCTCACTAAGAACTAAAAGAAAGGTAGAAGACTAGAACAAACACAATGAAGCTATTTTAGGGTTTTTCTGAAATTGAAAGCAACGAAAACATAAAGATATGAATCCAAGCAAGAACCTGGAAACTGGATAGATGTGGTCCAAGAGTTGAACCGTGCTCTGATACCAGCTGATGCGAACCGCCTCCTCTAGGAAGGGATCGACTCAACACCTAAAACTATATTATCAGCCCCAAGAGAACCTAACTAATGAAACCGGCGGAGAACCTTGAAATCCACTAAGTAACGACTTAGGAACCCCAAGTGTTCGGTCGAGTTGGTGCCACAAACAAAGGATGATAGCCTTTGATGATAAACCAAAACCATAAGCTAAGCAACAACGAGCAAAGACTTGAAGGAAAAAGAACAATGTTCTGAAAATTTCATTAAGGGGTAAACTGTCTTACAATCGTGGCCGAGGCCTCTATTTATAGCACAAAGGGTGGCCAAGGCCGGTTCCAACTCTAAAAGGAAAGATTAAAATAATCCTAAAAGATAGGCTGAAGAAACTATTAAAATAACTATATGAGAAAAAAATTGAAAAAACAGATTCACGCGCGCGTGAGGTTCTCTGAAATTCCAAAAGTGTTTTGCAGGCGAATTGGTAGGGTTTCGGCGCCGTCGGCACTTTCGACGGGATGACGGGGGCTGGATCATCCTCTTCGCGGAGTTGGTCTTCGGCAGTTGCTCATGATGATATGGAGCTCTCCTTTGTCCAGGAGTCGATAGATTCAGTGGTGGAAGGAGTACTTTAGATCCCGCATGAAGTAATTCAGAAGGGGCTTGATCGTTCGAAAGGAGCAATGGTTGGTCAGTTTGTGGGAATCGGCCCGCTAGTCAAGGTAGTTCGGTCAATGGCAAACTAGCTTTGGGGATATGAAGGACCAGTGGAGGTATCTTTTATTTCTGTTGGGTTCTTCTTATTTGAATTCGCCTCAGAGGAACTCCAGGATTGGGTCTTAAAGAGGTCTTGGCATGTTCATAAGGCCCCGATGGTAATCCGAAAATGGCATCCTGGGATTTGGCCTATTGATTTTGCAAAGGAGCTGAAGCCAGTATGGATTGAGTTCTCTGGTGTGCCTCCGGAGTTACTCTATCCTAATGGTGTGAGCTGGCTAGCGAGTCAATTTGGGAAACCAATTAATCGGTTTGTTCGACAGGGGTTCACAGTGAAGGCTTGTGTTCTCCGGGAAGATAATCCGCTTGAGAGGAAGGAACTGGTGTTTGCTATGAAAGGAGCTGAGCTAGCGGTAGTTTAGGTCGGTTTTCCAGTTTTTCGTGGTATGGATGTTTCGCGAGGTAAGACTCGCCCCCAACAGATATTTGTAGCTGCCAGAGGTAAATCCTTAGACAATGAACCTGAGTCTTCTTCGGAAGAGAAGGGTGCACCTGAGGAAGCTTCTGGTATGCCTGCTGGAGGGGGGGTAGGCAATTCCTCTGAGCCTTCGGAAGAAGGGGAAGAGGAACCTACTCAACAAGGGGAGACTGAAGCTCTTGGAGTGGACGTTGAAACCTTGAGCCCTGAGGCATCTACGTCAGGAAAGAAAAGAAGGAAAAGGAACCGTAAAGAGTAAAGGTGGAGCAGGTGGAGCTGATTCTGCAGGTTCCCAACAATCACCTAGTGCTGCCGTTAATACCTCTTCAGGCAATAGGACTGGAACCTCTTTGGAGGGGATGGTCTCACCTGAATGTATGAACAGTAAGCTTGTTGGAGGGGGGTTGGCCAATGAGACTGAATCTTCTCTGCAAGAAGAGGTCTCAGCCAACCAATAGGGGGGAGCTGAAGCTTCAGTGGAGGTGAACCCCCTGAGCCCTGTTAAGCCTGTAAGAAGTGAGAAGGGTGTTACATATCAATCGGCTGTTGAGAGGTTTGGTCCGAGTAGAATGGTGACCTTCGGTGAATTTACAGAATCCATAATGTCACCAGTAAAAAGGAACGTGCTGACAAGGCAGCAACACAACAAGCAACGTATGAAATGAAGCTTTGGATATGGAACATCAGGGGTTTCAATGACCCTAGTAAGTTTGATATATTACGTACTTATATATATAGTAATAAAATAGATATAGTTGCACTCCTAGAGCCTCGGATTAGAGTGAAAAATGAGAAAAGAATTTTTGAAGATCATTTTTTGGGTTGGAATTGCCACTTCTGCTATGAGGGAGTTTTAGGTAAGATCTGGCTCCTTTGGAAACCTGATGTGCCTATTCACATTATAAGTTCCTCCTCGCAGTATGTGCATTTTAGGGTGAATCTTCCCACTAGTTTTTTTGGAACTGTGGTTTATGCATCAAATGATGCCAGCAGAAGAAGAAGCTTGTATGAGGATCTGCAGAATCAGAAAGTCAGTGTTGGGCCTTGTCCAAAAGACATGTTCTTCGTGGTTGGCTCCTTGGAATTCCTCTGATCGGACCGGTTGCCAATTTAGGGTTCGGAGCTTCTCTCTCCTTGGGGCTTTCTTCCTTTCGGCTTGGGCCTTCTTCTTTAAGCTTCAGGTAGGCCTCCAAGTAGCTTCGGACGTAACCCTCCGAGGTTAGCCCAAGTGTCATGCTTCGGGGCCACGAACTCCACTTCTTCTCAGGGTTCGGCTCAGGGTCAATCTTTGACAACTCTCCTCTTCGGGCCAAGGGTTCTTGGGCTCTCTTCCTTCTGTACTCCAGGAATGCTTCTAGAGGGTCACTCAAAGAATTGTCTTCTTCCTCAGGGCTCCTAGAGGTCAGGCTAGGGGCAGGCTGAAGCTTCTCTTCGGTGCTAGGGCTCATACCTTCGGCCAACAGCATGGCTTGGGACAACATTCCATTCCTTGGAGTCTTTCTACATGCAAGTGAAGGATTTAGTCGATATTTCTTGTCATACCTTGGTTTTAGGGCTCGTGGATGGCCTGTCCTTGAATTCATGCGCTTCTTAAGAGGCCATAGGGTCTTGTCTCGGCTAGGTGACCCTGGTGGTGTGTAGGAGTACCGATTGGCATCGGGGCAGCATTGTTGGATCATATCATCCCCCTCTTCTTGCCTTGGATTTGTCCCCAAATCCATCTCGGGTCCTTTCCTAACACTCATCATCCTCTTCCAATCTTCAGCACCATCATCCTTAGACCGAGGAGTCTCACTTGAGCTAGTAACGGACCAAGGCTCGGGTCCTTCAGTGCTATCTTCTTCAGTCTCCATAGCTTCTTCCCTGAAAAACTATCAATAATAATGTTAAGGCTCGGGGAGGTGGCGGGTGAGAGCTCCTTACTTATCTCCACATCCGGATCAGCATCCGAATCGTCCTCGCTCGGGGTAGCTCTTGAAACTCGTCGGGAGGGATTCTCCCATGAACCCGGTGGTGAAGCGTCGAGCCGGAGCACGGGGGTGCTGGGGGTGTGCCGGAGGTAATCCAGGGCTCGTCGGGCCAGGTGGCGGCGCCGGGCAGGGCAGAGCTGGCGGCGGGTAGTAGAAACCGGGCGGCGGCGAGCAGTGGGGTGTCGGTGGCGGCGGGCAGTGGAGGATCGGCGGCGGCGGGAAGTGACGCGGCGGCGGCAGGCGGTGATGCGGTGACGAGCAGTGGAGGGCCGGCGGCGGGTAGTAGAAATCTGATGGCGGCGAGCAGTGGGGTGCCGGCGGCGGCGGGCAGTGGAGGATTGGGGCCGGGTGCTAGGTCGGCCGGGGCCTGGTCGGGTAGGGTAGCGCCGGGTGCTGGGGCGCTAGGACTGAGCGGGTAGCGCCAGTCGGAACCGGGCGCTGGGACACCGGGGCTGGTCAGGCATTGCCAGCCAGGGTCGGGGCCGAGCGCTGGAGCGCTGGGGCCTGGTGGGGTAGCACCGGGTTTGGGGCCGAGTGCTGGGGCCTGGTGGGGTAGTGCCGGGGCTGTGGCCGTGTGCTGGGGCACTAGGGCCTGGTGGGGCAGCGCCGGGGCTGGGGCCGAGTGCTGGGGCACTGGGGCTCGGTGGGGCAGCGCCGGGGCTGGGGCCGAGTGCTGGGGCACTGGGGCTTGGTGGGGCAGTGCTGAGGCCGGGGTCGAGCGCTGGGGCGCTAGGGCCTGGGACAGTGCCGATGCTGGGGCCGAGCACTGGGGTGCTGAGGCCTGGTCGGGCAGTGCGGGGCTGGGCACTGGGGTGCTGGGGCTTGGGGCAGTGCCGAGGCGGGGGCCGAGCGCTGGGGCGCTAAGGCCTGGGGCAGTGCCGAGACAAGGGCCGAGTGCTGGTGCCAGGGCCGGGGTCAGGGCTAGTGCCTGGGCTAAGGCCGGGGCAGGGGCAGGGGCAAGGGCCGGGGCTGAGGCTGGGGCTGATGCCGGGCTGAGGCCGGGGTAGGGGCCGGGGCTGAGGCCGGGGCTGGCGCTGGGGCAGAGGCCGGGGCTGGCGCTGGGGCTGAGGCCGGGCCGCCGGGTGCTAGGGTTTTAAAAGTGAACCCTGCAAACTTTTCAAGCCCTTCGGGCTGAACTTCTTCTCCTTCTTCTGACTCCTCTTCTTCTTCCTTCTTCTCCTCCTCTTCATCGTCCGTCTCGATTCCTCCTTCTCTTACTACCATCGTCCGTTGGTTAGGGCAATCCCTTGAGATGTGTCCTCTACCTTGACACTTAAAACACACAATTCCACTAGGACGTGGGTTAGAATTCTGAATCGTAGAAGTAGGTTGGGCAGATGTTACCGGAGGTGCCGAACCCCTAGGGTTAGGGTTTGGCCGTGAACTAGAGCCTCGGGGCTGTTCGGTCTTCCATGAGGCTTGGCTGGTAGTCGAGCCTCCTCTCCACGGGGCACTGGCGGATCTTGTCGTGTAACCCTCTTCAATTCTCTCTCCACGCAGTTAGCTAGGGCTTTGAGCTCTTCGTAGTTAGCATAGTTGAGTATGTTGACTTGATAGATGAGCTCGGGGCGTAGGCCGCCTACAAACCGGGCTATCTTCGCTTCGGGTTCTTCTCGGAGGTCAAGTCGGGCTACCAACATCTCGATCTCCTTGGTATATTGCTCCACAGACATAGTGCCTTGTTTTAAGTTTCGGAGGGATGTGTGTAGGTCTCGAGTATAAGTACTCGGAACAAACTTCTTCCTCATGATCCGCTTGAGGTCTCTCCACGACCCGACGGGATCTTCTTCATCCCTTTGAATCCTGCCCTTGTATTGGCTCCACCAAAGAGCAGCATAGTCAGTGAATTCAAGGGTGGCGAGAATTACCTTCTTACGTTCGGAGTAGTGGTGGCACTCAAGGAAATCCTCCATACTTCTCTCCCAATCTAGGTACTCGTCGGCATTGTATTTGCCAGCAAACTTTGGCACGGTGAGCTTGAGGTTGCTCAAGTCATCGTCAATCTCCTGAGCTAGTCATCGGGCTCTTCTGTTCGGGTCTTCAGGGCTGTCCTCTCAGTGCCTGTCTCGTCCTCTCTCGGCTTGAAGCTGAGCTAGGATGGCAGCCATGGTAGCTCCAAGGTCCCGAACGTTGCCTTCTAAATTGGCTAGTCTCTCGTCTGCCATGGTTAGTACTATCGAACGGAAGCAATTTTCTATCCCCTCTTCTTAGAAATAAACTTACAACGAAAGGAAATAACGTGGCAAGGTGGCCTTGCTTTCTTTTCTTTTTCTTTTCTTATAACTCGAAACTAAAATTGAAATAGAAGGGAGATTTTCGAATCAATTTTCTAAAGAAAGCAATAAAAGGATATGAATCCAGGAGAACCTGGAGACTGGGATAGATGTGGTCCTTGTGTTTGAACCGTGCTCTGATACCAACTGATGTGAACCGCTGTGACCGTGGGCAGACGACCCTAACCACCGCAAGTTGGACACCGTGCAACGAGGTAGAAACGTCAGGAACCGGGGCGGAAAAGTACTTTGACCCGTCGGCTATATAACAGCCGGGAACCAGAAGTGTCCAGTCGAAGACGCCACACCAAGAGATGGATGCTCTTGATGATAAGTCGATCCTTCAGTATCGCAACATGCAGATACAACAAGGGTTTCAGAACAAAGTTCTATCAAAGGGGGTTTATTTCATAAAAGTTGTAAGTTACAAGGGTGGCCGGCGGCCTCCTTATATAGGTGAGGGAACAAGCTCTCCTCCCTAATTACTACTTCTAAATACTAATAAAATAAAGAGTCCTATTCCTAAATAGTCTTCTAAAACCCCTAAATAATCCTACTAAAAAGGAATAAACATAAAATAATAGTTGTAGTCTTTAAAGCAGAATAAAAAACCTAATTAGGTCAAAAACCCTAATCCGGCCGTGTGTGGCGGTTTGGGCCGGTCGGGCGCGTGTAGCGGCCCGGTGGGCTTGGCTGGCCGGGCGGCGGCCTTGTGTCGGGTGGCGGTGGCGGGCCTGGTGCTTCGGGCTGGTTCGATGGCAAGGGCCTTGTCCAAAAGACATGTTCTTCGTGGTTGGCTCCTTGGAATTCCTCTGATCGGACCGGTTGCCAATTTAGGGTTCGGAGCTTCTCTCTCCTTGGGCTTTCTTCCTTTCGGCTTGGGCCTTCTTCTTTAAGCTTCAGGTAGGCCTCCAAGTAGCTTCGGACGTAACCCTCCGAGGTTAGCCCAAGTGTCATGCTTCGGGGCCACGGACTCCACTTCTTCTCAGGGTTCGGCTCAGGGTCAATCTTTGACAACTCTCCTCTTCGGGCCAAGGGTTCTTGGGCTCTCTTCCTTCTGTACTCCAGGAATGCTTCTAGAGGGTCACTCAAAGAATCAGCTTCTTCCTCAGGGCTCCTAGAGGTCAGGCTAGGGGCAGGCTGAAGCTTCTCTTCGGTGCTAGGGCTCATACCTTCGGCCAACAGCATGGCTTGGGACAACATTCCATTCCTTGGAGTCTTTCTACCTGTAAGTGAAGGATTTAGTCGATATTTCTTGTCATACCTTGGTTTTAGGGCTCGTGGATGGCCTGTCCTTGAATTCAAGCGCTGCTTAAGAGGCCATAGGGTCTTGTCTCGGCTAGGTGACCCTGGTGGTGTGTAGGAGTACCGATTGGCATCGGGGCAGCATTGTTGGATCATATCAGGTTTGCATCAGTCGGGTTGGGTCGGGTGGCCCGGATCACTCCATTCCCCTCTTCTTGAAAAGGATTCGTCCTCAAATCCGCTAGAGATTTTAAAAATATTAACAAGGGTGCATCGGATTGGACCTGGTAGTTGGTGTGCGCTCCTTGGGGTTTTGGGCCGTACCGGGACTTGTACGGGTGCTCGAGGGTGATCTAGGCGTTCGGGGCACTTCGACTGATCAGAGCACTCCGTGCGATCGGGCTGATCGGGCGCCGGGGGGTGGTCGGGCGCTGGTCGCTGGTCGGGCGCCGGGGGCTGGTCGGCGCCGGGGGCGTCGCGCGGGGGCTGGTCGGGCGCCGGGTGCTGGTCAGGCGCCGGGGACTGGTCGGGCACCGGGGGCTGGTCGGGCGCCGGGGGATGGTCGGGCACCGAGGCTGGGGCCGGTTGCTGAACCTGGGCTGGGGTCGAGGCTGGTGTCGGGGATGGTGCCGAGGTTGGTGCCGGGGCTGGGGCCGGGGCTGGGGCCGGGGCTGGGGTCGGGGCTGGGTGCTGGGCCGATGCTGGCGCTGGTGCTGTTGCTGGTGCTAGCGCTGGGCGCTGGGCCGGAGCTGGCGCTGGTGCTGGTGCTAGCGCTCGACGCTGAACTGGTGCTGGCCCGGTGTTGGCCCTGTGCTGGCCTGATGCTGGCCCGGGGCTTGCCATGTGCTAGCCTGATGCAGGCCCGGGGCTGGCCTTGTGCTACCCTAATGCTGGCCCGGGGCTGGCCCTGTGCTGGCCTGATGCTGGCCCGGGGCTGGCCATGTGCTGGTCCTGTGCTGACCTGATGCTGTCCCGGGGCTGGCCCTGTGCTGGCCTAAGGCTGGCCCTGTTTTGGCGCCATAATCTTCTTCTACTTTTCTCTCCATTCTTTCGATCGTGGCTTTCATCTGGGCTATAATTCGAGAGATGGTCGGCATGGTAGCCTCCAGTAGAGATAACTTCTTTTCTGCCATGGTTAGTAAAAATAACGGAAATACAAAGGTCTCCGACTCTTTCTACCTATGAAAATTAGGGTTCGGTTCACGAAAACCCTAGGCAACGAAAGCTTAATAGAATTTCTATTTTCTTTTTTCTCTATCCCCTCTTCTTAAGAACAAGCTTACAACGAAAGAAATAAACTTGGCAAGGGTGGCCTTGCTTGATTTTGTTTTTCTCGAATTCTTTTAGGGTTTTCTTGATGGTATGATGGCCACCAGCTTTTCTTTGCCTTACAATCGAAAACTCAATACAAGAACTAAAGATAGATGAAGATTTTTTGAAAGCTATTTTTCTAAGAACACAAAGCAACGAAAGATAGGGTTTTTCAAGGATTTTCTAAGACTGAAAGTAAAGGATATGAATCCAGGGTTTCAGACCTGAAGACTGGGATAGATTGTGGTTCCTCCAGTTGAACCGAAGCTCTGATACCAAAGCTAGTGTGAACCGGCGCAGTCCTGGGAAGACGACCCTAACCACCGCAAGTCTTGAACCTTCGCTCGATCACAGATGGCACCGGGGGCGGATAAATACTAGGACCCGTCGGCTGTATATAGCCGAGAACCCGTAGTGTCTAGGAATGGCTCCACGACAGAAGGGGAATACTTCTGTTGATAATACCTACTCTAAGCTATGCACGCAGCATAAAACTAAGAATTGAGAACAAAGTTCTGATTTGTATTAATTTAATTCAAAGGGGTTCGTGTTTACAATGAGGCCGAGGCCTCTTATTTATAGGTGAGGAAGGGAGAACATGCTCTCCTTTTCCTCCTACAAAACTAGCTAATAAGCTAATAAAGAAATACAAAAAGAGTCCTAAAAAGGACTGAAACTCGGAGCCTTGTTCACCAAGGAAAAGACTCCTTCCTAAACAAAACAGTCAAAGGGAAAAGGCTGGAAATTCCAAAAAAACAGCTAAACGGGTTCTGGGAGAAATTGCCAAATAAATACCAAATAAAATAGGAAAAATAAGCCCTTTGGTATCTAGGGCACTTGATATTTCCGAAAAGGCCTGAGCCAATTGGGAGCTCGGCCAGAAGTGCTTCTCTGTGACGCCCGACATCAGGTCCGGTGCTCGGGTTTGGCTCAAAACTTGGCCTTCTCCAAATCTGTCCGGGCTTCTTGCATTCTTCTTAGTGCAGCTCTTCAGGAATGTCCACAGGAGGCTTTCAGGGTTGGTGACTAGTCCAGGGCTCGTGACAATTGGCATGGGGCCTAGTTTAGGTACTAGGCCTAGTTCTCGATCGGCTCTGGGGCCTGACTTTGGGCTCCAGTGAGTTCCAGTCGGGCCCTGATGTGACTTTAATTAGTGCAATTTAAGCTTATGAATGACCTATGATATGCCCGTGTTTATTCGTGAAATGACATGACTTTTATGCTTTTATTTGAGATTTTGTGCAAAGTGTCATTTTGTTGTCCGGTTGCCACTTTGGAGCCAAATTCGTGGTCTATTGGAGTTGCCTCTGTGCATTTTCAGGTTATGGCTTCAAAGTACGGATGACAAGGAGCGCATAGGAGCAAACGGGAGGTCATTTGGAGGCCGGACGAGGGAGATTTGAGCCTTGCAAGATCGAGCTTTCTGCAGAGTGCAGGGGTGCACGCCGTGCAGATGTGCACGCCGTGCAGGGGTGCACGCCGTGCACTGTGCACGCCGTACAGGGGTGCACGCCGTGCACTGTCCCCTGCACTATAAATACTCTTGTTTTTTGGCCATTTGGGCAATTCTATGATATATCTTAAACCCCAAATACATATCCATGAACCCTCAAACCCTAGAACACGTTTTTGGAGCAATTTGAAGCCATTGGAGCTAGGATTGAAGCCAACAAACCTTGGGAGAAGTGCTTACAAGTGGAGAAGTGAAGATCATCTCAAGGATTCATCCATGGTGTTCTTGGTGACCATTCTTCCTTCTTTTCTCTTTACTCCCTTGGTCATGTGTGGCTGAGTTTCTAGGGTTCATCTTGGATGGGTAGATTAGTTGTGCTATGATAGAGAGATGATTGTATAGAACTTGCCATGATTGATCTTAGTTGTATGAGGATGATTCCTAGACTTGTTCTTAATGCCATTTTATGCCATGTTTGCTTGATTTGGTCCATTCATTGTGATTTGATGCATGAGAGTGCTTGGATTGCATAGATTGTAGGTCTAGGGATTGAAGTGAGTGTGTTCTAAGAGATTAGATCATCTTATTTCAACCATTTTCACTTGATTTCTCTCTTGGGCATTTTATCGAACACTTGGTGTGCATGTGGATTTTCATTCAATTGAGTGTGAAAATGCTTTTTGGTGAATCTCTTAGTGTTAGGGCATTGATATGAGAGTGTTGTGCCTAGCCTTGTGGTCATAGAGTCTTAAGAGAGGGTCTTGTGTCTTGGCATTTCATCAAACACTTAGAATGCATCCTTTTTTCACTTAGCTTGAGAGCGAGAGCCTAAGTTGAGTGGTATTAGGATAGGGATTAGATGCTACGAGAGTGCATTGAGTCTATAGAAGTGAAATACATGGTCATCCGAATGCAAACTCGATCTTGATTAGCTTGTTTGTTCAATTAGACATCTTGAGCATGATGAAACTACCTACCAAGAGAACCCCTTTGTCTTTGATTTGCACCACTTTATTTCTCTTTCTTTATTTAGTTTCCTTTAAGTTTTTAATTCCTATTTCAAACCAAAACTCCTTTCAAATGAATAGACCGTCTACGAGGAATGTGAGTAGAGGCCATTGAGAGAACCCCGTGGAATACGACCTTGGTAAACCCGCTTTTATCAAGTTTTTGGCGCCGTTGCCGGGGACTCTCTCATTCCTTTGAAAGCACTTAGTAGTGGACCGATCTATTCACTTCCTTCCGCTTTACTTTTTGCTTCCTTGTTGCTCTTTGTTTACTTTATTATCCCGCATCGTTGTATTACTCGGGTGTGTTTGTTGTGCTTGTTTGCAGGAGATTTTGGGTTAGTGCATGAGGCGTTCAGCTCGTCTTCAAGCACGAATCCAAGGACTAGAACAAGTGCTCAAGTCACCTACCACTTCCCCACCTCCTATAGTTGAAGAAGAAGAAGTTGATCGCATCTCACACCACACTATGTCTCAACACGGGGATGACGATGACCAATCGGTACATTCACACCACACTAATGATGATGATCACTCACAAAGGGGTGCAAGACGTACCTTGGCGGATTATGCTCGTCCTACTCTTGAAGGGGCAGCCTCTAGCATTGTTCGAAGACCCGTCAATGCTAGGAACTTTGAGCTCAAGCCTAATATGATCCAAATGGTTCAAAATGGAGTGGTGTTCAATGGCATTGATGGTGAATGTCCATCTAGGCATCTCAAGGATTTCTTGGAGATTTGTGACACGGTTAAGAATGATCAAGTTCACCCGGATTGCATACGACTCCGACTCTTCCCCTTCTCACTCAAAGGTCGAGCCAAGTCTTGGTTGGAGAACCAACCTAGTAGAACATTCACTACATGGGAAGGCCTAGCCGAAGCTTTCCTTGAAGAATTTTTTCCTCCATATATGACGGATGCAATCCGAGACCGCATCAACCACTTCATACAACACAAGGGAGAGCTCTTCCATGAGACTTGGAATAGGTTCCAAGCCATTCTTCGGTCTTGTCCTCATCACAACTTCGCCGAATGGAGCTTGGCGGACATCTTTGCTAGGTCCCTTGATTTTGAGAATATAAGGATGATCAACCAAGCCGTCGGAGGTGACTTAAGGATGCTCACTCCGAAGATGCTCTAAAACTCTTCGCGGAGATGGCCAACAAGACAAGGAGTTGGTCTCGACAACAACCTCCTAAGTCTAAGTATGGAAGTGACACGCACTATGACTCTCGGTCCATAAGTGTTGATGCACCAAAGGATTCATCCACCTATGGGAAGAAGCATAAGTTACCGGGACATCGAGATGAAGATGATCCAATGATCGCTCTCCTTATGTCTAAGATCGACGCCATGGCTTCACAAGTAAGCAACCTAAGCATGCCTAAGCATCCCTCCAAGGTTCAATCATCTCATGTGGGTAATCCACCGGTTGCTTCGGTATTTTGTTGTGAGGGTTGCGGGGGTCAAGGCCACGATGTTAGTGCTTGTCCTTCCGCCACTCCTGAACTTGACCAAGGCGACCTTGAGGAGGTAAGCTTCGCACAAGGTCAAGGTTTCCATGGTAATTTCAGCCCCCAAGGTAACTATCAAGGTAACTATAACCGACCTTGGTACAACAAGTCTAACCAAGGTTACCAAGGCCAAGGGAGTCAAGGTAGTGGTTATAGCAAGGGCTACAACCAAGGAAATCAAGGAGGTTATCAAGGTTATAGGGGTTATCAAGGCAACCAATGGTCTCAAGGAAGTAACCTAAACCAAAGTAGCCAAGGGACTCAAGGAGGACCCCAAGGTCAAGGGCACCAAGGAGGAAATCAATGGAATCAAAGTGGACATCCAAGTCAAGGTTTCCAAGGTCCTACCCCACCGGGAATGTACAACCATAGAGGTGAAGGACCACCCGGGTTCAACAAGCCTCCTCAAAATAAGGAGGGTGGTTCTTCGATCTCTCAAGAAGACACCAATGCGGCAATGATCCAACTCATCAAGAATCAACAAGCTTCAATTGCCAATTTGGAGAACCAATTAGGACATATTTCTAAGGCACTCTCGGAGCGACCCTCGGGCACTTTACCTTCCAATACCGAGATCAACCCCAAAGGTCCGAAGCATTGCAAGGTAGTGACCATGAGAAGTCGAAGACCCTTGCAAGATACAACCTCTACTCCAATTGACTCTACAAAGGTACAAGATCCTAATCTAATGGTTGATGATGATGATATTAATGATCCTCCTTCGGATGAAGTTGAGGTTGAAGTCGAACCTCCTACGGGTAATGTGAACACTAAGGTTGCAAAGGAACCTAGTAAGGCTACATCGAGTACACCACCGGTCTCTCCTCCCGCACCGGTTGTATCTCCATACAAGCCTAAGCCTCCATACCCATCTCGATTGAAGAAGGATGGTCTTGAGAAGGTTTTCAAGAAGTTTGTGGAGCGGATTAGTCAAATGCAATTCTCTCTTCCGTTTCCCGAAGCAATGACTATGATGCCCCAATATGCTAAGTTCATGAAGGAACTCTACACCAATAAGAGAAAGCTACCGGAGACATCTCTAGTCCACCTTAATGAGGAATGCTCCGCCGTTCTCTTCAAAAGTCCACCCAAAAAGCTCAAGGATCCGGGTACCTTTACTATCCCTTGTGCTATTGGTAATATTTCTCTTGCTAATGGTCTTGCGGATCTAGGTGCTAGTATCAATGTCATGCCTTATTGCATATTTGAGAAGCTAGGGTTGTCTAATCTTCGTCCTACTCGTATGTACATTCAACTTGCGGACAAGTCGACCAAGAGTCCTAGGGGGATTGTTGATGATGTACTAGTTAAAGTAGGCCCTTTTGTCTTCCTAGTTGACTTTGCGGTCATAGATACCGATGATGTGGATGTCTCATTGATATTTGGTAGACCATTCCTAGCTACTTCTCGTGCTTTGATTGATGTGCATGACGGAAAATTGACATTGAGAGTAGGACAAGAGAGTGTCACGTTTTGCATAGCCGATGGCATGAAGTTTGCTCACGCACAAGATGATTTAGAGTACTCTTGTGATACTATTGCTTCGGCTAGTGTGTGTAGTATTTCTAACTTCGTGTGTCGAGATTCTTTGGATGTTTGCCTTAGAACGGATGTGCAGGAACATTTAGGCACCCCGGAGTTAAAAGCTCAAGTGGCTTACCTTGATGAAGGGAGAGACAAGTTAGAGGGTGAAACGGTTTTTGCTGCCCTCCCAAAGGTGGAAAGGGTAAAGACCTCCTATGAAGAACCACCTACTCTTGAGCTCAAGCCTCTTCCTGCACATTTGGAGTATGCTTTTCTCATGCCAGATTCTAAGCTACCGGTCATCATTAATTCTGAGCTTCTACCCGAGCAAAAGGACCGTCTAGTGGAGCTCCTCAAGAAGTACATGAGAGCTATTGCGTGGAGCATCTCGGATATTCGAGGTATAAGTCCCACATTTTGCTCACATCGGATCCTTATGGAGGAAGATTTCAAGCCGGTTGTGCAACCACAAAGAAGGCTAAATCCTAACATGAAGGAGGTTGTGAAGAAAGAAGTTATTAAGCTTATGGATGCGGGTATTATCTTTCCTATCTCGGACAGCCCTTGGGTTAGCCCCGTGCAAGTTGTTCCCAAGAAAGGAGGGATCACGGTGGTAGCTAATGACAAGGATGAGCTTATCCCGATAAGGACGATCACCGGGTGGCGTGTTTGCATAGATTATCGTCGACTCAATGATGCCACTAGGAAGGATCACTTCCCTCTACCTTTCATGGATCAAATGCTCGAGCGTCTCTCCGGTCACGAGTACTATTGTTTCTTGGATGGTATGTCTGGGTACTTCCAAATCCCGATCGCCTCGGAGGACATCGAGAAGACCACATTCACATGCCCCTTTGGTACTTTTGCTTATCGACGAATCCCCTTAGGGTTGTGCAACGCTCCCGCCACCTTCCAACGGTGTATGCTTGCCATTTTCGATGATTTTGTGGAAGATATCATGGAAGTTTTCATGGACGACTTCTCGGTTTTTGGGGATTCATTCGACCTATGCTTGAGGAACCTTGAGAAGGTCTTGCATCGGTGTGAAGAGACCAATCTCGCATTAAGTTGGGAGAAGTGTCATTTCATGGTCAATGAGGGGATTGTTCTTGGTCACAAGATCTCTAAAAAAGGCATCGAGGTTGACAAGGCAAAGTTGGAGACCATCTCTCAACTTCCTCCACCCTCATCCGTGAAAGCCGTGAGAAGCTTCTTGGGGCATGCCGGGTTCTATAGGCGCTTCATCAAAGACTTCTCGAAAATAACTACTCCTATGACTCGGCTTCTTGAGAAGGATGTGGAATTTCGTTTTGATGAAGAGTGCTTGCGAGCTTTTGAACTCCTCAAGGGTAAGCTCACGAATGCCCCTATACTCATTGCTCCGGATTGGTCAAAGTCATTTGAGTTGATGTGTGATGCTAGCGATTACGCCATTGGAGCGGTTCTAGGCCAACGAATCGACAAGAGATTCCATCCAATATACTATGCAAGTAAGACTCTCAATGATGCTCAAAGGAACTACACAACTACGGAGAAGGAGCTCTTGGCCATAGTGTTTGCTTTTGATAAGTTTAGGTCCTACTTGGTACTTTCTCACACTATTGTCTTCACGGACCACCAAGCTTTGAGGTACCTTCTATCTAAGACCGATGCTAAACCAAGGTTGATCCGATGGGTCCTTCTATTGCAAGAGTTTGATATTGAGATTCGAGATAAGAAGGGGTCCGAGAATGTAGCCGCCGACCACTTGTCTCGCTTGGAAGAGGCGGAAATGGTACACAATGGTAATGAAGAGATCAATGACAACTTCCCCGATGAGCTATTATTCGCTATAGCAACTTTAGAGTTCAAGGAACCTTGGTTCGCGGATTTGGCTAACTATCTTGCTAGTGGAGACTTGAAGGAGGGCCTCTCCACTCAAGACAAAAGGAAGTTCTTTGCGGATTTGAAGCATTACTATTGGGACGATCCTTTTGTATTTCGAGTTGGCTCAAATGGTATGATTAGAAGATGTGTCACTTATGGAGAGTCTAAGGACATCATGCGACATTGCCACTCCGGTCCTACGGGTGGACATCATGGAGCAAATCGCACGGCTCACAAGGTACTTGAGTCCGGATTCTTTTGGCCCTCGATCTTCTGAGATTGTCAAGACTTTGTCAAGTCTTGCGATGCGTGTCAACGTTCAGGTAACATCTCTTCCCGTAATGAAATGCCTCAAAATGTCTCGTTAGTGGTAGAAATATTTGATATATGGGGTATTGATTTCATGGGACCGTTTCCTACTTCGCATGGTAACAAGTACATATTAGTTGCGGTAGATTACGTGTCTAAATGGGCGGAGGCACAAGCTTTGCCTACCAATGATGCCCGAGTCGTAGGGAAGTTTCTTGTTAAGTTGTTCACTCGTTTTGGTACCCCTCGTGCTATCATTAGTGATCGAGGTACTCATTTTCAAGGGCAATTCGATAGAGTATGCCACCGGTTCGGCGTCACTCATCGGATGTCCACCTCGTATCACCCTCAAACTAGTGGCCAAGCCGAGGTGACCAATAGGGAACTTAAGAGAATCTTAGAGAAGACGGTCGACCAATCACGGAAAGATTGGTCGAAGAAGTTTGATGACGCTCTATGGGCCTACCGCACGGCCTACAAGACCCCTATAGGCACTACTCCCTATAGGATGGTCTATGGCAAAGCATGCCATTTGCCGGTAGAGCTCGAGCACCGAGCTTATTGGGCATTGAAATTTCTAAACCTTGATATGAGTCTCGCAGGAGAAGAGCGTAAGTTTCAGGTACATGAGCTCAAGGAGTATCGCCATCATGCGTATGAGAATGCAAAGCTTTACAAGGAGAGAACGAAGCTCATTCATGATTCCCGTTTGAAGCCGGGCAAGGATTTCAAAGTTGGTGATCAAGTTCTCCTATACAACTCTCGGCTCAAGCTCTTTCCCGGGAAATTGAGGTCTCGTTGGTCTGGCCCCTTTACGGTAACTCATGTTTTTCCTTATGGCACCATCGAGGTAATCTCTCCATCCCAAACCGAACCTTTTAAGGTGAATGGCCATAGACTTAAGCATTATGTTGTTAGTGATACTATAGGTGCTGTTGAGGTCTTGTCTTTGGTCGTGCCTTGAGTGTTCCTTGCTTCGTCGAGCTTAAGACGTTAAACAAGCGCTTCTCGGGAGGCAACCCGAGTGTTTTTCATGTCTTTTCTTCTTGATTTGATTGCATGATTGTGTGTTTTTGTGGTGTTCAAGGTCCTTGAGTTGTTGTGGTGTCCTTTGTGGTCTCGTAGGCGTTGAAATTCTGAAGTTTGGGGTCCGTTTTGGGTTGATTTGTCGGTTTTTTTGGTCGTTTTTCGTCGAAGTGAAAATTTGATTTTAGGCTGAGGAGGTGCACGCCGTGCACCACTGCACGCCGTGCATGATGCACGCCGTGCACCGTGCACGGTTTGGTGCACGGGCTGTCCAGGAGCATCAAAAAAAATTTTTCAGCTCCAGGGTGCACGCCATGCACCCATGCACGCCGTGCACCCTGCACGCGTGTACCCTTGCACGCCGTGCACCGGCTCTTTCCCTTTACTTTATTTCGGTTTGGTTAGTGGTTGAGTCATCTGATTCTTGATTTTTCTGGTTTGAGTCATTGTTCGGTTTGGTTTTGGTTCACCCAACCCCCTTATCCCTTTCCTCACCCGACCCCGACCCCAGCCTCCCTCAAATCTCTTTCCCACAGCCCCCGCCGCCGACTTTCCGACCTGCCCGCCGACTCCAATCAACCCAGCCGACGCCGCCGCCAGCTCCCATCTGCCCAACTCCTGCCGCCGCCTACTCTCTAGCCCCGACTCCCGCTCACCAATCATCTGCCCAGCCCAAGTCCTGCCCCGCCGCCAGCTTCCTCCCAGCCGCCGCCGATTCTGCCCACCCGACCACCCGCCCGCCATCTCCCAATCTCACCCGCCCGACGCCTGCCAACCTACCCGACCACCACACCGCTCAGCCGCCGCCGCCGCCGTCCCACCCGTTCCCTCTCTCTTTCCCCAGACGCCGCTCACCCACCCAGCCCCACCCGACCACGCAACCGGCGCCACCGCCGACTCCGCCCGAAACTGCCGCCGCCACTCCTGCCCGCCGCCAATTTCCAGGTTTCTTTTGGCTTAGATTTTTCTGATTTGGTTTGCTGGTGTGGGGCCGTTTGATTGTTGGTGATTGACTCAATTTGCTTTGTGTGCTTCGATGGCTTGATGAGCAGGGTTTGGAGTTATGTTGTTGCTTGATCTCATAGCTTAATTCATTGCTTGTTCCGTTCATCATGTGTGTGGGGAATGGTTTACTTACTTGATGTGCTGGGTTGGACGTAGTGCTTACAAGCTGCAATTCCGTGCCTTTCACTTGTGATTTGTTATTTGATTGGTTTGCATCAATTGCTTGATTTTGGACAGTTGGGTGAGTTCTTGCCTTGATTATTTGGTTGGTGGCTGGTTGCCTTGTGAAGGGTGATGCTGTATTGTTGCTTGGTGGTGTGGATTTGGGCAATATGCATTTTGCTTGTTGATTATTTGAATGAGAATCCTAGCTTGTTTGTTTGAAGTGGATGGTTGAATGTTCTTGATTCATGATGGTTGGCTAGGATTGGTACCTCATTGTGGTCCGAGTGTGGTTGGCTAGTTTGTTGCAGGTACTGAATTCGGGGACCGAATTCCATTCTTTCTGTGAGGAGGGGTGTGGCTAATCACCACTCGTTAATTTATTTCTGTACATTCCTCCTTACATTGTGTGGACTTAGGCTTATATGTTCTTGATTCGTGTTTTTGATCCATGATGCATGCCTTTTGCTAAGCTTGGAATTCAATGATTTGATTTTTTGCTAGCATAGGTTGTTGCATTTGAACGTGATGATCTTGAATCGTGCTCGATATTGTGCTCAATGTTTTGATCATGTGTTATGATTCGGCGCCTCGATAGGATTTGTGTTAGGAGTGTGCCCTTCTTGTTGAATCTTTGTTTGCACTTCTTTTTCAGGATGCCTCCTAAGGGTAAATCAGCTTCTTCATCCTCCGCCCCTAAGCGATCCAAGGCACCAGCTTCAAGAAGCGGAAGGGACAAACTGGGGAGTCTTCTGCTCCTCCACCACGGTCACCTTCGTCGCCTCCAGCTCCTCGTGGCGTCGACCCTCCTGAATCAGTGGTTCAGAGGATCTTCGACTTCGACCCCAGAGATCGGGCTTACAGTCGTTATCAGGTTATGGCGAGATGGCCCGTGGTGAGGCAGGGTAGATTTGATTTTGAGGGGTTGCAGAGTCGTGATGGTTGGTTGGATGCTTTGAGGACTTTGGCTGATGGAGCCGGTATTTGGCCGCTCTTGGAGGTTGACGAGAGGGCGTATGAGTGGCCTACGAAGGAGTTCTTGAGCACTCTCACCGTGGAGTGTCACGAGACCACTAGTGAGGTTTGTGTGCGCTTCAGGCTCGGCGGGATGGCGCGTGTGTGCTCCATTGACGAGTTTGGATACCGCCTTGGGTTCTATGAGTGGGCGGAGGTTCAAAGTGGCGAGCTCTCTGGGTTGGCTCTCATATCTTCTCTTGCGGGGGACGCCAAGAGTGCATTCTTCAAGGAAATTGCACCGAGGGCTAGAGTTATTCAGCTCGCTCATCCAAGGTCACAGAAGTGAATCGGCCTATGCTGAAGCTCCTTCATCACTTCTTCCGGCACTCCATCACCCACAGGAAGTCATCCTCCTCTCCAGGTGTAGTCTCAGTCAGAGATTTGTTTCTCTTTTATTGTTTGGAGAGGGGCATCAAGCTGCATCTAGGTGATTTAGTGCTAGGAGCCCTCCTTCAGATGCAAGCTAATGACACTGCTGGTGTTCTGCTGGGAGGAGGATTTGTGACCAGGTTGGTGCGTGGGTATGAGTGTCTTGATGCTTTTGGTCCTGCTCCAGCATTTGTCGAGCCTCGACCAGTTCTCTTGCGGATTGTCCTACCTACAGCTCAGATCACAGACCTTCTGGTTCCGACTTGTCGGATCTCAGATGATGACAGTGATGAGGAGGATGAAGAGATCGACCCTACTACACTTCATGAGCTTATCTCGGGGATGGGTCGCCTCATGACCGTAGTGGAGGATATGCGTGAGGGACAGAGGAGAGACAGTGCGGCGATACAGGATCTTAATAGGAGAGTTCAGAACCTCGAGGCGTACAACGCTAGGGACTTTGAGAGCCAGCAGTTTTATGGACAGCAGCTTGCTCAGGTGCATGAGGTTCAGCAGTTTCAGGGTATCCAGCTTACTCAGATTTAGCATTCTCAGTACTGGCAGCAGCATCAGTCCTACTACTACCAGGAGAGCTTCCACTCTGAGTCCGGCCCCTCCAGCACTTGGGCAGTCTTTCCACCGCCTCCCCCGTTTGACGGCTACCATCCATGGTCACAGTGGCCTGGGCACCCACGACCACCACCCCACTGAGAGCTGCAGGATCACTCACCACTTCTCAGGACTTTGGATTTTTCCTTTCTTTTCTTTCTGTTTATGACTGCATGTTTTGTTGTGTTTGACTTCTGATTTTCTTTTTCATTTCTGGCATTGAACTTGTCTTGTTGTTGGATCACACATCTCATCTGTACTCTCATCTTGTCGACTATGGGTTGTGTTTGAGTGGTGTGCCCTCCCTTGTTTTATACAGGTACCCCTGATTCAGGTCCTCGTCCTGAGCAAGTTACTTGACTCGGGATTCCATCTCCGGCTTCTCTTCTTCACCGTGCGGTATATTCGTTCCACCTTATCCTCTTCTCTCTTGATCATTGAGGACAATGCTCATGTTAGTCGTACGGGAGTTTGAGTTTTGGTGTGATTATTTGTCGGTAGAAGTCTAAAGCTATGTTTTGATGTGTTGCATGATCTTAATTGAATGTCGAATTCCTCTATTGTAGAATCGTTCGGTTCTTGACTTTTGGTGTGTAATTGAATTCAAACTTTCACCAATGATGTGTTTAGATTGTTCACTTAGAACCTATAACCAGCATGTTAGCACTAATATCAAATGAGTCTGGGCCAGAACTGAGATTTTATCACTCTCGTATGTTGGTTGATTGGTTTGATACGTGTTTTTATACCACTCGATAACACCGGTCTAGGATTGATGAAGGCAATCAGAATTTTATGCTTTTATTTGAGATTTTGTGCAAAGTGTCATTTTGTTGTCGGTTGCCCTTTGGAGCCAAATTCGTGGTCTATTGGAGTTGCCTCTGTGCATTTTCAGGTTATGGCTTCAAAGTACGGATGACAAGGAGCGCATAGGAGCAAACGGGAGGTCATTTGGAGGCCGGACGAGGGAGATTTGAGCCTTGCAAGATCGAGCTTTCTGCAGAGTGCAGGGGTGCACGCCGTGCAGATGTGCACGCCGTGCAGGGGTGCACGCCGTGCACTGTCCCCTGCACTATAAATACTCTTGTTTTTTGGCCATTTGGGCAATTCTATGATATATCTTGAACCCCAAATACATATCCACGAACCCTCAAACCCTAGAACACGTTTTTGGAGCAATTTGAAGCCATTGGAGCTAGGATTGAAGCCAACAAACCTTGGGAGAAGTGCTTACAAGTGGAGAAGTGAAGATCATCTCAAGGATTCATCCATGGTGTTCTTGGTGACCATTCTTCCTTCTTTTCTCTTTACTCCCTTGGTCATGTGTGGCTGAGTTTCTAGGGTTCATCTTGGATGGGTAGATTAGTTGTGCTATGATAGAGAGATGATTGTATAGAACTTGCCATGATTGATCTTGGTTGTATGAGGATGATTCCTAGACTTGTTCTTAATGCCATTTTATGCCATGTTTGCTTGATTTGGTCCATTCATTGTGATTTGATGCATGAGAGTGCTTGGATTGCATAGATTGTAGGTCTAGGGATTGAAGTGAGTGTGTTCTAAGAGATTAGATCATCTTATTTCAACCATTTTCACTTGATTTCTCTCTTGGGCATTTTATCGAACACTTGGTGTGCATGTGGATTTTCATTCAATTGAGTGTGAAAATGCTTTTTGGTGAATCTCTTAGTGTTAGGGCATTGATATGAGAGTGTTGTGCCTAGCCTTGTGGTCATAGAGTCTTAAGAGAGGGTCTTGTGTCTTGGCATTTCATCAAACACTTAGAATGCATCCTTTTTTCACTTAGCTTGAGAGCGAGAGCCTAAGTTGAGTGGTATTAGGATAGGGATTAGATGCTACGAGAGTGCATTGAGTCTATAGAAGTGAAATGCATGGTCATCCGAATGCAAACTCGATCTTGATTAGCTTTTTGTTCAATTAGACATCTTGAGCATGATGAAACTACCTACCAAGAGAACCCCTTTGTCTTTGATTTGCACCACTTTATTTCTCTTTCTTTATTTAGTTTCCTTTAAGTTTTTAATTCCTATTTCAAACCAAAACTCCTTTCAAATGAATAGACCGTCTACGAGGAATGTGAGTAGAGGCCATTGAGAGAACCCCGTGGAATACGACCTTGGTAAACCCGCTTTTATCAGACCCTTTCCTCTCGTCCTCCGCCGATGCTCTAGGAAGGCTCCTAGAGACTCCCAATGCTCCTCTTTACCTCCAGGGCTCGTGGCCATCAAGGTAGGACCTAGTGGAGGCCCTTGGCTTAGGGCGGGTTTTGGCCCTAGGCTTGGCTCGGAGTCTGGATCTGGGGCTTTGTCTCTCCAAGGCTCCGGAGGTGGTGCTGGCGTAGGCCTAGGCCTGGTGTAATCTCGGCCCGGTATTAGTGTTGGGGCCGGGTTGGCATCAGTCGGGTTGGGTCGAGTGGCCCGGATCACTCCAGGTGGTACCTGACACGGCCTGGGTATGCTGGTGGAGGATCGTGGGCGGCAGGTGTGACGGGGGCCGGTGCTCGGGAGCCAGAGCCGGTGTCGAGTCTGGCCTTAGTGGTGAACGCGCAGTCGTTGTGATGCGTTTCACACAAATAACTAACAAAGCTAACAAAAGCTAGGGTAGATCGTATTCCAAGGGTCTTCTAAGATTGACTACTTCAAAACTGGCAAAATACTCGAATGCAGACAAGTTGTGCGTGGTGTGAGTTCCACGACTCCTAATTCTAAGAAATGCAGAGAAATTAAAACAAATTAAACTAAAGCAGATTGGAAATTAGGGTTTGAAAACAGAGATGACAAACGAACTTAGACTTTGAATCCCCCTTCGTTCCCTAGAGCATTGGCAATCAACAGATCAATGGATTTCGATTCTCATTAAATCAATTCTAAGACACCACCATAACTCCTTACCCTTAGGTTTAATACCGGCGAACGTTCTCTCTATCCGTTCTAGCTACCAAGATTAATTAGTCGCCCGGGTACGGCCGCCTCTTGCAATGACTTAACTTAACTGGTGGCATTACTAATGAATTATGAGTTACTCTTGTAGTGGATTAACCTAACCGGTTCCTACGAAAGGCACGCTCCAATTATAAGGTTAATTGTTCAATTTGATGTTCTAAAGTAAGGCGAGCGTTCGCTTCTATCCTTAGCTTAACCAGAATCTAATCTAGGTGATCAATCCAGACAAGAAACATGAACAATGAAGAACAAATCAAACATGAATGAGAAACTGATTGAATTTCGAATCTAATCACCGCCGATCCGTGACCGCTTTAAAGCCCTGGGTCACTTAGGGTTCATCTAGTCTAAGCTCTAACGAGTTTAGCTACTCAAGTTTATCACAAAACAATCAAAGACAAAGAAAAAGTTCATCATTCAGAGGAAGAATAGAAAAGAATCTGAAAAACTTAATTTAGACGACTCTGGCAGACTTCGATCTTTGGTAAACTACACTCCTAGCTCCGGTTCTCCGAGATGAAAGGGATGGCATCACGATTTCTTTCCGGCTCTTCGAACTCTAACTCTTCGCTCCAGAACTCCAGAGAAATCGTAGGATTCTGATTCGAAAAGTATATTATAATGTAAATTATGTTGTCTCCATTGGGCCGCCGGGTTAAGTATTTATACTTAACCCTAATCAGTCGGATTTCTTCTAATATTTTCGCCGAAAATATTGAAGGATTTTCGGCGAAAATTCCTTTGCAAATGAGGGGTTCCGCCGGCTGATTCTCCTGGACTTCATTCTCGGTCGAAGACTTGATCAATTTCGCCGAAAATTCCTTCAGTTGCCAACAGCCGATTTGTGATGATATTTTCGCCGAAAATACAAGGGTATTTTCGGCAAAAATTCCTTTGTAATCCGGGCAGGAATTTTCTTGAACTTGATTGGCTCCTTTGATCGATTCCGGTTCAGTTCCTCGATGTTCCAATGCCTTAGACACGTCCTTGGTTACTTATTCGATGACAAAAACCTAGTTCAACACATAGTGATATACATTGCAGCAGTTGTTGCTGCAATTCAGGGGTAACATCAACTGCATTTCAAGCATGTTAGATTTAGGGTGTTAGATTTCAACCATGGCAGTAACTGAATGCTATAGGAATTACATACATATTTCTTATCAATTGATCCCATTAGCAAACATACAATTTAACACTTGATCATAATGCAATTCTTTTGTTAGCATGCTGCTCCAGATAAGATGAGATGAGATAGGAAAATTTCTTCTTCTTCTTCATCTGTCAACTAACTCACAGATGTGAACTCACAAAAATCAACACTACTCATACTCACACACATATCTCCCATTTATTCCCCCCCCCACAAGTCCCCTCTATATATATTTCCCCATACATAACTGACAGAAGCCCAGAAATCTAACAAGCAATGCTGTCATCCTATTTAGATTAAGTATTCAACTAAGAAGAAACCTAAAAAAAACCTATGACAAAGAATTGGTGGACATAAACTTTGCAAACATGGAAGCATCCAAATTACATGAAGCCATCAAGACAAAGCAGTTATATCATGATGATTTGATCTACATTCTCAGCACTAGGAATATGTACCAGCTCAGAACAACTTTCGAGCTATACAAGCAGCATTTTGGGAATTCCATCGATTAGGTTCTGTTTTGGGAATTCCATCGATTAGGTTCTGTTTTGGGAATTCTTATCTAGACGTAAAACAACAAGTAAGTTAATGAAAACTTACCACTAAGGAAGGCAGAAGATGAAGTTTCTGTTATACTACTTCAGGGTAACTGGTCATCTGTGAGAAAGAAGAAGATATACTGCAATGTCAGAACTAAGCAACAACCAAAACAGAAAGAAATCTAAGCCAAACCCTAAGCTAATGGAACTTACCATCGAATTCGAAGAAGGCTGAATAAGAAGTTATCTCGTCTGGCTGTTCGTCATCGGCGCTAATTCTTTAGACTTCTGAGATATCCAGCAATTGAGTAGAAGAAGGAGGAGGAGGAGGAGGAGAAGAAGAAGAGGAAGAAGAAGAAGAAGAAGAAGAAGAAGAAGAGCAAATCGGAGAAGAAGAAGAGCAAATCGGAGAAGAACAGAGCAAATCGAAAATCTAGGGTTCATGAAATTTCATTTTTTCGAGAGAAAATGCTGCTTCGTTTTTTACCCCAGCGAAATATGGCTAAGGTCGATGAAGATTAGTGCTTAGTAATAGGTGGAGAGTTTAATGTAAAACCTATAGATAAATAATAGTGCACATCTCACCAACAAATAGGCTGTTGTCCTAGCGGTTAGGCAGCATAGTTGGAAAGTTAAGGTCTTAGGTTCGATACTGAGAGCTGTACATTAATTTTTAAACTATTTAAGATTATGCAATGGTTTGAACCGTTGGTAAAGACACCATTCATATAATCTCCTAAAAGATCCTTCTATTGCCGACGATTTATTAAAATCGTTGCCAAAAGGTTTATCTTCGCCAACGATTTCTCAAAATCGTTGCCAAAAGTTGTATCTTCGCCAACGATTTTAAATCATTGGAGAAAATATTACTTTTGCCAACTATTTTAAATTCGTTGGCAGAAAACCGTTGCTAAAACTGCAGTTTTTTATAGTGAACAGCCAGAATCGGATAAGCACAATCAGAGTTCAAAGAGTCAAACCGACATTCAGAAAGTTAACATTATAGCAAAGTGGACCCTAATCATGGCAAGACTATCACAAAGCAGGAGATGACGGCATAATATGATCTCAGATGGCAAACACGATAATCTGAACGAGAATGAACACGTACGGCAGCCAAATGATCAAAAACAGTTCATGGTCAAACCGACCTTTCTCACAAGTCAACATAACAAAGAATCAATCGTATGCATAGCAACACATGATCAAATGATATGGAAATTAAGCATGGAACTCCCTAAGCATGCAAGAACAGTTCAACAAGTTTAGCTAACCTAGTTCACACGAAATAAGTCGGCACGCAAATCGAGGCAAACCAAAAAGTTAACCAAAAGTCAACCCCAACGAAATTCAGCAATCCATATGTCAAAAGATTCGTATTGAAAATTTCTACAACTTACCTTGAAGCCATGGATGCGAAAAACGAACGGTTTGGGAGAAATCGGTGAAAAACTCTGAAAATAAGGGTTTCGGTGAACTGGAGCTGTAGAGCTCCGATTCAAACGTTCTAGGGCTCAAAATGATAGGAAGGAAGAGGCGAGTTGAGTGGCGGTGGTCGGTGATGGCGGCGGCGTCAAACGGCGGCGGTGGCGAGAAATAGTGGTGGCGGTCGGCGATTTTGAAAAACAAAGGGGAGGGGGTTTTTTCGGGTTTGGAACGAAAATGGCAAGTGAGAGAGAGGGTCTGAAGTCCGGATTTTTAAGTGGAGGATTGGGTGGTTTTCAAAAGGATTTTCGGTGAAAATAAAAGGGTGTTTTCGCCGAAAACAAACGTTCAAATGCACTGCCGGTTTTCAAAGAGATTTTCGCCGAAAACACTCAACTTTTCGAACCGAAAATATGAAACAGGAGACCGGGTTCAAAAATTCAAAAGGCGATTTCGCCGAAAATAGGGGTGATTTCGCCGAAAATTATGAACTACTCGGGTGAAAATATTTTCGCAAATCCGGCCAACTTCAGAAAATCACAGTTAAATCCACAAAAATCGGAACAACCTCAATCAACTTGCGACTGACACTACGACACGCAGTCTACCCATGAAAAATAAGAAAACAAACAAACTGACACTTTTGGCTCCCCCAAACCGACTCTAAAACACTAAGGTTGACACAAATCAAATACGGACTCCAGCCGTGGGTTGCCTCCCACGAAGCGCTCTTTTATTAACGTCATTGAGCTGGACGATACCTGAACGGTATTAGGAGACATCCCAACTCAGATTCTCCTTAACGCTCGCGTCGGAGTTCATGAAGTACAGCTTCGGGACTTCTCCGGTAAGCGTGAATCTCTTCCCGTTCGCATGCAAGAGCTTGGTACGTCCATCGGGAAAATGATCAATGATCTTGAACGGTCCGAACAGCTCTCTGGAGAGGTCATCCTTCTTGAGTGTTACGATGGAAGGAATGAGGACTGTCGGCTTCTTCTTTTCTTTTATCTCCGGCTTGGTATCACCAGGATCGGTGATCGTCAGTATTTCTTTAGGAGATGCTTTCGGCTTCTCCCTCCATACTTGTTCCGGCGCCGGTTTCTCGGAATGATTTGATGGTGCAGCTGGCTCGGTGGAAGACTTTGGGTCTTCGTCTTCTTGTTCTTTCCCCGAGGTCTGCTCGGTTTTGTGCTCGGTGGCTTAGAAGAGGCTTGCAGTTCCTTCTTCTTCTTCTTGAGCGACTTCTGAACCAAAGTTTCTGGCTTCTTCTTAATAACCTGTTCAATATCTGCAGCAACAACTGATCTAGAGACACTGGAAGAAGCATTAGTAACGGAGTTGACCGAAGTCAACTCCACAGTTTCAACAGCTAGGCAGTGAGATTCTTCATTCTTAGAGTCATATTTCATGCCATCTTTACGACGGAACGTCTTCGTTTCTTTACCGACCCTTAGAGTTAAAGAACCATTTGGAACGTTAATATTCATTCCAGTAGTAGCCATGAAAGGTCGACCTGTGAGAATGGTAGAATCATCCGTACTATTATCCATAATCACATAGTCAGCTAAGAACGTGAATGGACCACATTTAGTGACAACGTCTTTGAATCTCTCCCTTAGGGGTTTTAAGTGATCTATCAGCAAAGACAAGTTGCATACTAGGCGGTTCAAGTTCTCCTAGGTTCAATTTTCCAAACAGGCTCATAGGCATGACATTAACAGACGCTCCTAGATGAACTAAACAACGATCAATCTCAACATCATTAATGACCAAAGGTAAAGTAAAAGAACCAGGATCAGATAACTTAGCTGGATATGGAGAGGCAGGTTTCTTAATACGAATGTCAGGATATCCTTCCTTGTTCCCCTTCATGCCAGTCTCGATCCTTGCATTTGGCAGCAATGCTCTTGGAAAAGGAGGCTTCACGACGTACGGTGCAAGAGGAGGATCATCCTCCTTAGGCGCCGGTTCCTGCTTTTCTTCTTCCTCTGGAGTTTCAGCGATCCTGCATAAGACAGAACAAGCATCAGCAATTAAGTTTGGGAGTTTTCGAGCGGTTACCATCTTGGCTTGCTCCTTTCTCGGATTCGGCTCTGTCTGGCTTGGAAGTTGGCCAAATGGTCGACCAGATGCTAGCATGCTCGAGATGTTGTTCACGGCTTGCTCAATTCTTTGTCCAGATGCTATCTATTCTTGATTGAGAAGAGCTTGAGCCTTGAACTGACTGTCATGATCATCGAGTCTTGTGATGATCTGGCTGAGCTTCTTATCTAGGTCACTGACATTGTTCTCTCTTTGATGCTGCTGCCCTGGACAGGTATTATTAAGATATTGATTCTGGCGATTGCCAGGAGCAGTTCCATAATTACCCGGATTGCGATGCGGGGCTGGTAGACACCTGCCGGCGGATGGTTAGGCTTCTGATCCTGAGATGGACCAGCTGGGCGGTTATTCTGGTTCTGGTTATGGTTGGCGCCAGCATTGTAGGGAGGTCTGTCTTGATAGTTCCCTTGCTGTCTGAAGTTACGGTAGCCAGCATAACCATTCTGATTATTAACGAAGCCTTGTTGAATGAAATTTACCTCTTCGGCAGACCAGACTTCTGCCTTACCAAAATTCTGACAACGGCCTCCGTTATGTGCACAAGCTCCACACCACTCGCAATCGGCAACGTAGACAGAAGCTGCGGGCGGCTTGATCGGTGTGGTAGACTTCTTCAAATGCTTCTCTACTTCTGCTTTGATTGTAGCTTCGAGATCTAGCTTGCTCCTTGATCTTCAGATTGTCGTTCCCAGTTCCTTAACTTGGAAGCACAGTTTGCGAAGTGAAGAAGAGCAGCTTCAGGTGTTAGTGTAGTGCAATCCCCTTCAGCTAGAGAATTGACCCACTTGGCAGATTCTTCTCGAAGTCCTCGAGCAAAAATTTCAGCTAACTACCTCTGCTCGAATCCATGATGAGGGCAGGTGTAGAGAAGTTCTTGGAATCGATTCCAAGTATCATACAAGCTTTCTCCTTCTTTCTGAGAGAATCTGGCGATGCTGTCCTTGATAGTAGTTGTTCTGGCCGGAGGGAAGTATTCTTCAACGAAATCCTGAGCCAGAGTATCCCAATCAGTTTAATAGCCAGGTGGTTTGCCAGTAAGCCACCTCTTAGCAGGGCCATTCAGAGAGAACGGGAAAGCTCTCAGACAAAGAGTGTTTTTGTCGAGGTTTCCGCTCTTGAAAGTGCTGCAGAGATCAAGGAAGTCTGCAAGATGAGTGCACGGATTATCTAGGGGTCTGCCTTCAAACTGTAAATCCCTAGAGATCATAGTCAAGAATGGAATCTTGATCTCATAGTCAGGATCTCCTTCAATGCGCGGAACGGCAATGGCAGATCGAACGCTAGTCGTGCTCGCCTTGTTGTAGTCTGCTATACTCTTCTGTGCAGGTGGTGGTGGCGGCGGTGGATCGCCATTCGGTGGTGGTGGTGGTAATCTATCATCCATGGCAGGAGATGGAGGAGGTGAGAGTGACTCGGTGTATGAAGCGGATGAAGATGACAGTACAGGTGAAGATGGAGATGAGGAACTCTCCTTCAGTTCCTCGATCTTGATCGGAGTGATGAATGGATTGGATCTTCCTTTCTTCAGAATCTGTGATCGTACAGGTGGAGCAGAACTGCCTGGTCTCTCTGCACTGTTAGCCTGTTCGGTTTGAGAGCGAGTCCAAGGACGGTGAGGCATACACCTGTAAACCTACAGATAACAAAGACAACCAAAAGCAGTGTAAAATCGAAGTGGATGGAAAGGTGAAAGATGGAAAGTAGAAGAATAAATTGCCAGTTCTTCTTTCGAACAATCAAAAGAAGTCCCCGGCAACGGCGCCAATTTGGTGAACGCACAGTCGTTGTGATGCGTTTCACACAAATAACTAACAAAGCTAACAAAAGCTAGGGTAGATCGTATTCCAAGGGTCTTCTAAGATTGACTACTTCAAAATTGGCAAAATACTCGAATGCAGACAAGTTGTGCGTGGTGTGAGTTCCACGACTCCTAATTCTAAGAAATGCAGAGAAATTAAAACAAATTAAACTAAAGCAGATTGGAAATTAGGGTTTGAAAACAGAGATGACAAACGAACTTAGACTTTGAATCCCCCTTCGTTCCCTAGAGCATTGGCAATCAACAGATCAGCGGATTTCGATTCTCATTCAATCAATTCTAAGACACCACCATAACTCCTTACCCTTTGGTTTAAGACCGGTGAACGTTCGCTCTATCCATTCTAGCTACCAAGATTAATTAGTCGCCCGGGTACGGTCGCCTCTCGCAATGACTTAACTTAACTGGTGGTATTACTAATGAATTATGAGTTACTCTTGCAATGGATTAACCCTAACCGGTTCCTACGAAAGGCACGCTCCAATTATAAGGTTAATTGTTCAATTTGATGTTCTAAAGTAAGGCGAGCGTTCGCTTCTATCCTTAGCTTAACCAGAATCTAATATAGGTGATCAATCTAGACAAGAAACATGAACAATGAAGAACAAATCAAACATGAATGAGAAACTGATTGAATTTCGAATCTAATCACCGCCGATCCGTGACTTCTTTAAAGCCCTGGGTCACTTAGGCTTCATCTAGTCTAAGCTCTACCGAGTATAGCTACTCATGTTTATCACAAAAGAATCAAAGACAAAGAAAGAGTTCACCATTCAGAGGAAGAAAGAAAAGAATCTAAAAAACCTAATTTAGACGACTCCGGCAGACTTCGATCTTTGGTAAACTACACTCCTATCTCCGGTTCTCCGAGATGAAAGGGATGGCGTCACGATCTCTTTCCAGCTCTTCGAACTCTAACTCTTCGCTCCAGAACTCCAGAGAAATCGTAGGATTCTGATTCGAAAAGTATATTATGATGTAAATTATGTTGTCTCCATTGGGCCGCCGGGTTAAGTAATTATACTTAACCCTAATCAGCCGGATTTCTTCTAATATTTTCGTCGAAAATATTGAAGGATTTTCGGCGAAAATTCCTTTGCAAATGAGGGGTTCCGCCGGCTGATTCTCCTGGACTTCATTCTCGGTCGAAGACTTGATCAATTTTGCCAAAAATTCCTTCAGTTGCCAACAGCCAATTTGTGATGATATTTTCGCCGAAAATACAAGGGTATTTTCGGTGAAAATTCCTTTGTAATCCGGGCAGGAATTTTCTTGAACTTGATTGGCTCCTTTGATCGATTCCGGTTTAGTTCCTCGATGTTCCAATGCCTTAGACACGTCCTTGGTTACTTATTCGACGGCAAAAACCTGTGCTAACATAAAAACACTAGAAAACCATCAAATAGACCCGAAACGGGCCAAGGTAACACAAATGGCACGAGATAGGGCAATCGATTCAATATTCGTTGTTCTACCCTAAAAACCATGTCGTAAGCAAAGAAATGTCGCTTAAATGAGGTTGATAATCACGTCAAATCGAGTGTCATCACTTAGTCCTGCGCTCATTGGGAACATTCCTATTTCGTATCAAGAAAAGAAACCAGATTAGTCAAACTAAGAACCTACCCCACACTTAGTAGAAAAACTCAATTTCACAAAGAAATGAGGAAAACCGAGTGGGGGTAAGCAAAGCAAGTATTCGGTAATCACAATTAATCACAAAGCACGCAGAGGATTAGCCAGAATGATAACAGCACAACTATAGTTCAGAAGTCAAACCAACATTCAAAAAGTCAACATTGGAACACATTGAACCCTAATCATGGCAATTACTAGCTCAAAGCGGGAAATGACTGCATAACATAAGCTCTGACAACCAACAAAGAGATATGAACGTGAATGAACAAACATGATAGCCAAATGAGCAATAACAGTTCATGGTCAAACCGACATTTCATAAAAAGTCAACACCGCAAAGAATCATCCTTTGAGCATAGCAAATCATGTCGAAGTGGTATCAAATTTCAGCACAAACCTCCCTAAGCATATGCTAGAACAGTCCAAAGCAATCAGTTCACCAAAATTCTCACGAAACAGTTGGTACGCAAATCGAGGTAGACCAAAAAGTCAACCGAAGTCAACCCTGACGAAATTCAGCATTCTATATGTCAAAAGACTCATAATGAAAAACTCTACAACTTACCTTGAAGTCATGATGGCTGAAAATGAACAGAATGAGAGAAATCGGTGAAAAACTTAAGAAATTAGGTTTCGGTGGAACTGAAACTCTAGAGCTCCGATTCGGACGTTCTACGGCTTAAAACGATTAGGGGAGGAAGGGGAGACTCGCGACGGCGATCGGCGATGGCGGCAGTGGCGGGAAGTGGCGGCGGCGGTGAAAATTAGGGTGGCGGTGTTTTTTTTGAAGGGGGGTTATTTCGGCTTCGAAAATGTGAGGGGGGAGAGAGAGAAGGACCAGAAAAAGAAAGGAAATAGGGGATAAGATTTTTTGGATTTTTCAAAATTTTTCGGCGAAACGAAGTGCAATTTTTCGCCGGAAACATTAGTTCAAATCGTCTACCAGTTTTTAAAGTCAGTTTTCGCTGAAAAGTAGGGTACTTTTCGCCGAAAAGTTTATAAAAAATCGGTCAGAAAACACAGTGGGTTTTAAAGAGGAGTTTTTACCGAAAAGTGAAGTGCTTTTCGCCGAAAACTTTGACCTGCAAGTTTGAAAAACATTTTCGCAATTCCGGCAAACTTCAGAAAATCAGAACTAATTTCACAAAAATCGGAACAACCTCAAACAACTTGCGATTGAAACGATGACACACAAACTACACACAAAAAAACAAGAAATCATGCAAACTGACACTTTTGGCTCCCCCGAACCGACTCTAAAACACTAAGTTCGACACAAATTAAAAACTGACTTCAGCCGTGGGTTGCCTCCCACGAAGCGCTCTTGATTAACGTCCTTGAGCTGGACGATACCTGGACGGTATTAGGAGACATCCCAACTCAGGATCTCCTTAACGCTTGCGTCGGAATTCATGAAGTAGAGCTTCGGGGTATCTCCGGCGAGCGTGAATTTCTTCCCGTTAGCATGAATGAGCTCAGTACGTCCACCGGGAAGATGATCAGCGATTTTGAACGGCCCAAACAGTTCTCTTGAGAGATTATCCTTGGCTAGTGTTACAATGGAAGGAATGAGAACAGTCAGCTTTGTCTTCTCTTTAACCTCCGGCTTCATTTCACCGGGATCTGTGATCTTTGGCGCTTCCTTGGGAGATGCTTTTGGCTTTTCCTTCTTTACTTGCTCCTGCGCCGGTGGCTTGGTAGGAATTGGTGATGCAGCTGGCTCGAAAGAGGATGGCGGAGCAACTGGTCTCCAGACCATTTGAGTCTTCTTCCAATTCTTCTTCCGTAGCCTACCAGGTTCCTTGCTTGGTGGTGATTGAGAAGAAGAGGCTTTCAGTTCCTTCTTCTTTGGCGGCTGATCACACTCGATTTGACGTGATTATCAGTGTCATTTAAGTGATATTTCCTTGCTTAAGACATGGTTTTCAGGGTAGAATAGCGAATATTCACTTAACTGCTCTATCTCGTGCCATTTGTGTTACTTTGGCCCGTTTCGAGTCTATTTGATGGTTTTCTAGTGTTTTCATGATAGCACAGGTTTTTGCCGTCAAATAAGTAGCCGAGAACGTGTCTAAGGCATTGGAACCTCGAGGAACTACACCGAAACCATTCCAAGGAGTCGATCAAGCCAACTCAAAGCCTGCCCCGATTTACACTGCAGTTTTCGGCGAAAACCCTTCAGGTTTTCAGTGAAAACTCGAGAAGAAATTGGCTGAGTTCACAAAGAGAAGTTTTTGGCAAAAACTCCAAGTTCTCGCCTAAAACCCTAAGTCCGAAAATCACAGGAGAATCAGCCGACGGAAGCCTTCATTTACACTCAAGTTTTCGGCAAAAACTCAGCAAGTTTTCGGCGAAAACTCCAGACAAAATCCGACGGTATTAGGGTTAAGTATAAATACTTAACCGGCGGCCCAAAAAGAAGATATACCTCATAATACATTATAGTTTCAGAATTCTGACGAGTTCTGGAGCAGAGTTGAGAGTTCGAAGAGCCAGGAAGAGATCGTGACGCCATCCCTTCATCTCGGAGACTCGGAGCTAGGATTGAAGATTACCGGAGAATGAAGCTTTGTGATGAACCCGTCGTTGTGCTGGTTTAAACAAATAACTAACAAAGCTAACAAAAGCTAGGGTAGATCGTATTCCATGGGCCTTCTAATAATCGACTACTCAAATAAGCTGGCAAATTACTCAGATTAAACACTTCGTGCGTGGTGTGACTTCCACGACTTCTAATTCTAAGAAATGCAGAGAAATTAAAAATTGAAACTAAAAACAGATTGGAAATTAGGGTTGAAAACAGATATGACAGACGAACTTAGACTTCGAATCCCCCTTCGTTCACCAGAGCATAGGCAATCAACAGATCAGCGGATTTCAATTCTCATTCAATCAATTCTAAGACACCACCATAACTCCTAACCCTTAGGTTTAAGACCAGCGAACATTCGCTCTATCCGTTCTAGCTACCAAGATTAATTAGCCGCCCGGGTACGGTCGCCTCTCGCAACGACTTAACTTAACTAGTGGAATTACTAACGATTTATGAGTTACTCTTGCAGTGGATTAACCCTAATCGGTTCCTACGAAAGGCACACTCCAATTATAAGGTTAATTGTTCAATTTGATGTTTTAAAGTAAGGCGAGCGTTCGCTTCTATCCTTAGCTTAACAAGAATCTAATCTAGGTGATCAATCCAGACAAGAAACATGAACAATGAAGAACAAATCAAACATGAAAGAGAAACTGATTGAACTTAGAATCTAATCACCGCCGATCCGTGACCGCTTTAAAGCCCTGGGTCACTTAGGGTTCATCTAGTCTAAGCTCTAAGAGTTTAGCTACTCATGTTCTACAAAAAAGAATCAAAGATAACCAAAGAGTTCATCATACAAAGGAAGAACAGAAAAGTATCTGAAAAAACATAATTAAGACGACTCCGGCAAAACTTTGATCTTCCGGTAGACTGCAATCCTAGCTCTTTGAACTCTTTCCGGCTCTTCGAACTCTAAACTCTCCTTCAGAACTCTTGAGAGAATCCTTGAAGTATTTGGTATTAGTTGGAAATTATGATTATGAAAAGTATATCTTGATTTGGGCCGCCGGTTAAGTATTTATACTTAACCCTAATACCGCCGGATTTTAACTGAGATTTTCGGCGAAAATATGAAGGAATTTTCGCTGAAAATTCCTTTACAAAATGGGTTGTCTGCCGGCTGAATTCTCCTGTGTTTTTCGGACCGATGATTTTTGACAAAAACTTCATATTTTCGCCGAAAACTTCTTTGGTTGAGCTCCAGTGGATTTGTTCATGTATTTTCGCCGAAAACCCTAGGTGTTTTTTCCGAAAATTCCTTTGTAAAACGGGGCAGGATTTGGTTTGATTTGGTTGGCTCCTTGGAACGATTCCGGCGTGATTCCTCGAGATTCCAACGCCTTAGACACGTCCTTGGCTACTTATTTGACGGCAAAAACCTGTGCTAACATAGAAACAGTAGAAAACCATCAAATAGACCCGAAATGGGCCAAGGTAACACAAATGGCACGAGATAGGGCAATTGATTGAATATTCGTTATTCTATCCTAAAAACCATGTCTTAAGCAAGGAAATGTCGCTTAAATGAGGCTGATAATAACGTCAAATCGAGTGTCATCAAAATACCCCACACTTAAGCTTTTGCTTGTCCTCAAGCAAACTTAATAGAAACGCTCATGTTCACAAATGATAAGATCGATAAAATTGGAGCTCAATCAAACACAATGAATTATTAGAAATATAGATCCTAGAACAAGAAACCTAACATGCATACAGATCAACCAAACAACCTGGTCTCACTAATAAACTGCACACGACAAGTAATCGTAACCAATTATGCACGAATTTGACCTAACCGACCAGACTCCTCACACAGGAAATATTTAGTAAATCGGGAACTCTTACTCTCTGTGTTTAAGGACGTGTTTCTGCTCTCAATCATTTTCTGTTACTGAATTCTGTCATAAGTTTCAATTCGACCACATCTCCACCACTGTGATAACACGAGCACTAGTCAAGAAGGACTACCCTGCTAGGACTGTAACGAATTCTACACTACAAGGGTTTATGATGAGATGGATGATGGGAAAATATAATGATGGCTTTGGTGCGGTGTAGCTTTCGACTAACTTCCCTCGAATCTAATATGTGGCTTCCTACCGTCTAACTAGACACGGGTGGAATAGTGAATGCTCGTCCTAAGATACCCTCAAGCAACCTAGCACTTATTTTCTTTTAACACATTTTTTCGATTTTCTGACTTTTCTTTTTGACTTCATTCTTCCATATGTAGAGAGAAGAACATTTATTGAACTTAAAACTTTTTTGGCTTTTCTGATTATTCTTCTTTTTCTATTATTTTTTTCTTTTGTGCCGATTCTTTCTTTTAGTTGCTAGAGGGGATTACACGTTTGGACATAATAGCTAAGACCACCTGTTTAATGGCTATAAGAAGGTTACCACAAACCGACTTCCGGTAGGTCAATCTAGAACTACAACCACAGGGGATCAACGGGGAATGAAAGAATGGGAAATGTCTGTAATGTATTATCGAACCGAAAGAACAGGCCAAGCTCAAGGGTTTAAACCTAATGGATTTAACGTTTGGTAGGCTATCTGGCTTAGTAGCTGAATCTAGGTGCCCCTATCATTCTAGAACTCGTGTCATCGTGTGGTATCGAGTAGGTCTCATGCAAATTCTAACTCATTCAAGCAAACAGAAAATCACTCAGAAAGAATTGAAATTGCAAATTACGTGCAATGGATCAAAAGCTCACATTTTGGTTTGCTAGTCGAATTCGGTCATTTTCATGCAATCAAGGCTACAAACTACAAGTGTGATTTTAAAAATTATGTTCTGACCAGGCAATTTAGCATCAAAGTATACACGTTGGTTCTCAAGTTCTAGGTTAAGCAGTCTAAGCATCATTATGAAAGTTTGAACAGCAACTTAATATCAAAAATCAAGAACTGAGCCATTCTAATGCTAGAGAGATTGGACAGGAATCACGAGGCACACAAAAACACAATCAAGGGCAATCAAGTTCATGCAAGGTTCTCTAGCATCCTACCCCACACTTAAATCGGACTGTGTCCTCACAGGACTAAAATTAGAGTTTAGAGTGAAGTAGAAGAACCTGGACCGAGATGGTTGGCATAGGGGATGAGCACGGATCCTCGGAGCGGAGGGAATCTACCCAAGCGAAGCAAAGGGAATCTCCCTACTGCCTACAAAACAAAAACAAATGAAACATAAAAAGGAAACCGGGACAAGTGTCCCGGATCCACACAGAAAAAAGTTGAATCGAAATCAGAAAAGAATAAATAAAAAGAAGGGACAAGAAAGAGTATACAACCCGGTCACTGCTCGTTAGGCGCGTCGGGAGGTGGAAAGTGGAGGAAGTCACCGAGCTGACGTTGCCACGACAGTTGTGCCTCATACCGCTCGTCGGAGCGGCGCATATGTTGCTGCATAATAGTCCATCTCGCCTCTTGAGTGGCGTTGTCGGTGGTGCGCCACTCCTGCAGTCGTTCATACAGCTCTCCAACATCCGCGGGGTGCGGGTGGTGCTGCGGGTGAGGCGCCTGATATGGATCTGGAATGAGCGGCGGCGATTGGTGTGCATCCCTGCCTGATGGTGTGGCGAGGGTGTATGATCATGAAATTCTGGCTCGTACTGAGGCTGAGACTCCTTAGAATCATCTTCTTCCTCCGACGCATCCTCGTTCTGGGGAGGAGGATCTGCTGCTACCTGGGGACTGAGGTCCAGCTCGAGGTTGTACTCGACCACCAAATCGCCTCCAACGGTGCTTACTCTGCGGCGGGGGATGTTCGGGCCATATTCGTGGCTGAGGCCGAAGGAGATGATGAGTCGGCCTACAAAGTTGCCTCCCAGGAGTGAGCGAGGTGGCTTTGACCTCTGAGTGTTCTTGCGGAGTAGTCGGGCAAGCACCCATCCGGGGTGAAGAGGATAGCTCTGCCGAATGGCGCGATGAAGAAGAAGCTCCTCTCGGCTGATATGGTGGCGGTCCTTCTCTGGAGCATATAAAAGAGAACGACGCCAAACCATGTGAATGAATTTATAGAGAGGGTGAGAAAGAGACTTAACTGAATTATGCTTCGTGAGACGATCGCCGGGCACTCCAGTCATGTTGCTCCAGAGTGCATGGTACTCCTCTCCGCCGTCATCGTCGTTCTCCCAGCCGAGGTAATGACCATTGTAGTGCTCGTGGGGAATGCCTAGATGAACTGCAAACTCATCACAGGTGAGTGTCCTGTGTACCCCACCCAGATAGAAGGAAACGACCTTCTTGCCCTGCCTCTTCTTGTGCTCGTCTAGATCGAACTTCACCCAAAACTCCTGTAGAGCGACTTCTGGGAAGTCGGCGGCTAGCATGGTCAGCTCCAGCAAGCCAGCATGTGTCAGTGCATCAAACACGTTCCGGTGCCAGTCCTCATCATGATCGAAGAGCGACTCCATGGAAAGGGGGCGAACAACAGCTCCAGGGATATTCTCGAGCTTCTGGTAGCACTCGAAGTAGTACGGGGGCAGGCGAGCAACGGTGTGGTGGTACCCAACACGGCCACGGAAAGCTGGCAGAGGGCCATGGATGGCAGGTGTGACGGGAGCGGGAGCTCGGGAGCTGGAGGTGGTGTCAAGTCTCTGCTTGGTCCTGCGCTCATGAGTTACGTTCCTTAAGCAAGAAAAACAAACCAGATTAGTCAAACTAAAACCCTACCCCACACTTAGTCGAAAAACTCAATTTCACAAAGAAATGAGGAAAACCGAGTTGGGGTAAGCAAAGTAGATTAACCGGTAATCCCAAACAATTAAAATACATGCTTAGGACACAACCAGAATGGAATTATCACAATCAGAGTTCAGAAGTCAAACCGACATTCAAAAAAGTCAACATAATCGAACATTGAACCCTAATCATGGCAAGACTATCATAAAGTGGGAAATGACGGCATAATATGATCTCAGATGGCAAGCACAATAATATGAACGTAAATGAGCACATAAGGCACCCAACTGATCATAAACAGTTCATGGTCAAACCGACATTTCTCGAAAGTCAACACCACAAAGAATAGTTCTTATGCAAAGCAACACATGATCAAACGATATGAAAATTAAGCACAGTACTCCCTAAGCATGCTAGATCAGTCCAAAGAGTTCAGCTAACCTAGTTCACATGAAATCAGTCGGCACACAAATCGAGGTAAATCGAAAAGTCAACTGAAAGTCAACCGCGACGAAATTTAGCATTCAATATGTCAAAATATTCGTAATGAAAAGTTCTACAACTTACCTTGAAGCCATGGGTGCTGAAAACGAACGGAGAAAGAGAAATCGGAGAAAAACCGAAAATTTTAGGGTTTGGCTGAACGGGAGCTCTAAAGCTCCGATTTGACTGTTCTAGCGCTCGGGTTGATCGGAAATGGAAGGGGAGACGTGCGGCGGCGGTCGGCAACGGGCGGCGGCAGTGAGTTTATGGTGGCGGCGACGAGTTTTCAAAAACAGAGGGGAGGCTTTGAAATTTTCAAAATTGGAAAGTGAGGAGAGAGGGAGACACGACCGGGAATTAAAAGGATAAGTCCAAAAATTTTGCCTTGAGTTTTCGGCGAAAATTAGTGCAATTTTTCGCCGAAAACATCAGTTAAAAAGCACTGCCGGTTTTCAAAAGGATTTTCGTCGAAAATTTTAAATAGTTTTCGCCAAAAATGTTAACAAAAATCGTCTGGAAACACAGTGAGATTTTAAAGGGAATTTTCGCCGAAAACAGGGTATATTTTCGCCAAAAATTTTGAACTGCACGATTGAAAATATTTTCGCAATCCCGGCAAACTTCAGAAAATCACAGTTAAATCCACAAAAATCAGAAAAACCTCAAACAACTTGCAATTGACACTACGACACACGAACTACACACGAAAAATAAGAAATCAAACAAACTGACACTTTTGGCTCCCCCGATTCGACTCTAAAACACTAAGGTTGACACAAATAAAAAAACTGACTCCAGCCGTGGGTTGCCTCCCACGAAGCGCTCTAGATTAACGTCCTTGAGCTGGACGATACCTGGATGGTATTAGGAGACATCCCAACTCAGGTTCTCCTTAATGCTAGCATCGGAGTTCATGAAGTAGAGCTTCGGGGTATCTCCGGTGAGCGTGAATTTCTTCCCGTTAGCGTGTGTTAGCTTGGTACGTCCGTCGGGAAGGTGCTCAGTGATCTTGAACGGACCAAAGAGCTCTGTCAAGGGATCATCGTCTACGAGGAAGACGGTGGAAGGGATGAGAATCATTGGCTTTGTCTTCTCTTTAACCTTCGGCTTTGTATCACCAGGATCGGTGATCGTAGGTATTTCCTTAGGAAATGCTTTCGGCTTCTCCTTCAATACTTGTTCCGGCGCCGGTATCTTGGAACGAATTGGTGATGCAGCTGGCTTGGTAGAAGGTGGCGGCACAACTGGTCTCCAGACCATTTGAGTCTTCGTCTTCTTGTTTTTTCCCCCGAGGCCTGCTAGGTTTTGTGCTCGGTGGTTTAGAAGAGGCTTTCAGTTCCTTCTTCTTTGGCGGCTTCTGAGGAACAGATTTGGGTTTCTGCTTGGTAATCTATTCAGCACCTGCAACAGCAATTGAGCTAGGAACACTAGAAGAGACGTCAGTGACGGAGTTGACCGGAGTCAACTCCACAGTTTCAACAGCTAGACAATGAAATTCTTCACCCTTAGGATTATATTTCATTCCGTCTTTAAGGCGGAATGTTATCGTTTCTTTACCAACCCTCAAAGTTAAAGAACCATTTGGAACGTTAATTTGCATTCCAGTAGTAGCCATGAAGGGTCGTCCTATGAGAATGGTATAATCATCTTTACTAGTATCAATGATAACAAAGTCAGCTAAGAACATGAAAGGACCACATTTAGTAACAATGTCTTTTATCTCCCCCTTAGGGGTTTTAAGTGATCTATAGCAAAGATAAGTTGCATGCTAGGCGGTTCAAGTTCTCCTAGGTTTAATTTTTCATACAGACTCATAGGCATAACATTAACAGACGCGCCAAGATCAACCAAACAACGTTCTATCTCAACATCATTAATGACAAGAGGTAGAGTGAAAGAACCAGGATCAGAACACTTAGCTGGATATGGAGAGGAGGGTTTCGTGCTACGAGCATCAGAATATCCTTCTTTATTCCCCTTCATGCCAGTCTCGATCCTTGCATTTGGTAGCAATGCCCTTGGAAATGGAGGCTTCACATAGTACGGTGCAAGAGGAGGATCATCCTCCTTAGGCGCCACTTTCAGTGCTTCCTTCTTCTCTGGGGTTTCAATGATCCTGCGTAAAACAGAAGAAGCGTCAGCAGATAAGCTTGTAAACTTTTTAACAGATACCATCTTAGCTTGTTCCTTTCTCGGATTCGGCTCTGTCTGGCTCGGAAGTTGGCCAAATGGTCGACCAGATGCTAGCATGCTTGAGATGTTTTTAACAGCCTGCTCAATTCTTTGACCGGCTGCTATCTGTTCTTGATTGAGAAGAGCTTGAGCTTTGAACTAACTGTCATGATCGTCGAGTCTGGTGATGGTCTGACTAAGCTTCTTGTCCAGGTCACTGGCGTTGTTTTCCTTCTGGTACTACTGACCTGTATATGTGTTATTCAAATATTGATTCTGGCGATTGCCAGGAGCAGTTCCATAGTTACCCGGATTACGGTGTGGCGGCTGATAGACACCTCCCGGTGGATGGTTAGGCTTCTGATCCTAAGCTGGACCAGCTGGGCGGTTATTCTGGTTCTGGTTATGGTTGGCGCCATTATTGTAGGGAGGTCTGTCTTGATAGTTCCCTTGCTGCCTGAAGTTGCGGTAGCCAGCATAACCATTTTGATTGTTAACGAAGCCTTGTTGAATGAAATTTACCTCTTCGGCAGACCAGACTTCTGTCTTACCAAAATTCTGGCAACGGCCTCCATTATGTGCACAAGCTCCACACCATTCGCAATCAGCAACATAGACGAAAGCTGCCGGCGGTTTGATTGGTGTAGAAGACTTCTTCAGATGCTTCTCTACTTCGGCCTTGATAGTAGCTTCGAGATCGAGCTTGCTCCTTGATCCTTCAGATTGTCATTCCCAGTTCCTTGACTTGGAGGCACAGTTTGAAAAGTGAAGAAGAGCAGCTTCAGGTGTGAGTGTAGTGCAATCCCCTTCAGCTAGAGAATTGACCCATTTGGCAGATTCTTCTCGAAGACCTCGAGCAAAGATTTCAGCTAACTGCCTCTGCTCGAATCCGTGATGAGGACTGATGACACTCGATTTGACGTGATTATCAGCCTCATTTAAGCGACATTTCCTTGCTTGAAACATGGTTTTAGGGTAAAATAGCGAATACTCACTCAACTACCCTATTTCCTACCGATTTGGTTACTTTGGCCCTTTTGGGTCAATTTGATGGTTTTCTAGTGTTTTTGTGATAGCACAGATTTTTGCCATCATTTACGTAGCCATGGACGTATTCAAGACCTCAAGGAGTGAACTGGAATCGAACCAGAAATCAAACCAGAGTCAAACCGAAGATCCAAGTGCCCAACACAATATTTTCGCCGAAAAGACTATGAGGATTTCGGCGAAAATACCTTCAGAACTCACAGGCTGATTTACACTGAAGTTTTCGGTGAAAACTTCCTTATGTTTTCGCCGAAAATCCTAGAAGAAATCACATAGGGGATTTTAACTAAAGATTTCGCCGAAAATTATTTGATATTTTCGGCGAAAATTCCTTCCAAATCCGGCGCTGTATTGGAAACCTAATCGTACCTATTTAAATAGAGGCAGCCGGCAGACAGAGGAGAACAGACAATCATTATTCATATTATCACAAGATCAGACTTTTGAGAGTCAGCCGACTCTAGGGTCGATAGATAGAGTTTAGAGAGTTCGAAGATCCGTGGAGAGATCGTGACGCCATCCTTCACCTCGGAGAACTCGGAGCTTAAAGTTGAAGATCAAGGAGATTGAAGCTTCGCGGGAGTCGTCAGAATTAGGTTTTTCAGTTCTTATCTATTCTTCCTCTGTATGATGATCTTCATTGTTGCCTTTGATTCTCTTGTTTCGGATATGAGTAACTGAACTTGTAGAGCTTAGATTAGATGAACCCTAAGTGACCCAGGGCTTTAAAGCGGTCACGGATCGGCGGTAATTAGATTCGAAGTTCAATCAGTTTCTCTTTGCATGTTTGATTCGTTCTTCATTGTTCATGTTTCTTGTCTAGATTGATCCCCTAGATTAGATTCTTGTTAAGCTAAGGATAGAAGCGAACGCTCGCCTTACTTTAGAACATCGAATTGAACAATTAACCTTATAATTGGAGCGTGCCTTTCGTAGGAACCGGTTAGGGTTAATCCACTGCAAGAGTAACTCACTAATCATTAGTAATTGCACTAGTTAATTAAGTCATTGCGAGAGGCGACCGTACCCGGGCGGCTAGTTAATCTTGGTAGTTAGAACGGATAGAGCGAAGGTTCGCCGGTCTTAAACCTAAGGGTAAGGAGTTATGGTGGTGTATAGAAACCGATTGAATTAGAATTGAAACCCGCTAATCTTGTGATTGCCGTTGCCTTGGTGATCTAAGGCGGATTCGAAATCTAAGCTCGTCTATCTTCTCGTTAGTCAACCTTTTACTTTTCTGTCTTTTATTTTCCTTTGTTCATTAGATTAGAAGTCGTGGAACTCACACCACGCACAACGTGTTTTAACTTGAATAAATTGCCAGCTTCTTTGAGTAGTCAAGAAGAAGAGACCTCGAGTAGAATACGATCTACCCTAGCTTCATAGCTTGGTAGTATTTGATACTGCTAATACTGCAGCATCAAATTGGCGCCGTTGCCGGGGACTCTTCTAATTGTTTGAAAGAAGAGTTGGCAAATTATTCTTCTACCTTTCCGCCTTACCATTTAATTTTCCTCCATATTTCCATGATTTACCTGGGTAGTGCTTTTGAGTTTTGATTATGCAGGATTACAGGTGGGATGACCAGTACCAAGAGTGGTATGTCGATGAAGCACCGTATATTGAGGATAACCAAGAGATGTATATACTAGCTCATCAGCATCGACAACAGACGACGAGAATAGAATCCTTCTTGGAGAATATCTCTACAAAGCTACAAGCTCACAAAGAGATAGACTCACATGTTCATCAAAATCGACAACAGATGGCAAGAGTAGAATCCGCCTTGGATGATCTCATTTCGAAGCTGCAAGCTCGTAACGTAGTGGATGTCGAGCTCGAGCAACCAAATCCACTAATGGAAGAAGATGCTCAAGAGCTGTATGAAGATGAACATGACAATCTCACCGATGACTATTGCGAGCTAGAAGCATCTGATGAAGAATCCTTGGCGGTGGTGGTTGATGAAGACATAGAGCCAATCCATCTTGAAGTTGAAGCTGAAGAGGAGCACATAGAGATTGAGGAGATACCCTCACCTACACTTCCACCGAGTCAACCTGTAGAGAAGATGGAGCTCATTGAACATGCCGCGCCGTACTACCTCTTTCCTCCTCGAGTAGGAGAATTCAAGAAGAATTGGTCATCCAACCAAGATCGTGATCTACTGGAGCACTACTGGTTACATCACCCTGCTGGAGTGCTACATGGCACTCAACCGCACACCTTGAAGAAGACGATTGACTTCAAGTAACTCCTAAGTTGGGTTCCCTAACAGGTATCTTCCGGCTCAAGGACGTTAAAAGAGAGCGCTTCGTGGGAGGCAACCCACGGCTGGAGTCCGTTTTTGAATTTTTGAGTCAGTCTTTTCGTCGTTCGAGTCAGGTTCGGGGAGCTAAAGTGTCAGTTTGTCTGATTTATTATTTTTCGTGTAGAATATGTGTGTCATAGAGTCAGTCGCAAGTTGATTGAGGTCTTTCCGATTTTTGTGGATTTAACTATGATTTTCTGAAGTCTGCCGGGTTTGCGAAAATATTTTCAATCGTAGTGTTCAAAATTTTCGGCGAATTTTCAATACCATTTTCGGCGAAATCACCTTTTGGATTTTCAACTGAGTCTCCCTGTTTAACATTTTCGGTCCGAAATTTATAATGTTTTCGGCGAAATAGTTTTTGAAAACCAGGCAATGATTTTAACGCTTCTTTTCGGCGAAAACATATGGTTACTTTCGGCGAAAACACACTTGAAAAACCGGCAGTGCATTTGAACTAAAATTTTCGGCGAAAACACCCTCTTATTTTCGCCGAAAACTCTTTTGAAAATCACCCCGACTATTCACTTTAAAATCCAGATTCACCCTCTCTCTCTTCCTTCTTTCAGTTTCTCATTCAATCGTTAAATATTTTTAAAATTTCCCTTAACCTTCTTTGTTCGACTTTTATTCTGTGTGGATCTGGGACACTTGTCCCGGTATCCTTTTGATCTTTTTTGTTGTTTTTGTTTTGTAGGATCTTGAGTAGCTACTCCGCTCTGCTCCGGACGCTCCGTGTTCATCCCCTACACCGACCATCTCGTCACAGGTTCTTCATATCTCTCTACTCTAGTTTAGTCCTGTGAGGACACAGAACCGTTTAAGTGTGGGGCAGGATTCTAGGATTCTAGGATTATGCATGATCTTGTTTGATTTTCTGTGATTCCATGGTTCAATTTTAAAATTTCTCTTGCATAGAATTGCTCAATTCTTGACTTTTGATGTTAAATTGACTTCAATTTTGAACAATGACGTCTAGACTGTTCCACTTAGAACCTGTAACCAACGTGTCGGAACTGATATTAAATGAGTCTAGGTCAGAACAGATCATAAATCACTCTTGTAGTTGAAATTTGAATCAATTAAACTGTTTTGCTTGTTAATAACAAAGCTCGATAACACCATTCTAAGATGATAAATGCTAGCTTCTTCCATGTTTTCACTCCATATTTGTTCACCTGTGATTGTGGCTTGAGATTAGACGGAAATCCAATTCGAAATCTCGTGTAAAAAGCTATAACTAGCTAGGATCAAGTGGTTAAATCGATAAATCAAGTGTTTGAGTGGTGAAATTCGAGTTGTGCAAATCAATGTAAAGTTCTTTAAAGTGCTGGAAAAAAAAGCTAGGCAAGCCCGACACCTAAGTGAAGTGTTCGGGTTGAGCACTAGCATAAGCACAAATACTGTGAGCTAGGTAGGTCCAACACCTAAGTGAAGTGTTTGGTATCGAGCACTAGTATGCAGTAAATAAATTGAAGGAAGAAGTTGAACTTGAAATAAATTATTATTTAAATCGGTCCTAGCTAGAACAAGTAACGTACAGATCTAGAAACGGATGAAGTCGAGTCAATAGCCACGTCATTTTTCCTACCTCCGCATCCAGATCATGGCTAGAGCTTAAAGTCTTTTCTCATTAGAATTGGTCTTATCGTAGTCGGTTAATTATGATTCATTGTTTTGCCAAGAAACGAGTTTTGTTAAAACCACTACTTGAAGTGTGCAGAAATTAGTGAGATCGAAAACTTGTTTGGTTGATGTTCTTACATGTGTAGGTTAAGTTTCTACGTGGAACAATCTAAACCAAATTGTTAGAATTGATTCTCGGTTTAATCTCGTGTCATTTGTGAATTTGAGTGTGTTCTAGTTCAGTTTGCTTGAGGACAAGCAAAAGCTTAAGTGTGGGGTATTTGATGACACTCGATTTGACGTGATTATCAGCCTCATTTAAGCGACATTTCCTTGCTTGAAACATGGTTTTAGGGGTAAAATAGCGAATATTCACTCAACTACCCTATTTCCTACCGATTTGGTTACTTTGGCCCTTTTTGGGTCAATTTGATGGTTTTCTAGTGTTTTTGTGATAGCACAGATTTTTGCCATCATTTACGTAGCCATGGACGTATTCAAGACCTCAAGGAGTGAACTGGAATCGAACCAGAAATCAAACCAGAGTCAGAACCGAAGATCCAAGTGCCCAGCACAATATTTTCGTCGAAAAGACTATGAGGATTTCGGCGAAAATACCTTCAGAACTCACAGGCTGATTTACACTGAAGTTTTCGGCAAAAACTTCCTTATGTTTTCGCCGAAAATCCTAGAAGAAATCACACAGGGGATTTTAACTAAAGATTTCGCCGAAAATTATTTGATATTTTCGGCGAAAATTCCTTCCAAATCTGGCGATGTATTGGAAACCTAATCGTACCTATTTAAATAGAGGCAGCCGGCAGACAGAGGAGAACAGACAATCATTATTCATATTATCACAAGATCAGACTTTTAGAGTCAGCCGACTCTAGGGTCGATAGATAGAGTTTAGAGAGTTCGAAGATCCGTGGAGAGATCGTGACGCCATCCTTCACCTTGGAGAACTCGGAGCTTAAAGTTGAAGATCAAGGAGATTGAAGCTTCGTCGGAGTCTTCAGAATTACGTTTTTCAGTTCTTATCTGTTCTTCCTCTGTATGATGATCTTCATTGTTGCCTTTGATTCTCTTGTTTCTGATATGAGTAACTGAACTTGTAGAGCTTAGATTAGATGAACCCTAAGTGACCCAGGGCTTTAAAGCGGTCACGGATCGGCGGTAATTAGATTCGAAGTTCAATCAGTTTCTCTTTGCATGTTTGATTCGTTCTTCATTGTTCATGTTTCTTGTCTGGATTGATCCCCTAGATTAGATTCTTGTTAAGCTAAGGATAGAAGCGAACGCTCGCCTTACTTTAGAACATCGAATTGAACAATTAACCTTATAATTGGAGCGTGCCTTTCGTAGGAACCGGTTAGGGTTAATCCACTGCAAGAGTAACTCACTAATCATTAGTAATTGCACCAGTTAATTATGTCGTTGCGAGAGGCGACCGTACCCGGGCGGCTAGTTAATCTTGGTAGTTAGAACGGATAGAGCGAACGTTCGCCGGTCTTAAACCTAAGGGTAAGGAGTTATGGTGGTGTATAGAAACCGATTGAATTTGAATTGAAACCCGCTGATCTTGTGATTGCCGTTGCCTTGGTGATCTAAGGGGGATTCAAAATCTAAGCTCGTCTATCTTCTCGTTAGTCAACCTTTTACTTTTCTGTCTTTTATTTTCCTTTGTTCATTAGATTAGAAGTCGTGGAACTCACACCACGCACAACGTGTTTTAACTTGAATAAATTGCCAGCTTCTTTGAGTAGTCAAGAAGAAGAGACCTCGAGTAGAATACGATCTACCCTAGCTTCACAGCTTGGTAGTATTTGATACCGCTAATACTGCAGCATCAAGGACAGTTGTAGAGAAGTTCTTGGAATCGATTCCAAGTATCGTACAAGCTTTCTCCTTCTTTTTGGGAGAATCTGGCGATGCTGTCTTTGATGGCTGTTGTTCTGGCAGGAGGGAAGTATTCTTCAACGAAGTCTTGAGCCAGAGTATCCCAATCAGTGTAATATACAGGTGGTTTGCCAGTAAGCCACCTCTTGGCTGCGCCTTTCAGAGAGAACGGAAAAGCTCTCAAGCAAAGAGTGTTCTTGTCGAGGTTTCCGTTCTTGAAAGTGCTGCAGAGATCAAGGAAATCCACCAGATGTGTGCACGGATTATCTAGTGGCCTGCCTTCAAACTGTAGATCCCTAAAGATCATAGTCAAGAATAGAATCTTGATCTCATAGTTAGGATCTCCTTCAACGCGCAGCATGGCAATGGCAGATCGAACGCTAGTCGCGCTCGGCTTGTTGTAATCAGCTAGACTCTTCTGTGCAGGTGGTGGTGGTGGATTTCTGCCTGGTGGTGGTGGTGGTGGTAATTGATCAGTCATGGTAGGAGATGGAGGAGGTGAAAGTGACTCAGTGTATGAAACGGATGAAGATGACCATAAAGGTGAAGATGAGGAACTCCCCTTCAGTTCCTCAATCTTAATAGGAGTGACGGATGGAGGTGGATTGGTTCTGCTTCTCCTTGGAATCTGTGATTATCGAGGTGGAGCAGAACTACCTGGTCTCTCTATACTCTTAGCCTTGTCGGTTTGAGAGCGAGTCCAAGGGCAGCGATGCATACACTTGTGAGCAACCTACAAATAACAAAAACAAACAAAAACCAGTGTAAAATCGAAGTGGGTGGAAAAGTGAAAGATGGAAAGTAGAAGAATAAATTGCCAGTTCTTCTTTCAAACAATCAAAAGACGTCCCCGACAATGGCACCAATTTGATGAACCCGTCGTTGTGCTGGTTCAAACAAATAACTAACAGAGCTAACAAAAGCTAGGGTAGATCATATTCCACGGGCCTTCTAATAATCGACTACTCACATAAGTTGGCAAATTACTCAGATTAAACACTTCGTGCGTGGTGTGAGTTCCACGACTTCTAATTCTAAGAAATGCAGAGAAATTAAAAATTGAAACTAAAAACAGATTGGAAATTAGGGTTGAAAACAAAGATGAAAGACGAACTTAGACTTCGAATCCCCCTTCGTTCACCAGAGCATAGGCAATCAACAGATCAACAGATTTCAAGTCTCATTCGATCAATTCTAAGACACCACCATAACTCCTAACCCTTATGTTTAAGACCGGCGAACGTTCGCTCTATCCGTTCTAGCTACCAAGATTAATTAGTCACCTGGGTACGGTCGCCTCTCGCAATGACTTAACTTAACTGGTGGAATTACTAACGATTTATGAGTTACTCTTGCAGTGGATTAACCCTAATCGATTCCTACGAAAGGCACACTCCAATTATAAGGTTAATTGTTCAATTTGATGTTTTAAAGTAAGGCGAGCGTTCGCTTCTATCATTAGCTTAACAAGAATCTAATCTAGGTGATCAATCCAGACAAGAAACATGAACAATGAAGAACAAATCAAACATGAAAGAGAAACTGATTGAACTTTGAATCTAATCACCGCCGATCCGTGACCGCTTTAAAGCCTTGGGTCACTTAGGGTTCATCTAGTCTAAGCTCTAAGAGTTTAGCTACACATATTCATCACAAAAGAATCAAAGACAAAGAAAGAGTTCATCATCCAGAGGAAGATCAGAAAAGAATCTGAAAAACCTAATTAAGACGACTCCGACAGAACTTCGATCTTCCAGTAGACTGCAATCCTAGCTCCGAGTCTTCGAGATGGAAGGGATGGCGTCACGATCTCTTCCCGGCTCTTCGAACTCTAACTCCTTGCTCCAGAACTTGAGACGATTCTCTAAATCCTGATTATGGAAAAGTATGTTATGTTGTATATTCATCTTTGGGCCGCCGATTAAGTATTTATACTTAACCCTAATTCAGCCGAATTTTGCTTGATATTTTCGCCGAAAATATTGAGGAATTTTCAGCGAAAATTCCTTTGTAATTGGATGGTCCGCCGGCTGATTTCACTTGTAATTTTCGGTCCCATAGTTTTCGTTCGAAAACTTAACATTTTCGCCGAAAACTTCCTTCAGACGGCATCAGTGATTTTGTGCTAATATTTTCCCGAAAATGCTAGGGTATTTTCGGCGAAAATTCCTTTGTAAACCGGGCAGGAATTGTTTCGACTTGATTGGCTCCTTGGATCGATTCCGGTGCAATTCCTCGAGGTCCACGCCTTAGACACGTCCTTGGCTACTTTATTTGACGACAAAAACCTGTACTAACATAAAAACACTAGAAAACCATCAAATAGACCCGAAACGGGCCAAGGTAACACGAATGGCACGAGATAGGGCAATTGATTGAATATTCGTTATTCTACCCTAAAAACCATGTCTTAAGCAAGAAAATGTCGTTTAAATGAGGCTGATAATCACGTCAAATCGAGTGTCATCAAAATACCCCACACTTAAGCTTTTGCTTGTCCTCAAGCAAACTTAATAGAAACGCTCATGTTCACAAATGATAAGATCGATTAAATTGGAGTTCAATCAAACACAATGAATTTTTAGACAGATAGATCCTAGAACAAGAAACCTAACATGCATACAGATCAGCCAAACAACCTGGTCTCACTAATAAACTGCACACGACAAGCAGTAGCAACCAATTATGCATGAATTTGACCTGACCGACCAGACTCCTCACACAGGATATATTTAGTAAATGGGGAACTCTCACTCTCTGTGTTTAAGGACGTGTTTCTGCTCTCAATCATTTTCTGTTACTGAATTCTGTCATAAGTTTGCAATTCAACCACATCTCCACCACTGTGACAACACGAGTATCCAGTCAAGAAGGACTTCCCTACTAGGACTGTAACGGATTCTACACTACTTGGGTTTATGATGCGATGGATGATGGGAATGTATGATGATGGCTTTGTGCGGTGTAGCTTTCGACTAACTTTCCTCGAATCTAGCCTATGGCTTCCTACCGTCTAACCAGACACGGGTGGATAATGAACGCTCGTCCTATGATACCCTCAAGCAACCTAGCACTTTTTATTTTTCTTTACACACTTTTTCTGACTTTTCTTTTGACTTCGTTCTTCCATTTGTAGGGAGAAGAACGTTTTATTGAACTAAAACTTTGAAACCTTTTTGGCTTTTCTGATTTTCTTCTTTTCATTTTTTTTCTATTATTTTTCTTTTGTGCCGATTTTTCTTTTAGTTGCTAGAGTGGTTTACACGTCTGGACATAATAGCTAAGACCACCTGTTTAATGGCTATAGGCAGGTTACCACAAACCGACTTCCGGTAGGTCAATCTAGAACTACAACCAGAGGGGATCAACGGGGAATGAAAGAATGGGAAATGGTTGTAATGTATCATCGAACCAAAATAACAGGCCAAGCTCAAGGGTCTACACCTAATGGATTTTATCGTTAGGTAGGCTATATGGCTTAGTAGCTGAATCTAGGTGCCCCTATCATTCTAGAACTCGTGTCACCGTGTGGTCTCGACTAGGTCTCATGCAAATTCTAACTCATTCAAGCAAACAGAAAACCACTCAAAAAGAATTGAAATTGCAAGTTACGTGCAATGGATCAAAAGCTCACAGTTGGTTTGCTAGTCGGATTCGGTCATTTTCATGCAATCAAGGCTACAATTTACAAGTGTGATTTTAAAAATTCTGTTCTGACCAGGCAATTTAGCATCAAAGTATACAAGTTGGTTCTCAAGTTCTAGGTTAAGTAGTCTAAGCATCATTATGAAAGTTTGAACAACAACTTAACATCAAGAATCAAGAACTGAGCCATTCTAATGCTAGAGAGACTAGAATGGAATCATGAGGCACACAGAAAACACAATCAAGGGCAATCAAGTTCATGCAAGGTTCTCTAGCATCCTACCCCACATTTAAATCGGACTGTGGCCTCACAGGACGAATTCTAGAGTTCAGAGTGAAGTAGAAGAACTTGGACCGAGATGGTTGGCGTAGGGGATGAGCACGGGTCCTCGAAGCGGAGGGAATCTACCCAAGCGAACCAAAGGGAATCTCCCTGCTGCCTACAAAACAAAAACAAATGAAACATAAAAAGTAAACCGGGACAAGTGGATCCACACAGAAAAAAGTTGGATCGAAATCCGAAAAGAATAAATAAAAAGAAAGGACAAGGAAAAGGACACCACCTGATCACTGCTGGTCAGACGCGCCGGGAGGTGAAAAGTTTAGGAATTTGCCAAGCTAACGTTGCCACTCCATCTGTGCCTCATACCGCCTATCAGCGCGGTGCATATGCTGCTACATAGTAGTCCATCTAGCCTCTTGAGTGGCATTGTCGGTGATGCGCCACTCCTGCAGTCGCTCATACAGCTCACCAATGTCCGCGGGGTGTGGTCGGGGCTGAGGGTGAGGCGCCTGGTATGGTTCTGGAATGTGCGACGACTGCTGGTGTGCATACCCTGCCTGATGATGTGGCGAGGGTATATGGTCATGAAACTCTGGCTGCGGCTGCTCCTGCTCAGAATCATCTTTGTCCTCTGACTCGTCCTCGTCCTCGAGAGGAGGATCCGCTGCTACCAGGGGGTTGATGTCCAGATCGAGGTTGTACTCGACCGCCAAATCTCCTCCAACGGCACGTACTCTGCGACGTGGGATGTTCAGGCCATATTCTTGGCTGAGGCCGAAGGAGATGATGAGTTGGCCCACAAAGTTGCCTCCCAGGAGTGAGCGGGGGTGACCTGATCTCTGAGTCTTCTTGCGGAGTAGGCGAGCAAGTACCCATCCGGGATGAAGAGGATATCTCTCCCGGATGGCGCGAAGAAGAAGAAGCTCATCCTTGCTGATATGGTGGCGGTCCTTCTCTGGAGCATATAAAAGCGATCTATGCCAAACCATATGAATGTATCGAAAGAAAGGGTGGGAGATCGACTTAACTGAGTTATGGTCCCCGAGGCGATCACCGGGCTCAGAAGGCGGCCTTCCTCTAAGGAGAGCGGGCTGGCGAAAGCTGCGACATCGACCTCTAAAGGAGAGCACTGTCCCGCACGGAACAGGTCTTGGAAGTGGGAGGTCGCCAAATCCTTCATCTCCTTGTCATCGAAAGTCCAAGAGCCATCCCCCAGTTTGAGACTCAGGATCCTATTCGCTTTCCTCCGCCGAAGAGTGGAGAGATGGAAGAACTTGGTGTTGCGGTCGCCCTCTCGGAGCCATTGCAACCTAGACTTCTGCCTCCAGAGCATGTTCTCCTGCCAAAGCGTCTTTTCCAGCTCCAGGCGCACCCTATCTTCTTCCCTAATCCAGTACGGCGAGCCGCCAACTTGGTTCTTGAGCTCCAGCCGTTGGAGTTTCTTCTCAAGCTGCCTCTTTCGCTTGAAGATATGGCCAAAGACATCCTTATTCCAGAGCGCATGGTACTCCTCGTCATCGTCGTCGTCCCAGCCGAGGTGATGACCGTGGTAATGCTCGTAGGGGATGCCTAGATTAGCTGCAAACTCATCATATGTGAGCTCCCTGTGCACCCCGCCTAGATAGAAGGTAACAACCTTCTTGTGCTGCCTCCTCTTGTGCTCGTCCAGCTCGAATGTCGCCCAAAAATCCTGGAGAGCGATGTCTGGGAAGTCGGCGGTGAGCGTGGTCAGCTCCAGCAAGCCGGAATGGGTCAGTGCATCGAGCACGTTCCGGTACCAGTCATCATCGTGCTCTGAGAGAGACTCCATGGAAAGAGGGTGAACATCAGCTCCACGGGTGTGCTCAAACCGCTGATAGCGTGCAAAGTAGTGCGGGGGTAGGCGAGCAACGGTGCGGTGGTACCCAGCACGGTCAGGGAAAGCTGGTTGAGGGCCTTGAACGGCGGGTGTGACGGGAGCGGGGGCTCCGGAGCTCGAGGCACCATCAAGTCGTGCCTTGGTCCTGCGCTCAAAAGTGGTGTTCCTAAACAAGAAAACAAACCCGATTAGTCAAACTAAAACCCTACCCCACACTTAGTCGAAAAACTCAATTTCACAAAGAAATGAGGAAAACCGAGTGGGGGTAAGCAAACAAGATTAACCGGTAATCACGAGCAATAAAATACATGCTTAGGACAGCTAGAATGGAATTAGAACAATCAGAGTTCAGAAGTCAAACCGACATTTCAAAAAGTCAACATTATAGAACATTGAACCCTAATCATGGCAGGACTATCATAAAGCGGGAAATGACGGTATAATATCATCTCAGATGGCAGACACAATAATCGGAACACATGTCATAGTTTGAAAGTCAACCTCACAAGGGATAAGACTTAGGCATAGCAACACATGATCAAACAATATAACAATTAAGCACGATACTCCCTAAGCATGCTAGAACAGTTCAACAAGTTCAGCTAACCTAGTTCACACGAAATCAGTCGACACACAAATCGAGGCAAACTGAAAAGTCAACTGAAAGTCAACCCTGATGAAATTCAGCATCCAATATGTCAAAATATTCGCAATGAAAAGTTCTACAACTTACTTTGAAGCCATGGATGCTAAAAGTGAACGGATTGGGAGAAAATGTGAAAAATCAAAAATTCTAGGGTTTAGGTGAACTAGAGATGTAGAGCTCCGATTCGGCTGTTCTAGGGCTTGGATTGATCGGAAAAGGGAAAGGAAGGGAGCGGCGGCGGTCGGCGGTCGGCGATGGCGGCGGCAATCAGTTGTGGTCGGTGGCGGCGATGTGAGGTGGCGTCGGCGGGGTTGAGTGAAAACAGGGGATGGGAAGTTTTTTTGGTTCGAAAATAGAAAGTGAGAGAAGAGAGAGGGTGAATCCGGATTAAAAGTGAATAGTTGGTTGATTTTCAAAGAAATTTTCGGCGAAAATAAGTGCAAGTTTTCGCCAAAAATTGTAGTTAAAAAGTACTGCCTGTTTTCAAAAGAAATTTTCGACGAAAACATTAAGAAATTTTCGCCAAAAATGTGAAACAGGTACGTTTGGAAAACTCTGTGGGATTTCAAAGAGAATTTTCGCTGAAAATATGGGTTATTTTCGCCAAAAATATTGAAGTCGACGTTTGAAAATATTTTCGCAATCCCGGCAAACTTCAGAAAATCACAGTTAAATCCACAAAAATCAGAAAGACCTCAAACGACTTGCAACTGACACTATGACACACAGACTACACACGAAAATATGAAATCAAACAAACTGACACTTTTGGCTCCCCCGAACCGACTCTAAAACACTAAGGTTGACACAAATCAAAAACGGACTCCAGCGGTGGGTTGCCTCCCACGAAGCGCTCTTTTATTAACGTCCTTGAGCTGGACGATACCTGGACGGTATTATGAGACATCCCAACTGAGATTCTCCTTAATGCTAGCATCGGAGTTCATAAAGTAGAGCTTCGGAGCTTCTCCGGTGAGCATGAATTTCTTCCCGTTCGCGTGTAAGAGCTTGGTACGTCCGTCGGGAAGGTGGTCAGTAATCTTGAATGGTCCGAACAGTTCTGTCAAAGGATCATCTTCTACAAGGAAGACAGTGGACGGAATGAGAACGATCGGCTCCTTCTTTTCCTTATCCTCCGGCTTAATATCACCAGGATCGGTGATCGTCAGTATTTCCTTAGCGTATGCTTTTGGCTTCTCCTTCCATACTTGTTCCAGTGCCGGTAGCTTGGAATGAATTGGTGGTGCAGCTGGCTCGGTAGGCGGTGGCGACACAACTGGTATCCAGACCATGTGAGTCTTTGTCTTCTTATTCTTTCCCGAGGTCTGCTAGGTTTTGTGCTCGGTGGCTTAGAAGAGGCTTTCAGTTCCTTCTTCTTTGGCGGCTTTTGAGGAACAGATTTCGGGTTCTGCGTGATAATCTGTCCAGCACCTGCAACAATAATTGATCTAGGCACACTAGAAGAGACATCAGTAACGGAGTTGACCGGAGTCAACTCCACAGTTTCAACAGCTAAACAATGAAATTCTTCATTCTTAGGATTATATTTCATTCCGTCTTTAAGGTGGAACGTGACAATTTCTTTACCAACTCTCAAAGTTAAAGAACCATTTGGAACGTTAATTTGCATTCCAGTAGTAGCCATGAAAGGTCGTCCTATGAGAATGGTAGAATCATCCTTACTAGTGTCAATGATAACAAAGTCAGCTAAGAACGTGAAAGGACCACATTTAGTAACAATGTCTTTGATTTCTCCCCTAGGAGTTTTAAGTGATCTATCAGCAAAGATAAGTTGCATACTAGGCGTTCAAGTTCTCCTAGGTTCAATTTTTCATATAGACTCATAGGCATAACATTAACAGACGCGCCAAGATCAACCAAACAACGTTCTATCTCAACATCATTAATGACAAGAGGTAGAGTGAAAGAACCAGGATCAGAGCACTTAGCTGGATATGGAGAGGAGGGTTTCTTAATACGAGCATCAGGATATCCTTCTTTATTCCCCTTCATGCCAGTCTCGATCCTTGCATTCGGCATCAATGCTCTTGGAAAAGGAGGCTTCACGACGTATGGTGCAAGAGGAGGATCATCCTCCTTAGGCGCCACTTGTAGCACTTCCTTCTTCTCCGGAGTTTCAGCGATCCTGCGTAAAACAGCACAAGCATCAGCAGATAAGCTTGGAAATTTTCTAACAGATACCATCTTGGCTTGCTCCTTTCTCGGATTCGGCTCTGTCTGGCTCGGAAGTTGGCCAAATGGTCGACCAGATGCTAGCATGCTCGAGATGTTGTTCACAGCTTGCTCAATTCTTTGTCCAGCTGCGATCTGTTCTTGATTGAGAAGAGCTTGAGCTTTAAACTGACTGTCATGATCGTCGAGTCTGGTGATGATCTAACTATGCTTCTTATCCAGGTCACTGACATTGTTCTCCTTCTGGTACTGCTGCCCTGGATAGGTGTTATTCAAGTATTGATTCTGGCGATTGCCAGGAGTAGTTCCATAGTTACCCGGATTGCGATGCGGCGGCTGGTAGACACCTGCCGGCGGATGGTTGGGCTTCTGATCCTGAGCTAGACCAGCTGGGTGGTTATTCTGGTTCTGGTTATGGTTGGCGCCAGTATTGTAGGGAGGTCTGTCTTGATAGTTCCCTTGCTGCCTGAAGTTGCGGTAGCCAGCATAACCATTCTGATTATTAACGAAGCCTTGTTGAACGAAATTTACCTCTTCGGCGGACCAGACTTCTGTCTTACCAAAATTCTGGCATCGGCCTCCGTTATGTGCGCAAGCTCCACACCATTCACAATCGATAACATAGACAGAAGCTGCCAGCGAGGCAGTTCGCTGAAATCTTTGCTCGAGGTCTTCGAGAAGAATCCGCCAAGTGGATAAATTCTCTAGCTGAAGGGGATTGCACTACACTCACACCCGAAGCTGCTCTTCTTCACTTCGCAAACTGTGCTTCCAAGTCAAAGAACTGGGAACGACAATCTGAAGGATCAAGGAGCAAGCTCGATCTCAAAGCAGCTATCAAGGCCGAAGTAGAGAAGCATTTGAAGAAGTCTTCCACACCTATCAAACCGCCAGCAGCTTCTGTCTATGTTGCTGATTGTGAATGGTGTGGAGCTTGTGCGCATAACGGAGGCCGTTGCCAGAATTTTGGTAAGACAGAAGTCTGGTCCGCCGAAGAGGTAAATTTCATTCAACAAGGCTTTGTTAATAATCAGAATGGTTATGCTGGCTACCGCAACTTCAGGCAGCAAGGGAACTATCAAGACAGACCTCCCTACAATGCTGGCGCCAACCATAACCAGAACCAGAATAACCGCCCAGATGGTCCAGCTCAGGATCAGAAGCCTAACCATCCGTCGGCAGGTGTCTACCAGCCACCGCACCATAATCCGAGTAACTATGGAACTGCTCCTGGCAATCGCCAAAATCAATATTTGAATAATACCTAACCAGGGCAGCAATACCAGAAGGAAAACAACGTCAGTGACCTGGACAAGAAGCTTAGTCAGATCATCACCAGACTCGATGATCATGACAGTCAGTTTAAAGCTCAAGCTCTTCTCAATCAAGAACAGATAGCAACCGGTCAAAGAATTGAGCAAGCTGTGAACAACATCTCGAGCATGCTAGCATCTGGTCGACCATTTGACCAACTTTCGAGCCAGACAGAGCCGAATCCGAGAAAGGAGCAAGCCAAGATGGTATCTGTTAAAAAATTTACAAGCTTATCTGCTGACGCTTGTTCTGTTTTACGCAGGATCGCTGAAACTCCAGAGAAGAAGGAAGCACTGGAAGTGGTTCCTAAGGAGGAAGATCCTCCTCTTGCACCGTACGTCGTGAAGCCTCCTTTTCTAAGAGCATTGCTGCCGAATGCAAGGATCGAGACTGGCATGAAGGGGAATAAAGAAGGATATCCTGATGCTCGTAGTATGAAACCTTCCTCTCCATATCCAGCTAAGTGTTCTGATCCTAGTTCTTTCACTCTACCTCTTGTCATTAATGATGTTGAGTTAGAACGTTGTTTGGTAGATCTTGGCGCGTCTGTTAATGTTATGCCTATGAGTCTATATGAAAAATTGAACCTAGGAGAACTTGAACCGCCTAGTATGCAACTTGTCTTTGCTGATAGATCACTTAAAACCCCTAGGGGAGAAATAAAAGACGTTGTTACTAAATGTGGTCCTTTCACATTCTTAGTTGACTTTGTTATCATTGACACTAGTAAGGATGATTCTACCATTCCCATAGGACGACCTTTCATGGCTACTACTGGAATGCAAATTAACGTTCCAAATGGTTCTTTAACTTTGGGAGTTGGTAAAGAAACGGTCACGTTCCACCTTAAAGACGGAATGAAATATAATCCTAAGAATGAAGAATTTCATTGTTTAGCTGTTGAAACTGTGGAGTTTACTCCGGTCAACTCCGTTACTGATATCTCTTCTAGTGTGCCTAGATCAATTGCTGTTGTAGGGGTTGGACAGGTTATCAAGCAAAAACAAAAATCTGTTCTTCAGACGCCAAAGAAGAAGGAACTGAAAGCCTCTTCTAAGCCACCGAGCACAAAACCTAACAAACCTCGGGGAAAGAACAAGAAGGCGAAGACTCACATGGTCTGGAGACCAGTTGTGCCACCACTTTCCACCGAGCTAGCTGCACCACCAATTGGTTCCAAGCTATCGGCGCCGGAACAAGTGTGGAAGGCGAAGCTGAAAGCATCTCCTAAGGAAATACCTACGATCACCGATCCTGGTGGTATCAAGCCGGAGGTTAAAGAAAAGAAGGAGCCAATCGTTCTCATTCCGTCCACTGTCTTCCTTGTGGAAGATGATCCCTTGACAGAACTATTCGGACCATTCAAGATCACTGACCACCTTCCCGACGGATGTACCAAACTCTTACACGCGAATGGGAAGAAATTCATGCTCACCGGAGAAGCCCCGAAGCTCTACCTTATGAACTCCGATGCTAGCATTAAGGAGAATCTAAGTTGGGATGTCTCCTAATACCGTCCAGGTATCGTCCAGCTCAAGGACTTTAATAAAATAGCGCTTCGTGGGAGGCAACCCACGGCTGGAGTCAGTTTTTCATTTGTGTCAACCTAAGTGTTTTAGAGTCAGTTCGGGGGAGCCAAAAGTATCATTTTGTTTGATTTCTTATTTTTCGTGTGTAGTCTGTGTGTCATAGTGTCATTTGCAAGTTCATTGAGGTTATTCCGATTTTTGTGGATTTAATGGTGATTTTCTGAAGTTTGCCGGAATTGCAAAAATATTTTCAATCGTAGAGTTCAATTTTTTCGGCGAAAATAACCCATGTTTTCGGCGAAAATTCTCTTTGAAATCCCACTGAGTTTTCCAGACGTTTTTTGCTTCACATTTTTGGGGAAAACTATTCCACATTTTTGGCGAAAATTCTTTTGAAAACCGGCAGTTCTTTTTAACTAACATTTTCGGTGAAAACTTGCACTTATTTTCGCCGAAAATTCCTTTGAAAATCATCCAAATTTTCGTTTTAAAATCCGGATTCACCCTCTCTCTCTTCCTTCTTCATTTTTGAAACCATGGAAAAAACCCTCCCCTGTTTACCAAAACCCGCCGACCGCCGCCACTTTCTCGCCGCCACCAACCAAAACCGACCGACCGCCGCCGCCGCCGCTCCCTTCCCCTTCCATTTCTGATCAATCCAAGCCCTAGAACAGCCGAATCAGAGCTCTACAGCTCTAGTTCACCCAAACCCTAAAATTTTCGATTTTTCACCGATTTCTCCCAATCCGCTCATTTTTAGCATCCATGGCTTCAAGGTAAGTTGTAGAACTTTTCATTGCAAATCTTTTGACAAGTTGATTGCTGAATTTCGTCGGGGTTAACTTTTTGGTTTGCCTCAATTTGCGTGCCGACTTATTTCGTGTGAACTAGGTTAGCTGAACTTGATGGACTGTTCTAGCATGCTTAGGGAGTGTTGTGCTTAATTTTCATATTGTTTGATCATGTGTTGCTATGCCTAAGTCCTAGTCCTTGTGAGGTTGACTTTTGAGAAATGTCGGTTTGACCATGAACTGTTTTTGATCATTTGGCTGCCTTATGTGCTCATTCTCGTTCCGATTATTGTGTTTTGCCATCTGAGATCATATTATACCGTCATTCTCTCCACTTTGTGATAGTCTTGCCATTATTAGGGTTCAATGTTCTATTATGTTGACTTTCTGAATGTCAGTTTGACTTCTGAACTCTGATTGTGCTAAATCCATTCTAGGTGTTGCTAAGCATGTATTTTATTGTTTGTGATTACTGGTTAATCTGCTTTGCTTACCCCCACTCGGTTTTCCTCATTTCTTTGTGAAATTGAGTTTTTCTACTAAGTGTGGGGTAGGGTTTTAGTTTGACTAATCTGGTTTTGTTCTAGTTTTAGGAACACCACTTATGAGCGTAGGACCAAGCTCCATAGCCCCACTCCCGTCACACCCGCCGTCCAGGGCCCTGCACCGGCATTCCCTGGCCGTGCTGGGTCCCATCGCACTGTTGCTCGTCTACCCGACTACTACTTTGAGTGCTACAAGAAGCTCGAGCATATTCCGGGAGCTAATGTTCGACCACTTTCCATGGAGTCCCTCTTCGATCATGATGAGGACTACCACCGGAACGTGCACGACGCCCTGGCACCGGCCGGCCTCCTAGAGCTGACCACCACAGCTTCGAACTTCCCAGACGTCGCTCTACAGGAGTTCTGGGCCACTTTTGATCTGGACGAGCACAAGAGGAGGCAGAGCAAGAAGGTCATTTCCTTCTATCTGGGCGGGGTGTACAGGACCTTCACCTATGATGAGTTTGCAGCTCATCTAGGCATTCCCTACGAGCATTACCACGGTCATCACCTCGGCTGGGCGAACGACGAGGACGACGGAGAAGCATACCATGCACTTTGGAGCCACATGACTGGAGTGCCCGACGATCGTCTCACGGACCATAATTCAGTTAAGTCTCTCTCTCACCCTCTCTATAAATACATTCATATGGTTTGGCGTAGATCGCTGTTATATGCTCCAGAGAAGGACCGCCACCATACCAGCAAGGAGGAACTTCTGCTTCTTCGCGCCATCCGGGAGAGCTACCCTCTTCACCCCGGATGGGTGCTTGCTCGCATCTTCCGTCAGAAGACCAAGAGGAGGACGCCACCTCGCTCACTCCTGGGAGGCAACTTCATCGGCCGACTCATCATCTCCTTCGGCCTCAGCCATGAATATGGCCCGAACATCCCACACCGTAGAGTACGCATCGTTGGAGGAGATTTGGCGGTCGAGTATGACCTCGAGCTGGACCTCAGTCCCCAGGTAGCAGCAGATCCTCCCCTCCAAAATGAGGATGAATCGGAGGAAGAAGATGATTCTAAGGAGTCTCAGCCTCAGTACGAGCCAGATTTTCATGACCATACTCCCTCACCACACCATCAGGCAGGGTATGCACACCAGTCACCGTCGGCCATCCCAGATCCATATCAGGCGCCTCACCCGCACCCCGCAGATGTTGGAGAGCTGTATGAGCGACTACAGGAGTGGCGCATCACCGACAATGCCACTCAAGACGCGAGATGGACTATTATGCAGCAACATATCCATCGCGCTGATCGGCGGTATGAGGCACAGATGGCGTGGCAACGTCAGCTCGGTGATTTCCTCCACTTTCCACCTCCCGGCGCGCCTGACCAGCAGTGATCGGGTTGTATTCCTTTTTTGGTCCTTTCTTTTTATTTATTTTTTTCGGATTTCGATCCAACTTTTTTCTGTGTGGATCCGGGACACTTGTCCCAGTTTCCTTTTTATGTTTCATTTGTTTTTGTTTTGTAGGCAGTAGGGAGATTCCCTTTCCTTCGCTTGGGTAGATTCCCTCCGCTCCGAGGACCCGTGCTCATCCCCTACGCCAACCATCTCGGTCCAGGTTCTTCTACTTCACTCTGAACTCTAGAATTAGTCCTGTGAGGAAACAGTCCGATTTAATTGTGGGTAGGATGCTAGAGAACCTTGCATGAACTTGATTGCCCTTGATTGTGTTTTTTGTGTGCCTCGTGATTCCATTCCAGTCTCTCTAGCATTAGAATGGCTCAGTTCTTGATTCTTGATGTTAAGTTGTTGTTCAAACTTTCATAATGATGCTTAGACTGCTTAACCTAGAACTTGAGAACCAACTTGTATACTTTGATGCTAAATTGCCTGGTCAGAACAGAATTTTTAAAATCACACTTGCAGTTTGTAGCCTTGATTGCATGAAAATGACCGAATCTGACTAGCAAACCAACTGTGAGCTTTTGATCTATTGCACGTAACTTGCAATTTTAATTCTTTTTGAGTGCTTTTCTGTTTGCTTGAATGAGTTAGAATTTGCATGAGACCTACTCGAGACCACACGATGACACGAGTTCTAGAATGATAGGGGCACCTAGATTTAGCTACTAAGCCAGATAGCCTACCTAACGATAAAATCCATTAGGTGTAGACCCTTGAGCTTGGCCTGTTCTTTCGGTTCGATAATACATTACAACCATTTCCCATTCTTTCCTTCCCCGTTGATCCCCTGTGGTTGTAGTTCTAGATTGACCTATCGGAAGTCGGTTTGTGGTAACCTGCCTATAGCCATTAAACAGGTGGTCTTAGCTATTATGTCCAGATGTGTAAACCCCTCTAGCAACTAAAAGACATGCTCCAATTAACCTTATAATTGGAGCATGCCTTTCGTAGGAACCACCCTAGCTGTTGACTTCCCAGACGTCGCTCTCCAGGAGTTCTGGGCCATATTCGAGCTAGATGAGCATAAGAGGAGGCAGCATAGGAAGGTCGTCTCCTTCTATCTTGGCGGGGGTGTGCAAGGCATTCACCTACGATGAGTTTGCAGCTCATCTTGGCATCCCCCGGGAGCACTACGAGGGTCATCACCTCGGCTAGGAGAACAACTACGGCAGCGGAGAGGAGTACGATGAGCTATGGAGACACATGACTGGTGTGCCCGATGCTCGGACCACGGCCCATAACTCAGTTAAGTCACTCTCTCTCCCTCTCTATCCTTTTATCCATATGGTTTGGCGTAGATCTCTATTGTTTGCTCCAGATAAGAGCCACCACCACATCAGCCGAGAGGAGCTCCTGCTTCTCCACGCCATCTGGGAGTCTTACCCTCTTCATCCCGGATGGGTGCTTGCAAGCATATTCTGCCAGAATACTCAGAAGCCGAGCCCGCCTCGCTTCCTCCTGGGCGGCAACTTTGTCGGCCGCCTCATCATCTACCTCGGTCTCAGCCACTCATATGGCCCGGACGTCCCACGACGCAGAGTATGCACCGTAGGTGGTGATTTAGCGGTCGAGTACACCCTCCAGCTAGACCTTGGCCCACGAATGGCGGCAGGTCCCCCTCTCAATCCGAGGAGGAATCGGAGGAAGAAGATGATTCTGAGGAGCAGCAGCCTCAGCCGGAGCCGGAGTTCGATGATCATATACCCTCACCACAGCAGCAGGCAGGGTATGCATACCAGCCCCAGGTGCCCATTCCAGATCCCTTCCAGGCGCCTCATCCTCAGCACCGAACGCATCCCGCGGATATTGGAGAGCTGTACGAGCGACTCCAGGAGTGGCGAGTCACAGACACCGCCACTCAGGATGCCAGATGGATTATTATGTAGCAGCACATGCTCCGCACTGACGAGAGGCATAAGGTGAAGCTGGCGTGGTAGCGACAGGTTGGCAACGCCCTCCACATTCCCTCTCCCGATGCACCTGACTAGCAGTGATCGGGTTGTTTTTCCTTTTCTGGTCCTTTCTTTTTATGTCTTCTTTTAGGATTTCGATCCAACTTTTTTTCGATGTGGATCCGGGACACTTGTCCCGGTATCCTTTTGATCTTTTCTTGTTTTTGTTTTTGTAGGAACTTGAGTAGCTACTTTGCTCTACTCCGGACGCTCTGTGTTCATCCCCTACATCGACCATCTCATTCTAGGTTCTTCGTATCTCTCTACTCTAGTTTAGTCCTGTGAGGACACAAAACGATTTAAGTGTGGGGTAGGATGCTAGAGAACCTTGCATGAACTTGATTTCCCTTGATTGTGTTTTTGTGTGTTCTGTGGTTCCTTTCCAAATTCTCTAGCATTAGAATTGCTCGGTTCTTGATTTTTGATGTTAAGTTTTTGTTCAATCTTTCATAATGATGCTTAGACTGCTTAACCTGGAACCTGAGAACTAACGTGTATACTTTGATGCTAAATTGCCTGGTCAGAACAGAATTTTTCAAATCACACTTGTAGTTTGTCGCCTTGATTGCATGAAAATGACCGAATCCGACTAGCAAACGAACTGTGAGCTTTTGATCCATTGCACGTAACTTGCAATTTCAATTCTTTCTGAGTGGTTTTCTGTTTGCTTGAATGAGTTAGAATTTGCATGAGACCTACTCGAGACCACACGATGACACGAGTTCTAGAATGATAGGTGAACCTAGATTCAGCTACTAAGCCAGATAGCCTACCTAACGTTAAAATCCATTAGGTTTAAACCCTTGAGCTTGGCTTGATCTTTCGGTTCGATATACATTACAGCCATTCCCCATTCTTTCATTCCCCGTTGATCTCCTGTGGTTGTAGTTCTAGATTATCCTACCGGAAGTCGGTTTGTGTTAACTTGCCTATAGCCATTAAACAGGTGGTCTTGGCTATTATGTCCAGACGTGTAAACCCCTCTAGCAACTAAAAGAAAGAATCGACACAAAAAAAGCAAATTTCGAAAAATATGAAAAATCCGAAAAGCTCAAAAGTTTCAAGTTTTTAGTTCAAATAACGTTCTTCTCCCTACATATGGAAGAAGGAAGTCAAAAGAAAATTCAAAGAAAGAAAAAAAATGTGTAAAGAAAATAAAGTGCTAGGTTGCTTGAGGGTATCATAGGATGAGCATACACTATTCCACCCGTGTCTGGTTAGACGGTAGGAAGCCATATGCTAGATTCGAGGGAAGTTAGTCGAAAGCTACACCGCACCAAAACCATCATCATACATTCCCTTCATCCATCTCATTATAAACCCTTGTAGTGTAGAATTCATTACAGTCCTAGCAGGGAAGTCCTTCTTGACTAGTTCCTCGTGTTGTCACAGTGGTGGAGATGTGGTCGAATTGCAAACTTATGACAGAATTCACTAACAGAAAATGATTGATAGCAGAAACACGTCCATAAACACAGAGAGTGAGAGTTTCCCTTGTACTAAATATTTCCTGTGTGAGGAGTCTGGTCGGTCAGGTCAAATTCGTGCATAATTGGTTACTATTACTTGTCGTGTGCAGTTTTTAGTGAGACCAGGTTGTTTGGCTGATCAGTATGCATGATAGGTTTCTTGTTCTAGGAATTATCTGTCTAATAATTCATTGTGTGTGCTTGAACTTCAATTTAATCGATCTTATCATTTGTGAACGTGAGCGTGTTCTATTCAGTTTGCTTGAGGACAAGCAAAATCTTAAGTGTGGGGTATTTTGATGACACTCGATTTGACGTGATTATTAGCCTCATTTAAGCGACATTTCCTTGCTTAAGACATGGTTTTTAGGGTAGAATAGCAAATATTCACTCAACTACTCTATCTCGTGCCATTTGTGTTACTTTGGCCCGTTTCGGGTCTATTTGATGGTTTTCTAGTGTTTTCATGATAACACAGGTTTTTGCCGTCAAATAAGTAGCCAAGAACGTGTCTAAGGCATTGGAACCTCAAGGAACTGCACCAGAACCATTCCAAGGAGTCGATCAAGCCAACTCAAAGCCTGCCCCGATTTACACTGCAGTTTTTGGCGAAAACTCACGAAGAAATCGACTGAGTTAACAAAGAGAAGTTTTCGTTAAAAAGTCCAAGTTCTCGCCGAAAACCCCAAGTTCGAATATCATAGGAGAATCAGCCAGCGGAAGCCTTCATTTACACTCAAGTTTTCGGTGAAAACTCAGCAAGTTTTCGATGGAAACTCCAGGCAAAATCCGGCGGTATTAGGGTTAAGTATAAATACTTAACCGGCGGCCCAAAAAGAAGATATACCTCATAATACATTATAGTTTCAGAATCCTGACGAGTTCTGGAGCAGAGTTGAGAGTTCGAAGAGCCAGGAAGAGATCGTGATGCCATCCCTTCATCTCGGAGACTTGGAGCTAGGATTGATGATTACCGGAGAACGAAGCTTTGCCAGAGTCGTCTTAATTAGGTTTTACAGTTTCTACCTGTTCTATCTTTTGATGATGAACTCTGTTTCTGTCTTTGATTCTTTTGTTATGAACATGAGTAGCTAAACTCGTAGAGCTAAGACTAGATGAACCCTAAGTGACCCAGGGCTTTAAAGCGGTCACAGATCGACGGTGATTAGATCCAAAGTTCAATCAATTTCTCTTTCATGTGTGATTTGTTCTTCGTTGTTAATGTTTCTTGTCTGGATTGATCACCTAGATTAGATTCTTGTTAAGTTAAGAATAGAAGCGAACGCTCGCCTTACTTTAAAACACCAAATCAACGATTTAACCTATTCATTGGAGTGTGCCTTTCGTAGGAACCAGTTAGGGTTAATCCACTGCAAGAGTAACTCATAAATTGTTAGTAATTACACCAGTTAGTTATGTTGTTGCGAGAGGTTACCGTACCCAGGCGACTAATTAATCTTTGTAGCTAGATCGGATAGAGCGAACGTTCGCCAGTCTTAAACCTAAGGGTCAGGAGTTATGGTGGTGTCTTAGAATTGATTGAACGAGAATTGAAATCCGCTGATCTGTTGATTGCCAATGCTCTGGTGAATGAAGGGGGATTCGAAGTCTAAGTTTGTTTGTCATCTCTATTAAAGTCAACCAATCTTTCAGTCTGTCTTTCAGTTTAATTTTTAATTTCCTTGCATTTCTTAGATTAGAAGTCGTGGAACTCACACCACGCACAAAGTATTAAACCTGAGTAATCTGCCTTTATATTTGAGTAAACAATTATTAGAAGACCCGTAAAATACGATATACTTAGCCTAAAAGCTGAGTAGTTATTTGATACCCTGTTCTGCAGTCCATCATCGGCTTTTGTGCCGAGGGTCCAGGCTTCTGCTTGATAATTTGTTCAACACCTGCAATAACAGTTGATCTAGAAACACTGGAAGAGACATCAGTAACGGAGTTGATCGGAGTCAACTCCACAGTTTCAACAGCTAGACAGTGAGGTTCTTCATCCATAGGAACATATTTCATACCGTCCTTAAGGTGGAAAGTTATCGTTTTCTTACCAACCCTCAAGGTCAAAGAACTACCCGGGACATTGATTTGCATCCCGGTTGTTGCCATGAAGGGTCGACCTATAAGAATAGTAGAATCCTCCTCGCTAGCATCTATAACCACAAAATCAGCTAGGAAAGTGAAAGGACCACACTTGGTAACAACATCCTTAATATCTCCTCTAGGCATTTTCAATGATCTATCAGCAAAGACAAGTTGCATGCTAGTCGGACGAAGTACTCCTAGATTCAATTTCTCGAACAAACTCATAGGCACGACATTTACGGATGCACCTAGATCAACCAAACTACGTTCTATCTCGATATCATTAATGACTAGAGGTAATGTGAAAGAACCAGGATAAAAACACTTAGCTGGATATGGCGAGGAAGGCTTCTTGCTACGGGTGGTAGGGTATCCTTCTTTGTTTCCCCACCTGCGAGTCTCGATCCTTGCGTTCAGTAGCAATGCATTCAGGAAGGGAGGCTTCTCGTAGTATGGAGCAAGAGGAGGATCGTACTCCTTAGGTGCCTCCTTCTTTGTTACCTTCTTCTCCGGAACTTCAGTGGTCCTGTATAGATTAGAAGAAGCATTAGTAGGTGAGTTTGTAAGATTTTGAATAGATACCATCTTAGCTTGCTCCTTTCTTGGATTCGGCTCAGTTTGGCTTGCGACCAGATGCCAACATGCTAGAGATCTGGTTCACGGCATGCTCTTTTCTTTTACCGGAAGCAATATGTTCTTGGTTGAGGAGAGCTTGAGCTTTGAACTGACTATCATGATCGTCAAGTCTGGTGATGATCTGATTGAGCTTTTTGTCGAGCTCACTAACGTTGTTGTCCTTCTGATGCTGCTGTCCTGTGTAATTATTGTTCAAATATTGATTTTGGCGATTGCCAGGAGCAGTTCCATAGTTACCAGGATTTCGGTGTGGCAGATGGTAGATACCTCCCGTCGGATTGTTTGGCTTCTGATCTGGAGCTGAACCAGTTGTTCGGTTATTTTGATTCTGGCCTTGGTTCTGGTAGGCACCGACATTGTAGGGAGGTTGATCTTGGAAATTCTCCTGTTGTCTGTAGTTGCGATAGCCAACATAACCTTGTTGATTGTTACTGAAGCCTTGGGAGATGAAATTGACTTCTTCGGTAGACCAGACTTCTGCTTTGCCAAAGTTCTGGCATCGGCCTCTGTTATGAGCATAAGCTCCACACCACTCGCAATTAGCAACGTAGACAGAGGCTGCTGGTGGCTTGATCGGTGTAGTAGACTTCTTCAGATGCTTCTCAACTTCTACTTTAATGGTTGCTTCAAGATCGAGCTTGCCTCTTGATCCTTCTGATTGTCGTTCCGAGTTCCTTGACTTGGAAGCACAGTTCGCGAAATGGAGAAGAGCAGCTTCATGTGTGAAGGTAGTGCAATCCCCTTCAGCTAGGGAGTTGACCCATTTAGCAGATTCTTCACGAAGACCTCGAACAAAGCAGAAGACGAGCCATATATTAGTGCTAGTGATGCACGTATGGTTTTCTATGTTGACTATACAAGTGATCCAGATTGGTGCATACCAATACATTGCAAGCCACGAGATGCATACGACACAAGAGAGGAAGGCGCTATATCCCATGAGTATTGTTTAGCATTAGCTCAACAACAATTACCTGTAACATACAACACTCCTGATTTGCAAATCGTAGGGAGTGGTGTAATTGACTTCGATAAGGAATGACATTGTTTAGTTTATCTAAATATTCTAGCATGAATGTATTCTTTATGTCACGAATTATGAGTTTATCTATATATATATATACAAATTAATAATCTCATTTTTATGTGTAAAGATGGCATCCAGTTCTAGTTCTGGTAGTGAAGAGCGTCCGGTAACTCCTACTCCCGGATCTCCTACTGGTCAGACTTTTGGAGGGAATTCTTTCGTTGCCTCGACCACCGAGAAGAAGTCATATACATATGAGATGGACTTTATTGGTTAGTTCTCTCTATGAATTTCATTCCTGAACGAAATGAAGAAATTATTTGAGTATATATTAATTAAGAATGGTAAATTTCTATTTCTGCAGACCGTTCTGGGTTCACGAAGACTATCGTGATTAAGTACGCAGACTTCCGTAGGGTAGCATCTGGTGGCACCCGTTGTGTGTTCAACCTGGACACCCTTGGAGTCAAGCTCGGTGGACCCCTCTTGTCTTTTATAAGACACTACGCCGGTGAGTGCTCCAGAAACTACCAGTACTATCCTATCCATCCCAAGGACTGGAAGTTAGTGCCACAACGTGCCAAGGATGTTGCGTTCGAGCAGTTCTTCACGGTAAGTTTGAAATTTGAATTTCATTCTATTTGCTTAAGTATAAAAACATTATATTATAGTTAGTGTGATTCTTAATTACGATTTCTATGTGAAATTAGGATAAATTCTGTTGCGCTCCAGAGATTTTATCGGGTGCTCGCAAGTATTTTAACAAGAAGGTTGGCCGAGCTTGGGCCAAGTCTAGGCTTTAAATCTGGAAGGCGAGGATGAAGCATGCGGAGAAGAACAATCTCCATGAGGAGTGGTTTCTTCAAAATCCTCCACAAGGATGCCCTCCCAATGATTGGTATCAATACATTAAGTACACGAAGAATTAAGTATTTAAGGTACGATTTAGATTATCTAATTTTTAATCATTATATAAATTGAGTATAATCATTTGTTTTCCTAGATTAGGATGTCGTGCAACGGAACAAGGCATACCGAGCACTGCAAGAGGAGAACCATCATGGTGGCTCTAGACCGTGGCTGAGGTACATTGAGGAGACGGTGCAGAAAACAGGACGTCGACCGTCGAGGGGCCAGTTGGTCATTAAATTCTACACCGGCGCTGATGTAAAGTTCAAGGATGCGCATGCGAAGGCAGTGGCGGTAAGTTAATAAATTTTAATAGTATTTTGTTGCCAAATATATATATAGTCCTAATTATTTGATCAATGAATTCATATTGTAGGAGACAATTCAAAGAATAGAGGATGAAGGTAGTAGTCCGAAGTGGAGCCCACACGACTCTCTGGCACAAGCATTGAACAAACCAAAGCATCGTGGGCACATACGCATACTCGGTGAAGGGTTTACTAAGAGTCAGGTGAGATAATTAAATTTTAATTAAATGGTTGAATACAGTTCGTTAGTAACATTATTGTAATTTACACATTTGCAACCTCTTCTTTGTGTAGGTCTTTGGTACTCATGCTGGTCAGGGATGTCTACATCATAGAGTGTTTCTTCTGTGCCGCCACACAAGCTCGAGTATGTTCATTAGCTGGAGAGCAGGGTTAGTCAGCTGGAGACCATACTCAGGTTTATTGCACCCACACAGTTTGCCGGGGCATCCAGTTCATCTACGGTACGTCCTACTCAGACACAGGCCTATGAGCAGCAGCCCTATGTGCCACAGCCAGTTCAGCAGCCCTATGTGCCACAGCCAGTTCAGCAGCCCTATGGGAATTGGATATGATTAAGGGGTGGTTTGGATGATGGAATTGGGTATGGGAATTGGATTTCAATTCTCAGTCCAATGGGAATTGTAGTGCAATTATTTGAGTCAATTCTCAATGGACCGGGAATAGGGTCTCAATTCTCGGACTCAATTCTATCAACCAAACGGCCCCTAAGTTTATGACTTAATGATTGTTTGTTCAAGAATATAATCTGTTAATAATCATTAATTACAAAATTCAGCGTCCTAAAAAAATCGTGAAATCTGACCAAAATCGTGGAATTTGACCAAAATCGTAAGAATCTGACCAAAATCGTGGAATCTGGCCAAATCTGCGACTAAGTCCAGGCCCGCGACTAAGTTAGTCGCAGGTGCGCCTGCGACTAAGCCTGGGCTTTGTCGTAGCTATTTTAGTCGCAGGCGGCCCACAGTTAGTCGCAGGCCACGCCTGCGACTAAATTAACACTTAGTCGCAGGCTAGCCTGCGACTATATCCGTTCGAGCCTGTGACTATTTGTGTTCTTTTTTGTAGTGCTTCAGCTAGGGAATTGACCCATTTAGCAGATTCTTCACGAAGTCCTCGAGCAAAGATTTAAGCTAACTGTCTCTGCTCGAAACCATGGTGAGGACAGTTGTAGAGAAGTTCTTGGAATTCATTCCAAGTGTCATATAATCTCGCACCTTCCTTCTAAGAAAATCTGGCGATGCTGTCCTTGAAGGCTGTTGTTCTGGAAGGAGGGAAGTACTCTTCGACGAAGTCTTGAGCAAGAGTATCCCAATCTCTGTAGTAACTAGGTGGTTTGCCAGTAAGCCACCTCTTCGCTAAGCCTTTAAGAGAAAACGAGAAAGCTCTCAAGCATAGAGTGTTCTTGTCGAGATTCCCATTCTTGAAAGTGCCGCAGAGATTGATGAAATCCGCCAGATGCATGCACGGATTGTCGAGTGGCCTGCCTTCAAATTGTAAATCCCTAGAGATCATGGTCAATAAAGGAATCTTAATCTCATAGTTAGGATCTCCTTCGATGCGTGGCACGGTGATAGATGATCGAATGCTAGTCGCACTCGGCTTGTTGTAGTCAGCTAGACTCTTCGGCACAACCGGTGGTAGTGGTGGTTGATCACCTAGTGGTGGTAGTTGATCACCCATCCTAGGAGATGGAGGAGGTGAGAGTGATTCGGTGTATGAAGCGGATGAAGATGAAGATGAGGAACTCTCACTTCAGTTCCTCGATCTTAATTGGAGTGAAAGATGGAGGTGGATTGGTTCTACCTCTCGTTGGAATTCGTGGTCGTCTTGGCGGAGCAGAACTGCCTGGTCTCCCTATACTCTTATCCTTGTCGATCTTGGTGGTTTGGGAGCGCGTGAGAGGGCGGTGGTGCATAAACCTGTGAACAACCTGCAAATGACAAAACAAACACAACTAGTGTAAAATCGAAGTGGATGGAAATATGAAAGATGGAAAGTTGATGACACTCGATTTGACGTGATTATCAGCCTCATTTAAGCGACATTTCTTTGCTTAAGACATGGTTTTTAGGGTAGAATAACGAATATTCAATCAATTGCCCTATCTCGTGCCATCTGTGTTACCTTGGCCCTTTTCGGGTCTATTTGATGGTTTTCTAGTGTTTTTACGTAAGCACAGGTTTTTGCCGTCAAATAAAGTAGCCATGGACGTGTCTAAGGCATAGGAACATCGAGGAACTGAACCGGAATCGATCAAAGGAGCCAATCAAAGTCAAACCGAAGATCTGCCCATTCACACTTACACATTCGGCGAAAACAAGCCCACATCTTCGGCGAAGATAACAGTGTAAATCAACTGATGCCAAGAGAAGGATGGTTTCGGCGAAAAGAGCCCAGGGTTTTCGGCGAAAATGCAAGGGAAAATCAATGGCGCCAACAGAAGGATGGTTTCGGCGAAACCATTCAACTGCTCGGACCGAAAATAATGAACAGCCTGCAGATCCCCTGAACTCAAAGCCAGTTTCACCGAAACTACCCCTATGGTTTCGGCAAAAACATCAGCTCAGCCCGGCCCAACTAGGGTTAAGTATTTATACTTAATCCGGCGCTGTATTGGAAACCCTAAAACGTACCTATTTAAAGAAGCAGCCGGCAGAAGAGGAGGATCATAATTTTTTACAACAACACACATCAATCATTATTCATATTTTCACAAATCAGGCTTTTGAGAGTCAGCCGACTCTAGGGTCGATAGATAGAGTTTAGAGAGTTCGAAGATCCGTGGAGAGATCGTGACGCCATCCTTCCACCTCGAAGAACTCGGAGCTTAAAGTTGAAGATCCAGGAGATTGAAGCTTCGCGGGAGTCGTCAGAATTAGGTTTTTCAGTTCTTATATGTTCTTCCTCTGTATGATGATCTTCATTGTTGCCTTTGATTTTCTTGTTTCTGATATGAGTAACTGAACTTGTAGAGCTTAGATTAGTTGAACCCTAAGTGACCCAGGGCTTTAAAGCGGTCACGGATCGGCGATAATTAGATTCGAAGTTCAATCAGTTTCTCTTTGCATGTTTGATTCGTTCTTCATTGTTCATGTTTCTTGTCTGGATTGATCCCCTAGATTAGATTCTTGCTAAGCTAAGGATAGAAGCGAACGCTCGCCTTAATTTAGAACATCGAATTGAACAATTAACCTTATAATTGGAGCGTGCCTTTCGTAGGAACCGGTTAGGGTTAATCCACTGCAAGAGTAACTCATAAATCACTAGTAATTGCACCAGTTAATTAAGTCGTTGCGAGAGGTGACCGTACCCGGGCGGCTAGTTAATATTGGTAGTTAGAACGGATAGAGCGAACGTTCGCCGGTCTTAAACCTAAGGGTAAGGAGTTATGGTGGTGTATAGAAACCGATTGAATTAGAATTGAAAACCGCTGATCTTGTGATTGCCGTTGCTCTGGTGATCTAAGGGGGATTCGAAATCTAAGTTCGTCTATCTTCCCGTTAGTCAATCTTTTAATCTTTCTATCTTTTGTTTTCCTTTGCTTAATAGATTAGAAGTCGTGGAACTCACACCACGCATAACGTGTTTTAACCTGAGTAATTTGCCAGCTTCTTCAAAGTAGTCGATTAGAAGAAACCTCGAGTCAAATACGATCTGCTATACGCTTTTTCTTAGCATTAGTAGTTATTTGGTTGAACGCATCACAACGACACGTTCACCAAAAGTAGAAGAATAAAATGCCAATTCTTCTTTCAAACCATTAAAAGAAGTCCCCGGCAATGGCGCCAATTTGATGAACGTTGTGAAGCATAATCAAATAACTGCTAAGCTAGAAGCTAATAAGATCGTATTCCACGGGTCTTCTAATAATTGTCTAGTCAAATGTGAAGGCAGATTACTCAGGTTTAACACATTCGTGGTGTGAGTTCCACGACTTCTATTCTAGAAAATGCAAGAAAATTTAAACTAAATTAAAAGACAGATTGAAGGATTGGTTGACTTAACAAAGACAAAAGACAAGCTTAGACTTCGAATCCCCCTTAGTTCACCAGAGCATTGGCAATCAACAGACCAGCGGATTTCAGTTCTCGTTCAATCAATTCTAAGTCACCACCATAACTCCCGACCCTTAGGTTTAAGACTGGCGAACGTTCGCTCTATCCGATCTAGCTACCAAGATTAATTAGCCACCCGAGTACGGTCGCTTCTTGCGACGACTAAACTAACTGGTGGAATTACTAATGATTTATGAGTTACTCTTGCAGTGGATTAACCCTAACTGGTAATCACGTCAAATCAAGTGTCATCAGCCACCCCAGGCCAAGTTGCCGGTGATGAACCGCCCGGTCGTTGTTATGCGGACGTTCAAACAAATAACTCACAAAGCTACAAAAGCTAGGGTAGATCGTATTCCGAGGGTCTTCTATGATCGACTACTTCAAAACTGGCAAAATACTCGAATGGAAGCACGTTGTGCGTGGTGTGAGTTCCACGACTTCTAATTCTAAGAAATGCGGAGAAATTAAAAATTAAACTAAAGCAGATTGGAAATTAGGGTTTGAAAACAAGGATGACAGACGAACTTAGACTTTGAATCCCCCTTCGTTCCCCAGAGCATTGGCAATCAACAGATCAGCGGATTTCGATTCTTGTTCAATCAATTACTAAGACACCACCATAACTCCTTACCCTTAGGTTTAAGACCGGCGAACGTTCGCACTATCCGTTCTAACTACCAAGATTAACTAGCCGCCCGGGTACGGTCGCCTCTCACAACGACTTAATTAACTGGTGCAATTAGTAATGATTAATGAGTTACTCTTGCAGTGAATTAACCCTAACCGGTTCCTACGAAAGGCACGCTCCAATTATAAGGTTAATTGTTCAATTTAATGTTCTAAAGTAAGGCGAGCGTTCGCTTCTATCCTTAGCTTAACCAGAATCTAATCTAGGTGATCAATCCAGACAAGAAACATGAACAATGAAGAACAAATCAAACATGAATGAGAAACTGATTGAATTTCGAATCTAATCACCGCCGATCCGTGACCGTTTTAAAGCCCTGGGTCACTTAGGGTTCATCTAGTCTAAGCTCTAACGAGTTTAGCTACTCATGATTATTACAAAAGAAACAAAGACAAAGAAAGAGTTCATCATCCAGAGGAAGAACATAAAAGAATCTGAAAAACCTAATTTAGACGACTCTGACAGACTTCGATCTTCGGTAGATAACACTCCTAGCTCCGGTTCTCCGAGATGAAAGGGATGGCGTCACGATCTCTTTCCGGCTCTTCGAACTCTAACTCTTTGCTCCAGAACTTGAGAGGATTCTGATTCGAAAAGTATTTGCTGATGTAAATTATGAGGTATATGCTCTTTGGGCCGCCGGGTTAAGTATTTATACTTAACCCTAACTGATCCGGATTCCTCTAATATTTTTGCCGAAATTCTTGAGGATTTTTCGGCAAAAATTCCTTTGCAAATGAGGGGATATTTTTCGCTCTTCTCTGGACTCAGTTGAGCGGCGGTGGTCGGCGACGGCGATTTTAAAGAGTGGTGGCGGCGGCGATTTGAAAACAGTAAGGGGGAGGGGTTTTCGGGTGTTTGAACGAAAATGAAAGAAGGATAGAGAGGATGTTAACTCCGGATTTTAAATGGGAAGTTTGGGTGATTTTCAAAAGAGTTTTCGGTGAAAATAAGAGGGTGGTTTCGCCGAACATTTCAGTTCAAATGCACAGCCGGGTTTTCGAAGGTAATTTCGCCGAAAATAACCATATGTTTTCGCCGAAAATTTTAATTAAAATGGCTGTTGGTCTTCAAAAATTGTTTCGCCAAAAACAAGCAACTTTTCGAACCAAAAATAATGAACAGGGAGATTCAGTGAAAACCAAAAGGCGATTTCGCCGAAAAAATGGGTGGTCTCGTCGAAAATTTTGAACTACTCGGGTGACAATATTTTCGTAAATCCAGCCAACTTCAGAAAATCACAGTTAAATCCACAAAAATCGGAACAACCTCAATCAACTTGCGACTGACTTTATGACACAAGACTCTACACGAAAAATAATAAATCAAACAAACTGACACTTTTGTCTCCCCCGAACCGACTCTAAAATACAAGTTCGACAATAATTAAAAACAAACTCCAGCCGTGGGTTGCCTCCCACGAAGCGCTCTTTTATTTACGTCCTTAAGCTGGACGATACCTGGATGATATTAGGAGACATCCCAACTTAGATTCTCCTTAACGCTCGCGTCGGAGTTCATGAAGTACAGCTTCAGGACTTCTCCGGTAAGCATAAATCTCTTCCCGTTTGCATGTAAGAGCTTGGTACGTCCATCGGGAAGATGATCGACGAATTTGAATGGTTCGAACAGTTCTCTGGAGAGGTCATCCTTCTTGAGTGTTACGATGGAAAGAATGAGGACTGTCGGCTTCTTCTTCTCTTTTATCTTCGGCTTGGTATCACCAGGATCGGTGATCGTCAGCACTTCCTTAGGAGATGCTTTCGGCTTCTCCCTCCATACTTGTTCCGGCACCGGTTTCTCAGAAATAATAGATGGTGCAGCTGGCTTGGTGGAAGATGGCGGAACTTTTGGCCTCCAGACCATTTGGGTCTTCGTCTTCTTGTTCTTTCCTCGAGGTCTGCTCGGTTTAGCGCTCAGCGGCTTAGAATAGGCTTGCACTTCCTTCATCTTCTTGAGCGGCTTCTGAACCGAAGTTTTTGGCTTCTTCTTAATAACCTGTTCAATACCTACAGCAACAACTGATCTAGAGACACTGGAAGAAGCATTAGTAACGGAGTTGACTGGAGTCAACCCCATAGTTTCAACAGCTAGGCAGTGAGATTCTTCATTCCTAGAGTCATATTTCATGCCATCTTTAAGACGGAACGTTTTCGTTTCTTTACCGACCCTTAGAGTTAAAGAACCATTTGGAACGTTAATATTCATTCCAGTAGTAGACATGAAAGGTCGACCTATGAGTATGGTAGAGTCATCTGTACTAGTATCCATAATCACATAGTCAGCTAAGAACGTAAACGGACCACATTTAGTGACAACGTCTTTAATCTCTCCCTTAGGAGTTTTAAGTCATCTATCAGCAAAGACAAGTTGCATACTAGGCGGATCAAGTTCTCCTAGGTTTAACTTTTCAAACAGGCTCATAGGCATGACATTAACAGACGCTCCTAGATCAACTAAACAACGTTCAATCTCAACATCATTGATGACCAGAGGCAAAGTAAAAGAACAAGGATCAGATAACTTAGTTGGATATGGAGAGACAGGTTTCTTAATACGAATGTCAGGATATCCTTCCTTGTTCCCCTTCATGCCAGTCTCGATCCTTGCATTTGGCAGCAATGCTCTAGGAAAAGGAGGCGTCACGACGTACGGTGCAAGAGGAGGATCTTCCTCCTTAGGCGCTGGTTCCTGTTCTTCTTCTTCCTCTGGAGTTTCAGCGATCCTGCGTAAGACAGAACAAGCATCAGCAATTAAGTTTGGGAGTTTTCGAGTGGTTACCATTTTGGCTTGCTCCTTTCTCGGATTCGGCTCTATCTGGCTTGGAAGCTGGCCAAATGGTCGACCAGATGCTAGCATGCTCGAGATGTTGTTCACGGCTTGCTCAATTCTTTGTCCAGATGCTATCTGTTCTTGATTGAGAAGAGCTTCAGCCTTGAACTGACTGTCATGATCATCGAGTCTTGTGATGATCTGGCTGAGCTTCTTATCCAGGTCACTGACATTATTCTCTCTTTGATGATGCTGCCCTGGATAGGTATTGTTCAGATATTGATTCTGGCGATTGCCAGGAGCAGTTCCATAATTACTCGAATTGCAATGCGGCGGCTGGTAGACACCTGCCGGCGGATGGTTAGGCTTCTAATCCTGAGCTGGACCAGCCGGGCGGTTATTCTGGTTCTGGTTATGGTTGGCGCCAGCATTGTAGGGAGGTCTGTCTTGATAGTTCCCTTGCTGTCTGAAGTTACGGTAGCCAGCATAACCATTCTGATTATTGACGAAGCCTTTGTTGGATGAAATTTACCTCTTCGGCAGACCAGACTTCTGCCTTACCAAAATTCTGACAACGGCCTCCATTATGTGCGCAAGCTCCACACCACTCGCAATTGGCAACGTAGACAGAAGCTGCCGGCGGCTTGATCGGTGTGGTAGACTTCTTCAAATGCTTCTCTACCTCTGATTTGATTGTAGCTTCGAGATCTAGCTTGCCCCTTGATCCTTCAGATTGACGTTCCCAGTTCCTTGACTTGGAAGCACAGTTTGCGAAGTGAAGAAGAGCAGCTTCAGGTGTTAGTGTAGTGCAATCCCCTTCAGCTAGAGAATTGACCCACTTGGCAGATTCTTCTCGCAGTCCTCGAGAAAAGATTTCAGCTAACTGCCTCTGCTCGAATCCATGATGAGGGCAGGTGTAGAGAAATTCTTGGAATCGATTCCAAGTATCATATAAGCTTTCTCCTTCTTTCTGGGAGAATCTGGCGATGCTGTCCTTGATGGCGGTTGTTCTGGCCGGAGGGAAGTATTCTTCAACGAAGTCCTAAGCCAGAGTATCCCAATCAGTGTAATAGCCAGGTGGTTTGCCAGTAAGCCACCTCTTAGCAGGGCCTTTCAGAGAGAACGGGAAAGCTCTCAGACAAAGAGTGTTTTTGTCGAGGTTTCCACTCTTGAAAGTGCTGCAGAGATCAAGGAAATCTGCAAGATGAGTGCACGGATTGTCTAGGGGCCTGCCTTCAAACTGTAAATCCCTAGAGATCATAGTCAAGAATGGAATCTTGATCTCATAGTCAGGATCTCCTTCAATGCGCGGAACGGCAATGGCAGATCGAACGCTAGTCGCGCTCGACTTGTTATAGTCTGCTAGACTCTTCTGTGCAGGTGGTGGCGGCGGCGGTTGATCGCCATTTGGTGGTGGTGGTGGTAATCTATCGTCCATGGTAGGAGATGGAGGAGGTGAAAGTGACTCGGTGTATGAAGCGGATGAAGATGACGGTACAGGTGAAGATGGAGATGAGGAACTCTCCTTTGGTTCCTCAATCTTGATCGGAGTGATGAATGGATTGGATCTGCCTTTCTTCAGAATCTGTGATCGTAGAGGTGTAGCAGAACTGCCTGGTCTCTCTGCACTCTTAGCCTGTTCGGTTTGAGAGCGAGTCCAAGGACGGTGAGGCATGCACCTATAAACCTACAGATAACAAAGACAAGCAAAACCAGTGTAAAATCGAAGTGGATGGAAAAATGAAAGATGGAAAGTAGAAGAATATATTGCCAGTTCTTCTTTCGAACAATCAAAAGAAGTCCCTGGCAATGGCGCCAATTTGATGAACCGCCCGGTCGTTGTTATGCGAACGTTCAACCAAATAACTAACAAAGCTACAAAAGCTAGGGTAGATCATATTCCGAGGGTCTTCTATGATCGACTACTTCAAAACTGGCAAAATACTCGAATGCAAGCACGTTGTGCGTGGTGTGAGTTCCACGACTTCTAATTCTAAGAAATACGGAGAAATTAAAAATTAAACTAAAACAGATTGGAAATTAGGGTTTGAAAACAAGGATGACAGACGAACTTAGACTTTGAATCCCCCTTCGTTCCCCAGAGCATTGGCAATCAACAGATCAGCGGATTTCGATTCTCGTTCAATCAATTACTAAGACACCACCATAACTCCTTACCCTTAGGTTTAAGACCGGCGAACGTTCGCTCTATCCATTCTAACTACAAAGATTAACTAGCCGCCCTGGTACGGTCGCCTCTCGCAATGACTTAATTAACTGGTGCAATTACTAATGATTAATGAGTTACTCTTGCAGTGAATTAACCCTAACCGGTTCCTATGAAAGGCACACTCCAATTATAAGGTTAATTGTTCAATTTGATGTTCTAAAGTAAGGCGAGCGTTCGCTTCTATCCTTAGCTTAACCAGAATCTAATCTAGGTGATCAATCCAGACAAGAAACATGAACAATGAAGAACAAATCAAACATGAATGAGAAACTAATTGAATTTCAAATCTAATCACCGCCGATCCGTGACCGCTTTAAAGCCCTGGGTCACTTAGGGTTCATCTAGTCTAAGCTCTAACGAGTTTAGCTACTCATGATTATTACAAAAGAAACAAAGACAAAGAAAGAGTTCATCATCCAGAGGAAGAACAGAAAAGAATCTGAAAAACCTAATTTAGACGACTCTAACAGACTTCGATCTTCGGTAGATAACACTCCTAGCTCCGGTTCTCCGAGATGAAAGGGATGGCGTCACGATCTCTTTCCGGCTCTTCAAACTCTAACTCTTCGCTCCAGAACTTGAGAGGATTCTGATTCGAAAAGTATTTGCTGATGTAAATTATGAGGTATATGCTCTTTGGGCCGCCGGGTTAAGTATTTATACTTAACCCTAACTGATCCGGATTCCTCTAATATTTTCGCCGAAATTCTTGAGGAATTTTTGGCGAAAATTCCTTTGCAAATGAGGGGATATTTTTCGCTCTTCTCTGGACTCAGTTTTTGGTTCGAACACTTGATCGATTTCGCCAAAAATTCCTTTGACTCAGCACCAGTTGATTTGTGATGTTATTTTCGCCGAAATCAATAGGTAATTTTCGGCGAAAATATCTTTATAATCGGGCAGGATTTTGTTTGACTTTGATTGGCCCCTTTGATCGATTCCGGTTCAGTTCCTCGATGTTCAGACGCCTTAGACACGTCCATGGCTACTTTATTTGACGGCAAAAACCTGTGCTAACACAAAAACACTAGAAAACCATCAAATAGACCCGAAACGGGCCAATGTAACACAAATGGCACGAGATAGGGCAATCGATTGAATATTCGTTATTCTACCCTAAAAACCATGTCTTAAGCAAAGAAATGTCGCTTAAATGGGGCTGATAATCACGTCAAATCGAGTGTCATCACCGGCCAGGGTACCTGATCCGAGCCTCGAGCCGAACCGAGGACCGAGCCTAAGGGCCCTAATAGACCCTAGACCAATCTCTACGAGCCCGGAAGAACTAATCCCTCATGGGATCCTCTAGAAGCATTTATGGAGTACAGGAAACGGAGGACCAAAGAGTACCTGGCCAGCAGAGGCTGGCACCCGAAGACAGGCCCTAGACCGGACCAAATGCAAGCACTAGGCCCTAGGCCAACTGCCATGATCCCTGGACTAGCTCCAGCCCTTGAAGATCCTCTGAGAACATTTCTAAAGACTTGTCTGAAGCATAATGCAAAAGGCCTGGCCATAAATGAAGATGGTCAAGACACAAGCCAGCCCCGTGCACCAGGAAGAGTGTCAAGCGCCACAGAAGAGCACTTTGGGCCGAGCTGCCAAATGGCTCAAGCCTTTTGGGAAATTCCCATTGCTCTAGATAGTTGGAAGTCTCAGGAACACTCCCCAACAAATGGTGTTGCATTTGGAGGAGGAATGAAGGAGGAGCCACGTAGGGAAGTGCTCACACATGATCTGGGCCCGTACATGCAATCCTACCGAGCCAAGGACTCTCAGCCAGGCCAGGAATACAGGCTGCCACGTCCAGAAGTCCCCGGGCCTAAGTCCTTCTAGGACTAGAACACAAAAAGGAGGCCTAATCCGATTCAGAATCCCTCCTCACCGGCCCCAAGACTTTCCGACAGCCACGGATGCTACCTGGATTAGGGTTTTTGCCTGGATTGCCGATTTTTGCCTATTTATTTTGCTTTCTTGCTTTCCAAGACACTATTATCTTCCCTTTTTAGTTTTCCATTTTAGGTTGGATTGTTAAAGCATTTTAAATGCCCTAATTAGTTTTAGATTATTTTATTCCTAGTTAGGAAGTAGCTAATAGAGAGAAGAGCTTGTTCCCTCCCTATATAATAAGGGAACCGACCACCCTTTGTACTCACCTTTTGATTAATAAACCCCTTTTTTCAGAACTTATGTTCTTTTCCCTTAAAGTCTTTGCTTGTTGTTGCATTGCTTAAGGTTGGCTTATCATCAAGAGTAGCCATCTCTTGTTGTGGCGTCCTCGACTTGATACTTCTGGTTCCTAGCTCCTTTATAGCTAATGGGTCAAAGTCCTCTTCCATCCGGTTCCATAGGTTCTTCACGAGTGCTAGGAGATCAGCTTGTGGTGTTCAAGGGTCATCTGCCCACGGTTGCAGCGGTTCACATCACCAGTCCCAATGCCTAGCGCCACCCCCACCATTAGCCTAGCGCCAGCCCAAGCACCGATCCAGCGCCCAGAGCCAGCCCCAGCACCAGCCCAGCGCCCAACACCTAGCGCCAGCCCCGGAGCGGCCCCAACACTGGCGCACCACCATGTCCCAGCGCCCAGCCCCGGAGCGGCCCCAGCACAAGAGGAGCACCAGGCCCCAGCACCGGCGCACTACCAGGCCCTAGCGCCTAGCCTTGGAGTGGCCCCATCGCCTAGCACCGACACCGTGCCCCAGCACGAGCACAGGTCCGAGCCCAAGCATGAGCCCAGGCCCGAGCCTGATGTGAACCGCTGCAACCGTGGGCAGACGACCCTAACCACCGTAAGTTGGAGATCATGCAACGAGGTAGGACCGTCAGGAACCGGGGGCGGATAAGTACTTTGACCCGTCGGTTGTATATAGCCGGGAACCAGAAGTGTCCAGTCGATGACGCCACGCCAAGAGATGGATGCTCTTGATGACACTATCGCAACATGCAGATACAACAAGGTTTCAAGAACTGAGTTCTATCAAAAGGGGGTTTATTTCATCAAAGTCTGTCCTACAAGGGTGGCCGGCGGCCTCCTTATATAGGTGAGGGAACAAGCTCTCCTCCCTAATTACTACATCTAAATAATAATAAAATAAAGAGTCATATTCCTAAATAGTCTCCTAAAACCCCTAAATAATCCTACTAAAAAGGAATAAACATAAAATAATATTTGTAGTCTTTAAAGCAGAATAAAAGACCTAAATTAGGTCAAAAACCCTAATCTAGCCGCGTACGGCTGCTTGGGCCGGTTGGGCGTGTGTGGCGGCCCGGTGGGCTTGATCGGCCGAATGTCGGGCTTGACTCGGGTGGCGGTCGCAGACTTCAGCTTCGGGCTGGTTCAGTGACCGGGCTTCTTGTCCAAAAGATATGATCCTCGTGCTCGGCTTCATATAACTCCTTTGATCGACCCGGCTGCCGGGTTAGGGCTTGTGGCTGTTCTCTCCTTGGACCTTCTTTCTTTCTGCTCGGGCCTTCTTCCTTAAGCTTTAGGTAGGCCTCCAGGTAGCTTTGGACGTAGCTCTCCATGGTCAGTCCAAGTGTCATGCTTCGGGCCACGAACTCCAATTCTTCTCAGAGCTTGGCTCACGGTCATTCTTTGAAAGCTCTCCTCTCCGGGCCGAGGTTCTAGGGCTCTCTTCCTTCTGTACTCCAGAAATGCTTCCAGAGGGTCACTCAAAGAACCGACTTCTTCTTCAAGGTTCCTGGAGGTCAGACTAGGAGCGGGCTGAAGCTTCTCTTTGGTGCTAGGGCTTATACCCTCGGCCATCAGCATGGCTTGGGTCAGCATTCCCTTCCTTGGAGTCTTTCTACCTGCAAGTGAAGGGTTTAGTCGATATTTCTTGTCATACCTTGGTTTTAGGGCTCGAGGATGGCCTGCCCTTGGGTTCATGCGCTTCTTAAGAGGCCCTAGGGTCTTGCCTAGGCCAGGGGATCCTGGTGGGGTGTAGGAATACTGGTTGGCATCGGGGCAGCATTGTTGGTTCATATTATCCCCCTCTTCTTGCCTTGGATTTATTCCCAAATCCATCTCGGGTCCTTTCCTAACACTCATCATCCTCTTCCAATCTTCAGCAGCATTATCTTTAGACTGAGAAGTATCACTTGATTCAGTGATGGACCAGGGCTCGGGTCCTTCAGTACCTTCCCCATCAGTCTCCATCGCTCCTTCTCCTGAAAAACTATCAACAAGAATGTTAAGGCTCGGGGAGGTAGCGGGTGAGAGCTCCTTACTCATATCCACATCCGGGTCAGCATCCGGATCTTTTTCGCTCGGGGCAGCTCTCAAAACTCGTTGGGAGGTGATCTGCCATTGAACCTGGGGTGCATGGGGACCGGCGGTGAAGCGTCGGGTTTGGGCACTGGGATGCCGGAGGCGTCGGAGGTGAACCAGGGCACTTTGGGCGGGGCGGCGGCGCCAAGCAGTGTGGCGGCGGTGGCGTCGGGCAGTGACGCATTGGCCAGTGGCAACACGGTGGCGGGCAGTGAAAGCCAGTGGCGGCGTCGGGTAGTGGCAAGGCGGCGGCGGCGGGCAGTGCTCCGTCGGACAGTGAAACGGCGGTGGCGGGCAGTAAAAAGCCGGCGATGGCGACGGGCGGTGGTGCGGCGGGCAGGTCGGTAGCGTCGGCCATCATTATGTCGGGGCAGCCGGGGTCGGGTAGGATCGGGGCTGAGCGTCGGGCAGGACGCGCCGAACTCGTGGTCGGGGGCCACGTCGGGTGGTGATGCGCTGGGGAGCCTTGGGTAGTGACTGGTCGGGGCCAGGTGCTAGGTCGGTCGGGGCCTGGTCGGGCAGGGTAGCGCCGGGTGCTGGGGCGCTAGGACTGAGCAGGTAGCGCCAGTCGGGGCCGGCCGCTGGGGCGCTGGGGCCTGGTAGGGCAGCACCGGGGCCGGGTGCTGGGTCGCCGAGGCTGGGCGGGTAGCGCCAGTCGGGGCCGGGCGCTGGGGCGTCGGGGCCTAGTCGGGCAGCGCCAGGGAGGGGGCCGTGCGCTGGGGCGCCGGGGCCTGGTTGGGCAGCTCTGGGGCTGGGGCCGAGCACTAGGGTGCTGGGGCACCGGGTGGGCAGCGCCGGTGGCATGGGGCCGAGCGCTGGGGCGTTGGGGCCTGGTTGGGCAGCGCCGGGGCTGGGGCGCTGGGGCCTGGGGCAGCGCCGTGGCTGGGGCCGAGCGCTGGGGTCTGGGGCAGCGACGGGGCTGGGGCCGAGCGTTGGGGCGCTGGGGCCTGGTTGGGCTGCGCCGGGGTTGGGGCCGAGCGCTGGGGTGCTAGGGCCTGGGGCAGCGCCGATGCTGGGGCCGAGCGCTGGGGCACTGGGGCCTGGCTAGTCAGCGTCGGGGCTGGTGCCAGGGCCGAGACCAGGGCTGGTGCCGGGGCTGAAGCCGGGGCGCCGGGTGCTAGGGTTTTAAAAGTGAACCCTGCAAACTTTTCAAGCCCTTTGGGCTTAACTTCTTCTCCTTCATCAGACTCCTCTTCTTCTTCCTTCTTCTCTTCTTCTTCATCGTCCGTCTCGATTCCTCCTTCTCTTACTACCATCGTCCGTTGGTTAGGGCAGTCCCTTGAGATGTGTCCTCTACCTTGACACTTAAAACATACAATTCCACTAGGACGTGGGTTAGAATTCTGAACCGTAGAAGTAGGTTAGGCAGATGTTACCGGTGGTCCCGAACCCCTAGGGTTAGGGTTTGGCCGTGAACTTGAGCCTCGGGGTTGGTCGGGCTTCCATGGGGCTTGGTTGTGGCCGAGCCTTTCCACGGGGCAGTGGCCGATCTTCAGGGGTAGCCTCTCCTTAACTCGCTCTCCACACGGTTGGCTAGGCCCTTGAGATCCTCGTAGTCAACATAGTTAAGTAGGTTGACTTGATGCATGATCTCGGGGTGTAGCCCACCCACAAACCGGGCTATCTTCGCTTCAGGCTCTTCTCTGAGGTCGAGTCTGGCTACCAACATCTCTATCTCCTTGGTGTATTGCTCCACGGACATGGTGCCTTGCTTTAAGTTCGGAGGGATGTGTGTAGGTCTCGGGTGTAGGTGCTAGGGACCAACTTCTTCCTCATGATCCTCTTGAGGTCTCGCCATGACTCGATAGGGTCCTCCTCGTCTCTTTGGATCCGTCCTTTGAACTGGCTCTACCATAGGGCAGCATAGTCAGTGAATTCAAGGGTGGCAAGGATTACCTTCTTACGTTCGGAGTAGTGGTGGCACTCGAGGAAATCCTCCATACTTTTCTCCCAATCTTGGTACTCGTCGGCATTGTATTTGCCTGCAAACTTTGGCACGGTGAGCTTGAGGTTGCTCAAGTCATCGTCAATCTCCTGAGCTAGTCGTCGGGCTCTTCTGTTCGGGTCTTCAGGGCTGTCCTCTTGGTGCCTGTCTCGTCCCCTCTCGGCTTGAAGCAGAGCTAGGGCTTCGTGGACGGCGGCCATGGTAGCTCCAAGGTTCCGAATGTTGCCTTCTATGTTGGCTAGTCTCTCGTCTGCCATGGTTAGTACTATCGAACGGAAGCAATTTTCTATCCCCTCTTCTTAGAAATAAACGTACAACGAAAGGAAATAACGTGGCAAGGTAGCCTTGCTTTCTTTTCTTTTTCTTACAACTCGAAACTTAAAACAAGAATTGAAATAGAAGGGAATTTTCGAAGCTATTTTCTAAGAAAGCAATAAAAGGATATGAATCCTGGTGAACTTGGAGACTGGGATAGATTGTGGTCCGTGAGCTGAACCGTGCTCTGATACCAACTGATGTGAACCGCTACAACCGTGGGCAGACGACCCTAACCACCGCAAGTTGGAGATCGTGCAACGAGGTAGAACCGTCAAGAACGGGGGGTGGATAAGTACTTTGACCTGTCGGCTGCATATAGCCGGGAACCAGAAGTGTCCAGTCGATGACGCCACGCCAAGAGATGGATGCTCTTGATGATAAGTCGGGGCCTTCAGTATCGCAACATGCAGATAAAACAAGGGTGGTAGGCGGCCTCCTTATATAGGTGAGGGAACAAGCTCTCCTCCCTAATTACTACTTCTAAATAATAATAAAATAAAGAGTCCTATTCCTAAATAGTCTCCTAAAACCCCTAAATAATCCTACTAAAAAGGAATAAACATAAAATAATAGTTGTAGTCTTTAAAGCAGAATAAAATACCTAAATTAGGTCAAAAAACCTAATCTAGCCGCGTACGGCTGCTTGGGCCGGTTGGGCGCGTGTGGCGGCCCGGTGGTCTTGATCGGCCGAACGCCGGGCTTGACTCGGGTGGCGGTCGCGGGCTTCGGCTTCGGGCTAGTTCAGTGACCGGGCTTCTTGTCCAAAAGATATGATCCTCGTGCTCGGCTTCATATAACTCCTTTGATCGGCCCGGCTGCCGGGTTAGGGCTTGTGGTTGTTCTCTCCTTGGACCTTCTTTATTTCTGCTCGGGCCTTCTTCCTGGAGCTTTAGGTAGGCCTCCAGTTAGCTTTGGACGTAGCTCTCCATGGTCAGTCCAAGTGTCATGCTTCGGGGCCACGGACTCCAATTCTTCTCAGAGCTTGGCTCACGGTCATTCTTTGAAAGCTCTCCTCTCCGGACCGAGGGTTCTAGGGCTCTCTTCCTTCTATACTCCAGAAATGCTTCTAGAGGGTCACTCAAAGAACCGACTTCTTCTTCAGGGCTCCTGGAGGTCAGACTAGGAGCGGGCTGAAGCTTCTCTTCGGTGCTAGGGCTTATACCCTCGGCCATCAGCATGGCTTGGGTTAGCATTCCCTTCCTCGGAGTCTTTCTACCTGCAAGTGAAGGGTTTAGTCGATATTTCTTGTCATACCTTGGCTTTAGGGCTCGAGGATGGCCTGCCCTTGGGTTCATGCGCATCTTAAGAGGCCCTAGGTTCTTGCCTAGGCCAGGGGATCCTGGTGGGGTGTAGGAATACCGGTTGGCATCGGGGCAGCATTGTTGGTTCATATTAGAGCCCCAGCCCGAGCTCAGGTACAAGCCCAGGTACCCACAGGCGCCGAGCCCGGAGCCCCTGTCTAGCCCCGGTAGGGCCAAAACCCTCAGGTCCGAGCCCCGAGCCCTGTACCAGCCCCGATATGACCTAAAACCCCACAGAGCACCATTAAAAACCTTTAAAAACGTGCATTTCATAAATACACTATTTGATCAGTTCATCGTCGAACTTAGAAACCATTAAAAACCTTTCTTTGTAGGTTACCCTTGACTTTTTACATTGTCCCATCATGAGAATGGATTAGAGAAAGTTCACAATGTTGGACCGTCATTCACAACTTTGTTTTCTTCTTGAACCTAGATCTTGGGATCTCTAGTCAACTAGGTAGAGTTTCTGTCCTGATGACTTGTCCTAGGCCAGAAATCCATTCCCCTTGATGATTAATTAAACTCCACATAGGCGCCTCACGTTTGTTATCATTTGATCTTCTACGACCAATTTAGGTAACTTTAGTAGAGATTAATCATTTAACAATATGACACATCTATGACACGTGCAATCCATGTGACATGATGTTCCACAATATGCATGTGACGACATTTTTCATAACTTACTTATTCCAAGCTAAACAGCTTAGAAAACTTCCAAGTACTTCCAGTACTTCTTATCCCCCACCAACCATAAACACATATCCATACGTGGAATTGTTTTATGGTTGAGGTACAAAACTAGAAAGCTCATCACTTTGCTAGCCAATATACATCATGTGTATTTGTCTTAGTTTTACTTATTGTCCTTGTCTTGGAACAATAAGGTTTTCAAGTATACCCCCACATTTAGACTATATAGTCATTATGACATAAACATATGTCTTTACGGTATGAGAAACATGTGTTTATATATGTTCTACACAAGTATATGACTTATCATTGTTCTCATCGTGGAAGAATGAACGTACTTCTCGAGAGACTTTAAACTTGTTTCCCAACCACATTGCTTCTTAAGCAAAGAACCATTACGTAGGGTATTACCATGATCACTAAAATACATAGTGAATTTATCTAATATTTATAAAATTATATACAAAATTTCATAAAACTAAAGTACATATATATTCTTAACATATATATACAAATATCAATTCCTTAAAGGAGGATATTTGGGAGTTTTGGATGGTGGGGGATAAGAAGTACTTGGAAGAAGAGATATAGCGCTCCCGGAGCACCAGATGCTCCCCTTTGTTTGAACCATTGAAGGAGAATCTCATTCGTTCATTTTGGAAGATCTAATCTGAGTGATCCATAACTAATTTAGTTTTAATATTTAAATAAATGATAATTAAAATAACTAAAAGGTCACTCAACTTTGTTCATATAAATAAATAATCATGACCATTTATTTTTATGTTCTATATAAGTCTTATCCATACCAAATTAAATTATTATCATCATAAGAACATCAAATACATATTAAGTACAATTATTTTGTCACTGTATAGACTAATTAAATTGAATAACTTCACCCATTTCAAACATCCATCCATAATCGAATAGAAACAAACTCACCCATCTCACCTGAGTGTTTGATTTTACCTCCAAACAAACTCGAACCAACTTACCCAACTCCTATCATTCATGCAACCCGAGAATTGAGATAAGGGCACTATTCAAAACACTCAACAACCCTAAAATTCAATTTTCTGCAATCACTCTCAGGTCATTATCATTTCTTCTCCTCATTCTCCACCATTTCGTCACATCTAAACCTCAGCCTCTAGCGTTTGTGGAAACTCCCCTCTATGTCGATACTTACCATCGCTGCGGTCAAGATTGGGCGGTCGACTGAGTTGAGAATAGGTGGGGGAATGGGAGGCGGGACTCAAGCTCCCAAGCTGAAGGTTTTCTCGAAAGAAATCGAGAGAGATGCAGTTTAGGAGGAAGGTTCAGCCAAGGGAAGCTTTCTGGCAGGGCAACGAGTGAGAGAAAGCGAAGAGAGTACTAGGCCATGTCAACAAAGAGGGAAATTTCAATCAAGTCGTGAATTATCTCAAATTTCAGGTGTATTCTCTCCTCGAATCTAACCACTTGGATGTTATCGTCACCATCTGTTATGCTGCCGCTGAATTCAGGTTGAAGCCATCTGTTATGTGAATTGGGGTAGATTTTTGCAAGAGGAATTTGGTGTCAGACAAAAAAAAAATAAGCTTTGGCTTTTGATAACAAACTGAAATGACTCGACTACAAGTCTCGGCAAGCAGGGTGGTTTCCAGAAACGAAATAGGTTGAAGTTGAGAGCTGAAGAAATGATAAGAGAATGAGGAGGAGAAACGATAATGAACTGAGAGTGATTGCAGAAATGGAATTCTAGGGTTCTTAGTATTTTGGAAACCCCCATTCTATCGTGTTGCATGAGGTGATAGGATTTGGGTGAGCAAAATCATACACTTAGTTAGGATGAGTGAGTAAGATGGGTGGTTAAGTTTGATTGACTAAAGGTATGGATTGGATGGTTGTTTGAAAAGGGTGAAGTGATTTAACAAGTTAGAAAATAATTGTATTTAATATGTATTTGATGTTATTATGATTATCATAATTGAATTTGCTGTGGTAAAACTAATTTGAACATATAAATAAAGAGTTATGATTAATTATTGGCCAAAAACAAATTTGTAGCCAAACCTTTCCGTGGAATGTCAAACATACCCAAAACTATTTGCGTCACATTTTTTAGACCAAATTTAGTCAACATCCGTTAAATTTTTAACACCGTTAGTGATTGTACAAACGGAGCTGACGTGGCATCTAATTGACCGGTCAACTAGATGCCACGTCAGATGACATGTCATTATTTAAATTCAAAATAATTATAAAATGTGCTAAACCAAAATAAAATAAAAAAATTTAAATAAAAAATAGAGTTATCGGCGGCAGCTGCTGCTACACCTCCACCACCACCACCACTGTCGTACCTCCACCACCGCCACCCGCCGCACCTTCACCACTACCACCGTCGCCGTTCCCCGACTCTTCCTCAACTGCATCATCTCCTACTCATGACCAACAACAAGCCCAACAGCTCAGCCACCTACCAGCGCCACCTCCACCACCACCATCGCCGCACCTCCATCACTACCACCGTCGCCGTCCCCCGACTCTTCTTCAACCGCATCATCTCCTACTCATGACCAACAACAAGCGCAACAGCTCAGCCACCTACCAGCGCCACCTCCACCACCACCACCGCCGCACCTCCACCACTACCACCGTCGCCGTCCCCCGACTCTTCCTCAGCCGCATCATCTCCTACTCATGACCAACAACAAGCTCAACAGTTCAGCCACCTACCAGCGCCTTCCTTCAACTCCACCTACTTATTCAAAACGCCTAGCCAACAATCTCCCGAATCCATCCCATCTCCAATCCCAAGCTCTACTTGTCTCCAACGCCTGAATCCAATCCCGTACGACTTCCACAACCACCAACACACGCCACGGCCACCAATTTCCTCCCTAGCACCAGATCGGCTCTCCAGATCGACGACCGGTTCCGTCGTCTACCAGCTCTCCAATTTCACCCACATAGCCCGTCGTTGTCCCCGTCTTCACAACTCAAAACCACGATGGAGCTTCTCGTTCGGGAGCCTTTGAGTTTCCTCTACCGGAACTTCTCGATGACCAGCAAATCGAGAGCCTTCGAGAATATTGGTGAGCTGATTCTGGGAGAGATCCATAATCCCTAGATCTAAATCCAGATCCGGAGATGGGAGGAAGGAGGGAGAAAAGAGTCGGAGGAGATTTGGGAGTTTTGGATGGCGTTGGTCGATGATTTCAGGCAGAGGAGGGAACGAGGGTTGGTCAGAGGTTGGCGTCAGGCGGTGGAGAGAGTTGCTGGCCGGAGGGCAGAGGGGATCGGCAAGGAAGAAAAGTGAAAGAAAATTATTTTATTTTTATTTTTATTTTGTAACTAATAAACTTCTTTTAATTTTTTTGTGGGACTAAATTTCTTTTAATAAATGTTTATGTGGCAAATATTAGCCGCATCACTCGACAAGTCAGATTTAGAGTTAGCATTTCCGTTAACTTGGAAGGAAAATTTAACGAAAAACTAAACATTGCTATTTTTGGGATTACGAATAGTTTTGAATACGTTTGACATAAGCCGAAAAGGTTTGGCTAGAAATTTGTTTTTGGCCTTAATTATTTATATGAAATATGTTGAGTGACCTTTCAGTTATTTTAATTATCACTCATTTAAATTATAAAATTAATTTATGTATGGATGGCTCAGATTAGATCTTCCAAAATGAACGAATGAGATTCTCCTTGAATGGTTCAAACAGAGAGGAGCATCTGGTGCTCTAGGAGCGCTGTAGTCGTTTCCATATATATATATATATGGAAAACACTCCGGTGCACCCAGCTAGATGGGTGCACCCGCTTGCGTGTCACAATCTCATCCGTCCGTTTAATCAACGGATCTCAACCCTTTGAATTAAATAGGATTAAATTGATTAGTTTTATTATTATTTTATTCCACACAGGACATATTACATTTAAGTACCTATTATTATACAAAATTGCAAAATTGACTTATAACTTTCTAAACTAAATTAAGTTACCCACCCGTTATCTTCCCACCGACACTGACCCATTCAATATCAATCCATTGACATAATTAATATCTTTCCACCGACACTATCCTCTGCAAGTGTTTCATCTTCTTAATTTAGTTTAGAAAGTTATAAGTCAATTTTGCAATTTTGTATAATAATAGGTACTTAAATGTAATATGTCCTGTGTGGAATAGAATAATAATAAAACTAATTAATTTAAACGTATTTAAAACAAAGGCTTGAGATCCATTGATTGAACAGACGGATGAGATCGCGACACGTAAGTGGGTGCACTCGGTGCACCCAGCTAGGTGGGTGCACCGGAGTGTTTTCCATATATTAATCATCAGGATTCTCGTTAGCATTCCCAAGTACATCAACGATTGAAGTATTTTGATCATTATATGGTCATCATCCTCGTGAAAATCATCTAAATCCATGAAGTACCAATGATCGTCCAACAACCATGCATTAGGTGGAGAGTCTCCACCAATGTCCGACATGGACCACTAGCCAGAGAATGAAAATTCTCCATGTATGAAGAGCACTCAAAATGCATAGATGATTGTGAATTGATGACATCATTGTTGGATAGACATATCAGTGTGGGTGGGTCAAAATCTGCGACCTCCACATCAGATTCAATGTTAATTACCTCGACGACATCATCATCATTTTCAGACTCGATGTAGATGATTCCTCATCAGACGATATGTTGATTACTTCTACAACACCATCATCGTGACTACTCCACATTTGTAGAACCATATGGTCAACGTCCGCAGACATATTCCAATCAGTGGTCATAAACACACTCACAAAGATTTATTAAAACATAAATCCATATGTGTTAACTTTTCCAATGAAAGGACTTGTTCACTCAACCACATACTCAAGATGTGATTTATACACAAAACTTGACAAATGTGTCAAAACAATGTTCATTAACAATGTTCGATCATATTTATGTTAGTCCCGGTGTATACCTTCAACATAAGATCAATGGTTAGACCAAAATCATGAACATGAAATCAAATGTAAAGACAACGTAACAAATGTGAGCCAACCAAATTCATAGTTTCTCCTTAAGGAACGTTATTCCCCTCACGGTACCCAAGGTTACAGAATCATTCCTCCCAGGATAGAATGGATTTATCTAATTGGTGTAGCGGTACTTCAAACCCCAATGAATGACGAATGCAACAACACGGTGAGAACCACACGATCGACTCGACAATGCATTTTCTTTGAAAAAACCGATGCAAAAACTGTGTTAAAAACCCCATCTTCAAACTTTCGTAAAAACCTTCTCTAAGGCCTATGTTAAATTGAAGGAGGAGGGCTGAATTTAAAAGACATGGAAGGGTGTGAAACGAAGAGTAACGATGGTTCATGAAAGAACACATCTCTTCATTTGATTTGAATTGAAAGAACCAAACCGGTTCAACCATAAGTTCTTGTTAATTCACACTCAAATCAAACTGGTTGGGTTTTACCCCTTATCATTCCTTCCATAATTCTCATTCACACAACTCAACCGCAACAATTTAGCCATATTAAATGAACAAACTATTAGTCCTTGTTACTAATAGAGTGAGTATGGGTTGAATCAATTGATTCGGCTCAACAATTTTAAAACTCGAACCCAACAATTAACCAGAAAATGATTTATTCCACCCACGAAATAAATTACACTCACAAATTAATTATTTAAATCCGAGTTAAAATCTTTCAAGCTTTTAACAAAGAGTTTAACCAAGAAAATTAATAAAAAAATCTGACCAGAAGCTTGGAAATGGGATGTTTCAAAGAGGCTCTCGGGAGGCACCCTATTTCGTATCTTAGTGTAGGAGTAGAAAATGTAGTTGTATTTGAGTTTGTTATTTCCTCTTACTTTTGTTTCCCTTGATTTGTCTTGCCAAGTTTCCCTCAAGTGTTAGTTTACCTTGTTGCTCCTCTTGGGTGGCTAAGATGTTCTTTGGGATAAATGGTTCTTGAGACCCTTGGTTGTGTTTGGTTTGCTAAGTTGGAACAAAGTGTGGGGTAGGTGGTTTTAGTGGGGTTTTGGTGTTTTCATTCACAATGACAATTGATGAATTTTCTCTAGTACCATGCTATTTTTTGTGTCTTGATCACTCTAGACATTCCCTTAGTTACACTCTTGTTGCTCTTTCGTTGGGTTTTACGGTTTAAAGTCACCTCAAGCTCGAGGGTTTAATTAAGTAGGGATTCATGGATTTGGTTTTGGTTCTTGGATGTTGTTGTTGTCCTTGTGACGGGTATTCGGTTCTAGCCACCAGTTGGCTACACGGGGTGAGGGTTAAGGGTAACAAACGGTTATTGATATTGGTTTTGGCTAAGGCCATTAATAGGCTAGTACAAGATTTTAGTGCTGGTGGCCCACCCCTGGATTGCGCAATCCCTTAGGTAACAGAAAGGTAAAGGTTCGGGTGGTCATTAGAGACTATAACCAGGGATGGCCCTTAGTGTGTCGGTGGTCCTTTGAGGTCGGGAGGACCTTTGAAACCGAGATTCATTGGAACTATAAGCTAGGGGCTGTTGGCACTTCTAACTGTTGACTTAAGGGTGGTGATCTCTTGCCGGTAAGGTAAGGTTTATACCGGGATTGTCTTTATGACTGGCATTTCTAGTAGCATAGCTTTGAGATTGCAGGTTAGACACTCAATGATTAGCACTAACCATCTTCTTTCTATTTTCTCTTTTGTGGTTTCTAGATTGGTTTTTAGGTTTGTGGAGCTGGAGCTGGAGCTAGAGAGTGAGCTGGCGGGATACTTGGGGATGTTTTATTAAGTTTTCATTGTATTTGAATTTAGCTATGCGCTAGTTTATTGTATTACTATTGTATGATATTGATTGTGCCTTTGGATTTGTAATGGATTGGTTATTCAGTCAATGCTATTATCATTTCCGCTTTTATGTCTAATCTCTTATGAGTTTATGGTTTATTTGTGTTAGTAACCCCTGAGTTGAGTATTGTATGGGTTGAACTAGTGGTTTAGTTTGGTCGTCTAGGGTGGGGTGTTGCAACGAGTATCAGAGCTTAGTTATCTTTTGCCATATATGTATGCTATCTACTCTTTCGAAGCGCCATGAACCTCAAGGGAGATAGGTATTCCAGACCCATATAGGCACTAGATTTCCAGAGACAATGGTATTCGAAGTCTATGTGTTTTCATGGTTTTGCACTAAGTGACAATTTCAAAAGGGGTTTTCAAAAGGGGATTTAAACAAAAATGATGTGTAACATCCCGGTTCTGAGCTTCCAGTTAGAATTTAAAAATTCATGGTGAAATATTGTCGGTTAAAACCTGGAGGATTTTTAATTCGAACTTTAATAATTATTTGTGATCATAATTTATTCCGGTTGAAGGAATGAATACTTTCAGGTTAATTGTTGAGTTCGAGTTCTAAATTGGCGTCGCTAGTGTTTAACAGCTCGTCGGAGAAGAAAGGTGGTCGGACTATAACTTTTAGGAAGTTTGGTGAATGATCTGCTCCATCTGGAAAGATAAGTGACCGTTTCATCATTTCTGAAAAGTGGGGTTTTTTTGGAAGTTGTGCACTAAGGGTCTGTTTGGCAGGGTTTGTGGTGTTGATTTAGAGATTAAGCCATAACTTCTTCGTCAGAACTCTAATTGACAAACCGTCAAAATTGATGGAATCAGGACGGCGAGACGGATCTTCTTAGACAGAATCCAGAGTCTACAACTAGGCTAAGGTGAGGGCTTAGAGTTGATAGGTAGAGATGTGAGGAATTACAATCCGACTTAGTGATTAATAGGGATTCATGAATTGGAGAGTTAAAATGGTTAATTATGTGTTTTGGTTAGTGACTGCTGACGTGCTGTTGTGTGGCTTGAACTGGTTGGATTCTTGGTTTGACTAGGTTGTTAGAGATGCGAGTTTAATTCTTGAATGTGCATATATGTATATGTGGTTGTGATTTATATAGTACAATTGTGATATATATGTATATAGTACGATTGTGGAATGTTAGGTGCAGGAGGATGGTTCTAGCAATGTAGAATGATCGTAGAAGGACGAGCAGAAGGGTGGCCTCAAACCTTGCGACATGATCACCCCTTAGATTTTACTATTACAGGTGGGGTGGTCGGTAAGGCTAGCAGCCCGCCCGTAATAAGTGTGGATTTTTTATATAGAATTGTGGTGTCTAATTATGATGTGGAATTGGGAAGTGAAATTGGTTATTGGATTTGTCTGGTGGATGTCTTTTAATTGTTGTGATTGTGTAACTGGAATTGAAATGATAGTGTAACACCCGACTCGAATCAAGCACATTTCATAGCAGTAGAATAATATAGAACAATTACATCAATCCACGGCACACACAACATCAACACATCACACCTATCAACCAAGGCACTACCATAACCACAAACACACGAACAATTACATTCATATTATCTAGGTGAGTTATTAGGCGCCAAGGAGTTGTCCACACCACCACCGCCGACCATCACATCAACCAGACGCATCCACTAGGGATCCTTCCACGAAGGAGAACAATATCCGACGCATCCTTAAGGGATCCTTCCACTAAGGAGAACGATAACCATCCTTGGTATCAAACCAATGGATTCACCCCAGTGAATCAGACTCAATCCATCGGTATTTCGGGTGGGGTAGTGTGGACTCCTTCAGGTTCTAGCTTCACATACAAGTTCTTACATCATATTTCCAACTCATCACATCTCATTCACAACGAGGGCACATTTCACATCAACCACAATCACATCACAGTACATAGGTCACAGCTTATCCCATTGTTCCACGCTCCTGTCATGACCACAACTTACACATCACAATCAACCAAAAGGTAACGGGCTAGCTCACCGGCTACCCCCACCTACAAGTATAGGGGAGGCCATGTCATGAGCCTAGGGTCACCCACCTGTTCCTCATGTTCAGAGCGACCCCACATTGGCAGGCCCACTCTCCTGCATACACAACTGACAATTCATAACATCATAGCACTTGCACTCATTTCCCAATCATCCTAACTCTCATTTCTATGTCAATCCATTAATCAGTCCATTTCAGTCCACACCCAACCCACATCATTGCAATCAACCACGACAAACATCAACAACATCAAGCACATTCACAGTACAGTTTACCCCCTTTTACACTCATCATTTCCATGCATCACCTAGGTTAAATCTAAGTCAAAATTGGAACTCCTTATGCTGTTCGAACTACCTATAAATGCTAAGCCCTCACCTGGAATAGAAGGCAGGCTCTAATCGTCCTTTAGTTCCTCAGAAAACTCGATTTCCCAACCACCAAACTCGTAACTTTACCCTTCCTTACTGATCACGACCTACAACCAAAAACCCAAAATGGAAGATAGAGATCTCTTTTCCTTGTCGCTATGAATCCATAGCAACAAACGGATCTCAATTCCGACCTCTACAGCTCCCGGAATCACCCTTCGAAGATTGCTTGAAGTTGGTTCGTCAATGGCTTTTCGGGGAAAGAGAAAATGAGTTGAAACTTATGGATTTCCATGCAAATCCATCCTTTTATATGCAGGTCAAGAAACATGGCGTGTTTCCAAAGAACACGGTCGTCTACTATGCACTAGAAGTTTCGACGAGAATTGCACGAATTACTGCACGGCCGTGTAACTCACAACACACGACGTGTATTACAACACACGGCGTGTGTTCTTCACAGCCCAACGCACTCCCTTGTATCCTCAACCCGACTTAAACACGAACGTCCTAGAGCTCAATGGGACCCTAGCGGTACTGCTTCCGGCACTCTAGTCACCCAAACTTGAGTTCTGAGCCGTTTGGTTGGACGGGGATGTTACAAGTCTCCACAACTTCAAGGATTTCATCCCCGAAATCGCTCCTAACTCATCCTAGCAACATGATACCGAAAACACAGCAAAAATTGCAGCAATACAAGCATCGTATTGGTCCCCGAAATTGCTAATGACAACCAAACAACCTTACTCCCGAAACTACTCACCAATTGCACACTGACTCTCAACATCGCCCTACCGGCACACTCTCGGCCACTTAGACCCAACACCAAAACAAGTAACCATCAAAAAAACTTTAAAGGAGTAATACCTAAAGCATACGCTTCCACCAACTCTGGATACCGTCTCTTCATACTCTCCTCGGTCTCCCAAGTAGTCGACTCACTCTCGTGGTTCCTCCATACCACCTTGAGCTGCGGAATCTGCTTGTTCCTCAAGACCCGGACTTGCCTATCCACTATCGCCACCGGCCTCTCGTCATAAGTCAAGTCTTGCTCAATCTCAACCTCCTCTGGCTTAATTACATGCTAAGGATCTCCGTGATACCGCTTAAGCATACTCACATGAAACACGTTGTGTATCCTTTCCAACTCACTCGGCAACGCCAACACATAGGCCACTGGACCTGACTTAGCTAGAATCTCATAAGGACCAATATACCGAGGCGCCAACTTCCCCTTCCTACCGAAATGCATCAGCCCCTTCCATGGCGACACCTTCAAAACTACCTTCTCCCCAACATCAAAACTCAGCTCCCTAGCACGACCATCGGCATAACGCCTTTTGGCTATCTGAGCCGCTCTCAACTTATCCTTGATAACCATAACATGATCAGCCGTCTCTTGCACAACTTGAGGACCCAACAACACTCTTGCGCCTTCCTCATCCCAACACAATGGCGTCCTTCACTTCCTCCCATACAAAGCCTCAAAAGGAGCGGACTTCAAACTACTATGATACGAGTTATTGTAGGCGAACTCAACCAAAGGTAGCAATTCGGTCTAAGGGTTTGAAACTCCATGGCACAACTCCTCAACAACTCCTCCAAGGTAAGGATCATCCTCTCCGATTGTCCATCCGTCTGAGGATGATACGCCAACGAGAATTTTAGCTTGGTCCCCAACGCCGTTTGCAGCCCCTCCCAAAAGTGAGACGTGAAACTCCGATCATGATCAGAAACGATGGATTGGGGAACCCCGTGCAACCTTACCACTTCCTCAACATACAACTTGGCTAACTCCTCCACACTCGACTTAAATCGTATGGGTATGAAATGAGCAACTTTCATCAAGGGGGTCGACTATTACCCACACGACATCCTTCTCCTCTCTAGTCAGCGGAAAACCCGACACGAAGTCCATGGTGATGTCCGCAAACTTCCACTCCGGAATTGGTAGAGACTTTAGTAATCCTCCCGAGCTCTATGCTCCGCCTTCGCCTTCTAACAAACCAAGCAAGTTGCCACATAGCGAGCCACATCCTTCTTCATTCTGGGCCACCAAAAACTCAACTTCAGGTCATTGTACATCTTAGTCATTCCGGGGTGCATAGCATACATTAAGAGTGAGCCTCCTCTAATATCCCCTTCCACAACTCCTCTACCTCCAGCACACACACTCGACCCTTGCACTTCGACAACCCTCCAACTACCTCAAACCCATTATCCAAGCCCTTCTCAACTTCTTTTCGAATAGCCACTAGAGTAGCATCCTTGAGTTGTTCCTCGCCAATCCTATCATTCAACATGGGCCGGATACTAAGCTTAGCAAGCAAACCCCCTACATCATCCATTTGCGTCTCCACTCTTAGAGCCCTCAGGTCAACCAACTCTTTTCCGACTTAGAGCATCAGCTACTATGTTTGCTTTAAACCCGGGGTGGTAATCAATGGTGCAATCATAATCCTTCAAGAGCTCCCACCCAACGCCTCTGCCTACTATTTAGCTCCTTTTGGTCCATAAGATGCTTAAGACTCTTATGATCGGTCATAATCTTAAACGTCTCACCATACAGATAATGACTCCACAACTTCAAGGCGAACACCACTGCAGCCAACTCTAAGTCATGGGTCGGGTAATTCACCTCATGCACTCTAAGCTGACGTGAGGCATAAGCAACAACCTTCCCATTCTACATCAACACGCAACCCAACCCTTGCAAGGACGCGTCACTAAAACCACATACTCGCCACCCTCTACCGGCAAGGTCAACACCAGAGCTGAAGTCAACCTCTTCTTCAACTCCTTAAAGCTCTTCTGGCATGCTTCACTCCACTCATACTTCGACTCCTTCCTCAAAAACTTATGTAGAGGAGAGGCTATGGTAAAGAATCCCTCGACAAACCTTCGATAATAACCAGCCAAACCCAAGAAACTCCTTAGTTGCGACACATCCTTAGGTGGGGACCAATTAACCACCGCTTCAATCTTCTTCGATCAACCTCCACGCCTCTCTTAGAGACCACATGCCCAAGAAACAACACCTCTTCCAACCAAAAAGCACACTTCAAGAACTAGGCAAAAAGCTGCTGCTCCCTCAACTTATGAAAAACAATCCTCAAGTGCTCCTCATGCTCCTTCTCATTCTTAAATAGATGAGTATATCGTCAATGAACACTATCACGAACTTATCCAGGTATTCATGAAAAACTTTGTTCATGAGAGCCATGAACGCGGCCGGAGCATTAGTGAGATCGAAGGGCATCACAAGGAACTCATAGTGCCCATAACGAGTCCTAAAGGCTGTCCATCGGCACCGACCCATCTCCACTTTCAACTGATGATAACCCGACCTTAAATCTATCTTCGAGAACACTTCAGCCCCTTGCAATTGATCAAAGAGATCGTCCATCCTTGGGAGTGGATAACGATTCTTGATCGTTGCCTTGTTTCAAACCGCCTGTAGTCAATGCACATCCTGTCTTCAAAAAAAATTGCACATCCTCATCGTCCCATCCTTCTTCTTCACAAACAACACTGGTGCTCACCCCACGGGGATACACTTGGGCGGATGAATCCCTTATCCAAGAGTTCTTGCAATTGCGCTCCTTCAACTCCTTTAACTCAGTCGGTGTCATGCGATAGGGAGGAATGGAGATTGAGCAGTTCCAGGAACCAACTCGATGTTGAACTCCACTTCCCCCGCTCAATCGGTGCACCACGTAGTTCCTCAAACACATCCACAAACTCTCGAGCTACAGGCACCTTACCAACTCTTCATTCTTCTCTACTGACACTTGAACCAATAAGGCCTCACACCCTTCTTGAATCAAGGAGAAAGCTTGCATCGCCGAAACTAGTCCCATAGGTGCGAAATCCCTCTTCCTAACATCCTTGAACACCACCTGTCCAACTCCCTCCACCTGAAGCAACACCTCCTTCCTTCCACAATCGAGCAATGATCTGTGCCTAGCTAACCAATCCATCCAAGGATAACGTCAAACTCATTGAAAGACAGCACCACTAGGTAAGCTACGAACTCGGCACCTCCCACTAGCACCCTACAACCCCTCCACACACTATCTACCCAAACTAACATCCCCAAATGGTCCTCATGCCCCAACTAGTCCCCAAGCTATTAGCTACAACACCCAAACTACTCATGCATTTCTCTGACGCAAAGGAATGGGTTGACCCCGAATCAAGCAAAGCGTAAACGGGGAGATCCAAAGATAGAGATCATACCGGTCACAACATCGTTCACATTCTCTGCCGCGCCCTTTGCGAGAGCATACAAAACCTCCCTTGGTCTCCTCCAGCTCCTCCAGCTCCAACATGCATGTCATTAGTACCCGTTCCTCGACCAGCACTCACAGCTCCAACACCAAAACTGCCTCAACCTCTACATCCGAAGCTCCTGGACGGAGCCCTAGGTCCCTGCACCGATCCCACAGACGGAGCTGGTGCAGCACTCCTCCCTCGGACAGAAATTACTCTTATGACCCGACTGTCCACAAGTGTAGCAGGTCACCGGAGCTGACCTCAGCAAATGACACACCCCGAAATGTGGCTTCTTACAGATACCACACATCGGCAACCCTCCTGATGCTCCATTCCTACTCACCGGTCCGACCTACTACAGGTAGCACTCCTGTGACCAGGAAGACCACAGGTATAGCAAACCATCACACCCCTCTGTGGGGCAGACTGTGCACCTCGGAAGCCGGAATATGATGTCTGAGCTCTCTTAGTCGGGTGACTATGAGTGACCGAAGGAGAAGGCTGAGCCGACGCCTTCCTCTTCTTCTCTTCCTTCTTCTTGTTCTACAGCCTCTCCCTCTCCAATGTCGCCGCCTTAACTGACACAAGGCTCCCCATATCAGCGGTGGTGACTCCCTCCTGAATCTCCACTCTCAACCCATTCTTGAACTTAGTGATGAGCTTCCTTTCCCGATTAGTCCGCTCGTCATACCACTTAGAGAGAGAGGTGAAATCTATGTAGTATGCAAGAAACAGACTTCTTACCTTACTCCAACTCATGAATTCCTTGGCCTTCTCCTTGCACAAAGGCCAGGACAGAACGGGTCATAAAAATACCTCAACAAACTCATCCAACTCCATCTCTGGCGGAACTACCCGACCTCTGCGGCATCGACTTCCACAATTCAGAGCATGACCCTTAAACAGAAGGTCATTGCCTGCACCTTTAACTCCTCATCAAGTCCCATCTGCAGAACTTGTATTCACATTCCTGTAGCCACTGCTCGGGCCACCTCAGGATCAGCCACATCACCATTAAACTCCCCAAAGTTCCAACCCTTCAACAGACTTGGTTGGAACCTAAGAGCTCCTCCTCCAAACCCTGAGTTCCCGGTGGACCTACTTCCCATTGCTTGACTGGATTCACTACAAGGAGGACATTTAAACAATTCAGTTGACCTTCCAAGAAAATTTCAAATAGTTCAACTCATCAATTGTTTCAAAACTTCCCACCCATTTAAAACTATTTGTGATGACACTCGAATTAAACGTGATTATTAGCCTCATTTAAGCAACATTTTATTGCTTAAGACATGGTTTTTATTGTAGAATAGTGAATATTCACTCAATCGATCCATCGGATACCTTTTGTGTTACCTTGGCCCCATTTCGGGTCTATTTTGATGGTTTTCTAGTATTTTCATGATTACCACAGGTGTTCGCCATCAAATACGGTAGCCAAGGAGGTGTCTAAGGCACTGAACCCCGAGGGAAATCACACCCGATTCAACCAGAAAGTCATTCAACTCAAAAGGAATTCCGGCTCCATTATACACAGATTTTCGGTGAAAATACCTAGGGTTTTCGCCAAAAATGCAAGAAGAAATCCATTGTCCCGATCAAGAAGAAGTTTTCGGCGAAAACCTTGGAGTTTTCGCCGAAAAACCCTAAGCCATTTAAGCCAGAAGAAACAGACGAATTCAACAGATATTTTTGCCAAAAATTCCCTTGTATTTCAGCGAAAATCCCAGTGAAAAAAGCAGTATAGTCGCCGGTTAGGTTTAAATACTGAATCGAGCGGCTAAATAAAGGGGGATATCAGAATTTAACACAATTTACACGGGATGAAAAATCCCAAGACTGAGAAAAGGGAGAAGAACGAGTGGATAGAGTTCGAGGAGCCAGGAACGGATCGGCGCCATAACACTCCATCTCGGAGAGCCAGTGCTAGGAGTTGAAGATCCAGCAGATTGAAGCTGCAGGAGTCGTCGAAATTAGGTTTTAACAGTTCTTCTCTGTCTTCCCTACCAGAGATGTATTCTTTGTCTGTCTTTGATTCTCTGTATTGAATATGAGTAGCTAAACTCGTATAGCTTAGATTAGAAGAACCCTAAGTGACCCAGGGCTTTAAAAGCGGTCACGGATCGACGGTGATTAGATTCGAAATTCATTCAGTTTCTCCTTTATGTTTGATTTGTTTCTTTGGTTCTGTGTTTCTTGTCTGGATTGATCACCTAGATTAGATTCTTGTTAAGCTAAGGATAGAAGCGAACGCTCGCCTTACTTTAGAAAAATCGAATTGAACAATTAACCTTATAATTGGAGTGTGCCTTTCGTAGGAACCGGTTAGGGTTAATTCACAATTCACTGCAAGAGTAACTCATTAATCATTAGTAATTGCACCAATTTAATTAAGTCGTTGCGGAGAGGCGACCGTACCCGGGCGGCTAGTTAATCTTGGTAGTTAGAACGGATAGAGCGATACGTTCCCGATCTTAAACCTAAGGGTAAGGGGTTATGGTGGTGTTTTAGTAATTGATTGAATAAGAATCGAAATCCGCTGATCTGTTGATTGCCAATGCTCTGGGGAACGAAGGGGGATTCAAAGTCTAAGTTCGTCTGTCTTTCTTGTTATAAAACCCTAATTCTCAATCTGCTTTAGCTTAATTTGTTTTAATTTTTCTACATTCCTTAGAATTAGAAGTCGTGGAACTCACACCACGCACAACGTGTTTTTCTTGAGTAATTTGTTAGTTCTGAAGTAGCCAATCAATTGAAGGCCCGTGGAATACGATCTAATCCTAGCTCTTGAGCTTTGATAGTTATTTGATAGAACCAGCTCAGCACAACGACGTTTCCATCAAATTGGCGTCGTTGCCGGGGACTTCTTTTGATTGTTGAAAGAAGATCTGGCAATTTATTCTTCTATTTTCCATCTTTCATTTTTCCATCCACTTCGATTTTACACTGGTTTTGTTTGTCTTTGTTATCTGTAGGTTTACAGGTATATGCCTCACCGCCTTGGACTCGCTCTCAGACCGAACAGGCTAAGATTGCAGGGAATCCAGGCAGTTCTGCTACACCTCTACGATCACAGATTCTGAAGGAAGGCAGATCCAATCCATTCATCACTCCGATCAAGATCGAGGAACCGAATGAGAGTTCCTCATCTCCGTCTTCACCACACTCTTCATCCACTTCATACACCGAGTCACTTTCACCTCCTCCATCTTCCATCATGACCGATAGATTACCACCAAACGGCGATCAACCGCCGCCACCCCCACCTGCAAAAGAAGAGTCTAGCAGACTATAACAAGCCGAGCGCGACTAGCGTTCGATCTGCCATTGCCGTTCCGCGCATTGAAGGAGATCCTGACTATGAGATCAAAATTCCATTCTTGACCATGATCTCTAGGGATTTACAGTTTGAAGGCAGGCCCCTAGACAATCCGTGCATTCATCTTGCAGACTTCCTTGATCTCTGCAGTACTTTTTAAAACGAAAACCTCGACAAAAACACTCTTTGTCTGAGAGCTTTCCCGTTCTCTTTGAAAGGCGCTGCTAAGAGGTGGCTTACTGGCAAACCACCTGGCTACTACACTAACTGGGATACTCTGGCTCAGGACTTTGTTGAAGAATACTTCCCTCCGGCTAGAACAACCGCCATCAAGGACAGCATCGCCAGATTCTCCCAGAAAGAAGGAGAAAGTTTATATGATACTTGGAATCGGTTTCAAGAACTCCTCTACACCTGCCCTCATCATGGATTCGAGCAGAGGCAGTTAGCTGAGATCTTCTCTCGAGGACTTAGAGAAGAATCTGCCAAGTGGGTCAATTCTCTAGCTGAAGGGGATTGCACTACACTCACCCCTGAAGCTGCTCTTCTGCACTTCGCAAACTGTGCCTCCAAGTCAAGGAACTGGGAGCGACAATATGAAGGGTCGAGGAGCAAGCTAGATTTCGAAGCAGCTATCAAGGCAGAGGTAGAGAAGCATTTGAAGAAGTCTACCACACCAATCAAGCCACCGGCAGCTTCTGTCTATGTTGCCGATTGCGAGTGGTGTGGAGCCTGCGCGCATAATGGAGGCCGTTGCCAGAACTTTGGTAAGACAGACGTTTGGTCTGCAGAAGAGGTAAATTTCGTGCAACAAGGCTTCGTTAACAATCAGAATGGTTATGCTGGTTATCGTAACTTCAGACAGCAAGGGAACTATCAAGACAGACCTCCCTCCCTATAATACTGGCACCAATCATAACCAGAACCAGAACAACCGCCCGGCTGGTCCAGCTCAGGATCAGAAGCCTAATCATCCGCCGGCAGGTGTCTACCAGTCGCCGCATCGCAATCCGGGTAACTATGGAACTGCTCCTGGCAATCGCCAGAACCAATACTTCAATAATACCTATCCAGGACAGCAGCAGCAAAGAGAGAACAATGTCAGTGACCTGGATAAGAAGCAACCAGATTATCACCAGAATCGATGATCACGACAGTCAGTTCAAGGCTCAAGCTCTTCTCAATCAAGAACAAATAGCATCTGGACAATGGATTGAGCAAGTCGTGAACAACATCTCGAGCATGCTAGCATCTGGTCGACCATTTGGCCAGCTTCCAAGCCAGACAGAGCCAAACCCGAGAAAAGAACAGGCTAAAATGGTAACTGCTCGAAAACTTCCGAACTTAATTGCTGATGCTTTTTTCTGTTTTACGCAGGATCGCTGAAACGCCGGAAGAAGAAGAAGAAGAGTAGCGGGAACCAGCGCCTAAGGATGATCCTCCTCTTGCACCATACGTCGTGAAGCCTCCTTTTCCTAGAGCACTGCTGCCAAACGCAAGGATCGAGACTGGCATGAAGGGGAACAAGGAAGGATACCCCGACATTCGTGCTAAGAAACCCGTTTCTCCATATCCAGCTAAGTTATCTGATCCTGGTTCTTTTACTTTACCCTTGGTCATCAATGATGTTGAAATTGAACGTTGCTTAGTTGACCTAGGAGCATCTGTTAATGTCATGCATGTGAGCTTGTTTAAAAAGTTAAACCTAGGAGAACTTGAACCACCTAGTATGCAACTTGTCTTTGCTGATAGATCGCTTAAAACCCCTAAGGGAGAAATCAAAGATGTTGTTACAAAATGTGGTCCGTTCACATTTCTAGCTGACTATGTGATTATGGATACCGGTACAGAAGATTCAACCATTCTTATAGGTCGACCGTTCATGGCTACTACTGGAATGAATATTAATGTTCCTAATGGTTCTTTGACTTTAAGAATTGGTAAAGAAACAAAAACGTTCCGTCTTAAAGATGACATGAAACATGACTTTAGGAATGAAGAATCTCACTGCCTTGTTGTTGAAACTGTGGAGTTGACTCCGGTCAACTCCGTTACTAATGCTTCTTCCAGTGTCTCTAGGTCAGTTGTTGCTGCAGGTATTGAGTAGGTTATAAGGAAGAAGCCAGAAGCCTTGGTTCAGAAGCCACAAAAGAAGAAGGAACTGCAAGCCTCTTCAAAACCGCCACACAAGGAGTCGGGTAGATCAAGGAGGAAGAATCACAAGGAGAAGCAAGCTCAAATGGTCTGGAGACCAAAAGCTCTACCGTCTTCCTCCGACCCAGCTGCACCACCAATTCGTTCCGAGAAACTGGCGCCGGAACAAGTATGGAGGGAGAAGCCGAAAGTGTCCCCTAAGGAAGTACTAACGATCACCGATCCCGGTAATAACAAGCCGAAGATTAAAGAAAAGAAGAAGCCGACAGTCCTCATTCCTTCCATCATCATACTCAAGAAGGATGATCTCTCTAGAGAGCTGTTTGGACCACTCAAGTTTGTTGATCATCTTCCCGACGGACGTACCAAGCTTTTGCATGCAAACGGGAATAAATTCACGTTTACCGGAGAAGTCCCGAAGCTGTACTTCATGAACTCCGACGCGAGCGTGAAGGAGAATCTTAGTTGGGATGTCTCCTAATACCGTCCAGGTATCGTCCAGCTCAAGGACGTTAATAAAAGAGCGCTTCGTGGGAGGCAACCCACGGCTGGAGTCAGTTTTGTTTTGTTTTCAACCTTGGTCTTTTAGAGTCGGTTCGGGAGAGCCAAAAGTGTCAGTTTGTTTGAGTTATTATTTTTCGTGTGTAGTCTGTGTGTCATAGAGTCAGTAGCAAGTTGATTGAGGTCGTTCCGATTTTTCTAGATTTAACGGTGATTTTCTGAAGTTGGCCTGATTTGCGAAAATATTTTTAAACCCGAACAGTTCAAAGTTTCGGCGAAACTACCAGTGTTTTCGGCGAAACCGATTTTTAAAACTTCGAACCTGTTTCTCCTGTTTCTCTTTTTTGGTTCGAAAACCTTATGATTTCGGCGAAACTACTTCAACCAAGATTTTCGGCGAAACCAAGCTTAAATTTTCGGCGAAACCGCCAGTTCAAATCAGCCAATTCTTGTTAACCTGTAGTTTTGGCGAAACCACTGCCCTATTTTCGCCGAAACTGATTTGAAATTTCACCTAATTATCCTTTAAAATTCGGACCAACTCCTCTCTCACCTTATCTCACTTTCGCTCATATCACCGAAACCCCCCCTATCTGTTTAAAATTGCCACCGACCCTCACTACAACCCGCCGTCGCCGCCGTTTCACCCGCCGCCGCCATCGCCGACCGCCGCCGCTCACTCCCCTCCTCAATCCGATCCCACCAAGCCCTAGAACAGCCAAATCGGAGCTTTGCAGCCCCAGTTCACCGAAAACCTAGTTTTCAACGTTTTTCACCGATTCCTCCCAACCCGTTCAGTTTTTGCTTCCATGGCTTCAGGGTAAAGTGTACAACTTTTCAATACGAATCTTTTGACATATGGATTGCTGAATTTTGTTGGGGTTGACTTTCAGTTGACTTTTCGGTTTACCTCGTTTTGCGTGCCGACTGTTTCATGTGAACTAGGACTGACTGAACTTATAGAACTATTCCAGGATGCTTAGGGAGTTCCGTGCTTAATTTCCATATCATGTGGTCATGTGTTGCTATGCGTACGATTGATTTGTTGTTTTGTTGACTTGTGAGATATGTCGGTTTGCCGTTGACTTCTTGTTGATCGTTTGGCTATCATAAGTGTTCATTCTTGTTCATATTATCGTGCCGCCATTTGAAATCTCATGATACCGTTAATTTCCAAGTTGTGATAGTCTTGCCATGATTAGGGTTCAATATGACTTAATGTTGACTTTCTAAAAATGTCGGTTTGAATTTTTGAACTCTGATTGTGCTTACCTAATTATAGCTGCTCTTAAGACATGTGTTTTACTGTCTATAATTACCGGTTACTCCGCTTTACTTACCCCACTTAGTTTCCCTCGTTTCTTTGTGAAATTGAGTTTTTCTACTAAGTGTGGGGTAGGATCTTAGTTGACTAATCTGGTTTCATTCTGGTTTTAGGAACACTTTTGAGCGCAGGACTAAGGCACGCCTCGATGGCACCTCGAGCTCAGGAGCTGCCGCTCCCGTCACACCCGCCATTCTGGGTCGTCCACCTGCACTCCCTCGCCATGCTGGATACCATCCCACCATCGCCCGTCTTCCGGACTTCTACTTTGAGAACTTCCAGAAGATCGCGCACATCCGGGGAGCTGACGTGCGTCCTTTATCCATGGAGTCGCTCCAGGAGCATGACGAGGATTCCTACCGGAACGTGCATGACGCCTTAGCACCGGCCGGTCTCCTAGAGCTGACCACCATAGCCGCCGAGTTCCCAGACATTGCTCTCCAGGAGTTCTGGGCGACATTTGACTTGGACGAGCATAAGAAGAGACGGGGCCAGAAGGTGATCACTTTCTTTCTTGGTGGGGTGTACAGGCAGCTCACTTACGTTGAGTTTGCCGCTCATCTGGGCATCCCCTACGAGCACTATCACGATCACCACCTCGGTTGGGGCGAAGATGATGATGACGAGGCATTGCACGCCCTCTGGAGCCACATGACAGGCGTGCCTGGCGATCGCCTCAGGAAGAACAACTCAGTTAAGTCTCTCTCTCACCCGCTCTATAAGTTTATTCATATGGTTTGGCGGAGGTCACTTTTATATGTCAGAGATAAGGATCGCCACCATATCCTTAAGGAAGAGCTCATGCTTCATCGAGCCATCCGAGAGAGCTACCCTCTCCACCCCTGCTGGGTGCTAGCTCACATCTTCAGCCTGAGGACCAAGAGGAAGAAGCAACCACGCAAACTCTTGGGAGGCAACTTCATCGGTCAGCTCATCCTCTCCTTCGGCATCGGCCATGAATATGGTCCTCACATTCCACGACATCCAGTTCGGACCGTTGGAGGAGACTTGGCGGTCGAGTACGACTTAGAACTCGACCTCAGTCCCCATGTAGCAGCAGATCCTCCACTCCAACCTGCGGTCGAGTCGGAGGACGACGATGATGCTGAGGAGCAGCAGCCGCAGCCGCCGCCCGAGTTTCAAGATTACATACCCTCGCGACCCCATGAGGCAGGGTACATCCACCAGTCGCCGCCATACATTCCAGATCCATACCAGGCACGGCAGCCTCAGCCTCGACCGCATCCCGCGGACATTGGTGAGTTGTACGAGCGACTACAGGAGTGGCGCATCACCGACAACGCCACTCAAGAGGCTAGGTGGACTATTATGCAACAACACATGCGCCGAGCCGACCGGCGATATGAGCGACAGCTGGAGTGGCAGCGACAGCTCGGTGATTACTTCCACTTCCCCCACCCTGACACCTCTGACCAGTAATGATCAGGTGGTGTCCTTTTCCTTATCCTTTCTTTTTATTTATTCTTCTCGGACTTCGGTCCAACTTTTTTCTGTGTGGATCCGGGGCACTTGTCCCGGTTTCCTTTTTATGTTTTATTTGTTTTTGTTTTGTAGGCAGTTGGGAGATTCCCTTTGCTTCACCTGGGTAGATTACCTCCGCTCCAAGGATCCGTGCTCATCCATTACGCCAATCATCTCGGTTCAGGTTCTTCCATTCCACTCTGAACTCTAGAATTAGTCCTGTGAGGACACAATCCGATTTAAGTGTGGGGTAGGATGCTAGAGAACCTTGCATGAACTTGATTGCCCTTGATTGTGTTTTGTGTGCCTCGTGATTCCATTCCAGTCTCTCTAGCATGAAAATGACCGAATCCGACTAGCAAACCAACTGTGAGCTTTTGATCCATTGCACGTAACTTGCAATTTAAATTCTTTCTGAGTGGTTTTCTGTTTACTTGAATGAGTTAGAATTTGCATGAGACCTACTCGAGACCACACGATGACACGAGTTCTATAAGGATAGGGGCACCTAGATTCAGCTACTAAGCCAGATAGCCTACCTTAACGATAAAATCCACTAGGTTTAGACCCTTGAGCTTGGCCTGTTCTTTCAGTTCGATAATACATTACAGCCATTTCCCATTTCTTTCATTCCCCATTGATCCCCTGTGCTTGTAGTTCTAGATTGACCTACCGGAAGTCGGTTTGTGGTAACCTGCCTATAGCCATTAAAAGGTGGTCTTAGCTAATAGGTCCAGACGTGTAAACCCCTCTAGCAACTAAAAGAAAAATCGGCACAAAAGAAAAATATAGAAAAGAAAGAAAAAGAGAAAAATTTCGAAAAAATGAAGAAAGAAGAAAATCAGAAAAAGTTCAAAGTGTAGTTCAATAAAACGTTCTTCTCCCTACAAATGGAAGAACGAAGTCAAAAGAAAAGTTAAAAAGAAAGAAAAAAATGTGTATGCAAAAGAAAAAGAATAAGTGCTAGGTTGCTTGAGGGTATCATAGGACGAGCGTTCATCATTCCACCAGTGTTTGGTTAGACGGTAGGAAGCCATAGATTAGATTCGAGGGAAGTTAGTCGAAAGCTACACCGCACCAAGCCATCATCATTCATTCCCATCATCCATCTCATTATAAACCCGAGTAGTGTAGATTTCATTACGGTCCTAGCAGGGAAGTCCTTCTTGACTAGATACTCGTGTTGTCACAGTGGTGGAGATGTGGTCGAAATACAAACCTATGATAGAATTCGGTAACAGAAAATGATCGAGAGCAGAAACACGTCCTTAAACACAGAAGAGTGAGAGTTCCCATTGTACTATACATATCCTGTGTGAGGAGTCTGGTCGGTCAGGTCAAATTCGTGCATAATTGGTTGCTAATTACTTGTCGTGTGCAGTTTATTAGTGAGACCAGGTAATTTGGCTGATCTGTATGCATGTTAGGTTTCTTGTTCTAGGATCGATCTGTCTAATAATTCATTGTGTTTGATTGAGCTCTAATTTAATCTATTTTATCATTTATGAACATGAGCGTTTCTATTCAGTTTGCTTGAGGACAAGCAAAAGCTTAAGTGTGGGGTATTTGATGACACTCGATTTGACGTGATTATCAGCCTCATTTAAGCGACATTTCTTTGCTTAAGACATTGTTTTTAGGGTAGAATAACGAATATTCAATCGATTGCCCTATCTCGTGCCATTTGTCTTACCTTGGCCCTTTTCGGGTCTATTTGATGGTTTTCTAGTGTTTTTGCGTAAGCACAGGTTTTTGCCGTCAAATAAAGTAGCCATGGACGTGTCTAAGGCATAGGAACATCGAGGAACTGAACCGGAATCAATCAAAGGAGCCAATCAAAGTCAAACTGAAAATCTGCCATTCACACTTACAGTTTCGGCGAAAATGATCCTCCAGTTTCGGCGAAACCAGCAGTTCAAATCAACTGATGCCAAGTGAAGACTGATTTCGGCGAAACCATTAAGCCCTTCGGACCGAAAATGCAAGGCAGAGAAATCATGGCCATTTACACAAGAGTTTTCGCCGAAACTACCCCTATGGTTTCGGCGAAAATACCATCTCAGCCCGGCCCAACTAGGGTTAAGTATTTATACTTAACCCGGCGGCCAATATGGGATATACAATTGATAATTCGAAAAACACAACTTTTCGAGATCAGATTTTTTCTGAAGTTCTGGAGCGAAGAGTTGGAGTTCGAAGAGCCGGATAGAGATCGTGACGCCATCCCTTCCATCTCGGAGAACCGGAGCTAGGAGTGTAACTTACCGAAGATCGGAGTCTGTCAGAGTCGTCTGAATTAGGTTTTTCAGATCCTTTTCTGTTCTTCCTTTGAATGATGAACTCTTTCTTTTTCTTTGTTTCTTTTGTAATAATCATGAGTAGCTAAACTCGTCAGAGCTTAGACTAGATGAACCCTAAGTGACCCAGGGCTTTAAAGCGGTCACGGATCGGCGGTGATTAGATTCGAAATTCAATCAGTTCTTTTTCATGTTTGATTTGTTCTTCATTGTTCATGTTTCTTGTCTGGATTGATCACCTAGATTAGATTCTTCTTAAGCTAAGGATAGAAGCGAACGCTCGCCTTACTTTAGAACATCGAATTGAACAATTAACCTTATAATTGGAGTGTGCCTTTCGTAGGAACCGGTTAGGGTTAATTCACTGCAAGAGTAACTCATTAATCATTAGTAATTGCACCAATTAATTAAGTCATTGCGAGAGGCGACCGTACCCGGGCGGCTAGTTAATCTTGGTAGTTAGAACGGATAGAGCGAACGTTCGCCGGTCTTAAAACCCTAAGGGTAAGGGGTTATGGTGGTGTTTTAGTAATTGATTGAATAAGAATCGAAATCCGCTGATCTGTTGATTGCCAATGCTCTAGGGAACGAAGGGGGATTCAAAGTCTAAGTTCGTCTGTCTTTCTTGTTTCAAAACCCTAATTCTCAATCTGCTTTAGCTTAATTTGTTATAATTTTTCTGCATTCCTTAGAATTAGAAGTCGTGGAACTCACACCACGCACAACGTGTTTTCCTTGAGTAATTTGTTAGTTCTGAAGTAGCCAATCAATTGAAGGCCCGTGGAATACGATCTATCCTAGCTCTTGAGCTTGATAGTTATTTGATAGAACCAGCTCAGCACAACGACGGTTCCATCAATGTCCACAGCTTACCATCCTCAAGCGAATGGTCAAGTGGAAGTGATGAACCATGAGCTCAAGCGGATTCTTGATAGGACAGTTGGTCGGTCCCGCAAGGACTGGTCATCTAAGCTCAATGATGCCTTATGGGCTTATCGAAACTGCCTACAAGACTCCCATTGGTACCTCACCGTATCAGCTAGTCTATGGCAAGGCATGCCATTTTCCAGTTGAGCTTGAGCACAAGGCATTCTGGGCAAACAAAGAGTTGAACATGAGTTATGCAGTAGCAGGTAATACGCGTCACGACCAGATCACTGAGCTTGAGGAACACCGACTTCACGCATATGAGAGCACGAAGTTATACAAAGAGCGCACGAAGAAAATTCATGACTCTCAATTGAAGACGATCAAGTAGTTCTACCCCGGAGATGAAGTCCTCTTATATAACTCTCCATTGAAGCTCTTCCCGGGTAAACTGAAGTCCCGTTGGTCCGGCCCTTATACCGTGGTGCGGCAGGCATCTTTAGGTAGTGTCCTAATCAAATTGCATGATCATAAGCCGTTTATGGTCACCGGGCATAGGCTTAAGAAGTTTCTGCAAGGACTAGCTATCTCTTCCATCGACGTGCACTACTTTGCTTTGGAATCATGACATAAATCCAGGTATCGTGTGGCTCACGGACGTTAAACAAGAGCGCTTCGTGGGAGGCAACCCACGGCTGGAGTCATTTGTTTTCATTTCGAGTCATTTTGTTTTAAAACCCATGTTAAAAAAAACACTGCCGACCGTTTTCAAGTATTATTTTCGGCGAAAATTCCCCATTATTTTCGCCGAAAATTCATGTGTTTATTCCACCTGTTTACCCTGTTTCTCACCGCCAACACTTTTCACCGAAATCTACCCAAATTTTCGTCGAACTGGATTTTGATTATACAAGAAATTTTCACCCGACCCCCTATTTCTCTCCCATTTTGAACTCCGCCGCCACCCGTCCGCCCGACATCGCCGACCAGCCGCCGCCGCAGGGATGATCTCGCATGGCGACAGCAGCTGGAGCAACGACTGGGCATTTCACCTTCCCCGACCCCGCCTCCACCCCCACCCTCAGAACAGTGATCTAGTTGTTTCTATCCTTTCCATTTCTTTTCTTTCTTCTTTTCGGATCTCGATCCACTTTTATTCTGTGTGGATTCGGGGCACTTGTCCCGGTTTCCTTTTGATATTTTGTTGTTTGTGTTTTGTAGGTTCTTGAGTAGTTACTTCACTCCGCTCTGGCATCTTCGTGCTCATCCACTACTCCGCCCATCACCCTTCAGGTTCTTCGTATCTCTCTACTTTAGTTTGGTCCTGTGAGGACACAGAACAGTCTAAGTGTGGGGTAGGATGTTAGAGAACCATGCATGATCTTGATTGCCTATATCATTCTGTGCCTCGTGATTCCTGTCCAGTCACTCTAGCATAGAATTGCTCAATTCTTGACTTTTGATGTTAAATTGACCTCAATTTTGAACAATGATGTCTAGATTGTTCCATTTAGAACCTGTAACCAACGTGTCGGAACTGATATCAAATGAGTCTAGGTCAGAACAGATCATACATCACTCTTGTAGTTGAAATTTGAATCAATTAAACAGTTTTGCTTGTTAATCACAAAGCTCGATAACACCGTTCTAAGATGATAAATGCTAGCTTCTTCCATATTTTCACTCCATATTTGATCAGCTGTGATTGTGGCTTGAGATTAGATGGAAACCCAATTCGAAATCTTGTGTAAAAAGTTATAACTAGCTAGGATCGAATGGCTAAATTGTTAAATCAGGTAATAAGTTGTGCAAATCAATGTTAAATTCTTTAAAGTGCTGAAAATCAAAGCTAGGCAAGCCCGACACCTAAGTGAAGTGTTCGGGTTGAGCACTAGCATAGGCACAAATACTGTGAGCTAGGCAGGTCCAACACCTAAGTGAAGTGTTTGGTATCGAGCACTAGTATGCAGTAAGTAAATTGAAGAAAGAAGTCTGAATCTTGAAAGATATTGATGTTTAAATCCGTCCTAGCTAGAACATGTAACGTACAGATCTAGAAACGGATGAAGTCGAGTCGATAGCCACGTCACTTGTCCTACCTCCGCATGCACATCATGGCTAGAGCTTAAGGTCTTTTTGATTAGAATTGGTGTTATCGTAGTCGGTTAATTATGATTCATTGTTTTGCCAAGAAACGTGCTTTGTGAAAACTACTACTTGAAGTGTGCAGAAATTAGTGAGATCGAAAACTTGTTTGGTTGATGTTCTTGCATGTGTAGGTCATTTTTTCTACGTGGAACAGTCTAAACCAAATTGTTAGAATTGAATCTCAGTTTAATCTCGTGTCATTTGTGAATTTGAGCATGTTCTAGTTCAGTTTGCTTGAGGACAAGCAAAAGCTTAAGTGTGGGGTATTTTGATGACACTCGAATTAACGTGATTATTAGCCTCATTTAAGCAACATTTTATTGCTTAAGACATGGTTTTTATTGTAGAATAGTGAATATTCACTCAATCGATCCATGTGATACCTTTTGTGTTACCTTGGCCCATTTCGGGTCTATTTGATGGTTTTCTAGTATTTTCATGATTAGCACAGGTGTTCGCCATCAAATACGGTAGCCAAGGACGTGTCTAAGGCACTGGAACCCCGAGGAATCACACCCGATTCAACCAGAAAGTCATTCAACTCAAAAGGAATTCCGACTCTATTTATACACAGATTTTTGGTGAAAATACCCTAGGGTTTTCACCGAAAATGCAAGAAGAAATCCACTGTCCCGATCAAGAAGAAGTTTTTGGCAAAAACCTTGGGAGTTTTCGCTGAAAACCCTAAGCCATTTAAGCCAAAAGAAACAGATGAATTCAACAGATATTTTCGCCGAAAATTCCCTTGTATTTTCGGCGAAAATCCCAGTGAAAAAGCAGCAGTCGCCGGTTAGGTTTAAATACTGAATCGAGCGGCTAAATAAAGGGGATATCAGAATTTACACAATTTACACGGGACGAAAAATCCCAAGACTGAGAAAAAGAGAGAACGAGTGGATAGAGTTCGAGGAGCTAGGAACGGATCGTGATGCCATCCATCCATCTCGGAGAGCCAGTGCTAGGAGTTGAAGATCCAGCAGATTGAAGCTGGTAGGAGTCGTCGAAATTAGGTTTTACAGTTCTTCTCTGTCTTCCCTACCTGAGATGTATTCTTTGTCTGTCTTCGATTCTTCTGTATTGAATATGAGTAGCTAAACTCGTATATCTTAGATTAGATGAACCCTAAGTGACCCAGGGCTTTAAAGCGGTCACGGATCGGCGGTGATTAGATTCGAAATTCATTCAGTTTCTCCTTTATGTTTGATTTGTTCTTTGTTCTCTGTGTTTCTTGTTTGGTTTGGCCACCTAGATTAGATTCTTGTTAAGCTAAGGATAGAAGCGAACGCTCGCCTTACTTTAGAACATCAAGTTGAACAATTAACCTTATAATTGGAGTGTGCCTTTCGTGGGAACCATTAGGGTTAATCCACTGCAAGAGTAACTCATAAATCGTTAGAATTTGCACCAGTTAAGTTAATTCATTGCGAGAGGGACCGTACCCGGGCGACTAATTAATCGTGGTAGCTAGATCGGATAGAGCGAACGTTCGCCAGTCTTAAACCTAAGGGTCAGGAGTTATGGTAGTGTTTGAGAACTGAATGAACTAGAATCGAAAATCGCTGATCTGTTGATTGCTATTTCTCTAGTAATCTAAGGGGGATTCGAAATCTAAGCTTGTCTGTCTTCTGTCTTAGTCGACCAATCAATCGTTATTCGCTTTAATTTCATTTCAATTAATCTTTGCATTTTTAGTATAGAAGTCGTGGAACTCACACCACGCACTAAGTGTCTTAACCTTGAATTTAAATTGCCAACCTATTTGAGTAAGGAAGTAGAGGAGACCCATGGAATACGATCTACCCTAGCTTCACAGCTTGGTAGTTATTTGATTGACCGCTATTCTGCAGCTCATCAATTTGACAAAAACCCTTGGAATGTCGGTCCCATACCGATGTCTCATTCCCTCTCCATACAAGGTTAATTACTCCTCAAGGAAGGAAACGATCAACTAGTACAGCAGCGACAAACCAGGCTCTGATACCATTTGTAACACACGACCCGAATCAACCCAGTGAAACCCGTGGTTGAACCGATTTCGAGTATTGCCAAGTGAAAATCGACCAAAAGTAGCAATCAAAAACAAACTTTAAATAAAAGTCAACATGAGAGGCCTCCATAAACCATGAAAACGTAAACTGTTTACAATCCCAAATCCATCATAAAACCCATAAAATCCAACACAAACCCAAAGTACATAAATCCAAAGAACACCCCCCCCAAATAGTCTAGGTCAACTAAAAGAAGAAAGAGTCAACTCCGAGTAAGCTCCAGTCTTCACCTCATAGCTTCAATCCTGCACTTCTTGAGATCCACTCTCACTTTTGAACACCGACACCACTCTCACTAGCCACGAGGTCCTGAAAGGGAGAAAGGGATCAATTTCCTATTGAAATTGAGTGAACCCACCGGGCCTACCTACACGTTGGCCTATTCTATGGAGCGGTTCCAACTCCGCACAAGACATCCAACAATGGAACCAACCTAACCCCTTTCCATACTTTAACTCCCTAAAGCAGTCTAGGTGATCACGTTGGTCAGTTCTTGTTCTCAAGCACATTTCACAGCAGTAGAATAATATAGAACAGTTACATCAATCCACGGCACACACACAACATCAACACATCACACCTATCAACCAAGGCACTACCACAACCACAAACACATGAACAATCATATTATCTAGGTGAGTTATTAGGCGCCAAGAATTTGTCCACACCACCACCGTTGACCATCACATCAACCAAACGCATCCACTAGGGATCCTTCCACGAAGGAGAACAACATCCGATGCATCCTCAAGGGATCCTTCCACTAAGGAGAACGACAACCATCCTTGGTATCCAACCAAGGGATTCACCCCAGTGAATCAGACTCAATCCATCGGTATTTCGGGTGGGGTAGTGTGGGCTCCTTCAGGTTCTACTTTCACATACAAGTTCCAACATCATATTTCCAACTCGTCACATCTCATTCACAACGAGAGCACATTTCACATCAACCACAACCACATCACAGTACATAGTTCACTTCTCATCCCATTGTTCCACGCTCCTGTCATGACCACAACTTACACATCACAATCAACCAAAAGGTAACTGGCTAGCTCACCGGCCACCCCCACCTGCAAGTATAGGGGAGGCCATGTCGTGAGTCTAGGGGTCACCCACCTGTTCCTCATGTTCAGAGCGACCCCACATTGGCAGGGCCACTCTCCTGCATACACAACTGACAATTCATAACATCATAGCACTTGCACTCATTTCCCAATCATCCTAACTCTCATTTCTATGTCAATCCATTAATCAGTTCATTTCAGTCCACACCCAACCCACATCACAGCAATCAACAACAACAATCAACCACGACAAACATCAACAACAATCAAGCACATTCACAGTACAGTTTACCTCCTTTTACACTCATCATTTCCATGCATCACCTAGGTTAACTCTAAGTCAAAATTGGAACTCCTCACACTGTCCGAACTACCTATACAACGCTAAGCCCTCACCTGGAATAGAAGACGTGGCTCTAATCGTCCTTTAGTTCCTCAGAAACCCGATTTCCCAACCACCAAACTCGTAGCTTTACTCTTCCTTACTGCTTACGACCTACACCCAGAAACCCAAAATGTAAGTTGGCTATCTCTTCTCCTCTTTGCTACGAATCCATAGCAATAAACGGATCTCAATTCCGGCCTCTACAGCTCCCAAAATCACCCTTCGAAGATTGCTTGAAGTTGGTTCGTCAATGGCTTTTCGGGGAAAGAGAAAATGAGTGAAACTTATGGATTTCCATGCAAATCCGTCCTTTTATATGCAGGTCAAGAAACACGGTGTGTTTCATAAAACACGGCGTGTTTCATAAAACACGGCGTGTTTCCTTACAATACACGGCGTGTTTCCAAAGAACACGGTCATGTACTATGCACTGGAAGTTTCGACGAGAATTGCACGAATTAGTGCACGGTCGTGTAACTCACAACGCACAGCGTGTATTACAACACACGGTGTGTGTTCTTCACAGCCCAGCGCACTCCCTTGTATCCTCAACCCGACTTAAACACGAACGTCCTAGACATCAATGGGACCCTAGAGGTACTGCTTCCAACACTCTAGTCACCCGAACTTGAGTTCCGAGCCGTTTGGTTGGACGGGGATGTTACAGACAGCACCGGAAGGAGCCAACTTTACCCCAAAGAAATGTGATTGAGTCCAGTCTACATGGGTAGATCACCATGGTTGGATACCAAGGATTAGTTTTGAGTCCATTCTACATGGGTAGATCACCTTGGTCGAGTACCAAGGATTAGTTGCTAACTCCTAACGGAGGAATTGAGAATGTCCATGGAATTGGGATCCGTTGAGGATGCGTTTGGTTGTGATGGTCGGCGGGGTAGCGAGAGAACAACTTCTTATGGCCTAATTAAATCACCTAGATATGAACTTGAACTTGATTGTGTGAGTGTGTGTGCCTGTGTGATATGAATTATCTAACATTGATGTAATTACTGGATCGTGATGATGGTTTGTGGATGTTGTGATATTATATGGATGTTGTTGATGTTTAGGGTGATGCATGATGGGAATAGAAGTAGAGGGAATTGATTGATCACTTAGAACTACTATATTAGGATGTTAAAGTGGAATATAAGTATGGGTCCATTGTTGTATTCCAATGTGGGAGTCTGTGATGCTCCCTAGGTAGTTCGGCACATAGTTAAGCCCAGTGAGTTGACTCAGTTTCATTAGGAAACGGATCCCCCTCTAGTCTATCTTTTAAGTTAGAAGTAGTCGTCGATCTTGGAGCAACATTTGTTGGTTGTTTGTAGTGGAGTTGAGCTGGAAGAATAAAAGATGGTGACCGAGGACGAGGAAGTTATTTTGTTTATTTTCATTTCAGTTGACAGCTTGGGGAATTTTCAAATGTGATTTATTGTTGATGTTGTTTAAGGGGTTTTTAGTTGTTTGTGACTTAAAATGTATTTAAGTGGGGATCACCGTCTTTTGTTTTAATGATTATATTTTATCAATCTTATTTCCATTGATTTTTTTCGTTATTTCAATTTTATTTATCACTAGTAGCACTAGTTCCCAGTCTAACCAATGGGTTAGATGATGAGCCTCACGTGCCTTGGACCCGCCTCGAGCTACCCCTAACCCGGAGCCAATCCAAGGCCTTCAAGGAACGGCTCACCCTCTACATGAAGGCCTGGAGCCAGGAGAGGCACGAAGAGGATGCTGATCGGATCACTCGATCCGTATATACCCTGCTGACCAACCAGGCGACCCCGAGACCGGCCGACCGGGTGCCAGACACGGCGCTCGGGGATCCCGACTAGCACTCGGCATTGGGCCAACAACGGGCCCGAGCCTTAGATGGTGTAACCTCGGCCCTCGGTTCTACCAAAGCACAAGAGTCTAGCATAACAGTCGCCACCCCAGAAGAAAGGAAGAAATGGGGAGAAATGAAGATATGGGAAGAGGAGGACCGAGCGGGCCGGTCGAGTAGGAACCCCAGATGCTGAGCAGCATCAGAATCAGACCCGTCGGAGCCCAGCATCTGGAGCCCGTGCATCCCCAAGCTAGAGCACCCGACGCCCCCGCCATTTCCCAGCCCGACACCAAAGGCAGCGCCGACTTTCCTAAACCGGCCTGCGCGTGAGCATCAAGCCCGATCGGATTCGCCGGATCCGCCAGTTTAGGGTTTTTGCACATTTTATTTGTTTTGTTCTTTTTTTTTTAAAGTGTTGGACTCAGATTTTCCCTTTTAGTTTTTGTTTCTTTAGGAACAAGTACGTCCCTTTTAGTATTCTAAATAGGACTCTAGGTTAATATTTTATTATTTCCGAGTTTTAGCCTAAGTAGGAAGTGGCGAGGATGTCCCGGCTCCTCTAGTATAAATAAGAGGCTTCGGCCTCATAGTAAACTCAACCTTTTTTGAAATCAAATATAATCCGGAACTTTGTTCTTCAATCCTTTAAGTTTTTGCTGCGTGCATAGCTTAGGATCGGTGTTATCAACAGAAGTATTCCCCTTCTGTCATGGAGACATTCTACCAGACACTACGGGTTCTCAGTTAATCGAGATCGACAGGTCCTAGTACTTTCCCGCCCCGGCGCCGACTATTCAATCAAGCGAAGGACCAAGACTAGTGGTGGTAAGGGTCGTCTGCCCTCGGTTGCAGCGGTTCACATCAGCTTGGTATCAGAGCTTCGGTTCAACACGAGGACCAAAATCTATCCCAGTCTTCATGTTTGAAACCCTGGATTCATATCTTTACTTTAAGTCTTAAGAAAACCCTTGAAAAACCCTATCTCTCTTTGTTTCCGTGTTATTAGAAAATCAGTCTAGAAAATCCCATCTATTTTCATTCTTGTTCGAAGCTTGTGTAAGAAACAGAAAAGAAAACAAAAAGAAAGGCAATCTGCCCTAGTTTCCGTTCATTATAGGTTGATCTTAAGAAGAGGGGTGGATAGATATATTTGCTTCCTTGTATTCAAGCTAACATGACAGAAGAAGGACTCGCGCTGCTCGAAGCTACCCTCCCTACCATAGCTCAAATCCTAGCCCAGATGAAGGCCGTGTACCATCAACTGCACCCCCAAAGTGTTTTAAACTCAACCCAACTCAAATTCGAACGTCTCGGACTTTGATGGGACCTCAAGAACACTGTTTCCAATGCCTTAATCACCCAAAATCGAGTTCCAAATCATCGGTTAGGTGGGGATTTTACACTGGTCACATTATTAGTGAGTGTCATAAACGACAGTGGTCACTTGCTAATCAAGCTAATCAAGGCGCTCAACATCAGTTCTCTACAACAAGACGTGGTTCGTCTCCTGGGTACGCTGTGTCTTCTTCTTCTTCAGCTATCTCAGTTTCAGATAGTCAGTCTTCTATAAACTCTATTAGACTATCTGATGTAACCATGGACAGCATGGTTTCTGCTGCAGTTTAGAGGGTGTTACCGCAAGCTCTTCATGCCACTTTCGCCACAATTGGTTTCACAGGTATCCCTAATGGCTCTCCTTGGTTTATCTACTCCGCTTCATTTAATCATACGTCGGGGAATTTTGGGTTATTTACCACTTATACTCTGATATCTAATAGCCATGTTGAAGTGGCTAATGGTCAACGTCTCCCTATAGCGGCCATTGGATTAGTCTAAACCCCTCACATCACTCTTCCTTACACTCTTCACGTTCCACATTTGGTTCCTAACTTGGTTTCGGTTGGACAATTGGCCGATGCTGGTTGTGTTATTTCTTTTGGTTCGGATGGTTGTCTTGTGTAGCATCGCCAAACCAAGAGGACGGTGGGAACAGGGAGTAAGTCTGGACGAAATTTTTACTTGGACTAGCTGGATGTGGCGGCTGGATTTCAGGATTCATCGGGTCGTGTGGCTGTTTCTTAAGGTGTTCTAGGTGCTTTTTCAGTTGATAATAAATTAGCTAGATTGTGGCTATTATGGCATTCTCGTCTTGGTCATCCACATTCTGACAGACTTCAGTTTATGTTTAAGAAACATTTAATTCCTGTTGATGTTGACATTGGTAGCTTTGTGATACGGGATTGTACTCTGTGTATTGTGGCTAAGACTACAACTCTTTCATTTCAATCTAGTACTACTTCAGTCTTGGCTCCATTTGATCTTGTCCACACTGACCTTTGGGGGCCTAGTCCTGTGACATCTCGATTGGGTTATCGTTACTTTGCTTTATCATTACACGCGTTACACATGTATATGTTTTTTGCGAGCAAAGTCAGAATTATGCACTGTTCTACAGGAGTTTGTTCAAATGGTCAAAACTCAGTTTTAGAAAACAGTTAAGGTCTTCCGCTCAGATCTAGGTCTCATGCCTTGTATGACTTTTATAAGCGTCATGGAATTTTATATCAACATTCTTGTCCTAGCGTCTCCAAGCAAAATGGGCTTGTTGAAAGGAAAAATCATCACATACTTGATTTAGCTCGAGCTATTCTTCTCCAATCTAGTGTGCCTTCGAGTTTCTAGGTGGAAGCAATTCAGACTATAGGCCATCTCATAAACAGGCAGCCCACTCGTGTTCTTCACAATAAATTTCCCTATGAATATTTGTTTCAACGAAATCCAGATTATTCTCGGTTAAGGGTGTTTGGTTGCACATGTTTTGTTCTTCTACCAAAAAAGGATCATATAATACTTACCTCCAAGATAGCTCGGTGTGTATTTCTTGGATATACGGATCACCATAAAGGATATTTGTGCTATGATTCTCATCAACATCGTATGTATACGTCATATCACGCCGTCTTCCTTGAAAATCCACTCTCAGATAATACCACTAGGATCTCAGCAGAACTCTCCTTACTTGAGTTTGATGATTTGATGCAAGATGAAGAGGATCATATTCCCACGCCTATCAATTCCACTTCCTCTCCCGTGGAAACATGATCATCTCTCCAACCATTATCTACTCCTAATGTTCCCACACATACTTCTCATGTGTAAGTTTCACCCATAAATCTGTCTCTTGTACACACTCCTCATATGCCAGCCCTTTGTCGCTCATCTTGCAATACTCAAGGTCAGCTTCCCTCTCGCTTTACCGATTATGTCACTTATGCAACAACAAGTATCCCTATCCCGTCTAAACATAAGCAAGCAAGTAAAGAGCCATGTTGGCAACATGCTATGGACGAAGAATGAAGAATTGGCTTCGTTACATGAGAACATTACGTGGACTTTGGTGCCACGTCCTACGAGTGCTCCAGTGATCGGATCAAAATGGGTATACACTACCAAGTTCAAACCTGACGGAACTTTAGATAGATATAAAGCTCGTCTCGTTGCTCAAGGATCTCCCCAGGAATATGGTATTGATTATGAGGAAACGTTTGCACCAGTTGCTAAGATGCAAACAGTACGCACTATTTTAGCTTTGGCATCTGATGTGAACCGCCGCAACCGTGGGCAGACGACCCTTAAACACCGCAAGCTGATGATCGTGCAACGAGGTAGAAACCGTCGGAAACCGGGATGGAAGAGGACTTTGACCCGCTAGCTATAAAGAGCTAGGAACCAGAAGTATCAAGTCAAAGGTGCCACTTCAAGGGGAGGATACCCTAGACGATAAGCCGGTCTAAACGACGATCAATTCCATGATGGTCGAAAAGAGAATAGCAATTCCATGCTAAGAGAAAACCGAAGTTTAAGAGTTTATTTATTTCAAGGTGTGTTTACAAAGGGTGGCCGGCGGCCTCCTTATATAGGTGAGGGAACAAGCTCTCCTCCCTAAAAACTACTTCCTAAATAATAATAAAATAAAGAAATAAAAGGAGTCCTATTTAAACTACTAAAAAGGACTTAAACTAATCCTAATCTAGACTAAAAATAAGGTAAATTCGGACTCCAATCCCACAAGGAATAAGAATCCTATTTAGAGAAGAACTCCTAACTTGGGAGCCAAGTTTCCCCAAAAACAGCCTAAATGGGTTCTGGAATTATGGGCCGAATAAATACCAAACAAATTGCTAAAATTCTGATCTTTTGCATATCCATAGTAGACTCCATGGGCTAAAACTTTCATGTTGGACATCAGTCCAAATTCTGTCTCCAAGTAGCCCATATTCGTCAATCCTTGTCGGACTAGGAATCTGTCCAGAAATTCGGGTTTGGCCCTTGTTCTCTTTAGTTCTGGCCCGTAGCTTCTTAGTCATGGGCTGAACTCTTGGCTCTCCTCCAAGGTTGGATTCTCCTTGATCCTCTCCTCTTGGATCAGGCTCAGGTGGTGGCCTGATCACGGCTCCTTGTTTGGCCTTCCTCGGATCAGCATCCGAGCTCCACTCCTTGATGCTTAGGCCAAGCATCACTAGGACTTGTTCTAGTCCTATCTCCTTCAATACTCCTCCAAATTGAGCTCCGTTTGTTGGAGGGTGCTCCTGAGGCTTCAAGCTATCCAGGGAACTTGGTATTTTCCAAAAGGCACGGGCCAATTGTTAGCTGGGCCAAAAGTGCTTCTCTATGGCATCCGGGCACGGGCTCGGCTCGGGTGTCGGGCTCAGCTCTCGGCCTTCTTCAATTATGTCCGGGCCTTTTGACTTCTGTCTTTTCCAGGTCTTCAAGGATGCTTCCTCAGTCTCTTTAAGGTCCAATTTGGCTCTAGGGCTCGTTGGAGTCGATATGGAGCCTAGCCTTGGTGCTAGGCTCGGTCCGGGGTCTGGGTCGGGGCTCGGTGTCAGCATCAGCTCCTGAAGGGTCATTAGCCTAACTCTGGCTGGCGTAGGAGCTAGCCTTGGGGCCTGGCTGAGGATCAGCATCCTCCCAGGTGCATCTTCTAGCTGTGAGACTTGGGCTCTTCTAGGCTCCGGGGGTGGTGCTGGTGTAGGCCTAGGGCTGGTGTACTCTCGGCCTGGCATCAGTGCTGGGGCCGGGTCGGCATCCATCATGTCCAAGCTGGGCTTGGTGGCCAGGATCACATCAGCATCTCAACGAAATTGGCCTCTTTATCAACTCGACGTGAAAAATGCCTTCTTACATGGGCAACTCAAAGATACTGTATATATATGGAGTGTCCGACTGGGTATGGTCATGCTACTACAAGTATGGTTTGTCTTCTCCATCGATCCTTATATGGTTTTAAACAAGCTTTAAGGCTTGGGTTGAGACGTTTCAAGAGCTCATCTTACGATCTGGTTTTACTCAAAGTCGTAATGATCCATCTTTGTTCACTCGAATTACCTCGAATGGGATCACAACTCTTCTTATCTATGTCGATGACATGGTTCTTTCAGGGAGTGACGCCTTGGGGATTGCTGACATATGTGTTGAGTTCACACTTTAAGCTCAAAGAGCTTGGTCCTTTATCTTATTTTCTTGGATTACAGATTCATCATTCTCCTCAAGGCATTTTTCTTAATCAGAAAAAGTATATCAATGATATTTTGGTGATGGCTCGGATGGAAGATTGTCGTTTCGCATCAACACCTATAGAACTCAATCTCAAGCTTAGTAAGGATGATGGTGACTTGGTTAATGATCCTACGTTATATAGCAAGATTGTTGGTAGTCTCATTTATTTGGCTTCCACTCGTCCTGATATTGCCAATGCGTTCAAATCATGAGTCAGTTTATGGCTACTCCCCATCATCCTCACTTAACGGCTGGTCTCCGCATACTTCATTACCTTCATGGAAAGCGTGATCACATCATCTTCTTTCCTCTATATGGTACTATGTGTTTGGAAGCATTTGCTGATGTAGACTATGCAGGATGCGTTGACACCCGTAGATCTACTTCTGGTTGGTGTGTCCGTTTTGGGGATGCATTCTGGTGAACCCTTAAGTCGTTGTTCGGGTTCAACCAAATAAACTACTAAAGCTAAGAAAAGGCTATAGCAGATCGTATTCTAGGGGTTTCCTCTACTTCCTCACTCAAAGGTGTTGGCAGTTTTAATTCAAGGTTAAACACAAGTTGTGCGTGTTGTGAGTTCCACGACTTCTATACTACAACGCAAAGATAAGAAGAAATGAAAATTAAAACGAAGAAAGATTGAAGATTGATTAATTGACTAGAAAGATGACAGACAAGCTTAGACTTCGAATCCCCCTTAGATCACCAAGGCAATAGCAGTCACAGACCAGTGATTTTCGATTCTAGTTCATTCATTTAATAGACACCATCATAACTCCTGACCCTTATGTTTAAGACTGGCGAACGTTCGCTCTATCCGATCTAGCTACCACGATTAATTAGCCGCCCGGGTACGGTCGCCTCTCGCAACGACTTAACTTAACTGGTGCAAATTCTAGTGATTAATGAGTTACTCTAGCAATGGATCAACCCTAATCGGTTCCTACGAAAGGCACGCTCCAATTATAAGGTTGATTGTTCGATTTCGTGTTTTAAAGTAAGGCGAGCGTTCGCTTCTATCCTTATCTTAACAAGAGTCTAATCTAGGTGGCCAAACCAGACAAGAAACACAGGAAACGAAGAACAAATCAAACATGAAAGATGAAATTGAATGAATTTCGAATCTAATCACCGCCGATCCGTGACCGCTTTAAGCCCTGGGTCACTTAGGGTTCATCTAATCTAAGCTACATGAGTTTATCTACTCATATTCAATACAGAAGAATCGAAGACAGACAAAAAATACATCTCAGGTAGGGAGACAGAGAAGAACTGTAAAACCTAATTTCGATGTTTCCTGGCAGTTCCAATCTGCTGGATTTTCAACTCCTAGCGCTGGCTCTCCGAGGTGGATGGATGGCATCACGATCCGTTCCTGCTCCTCGAACTCTATCTGCTCGCCCTGTCTCTCTCTCTGTCGTCGTTTGTGTTTGTGTTCTGTTGTAAAAGAGTGTGTCCTGATATTAGCCGCCGAGTTCTCTATTTATATCAACCCGAGATTTTCTGATTTCAACTGGTAATTTCGTCGAAAATAATAGAGTGATTTCGGCGAAAACATCTTCATACTCGGGGCAGTGGATTCCTTCTTACATTTTCAGCGAAAACCCTAGGGTATTTTCGCCGAAAATACTTGTGTAAATGAGGCAGGCATTTTCTTTGACTTGAGTGATTTCTCCGGTTGATTTATGTGTGATTCTTCGGGGTTCCAACGTCTAAGACACGTCCTTGGCTACCGTATTCGATGGCAAAAACCTGTGCTAACATAAAAACAATAGAAAACCATCAAATAGACCCGAAATGGGCCAAGGTAACACAAATGGCACGAGATAGGGCAATCGATTGAATATTCGTTATTCTACCCTAAAAACCATGTCTTAAGCAAAGAAATGTTGCTTAAATGAGGCTGATAATCACGTCAAATTGAGTGTCATCACATACCCCACACTTAAGCTTTTGCTTGTCCTCAAGCAAACTGGATAGAACCACACTCAAATTCATAAATGACACGATATTAACTGAGATTCAATTCTAACAATTTGGTTTAGACTGTTCCACGTAGAAAGAGTGACCTACACACGCAAGAACATCAACCAAACAAGTTTCGATCACACTGATTTCTGCACACTTCAAGTAGTGGTTTTAACAAGATCGTTTCTTAGCAAAACAATTAATCATGATTAACCGATTACGATAACACCAATTCTAATCAAAAGGACTTTAAGCTCTAGCCATGAAGTGGACGCGGAGGTAGGAAAAATGACGTGGCTATCGACTCGACTTCATCCGTTTCTAGATCTGTACGTTACACGTTCTAGCTAGGACCGATTTAAACAACAATTTCTTTCAAGATTCAAACTTTTTTAATTTATTTACTGCATACTAGTGCTCGATACCAAACACTTCACTTAGGTGTTGGACCTGCCTAGCTCAGAGTATTCGTGCCTTTTGCTAGTGCTCAACCCGAACACTTCACTTAGGTTTCGGGCTTGCCTAGCTTTATTTTTCAACACTTTAAAGAACTTAGCATTGATTTGATTCACTCAATCACTTGATTTCACCATTTAGCCACTTAATCCTAGCTAGTTATAACTTTTTACACAAGATTTTGAATTGGATTTCCGTCTAATCTCAAGCCACAATCACAGGTGATTAAATATGGAGTGGAAACATGGAAGAATTTAGCATTTATCATCTTAGAACGGTGTTATCGAGCTTTGTTATTAACAACTCAATTGATTCAATTACTTCCAGTTCCAACTACAGAAGTGATATATGATCTGTTCTGACCTAGACTCATTTAATATCAGTTCTGACACGTTGGTTACAGGTTCTAAGTGGAACAGTCTAGACGTCATTGTTCAAAATTGAAGCCAATTTCACATCAAAAGTCAAGAATTGAGCAATTCTATGCTAGAGATACTGGACAGTAATCACAAGGCACACGAGGATAGGCAATCAAGATCATGCATGGTTATCTAACACCCTACCCCACACTTAAACTGTTCTGTGTCCTCACAGGACCAAACTAGAGTAGAGGGATACGAAGAACCTGGAAGGGGATGGTCGGTGTAGTGGATGAACACGGAGAGTCCGGAGTGGAGCAGAGCTACTCAAAATCCTACAAAACACAAACAACAAAAAGATCAAAAGGAAACCGGGACAAGTGTCGCGGATCCACACAGAACAAAATTGGGTGTAAACCCGAAAAGAAGAAAGAAAAGAAAAGGAAAATGGTAGAAACAACCTGATCACTGTTCCACGGGAGGGGGTGGAGGTGGTGGGTGAATGGAGGTTGTGGCGAAACGCTGTTCCATCTGCTGTCGCCAAGCGAGCTCGTCCTTGTGCCTGGCTGACTGGTCGGCCATGAATTGCTGTAGAGTGGACCAACGCTTGTCCTGAGTCTCCTCATGTGCTACTCGGTCCTTCTGCCATTGCAACGAACCAGCCGAGTAGTCTAGCTGCCACTTCTCAATACGCGCCAGCCTTTCATTCATCTCTGCGGTGATTTGTGCCCTCAACGGTGGGCGTTCGACTGGATGGGGGGTGCGGTGAGGGAGCGGTGTGCAATTCTCAAAATCCAATGAAAGGTCGATGCCCCGTGCTATGGCGAGGTCGGCTCCTATGTACTCAATCGGGACGCAAGGAATGTCGGGGCCCCATTTGTCACCGAGCTGGAGATTGTTGATCAGAAGTGAAATGAAAGGTCCCCCCGGAAGCTCAGAAGGAAGCTTCTTGGTTGTAGTGCGCTTGTGAAAGAATCGTGCAAGCCACCATCCGGGATGGAAGTTGGCATCCTCCTCTAAAGCACGGAAGAGAACGAGTTCTTCCAGGGAAACATGGTGACGGCCTGTCTTGCTGCAAAAACACAAAGACTGCACCCAAACTGATGTGAACCGCTACAACCGTGGGTAGACGACCCTTAAACACCGCAAGTTGAGACCGTGCAACGAGGCTAAACCGTCGGGAACCGGGTGGTCCGTGAGCTAAACCGTGCTCTGATACCAACTGATGTGAACCGCTGCAACCGTGGGCAGACGACCCTAACCACCGCAAGTTGGAGATCGTGCAACGAGGTTAAACCTTCGGGAACCGGGGCAGATGAGTACTTTGACCCGTCAGCTATATATCAGCTGGGAACCAAAAGTGTCTGGTCGAAGATGCCACTTCAGAAGATGGATGCTTCTGACGATAAGTCGATCCTTCAGTATCGCAACATGCAGATACAACAAGGGTTTCAGAACAAAGTTCTATCAAAGGGGGTTTATTTCATCGAAGTTGTAAGTTACAAGGGAGGCCGACGGCCTCTATTTATAGGGAGGGAACAAGCTCTCCTCCGTAAAGTCTAACTCCTAAATAATAATAAAATAAAGAGTCCTATTCCTAAATAGTCTCATAAATCCCCTAAACAAGTCCTACTAAAAAGGAAAAACAATTAAATAGTCTTTAAATCCAAGAATCCAACTCTAAATAGGAATAAAACTCTTAAAACCCTAAACCGGCGGTTTTAGGGTTTCCTAGTTCGGGCGGGAATAGGACTCGGCGGGCAGCTGGTCTTCGGGCCGGGCCTTTGCTCGGCTCCGGGCTTCTTCTTCTTCAATGGCGGGCCTTCGTCAGGCCTTGGGGCCTGATGCTCCGGGCTGGTCCAAGGACTAGGGCCTTGCCAAAAGGCTTGGTCCGCACGGCGTCCATCTCCATAAAATAATCCCGATCGGCCCGGCTCTTGGTCTAGGGCTCGGGGCGGGGCCGGTTTTGGACTTTCTTCATTTCTGCTCGGGGCTTCCTCTCCTAGCTTCGGGCATCGCCTCAGATAACTCCATATGTGACTCTCATGGGCTAAGGTCGGGCCTGGGGTGGTGCCTTGGAACCAGGTGCTCCAATTCTCCTCAGGACTCGGCGCTGGGTCGGTCTTAGGTAGCCATCCCTTCTTGGCCAGGTACTCTTGAGCTCTCTTGCTCCTATACTCCAGGAATTCCTCTAGAGGGTCTCTGGAGTGTGCTTCATCTTCAGGGTCCATAGAGAGGAGGTTAGGATCCGGCCGGGGCTTACCTTCAGCTCTAGGGTTTCCACACTCGGCCAGCAACATGGCTTGGTGTGGCATTTCTTCCTCCTGAGCTTTCCTACCTGTAGGGGGTGGCCTTAGCCTGTACCTTATCTCATACCTGGGTTTGGGGTCTTGTAGGTGGCCTTCCCTTGGCTCTATTAGCTTCTTGTAGGGCCCTAAGGTTCTTCCTTAGACGGGTGACCCTGGTGGAGTGTATGAGTACTTACGGATACTTGGGCAGTCGGGTTGGGTCATATCATCCCCCTCTTCTTGCCTTGGATTTGTCCCCAAATCCATCTCGGGTTCCCTTCTAGCACTCATCACTCTCTTCCAAACTTCAGCAATCTTGTCGGCCACGGTCGGGGAAGATTCAGCTTCATCTTTAGACCTAGGAGTGTCATTCGAATTAGTAATGGACCAAGGCTCGGGTCCTTCAGCACTTTCTCCATCGGTCTCCATAGCTCCCTCTCCTGAAAAACTATTAACAATAATATTAAGGCTTGGGGAGGTGGTGGGTGAAGGTTCCTCACTCATTTCTACATCCGGGTCAGCATCCGGATCTTCTTCACTAGGGGCAGCTCTCAATACTCGTCGGGAGATGATCTCCCATTGAATCTTGGGTGCACAGGGAATCGTTGGTGAAGCGTCGGGTCGGGGCACGGGGGTGCCGGAGGTGCCAGAGGTAAACCAGGGCACGTCGGCCAGGGTGTCGGCGTCGGGCAGTGGGGGCGCGGCGGCGGGCAGTGTTGAGCCGACGGTGGCGAGCAGGAAGTAGGCGGCTGCGGATAGTGGATAGTCGGCGGCGGCGGGCAGTGGGGAGTCGGCGGCGGCGGGCAGTGGGGAGTCGGCGGCGGCGGGCAGTAGGGGGTGGGGAGTCGGTGGCGGCGGCGGGCAGTGGGAAGCGGTGGCGGCGGGCAGTGGGGATCCGGTGGCGGCGGGCAGTGGGGATCCGGCGGCGGCGGCCAGATGGGGCGGGGGGCCGTCGAGCATCCTGGTGTCGGGGCAGTCGGGGTCGGGCAGGACCGGGGCTGAGCGTCGGGCAGGGACGCGCTGGACTCGTGGTCGGGGGCCACGTCGGGTGGTGATGCGCCGGGGGGCCTTGGGCAGCGACAGGTCAGGGCCGGTTGCTAGATCGGTCGGGGCCTGGTCGGGCAGGGTAGCGCCGGGTGCTGGGGCGCTAGGACTGAGCGGGTAGCGCCAGTCGGAACCGGGCGCTAGGACGCCGGGGCTGGTCAGGCATTGCCAGTCGGGGTCGGACCGAGCCGGAGCGCTGGGGCCTGGTGGGGTAGCACCGGGTCTGGGGCAGAGCGCCGGGGCGCTGGGGCCTGGTGGGGCAGTGCCGGGGCTGGGGCCGTGTGCTGGGGCACTAGGGCCTGGTGGGGCAGCGCCGAGGCTGGGGCCGTGTGCTAGGGCACTAGGGCCTGGTGGGGTAGCGCCGGGGCTGGGGCCGAGTGCTGGGCCGAATGCTGGGGCATTGGGGCTTGGGGCAGTGCCGAGGCCGTGGCCGAGCGCTGGGGCGCTAGGGCCTGGGGCAATGCCGAGCGCTGGGGCGCTAGGGCCTGGGACAGTGCTGATGCTGGGGCCGAGCACTGGGGTGCTGGGGCCTGGTCGGGCAGTGCCGGGGCTGGGTACTGGGGCCGGGGCTGGGGCCAGGGCTGGTGCCGGGGCTAAGGCCGGGGCAGGGGCCCGGGGGCGAGGCCGGGCGCCGGGTGCTAGGGTTTTAGAGAAGAACCCTGCAAACTTCTTAAGCCTTCTCGGCTTAACTTGCTCTCCTTCATCTAATTCTTCTTCTCCTTTCCTCTCATCCTCCTCATCGCCTGTCTCGATTTCTCTTTCTCTTATCACCATCGTTTGTTGATTAGGGCAGTCCCTTGAGACATGTCCCCTTCCTTGACATTTGACACATACAATTCCACTGGAACGTGGGTTAGAACCTTGAAACTTATAAGTAGATGGTGCAAGTGTTACCGGAGGTGCCTGATGAACGTGTCGTTGTGATGCGTTCAACCAAATAAACTACTAATGCTAATAAAAGGCTATAGCAGATCGTATTCCAGGGGTTTCCTCTACTTCCTTACTCCAAGGAGTTGACAGTTTTAATTCAAGCTCAAACACAGGTTGTGCGTGGTGTGAGTTCCACGACTTCTATACTAAGAATGCAAAAATAAGAAGAAATGAAAATTAAACCGAAGAAAGATTGAAGATTGATTAATTGACTAGAAAGATGACAGACAAGCTTAGATTTCGAATTCCCCTTAGATCACCAAGGCAACAACAGTCACAGACCAGCAATTTTCGATTCTAGTTCATTCAGTTCACAGACACCATCATAACTCCTGACCCTTAGGTTTAAGACTGGCGAACGTTCGCTCTATCCGATCTAGCTACCACGATTAATTAGCCGCCCGGGTACGGTCGCCTCTCGCAACGACTTAACTTAACTGGTGCAAATTCTAGTGATTAATGAGTTACTCTAGCAATGGATCAACCCTAATCGGTTCCTACGAAAGGCACACTCCAATTATAAGGTTGATTGTTCGATTTGATGTTTTAAAGTAAGGCGAGCGTTCGCTTCTATCCTTAGCTTAACAAGAATCTAATCTAGGCGGCCAAACCAGACAAGAAACACAGAAAACGGAGAACAAATCAAACATGCAAGATGAAACTGAATGAACTTCGAATCTAATCACCGCCGATCCGTGACCGCTTTAAGCCCCGGGTCACTTAGGGTTCATCTAATCTAAGCTACACGAGTTTATCTACTCATACTCAATACAGAAGAATCGAAGACAGACAAGAAATACATCTCAGGTAGGAAAACAGAGAAGAACTGCAAAACCTAATTTCAATGTTTCCTGGCAGCTCAAATCTGCTGGATTTTCAAGTCCTCGCACTGGCTCTCCGAGATGGATGGATGGCGTCACGATCCGTTCCTGCTCCTCGAACTCTATCTACTCGCCCTGCCTCTCTCTCTGTCGTCGTTTGTGTCTGTTCCAGTTGTAAAAAGTGATCGTTCCCTTAATCAGCCGCCGAGTTCTCTATTTATATTAACCCGAGATTTCCTGATTTGAACTGAAATTTTCGCCGAAAATAATAGAGTGATTTCGGCGAAAATTTCTTCATACTTGAAGCGGTTGATTCCTTCCTACGGTTTCGGCGAAATCTCCATGGTATCTTCGCCGAAACCTTCCTCTCAATCGGCCAGTGGTTTCTTCTTCCATTTTTGGCGAAAACCAAAGGGTAGTTTCGCCGAAAATATGTGTATAAACTGGGCAGGATTTGTTCAAACTTGAATGGCTTCTTTGACCGATTCTGGTTCAATTCCTCGAGGTTCCAATGCTTCAGACACATCCATGGTTACTTTATTTGACGGCAAAAACCTGTGCTTACGTAAAAACACTAGAAAACCATCAAATAGACCCGAAATGGGCCAAGGTAACACAAATGGCACGAGATAGGGCAATTGATTGAATATTCATTATTCTGCCCTAAAAACCATGTCTTAAGCAAAGAAATGTCGCTTAAATGAGGCTAATAATCACGTCAATTCGAGTGTCATCAAATACCCCACACTTAAGCTTTTGCTTGTCCTCAAGCAAACTGAACTAGAACACACTCAAATTCATAAATGACACGAGATTAAACCGAGATTCAATTCTAACAATTTGGTTTAGACTGTTCCACGTAGAAAGAGTGACCTACACATGCACGAACGTCAACCAACAAGTTTTCGATCATACTGATTTCTGCACACTTCAAGTAGTGGTTTTAATAAGATCGTTTCTTAGCAAAACAGATGGTCATGATTAACCGACTACGATAACACCAATTCTAATCAAAAAGATTTTCTTTAAGCTCTAGCCATGATGGGGGCGCGGAGGCAGGAAGAGTGACGTGGCTATCGACTCGACTTCATCCGTTTCTATATCTGTACGTTACCCGTTCTAGCTAGGACCGATTTAAACAATGATTTATTTCAAGTTCAAACTTTCTTTTAATTTATTCACTGCATACTAGTGCTCGATACCAAACACTTCACTTAGGTGTTGGACCTGCCTAGCTCACAGTATTTGTGCTTATGCTAGTGCTCAACCCGAACACTTCACTTAGGTGTCGGGTTTGCCTAGCTTTATTTTCAGCACTTTAAAGAACTTAGCATTGATTTGATTTACTCAATCACTTGAGTTCACCATTTAGCCACTTAATCCTAGCTAGTTATAACTTTTTACACAAGATTTCGAATTGGATTTCCGTCTAATCTCAAGCCACAATCACAGGTGATCAAATATGGAGTGAAAACATGGAAGAAGCTAGCATTTATCATCTTAGAACGGTGTTATCGAGCTTTGTTGTTAACAAGTTAATTGATTCAATTAATTCCAGTTCCAACTACAGAAGTGATCTATGATCTGTTCTGACCAAGACTCATTTAATATCAGTTCTGACACGTTGGTTACAGGTTCTAAGTGGAACAGTCTAGACGTCATTGTTCAAAATTGAAGTCAATTTAACATCCAAAGTCAAGAATTGAGCAATTCTATGCTAGAGAACTGGACAGGAATCACAAGGCACACACAAAGATATAGGCAATCAAGATCATGCATGGTTATCTAACACCCTACCCCACACTTGAACTGTTCTGTGTCCTCACAGAACTAACTAGAGGAGAGAGTTACGAAGAACCTGGAAGGTGATGGGTGGTGTAGCGGATGAGCACGGAGAGTCCGGCGCGGAGCAGAGTTACTCAAAATCCTACAAAACACAAAACAACAAAAAAAAGAACAAAAGGACACCGGGACAAGTGTCCCGAATCCACACAGAAGAAAATTGGGTCGAGACCCAAAAAGAAGAAAGAAAAGAAAGGAAAAAGATAGAAGCAACCTGATCACTGTTCCGCAGGAGGAGGTGGAGGTGCAGTGAGAATGCAGGATATGGCGAACCGCTGCTCCATCTACTGTCGCCAGGCGAGCTCGTCCATGTGTCTGGCGGATTGGTCAGCCATGAATTGATGTAGAGTGGACCAACGCTCATTCTGAGTCTCCTCATGTGCCACTCGGTCCTTCTGCCATTGCAACGAACCAGCCGAGTAGTCTAGCTGCCACTTCTCAATATGCGCCAGCCTTTCATTCATTTCCGCGGTGATTTGCGCCCGCGACAGTGGGCGGTCGGCTGGCTGGTTCGTGCGATGAGGGAGCGATGTGCAATGCTCAATAGTCTCGGAAAGGTCGATGCGCCGTGCTATGGCAAGTTCAGTGCCTACATGCTCAATCGGGATACGAGGAATATCGGGGCCCCATTTATCACCGAGCTGGAGGTTGTCGATCAGAATAGAAATGAAGGGGCCTCCTGGAAGCTCAGTAGGAAGCTTCTTGGCGGTAGTGCGCTTGTGAAAGAATCGTGCAAGCCACCAGCCAGGGTGCAGGTTGGCATCCTCCTCTAAAGCACGGAATAGTACGAGCTCCTCCAGAGAAACGTGGTGGCGGCTCGTCTTGCTGCAAAAACACAGAGATTGCACCCAAACATAATGCAAGAATTTAAGAACAGGGTGAAAGATGTCACCGACCGTGGGGTGGACGATAGGCGAGCTCTCATCCTCGCAGCATGCCCATTGCCACAGATCCGGGTAAGGAGCACTGGTGATGGAGTATGTGTCCTCAAAGCCAGCTAATGCGGTATCGAAATTAACGTGCGGATCCAGCAAGCGGCTGAACTCGCGAAGGGACTTCTCTTGAAGAACACCACCGAGGCGAAAGGAAACGAATATCTGCTCATGAAAGGGCTTCGGGGTGAGGCGCCGAAATGAACTCCAGAACTCCTGGAGGGCGACGAGCGGGTATGGGGATCCATGAGTGGTCAGCACTCGCAATTCAGCTTTATAAGAGCGGTGTCAATTGTCAAGTGCCAAGCCGGATTGTGCGCTTTGAGACTGTCAAGAGACAGAACTGCCACCTTAGCCGGAGGGATGTCTTTGATCTTCTGGAAGACCTCGAGCTGGTGCGGCTCCAGGGCGGCGATGAAAGGATGGATGACCCCATTGGCGGGCGTAGGAATAGGGGAAATAGGGGACGCAGGAGTCGGTGCATCCTCTGGAATGGTGACCACAGCCGTCGATGTCTGTGCAGTTGGCGCGGGACGTCGAGAAGGTGGTGTTTTGCTTTGGCGAGCTGATGATCGCTGCGCTCTATCTAAACTGGTAGTCTTAAAACGCTTTGGAGCCCTGTAAGATACAACTCAGAGACGACCAGCATTAGATTACAAGACTCATACCCCACACTTAGTGTGAGATCACAGAATCAAGATATATCATTGAAGAACCATCAATTCATTCGGCAAGCATAAATAATGGAATGAGTCAAGAATACGATCGCACAGACAACAAGTCACGCTTCCTAAAAGGCCACAAAAACAACACCAGAACCTAGCCAATTGCCACCGACAAAGCATTCAAGAAGAATGAGGGAGAATCGAAAAGTCAACCATGGTCAACCATGCCAAAAACCGGAAGTCAACAAGCCAAAAGATGCACAATCATTGGTTGAACAACTAACCGTGAAGACATGATTCGAGAAGACGATTGGAAATCCACGAAAACGGTGAAAAACTCGAAAACTAGGTCGGCCGGAACCAGTGCTGAAAAGAACTGACTCTAGGGTTTTTTTGAACAGGGGCAAGGAACCAGGTCTGGGTGGGGGAATGGTCGGCGGTTGGCTCCTAAAGAATTGGATGGCGGTGGCTGATCGGTGGGTCTGAGGCGCAGTCAACGATCGGGCGGCGGCGGCTGAGGAGATGGGAGTGGATTATAATGTTTTCGTTTTCGGGGGTGGGGCGAAAATATGGGGGTGGTGCTGCTTATATAGTCGAAGTAAAACATGGTGGTTTCGGTGAAATTGGAGCCTAAGTTTCGGCGAAAACGATAGACAGACGGAACAGGGGTAATTGAACCAAAATTTTCAGCGAAAAGAAAGTAGCAGTTTCGGCAAAAATAGTAGTTTCAAAGAAGGAAATGGTTTCGGCGAGAATGGTGGGGTCTTCGGTTCGAAAAGTATGGACAGGAGGTTTAGGTCAAATTTGAACATTGTTTTCGGCGAAAACAAGGACACAGTTTCGCCGAAAATGATTTAAAAACCGGCGGCAGTGTTTTTTTTTTTTGAACATGCAAAACGACTCAGCTGTAACAATAACTGACTCCAGCCGTGGGTTGCCTCCCACGAAGCGCTCTTGTTTAACGTCCGTGAGCCAGACGATACCTGGATTCGTGTCAGGATTCCAAAACGAGGTAGTGCACGTCTATGGAGGATACGGCTAACCCTTGCAGATACTTCTTAAGCCTATGCCCGTTAACCACAAACGGCTCTTGATCGTGTAATTGAATGTAGACGCTGCCTAAGGGTGTCTGTCGGACCACGGTATAAGGGCCAGACCATCGAGATTTCAACTTACCCGGAAAGAGCTTTAATCGAGAATTAAATAAGAGCACTTCCTCTCCCGGGTAGAACTGCTTGATCGTCTTCAACTGAGAGTCATGAATTCTCTTCGTGCGTTCTTTGTATAGCTTTGTGCTCTCATAAGCGTGGAGACGGTGCTCCTCAAGCTCAGCGATCTGGTCATGGCGGGTATTACCTGCTACTGCATATCTCATATTCAACTCTTTGTTAGCCCAGAATGCCTTATGCTCAAGCTCAACTGGTAAATGACATGACTTGCCATAGACCAGGTGATACGGTGAGGTACCGATGGGAGTCTTGTAGGCAGTTCGATATGCCCATAAGGCATCATTGAGCTTAGATGACCAGTCCTTGCGAGACCGGCCAACTGTTCTACCAAGAATCCGCTTGAGCTCACGATTTGTCACTTTCGCTTGACCATTCGCTTGAGGATGATAAGCCGTGGACATTCGGTGGGTGACACCAAAACGTTTGCACACCCGGTCGAATTGTCCGTGGAAGTGGGTACCCCTATCGCTTATGATGAAGCGTGGTGAACCAAAACGCGTGAAAAGGCGAGTAAGGAACCGACCCACCACTCTAGAATCATTAGTGGGTAAAGCTTCAGCCTCAGCCCACTTAGAAACGTAATCAACGGCTACAAGAATGTACTTGTTTCCGTTGGAGGGTGTGAACGGACCCATAAAATCAATCCCCCAAACATAAAAAATTTCAACGGTTAAAGAAACAATTTGGGGCATCTCATTACGGTTGGAAATGTTACCTGATCTCTGGCATGCATCACAACGTCGAGCAAAAACATCGCAATCACTAAAAATTGAGGGCCAGTAGAAACCTGTTTCGAGTACCTTTCTCGCCGTGCGGTTGCCTCCGAAGTGTCCGCCGAACTGTCCTTCGTGGCACTTACGCATGATATTTGCAGCTTCAATGTAAGAGACACATCTCCGGATCATCCCATCAAGACTGATGCGGTATAAGAAAGGCTCATCCCAGAAGTATGACTTGGCCTCTTTAAAGAGCTTTTTGCGTGCATTGAAATCCAGTTTAGGAGGTACAATGCCGTGTGAGAGATAGTTAGCCAAAGTTGCATACCAAGGCTCATCTGAATCGGCGGCATTACTCAGATCTTGAGCGTGAGGAATTGCCCAGGGCTCAATAGCTATGCTGTTAACCTGTTCATACGTCTCAAAACGCAACAGCTCGTCAGGGAATGAATCATTGATAGGGGTAGTAGACTTACCTGTTTGTGATTCCTCGAGGCGCGAAAGATGATCTGCTGCTAAGTTCTCTGCTCCTTTCTTGTCTTTAATCTCTATATCGAACTCTTGGAGGAGAAGGATCCATCGGATGAGACGTAGCTTCGAATCTTGCTTAGCTAAAAGATGGCGCAGAGCAGCATGATCTGTGTAGACAATGGTATGTGAAAGAACTAGATACTGTCGAAACTTATCAAAGGAGAAGACGATAGCTAGAAGCTCTTTCTCCGTGGTAGTGTAGTTTCTCTGAGCATCATTGAGTGTCTTGCTCGCAAAGTAGATAGGATGAAATCTCTTCTCCTTTCTCTGACCAAGAACCGCGCCAACGGCGAAATCACTAGCATCGCACATGATCTCGAATGGGAGACTCCAATCTGGTGCTGTAAGAATCGGTGCGGTGGTCAGTTGAGTCTTCAGAGTATCAAAGGCTTCGAGACAAGCTTTATCAAAAACAAAAGGAACATCTTTCTCGAGTAGCTTGGTCATGGGGAGAGCGATCTTGGAGAAGTCTTCGATGAATCTCCGGTAGAATCCATCATGACCGAGGAAACTTCGCACTGTCTTAACTGAGGTCGGTGGTGGTAAGCTGGCAATGGTCTCAAGCTTGGCACGATTGATGGAACCGTCGTTCTGCTGAGCTGGTTCTATCAAATAACTATCAAGCTCAAGAGCTAGGATAGATCGTATTCCACGGGCCTTCAATTGATTGGCTACTTCAGAACTAACAAATTACTCAAGGAAAACACGTTGTGTGTGGTGTGAGTTCCACGACTTCTAATTCTAAGGAATGCAGAAAAATTAAAACAAATTAAGCTAAAGCAGATTGAGAATTAGGGTTTTGAAACAAGAAAGACAGACAAACTTAGACTTTGAATCCCCCTTCGTTCCCCAGAGCATTGGCAATCAACAGATCAGCGGATTTCGATTCTTATTCAATCAATTACTAAAACACCACCATAACCCCTTACCCTTAGGTTTAAGACCGGCGAACGTTCGCTCTATCCGTTCTAACTACCAAGATTAACTAGTCGCCCGGGTACGGTCGCCTCTCGCAACGACTTAATTAATTGGTGCAATTACTAATGATTAATGAGTTACTCTTGCAGTGAATTAACCCTAACCGGTTCCTACGAAAGGCACACTCCAATTATAAGGTTAATTGTTCAATTCGATGTTCTAAAGTAAGGCGAGCGTTAGCTTCTATCCATAGCTTAACAAGAATCTAATCTAGGTGATCAATCCAGACAAGAAACATGAACAATGAAGAACAAATCAAACATGAAAAAGAACTGATTGAATTTCGAATCTAATCACCGCCGATCCGTGACCGCTTTAAAGCCCTGGGTCACTTAGGGTTCATCTAGTCTAAGCTCTGACGAGTTTAGCTACTCATGATTATTACAAAAGAAACAAAGAAAAAGAAAGAGTTCATCATTCAAAGGAAGAACAGAAAAGGATCTGAAAAACCTAATTCGGACGACTCTGACAGACTCCGATCTTCGGTAAATTACACTCCTAGCTCCGGTTCTCCGAGATGGAAGGGATGGCGTCACGATCTCTATCCGGCTCTTCGAACTCCAACTCTTCGCTCTCGAACTTCAGAGAAATCTGATCTCGAAAAGTTATGTTTTTCCAATTATCAATTGTATATCTCTCCTTCGCCGCCGGGTTAAGTATAAATACTTAACCCTAATTGGGCCGGGCTGGCTGATGGTTTCGCCGAAACCATAGGGGTAGTTTCGGCGAAACTGGCTTGTGTAAATGGCCCTGATTCTCTGCCTTGCATTTTCGGTCCGAAGAGCTCACTGGTTTCACCGAAACCAGTCTTCACTTTGCATCAGTGATTTGTATTGCTGGTTTCGCCGAAACTGGAGTCCTAGTTTCGCCGAAACTCCTTGGATCGATTCTGGTTTGATTCCTCGAGGTTCCTAGGTCTTAGACACGTCCATGGCTACTTTATTTGACGGCAAAAACCTGTGCTAACACAAAAACACAAGAAAACCATCAAATAGACCCGAAAAGGGCCAAGGTAACACAAATGGCACGAGATAGGGCAATTGATTGAATATTCGTTATTCTACCCTAAAAACAACGTCTTAAGCAAAGAAATGTCGCTTAAATGAGGCTGATAATCACGTCAAATCGAGTGTCATCAAATACCCCACACTTAAGCTTTTGCTTGTCCTCAAGCAAACTGAATAGAAACGCTCATGCTCATAAATGATAAAATACATTAAATTAGAGCTCAATCAAACACAATGAATTATTAGACAGATCGATCCTAGAACAAGAAACCTAACATGCATACAGATCAGCCAAATTACCTGGTCTCACTAATAAACTGCACACGACAAGTAATTAGCAACCAATTATGCACGAATTTGACCTGACCGACCAGACTCCTCACACAGGATATGTATAGTACAATGGGAACTCTCACTCTTCTGTGTTTAAGGACGTGTTTCTGCTCTCGATCATTTTCTGTTACCGAATTCTGTCATAGGTTTGTATTTCGACCACATCTCCACCACTGTGACAACACGAGTATCTAGTCAAGAAGGACTTCCCTGCTAGGACCGTAATGAAATCTACACTACTCGGGTTTATAATGAGATGGATGATGGGAATGAATGATGATGGCTTGGTGCGGTGTAGCTTTCGACTAACTTCCCTCGAATCTAATCTATGGCTTCCTACCGTCTAACCAAACACTGGTGGAATGATGAACGCTCGTCCTATGATACCCTCAAGCAACCTAGCACTTATTCTTTTTCTTTTGCATACACATTTTTTTTCTTTTCTTTTCAACTTTTCTTTTGACTTCGTTCTTCCATTTGTAGGGAGAAGAACGTTTTATTGAACTACACTTTGAAATTTTTCTGATTTTCTTCTTTCTTCATTTTTTCGAAATTTTTCTCTTTTTCTTTCTTTTCTATATTTTTTCTTTTGTGCCGATTTTTCTTTTAGTTGCTAGAGGGGTTTACACGTCTGGACCTATTAGCTAAGACCACCTGTTTAATGGCTATAGGCAGGTTACCACAAACCGACTTCCGGTAGGTCAATCTAGAACTACAACCACAGGGGATCAATGGGGAATGAAAGAAATGGGAAATGGCTGTAATGTATTATCGAACCGAAAGAACAGGCCAAGCTCAAGGGTCTAAACCTAGTGGATTTTATCGTTAAGGTAGGCTATCTGGCTTAGTAGCTGAATCTAGGTGCCCCTATCCTTCTAGAACTCGTGTCATCGTGTGGTCTCGAGTAGGTCTCATGCAAATTCTAACTCATTCAAGTAAACAGAAAACCACTCAGAAAGAATTTAAATTGCAAGTTACGTGCAATGGATCAAAAGCTCACAGTTGGTTTGCTAGTCGGATTCGGTCATTTTCATGCAATCAAGGCTACAAACTACAAGTGTGCTTTTAAAATTCTGTTCTGACCAGGCAATTTAGCATCAAAGCATACAAGTTGGTTCTCAAGTTCAAGGTTAAGCAGTCTAAGCATCATTATGAAAGGTTGAACTACAACTTAACATCAAAAATCAAGAACTGAGCTATTCTAATGCTAGAGAGACTGGAATGGAATCACGAGGCACACAAAACACAATCAAGGGCAATCAAGTTCATGCAAGGTTCTCTAGCATCCTACCCCACACTTAAATCGGACTATGTCCTCACAGGACTAATTCTAGAGTTCAGAGTGGAATGGAAGAACCTGGACCGAGATGATTGGCGTAGTGGATGAGCACGGATCCTCGGAGCGGAGGTAATCTACCCAAGTGAAGCAAAGGGAATCTCCCAACTGCCTACAAAACAAAAACAAATAAAACATAAAAAGGAAACCGGGACAAGTGCCCCGGATCCACACAGAAAAAAAGTTGGACCGAAGTCCGAAAAGAATAAATAAAAAGAAAGGATAAGGAAAAGGACACCACCTGATCATCACTGGTCAGAGGTGTCAGGGTGGGGGAAGTGGAAGTAATCACCAAGCTGTTGCTGCAACTCCAGCTGTCGCTCATATCGCCGGTCGGCTCGGCGCATGTGTTGTTGCATAATAGTCCACCTAGCCTCTTGAGTGGCGTTGTCGGTGATGCGCCACTCCTGCAGTCGCTCGTACAGCTCACCAATGTCCGCGGGATGCGGTCGAGGCTGAGGATGCTGTGCCTGGTATGGATCTGGAATGTATGGCGGCGACTGGTGGATGTACCCTGCATCATGGTGTGGCGAGGGTATGTAATCTTGCAACTCGGGCGGCGGCTGTGGCTGCTGCTCCTCAGCATCATCGTCGTCCTCCGACTTGACCGCAGGTTGGAGTGGAGGATCTGCTGCTACATGGGGACTGAGGTCGAGTTCTAAGTCGTACTCGACCGCCAAGTCTCCTCTAACGGTCCGAACTGGATGTCGTGGAATGTGAGGACCATATTCATGGCCGATGCCGAAGGAGAGGATGAGCTGACCGATGAAGTTGCCTCCCAAGAGTTTGCGTGGTTGCTTCTTCCTCTTGGTCCTCAGGCTGAAGATGTGACCTAGCACCCAGCCGGGGTGGAGAGGGTAGCTCTCTCGGATGGCTCGATGAAGCATGAGCTCTTCCTTAAGGATATGGTGGCGATCCTTATCTCTGACATATAAAAGTGACCTCCGCCAAACCATATGAATAAACTTATAGAGCGGGTGAGAGAGAGACTTAACTGAGTTGTTCTTCCTGAGGCGATCGCCAGGCACGCCTGTCATGTGGCTCCAGAGGGCGTGCAATGCCTCGTCGTCATCATCCTCGCCCCAACCGAGGTGGTGATCGTGATAGTGCTCGTAGGGGATGCCCAGATGAGCGGCAAACTCATCGTAAGTGAGCTGCCTGTACACCCCACCAAGAAAGAAAGTGATCACCTTCTGGCCCCGTCTCTTCTTATGATCGTCCAAGTCAAATGTCGCCCAGAACTCCTGGAGAGCAATGTCTGGGAACTCGGCGGCTATGGTGGTCAGCTCTAGGAGACCGGCCGGTGCTAAGGCATCATGCACGTTCCGGTAGGAATCCTCGTCATGCTCCTGGAGCGACTCCATGGATAAAGGACGCACGTCAGCTCCCCGGATGTGTGCGATCTTCTGGAAGTTCTCAAAGTAGAAGTCCGGAAGACGGGCGATGGTGGGATGGTATCCAGCATGGCGAGGGAGTGCAGGTGGAGGACCCAGAATGGCGGGTGTGATGGGAGCGGCAGCTCTTTAGCTCGAGGCGCCATCGAGGCGTGCCTTAGTCCTGCTCTCAAAAGTGTTCCTAAAACCAGAATGAAACTAGATTAGTCAACTAAGATCCTACCCCACACTTAGTAGAAAAACTCAATTTCACAAAGAAACGAGGGAAACTAAGTGGGGTAAGTAAAGCGGAGTAACCGGTAATTATAGACAGTAGAACACATGTCTTAAGAGCAGCTATAATTAGGTAAGCACAATCAGAGTTCAAAACTTCAAACCGACATTTTTAGAGAGTCAACATTAAGTCATATTGAACCCTAATCATGGCAAGACTATCACAACTTGGAAATTAACGGTATCATGAGATTTCAAATGGCGGCACGATAATATGAACAAGAATGAACACTTATGATAGCCAAACGATCAACAACAAGTCAACGGCAAACCGACATATCTCACAAGTCAACAAAACAACAAATCAATCGTACGCATAGCAACACATGACCACATGATATGAAAATTAAGCACGGAACTCCCTAAGCATCCTGGAACAGTTCTATAAGTTCAGTCAGTCCTAGTTCACACGAAACAGTCGGCACGCAAAACGAGGTAAACCGAAAAGTCAACTGAAAGTCAACCCTGACGAAATTCAGCAATCCATATGTCAAAAGATTCGTATTGAAAAGTTGTACACTTTACCCTGAAGCCATGGAAGCAAAAACTGAACGGGTTGGGAGGAATCAGTGAAAAACGTTGAAAACTAGGTTTTCGGTGAACTGGGGCTGCAAAGCTCCGATTTGGTTGTTCTAGGGCTTGGTGGGATGGGATTGAGGAGGGGGAGTGAGCGGCGGTGGTTGGCGATGGCAGCGGCGGGTGAAACGGCGGCGACGGCGGGTTGTAGTGGAGGGTCGGTGGCGATTTTAAACAGATAAGGGGGGTTTCAGTGATATGAGCGAAAGTTAGATAAGGTGGGAGAGGAGTTGGTCCGAATTTTAAAGGATAATTAGGTGAAATTTCAAATCAGTTTCGGCGAAAATAGGGCAGTGGTTTCGCCGAAACTACAGGTTAACAAGAATTGGCTGATTTGAACTGGCGGTTTCGCCGAAAATTTAAGCTTGGTTTCGCCGAAAATCTTGGTTGAAGTGGTTTCGCCGAAATCATAAAGTTTTCGAACTGAAAAAGAGAAACAGGAGAAACAGGTTCGAAGTTTAAAAATCGGTTTCGCCGAAAACACTGGTACTTTCGCCGAAAATTTTGAACTGTTCGGGTTTAAAATATTTTCGCAAATCAGGCCAACTTCAGAAAATCACCGTTAAATCCAGAAAAATCGGAACGACCTCAATCAACTTGCTACTGACTCTATGACACACATACTACACACGAAAAATAATAACTCAAACAAACTGACACTTTTGGCTCTCCCGAACCGACTCTAAAAGACCAAGGTTGAAACAAAACAAAACTGACTCCAGCCGTGGGTTGCCTCCCACGAAGCGCTCTTTTATTAACGTCCTTGAGCTGGACGATACCTGGACGGTATTAGGAGACATCCCAACTAAGATTCTCCTTCACGCTCGCATCGGAGTTCATGAAGTACAGCTTCGGGACTTCTCTGGTAAACATGAATTTCTTCCCGTTTGCATGCAAAAGCTTGGTACGTCCATCGGGAAGATGATCAACGAACTTGAGTGGTCCGAACAGCTCTCTAGAGAGATCATCCTTCTTGAGTATGACGATGGAAGGAATGAGGACTGTCGGCTTCTTCTTAACTTCAGTCTTCGACTTGGTATCACCAGGATCGGTGATCGTTAGTACTTCCTTAGGAGAGGCTTTCGGCTTCTCCCTCCATACTTGTTCCGGCGCCGGTTTCTCGGAACGAATTAATGGTGCAGCTGGCTTGGTGGAAGATGGCGGAATTTTTGGTCTCCAGACCATTTGAACTTGCTTCTCCTTGTGATTCTTCCTCCTTGATCTACCCGACTCCTTGTGTGGCGGTTTTGAAGAGGCTTGCAGTTCCTTCTTCTTTTGTGGCTTCTGAACCGAGGCTTCTGGCTTCTTCCTTATAACCGGCTTAATACCTGCAGCAACAACTGATCTAGAGACACTGGAAGAAGCATTAGTAACGGAGTTGACCGGAGTCAACTCCACAGTTTCAACAGCAAGGCAGTGAGATTCTTCATTCCTAAAGTCATGTTTCATGTCATCTTTAAGACGGAACGTTTTTGTTTCTTTACCAATTCTTAAAGTCAAAGAACCATTAGGAACATTAATATTCATTCCAGTAGTAGCCATGAACGGTCGACCTATAAGAATGGTTGAATCTTCTGTACCGGTATCCATAATCACATAGTCAGCTAGAAATGTGAACGGACCACATTTTGTAACAACATCTTTGATTTCTCCCTTAGGGGTTTTAAGCGATCTATCAGCAAAGACAAGTTGCATACTAGGTGGTTCAAGTTCTCCTAGGTTTAACTTTTTAAACAAGCTCACAGGCATGACATTAACAGATGCTCCTAGGTCAACTAAGCAACGTTCAATTTCAACATCATTGATGACCAAGGATAAAGTAAAAGAACCGGGATCAGATAACTTAGCTGGATATGGAGAAACGGGTTTCTTAGCACGAATGTCGGGGTATCCTTCCTTGTTCCCCTTCATGCCAGTCTCGATCCTTGCATTTGGCAGCAGTGCTCTAGGAAAAGGAGGCTTCACGACGTATGGTGCAAGAGGAGGATCATCCTTAGGCGCTGGTTCCCGCTCCTCTTCTTCTTCTTCTTCCGACGTTTCAGCGATCCTGCGTAAAACAGAAAAAGCATCAGCAATTAAGTTCGGAAGTTTTTGAGCAGTTACCATTTTAGCCTGTTCTTTTATCGGGTTTGGCTCTGTCTGGCTTGGAAGCTGGCCAAATGGTCGACCAGATGCTAGCATGCTCGAGATGTTGTTCACGACTTGCTCAATCCGTTGTCCAGATGCTATTTGTTCTTGATTGAGAAGAGCTTGAGCCTTGAACTGACTGTCGTGATCATCGAGTCTGGTGATAATCTGGTTGAGCTTCTTATCCAGGTCACTGACATTGTTCTCTCTTTGCTGCTGTTGTCCTGGATAGGTATTATTGAAGTATTGGTTCTGGCGATTGCCAGGAGCAGTTCCATAGTTACCCGGATTACGATGCGGCGGCTGGTAGACACCTGCCGGCGGATGATTAGGATTCTGATCCTGAGCTCAACCAGCCGGGCGGTTGTTCTTGTTCTGGTTATGATTGGTGCCAGTATTATAGGGAGGTCTGTCTTGATAGTTCCCTTGCTGTCTGAAGTTACGATAACCAGCATAACCATTCTGATTGTTAACGAAGCCTTGTTGCACGAAATTTACCTCTTCTGCAGACCAGACGTCTGTCTTACCAAAGTTCTGGCAACGGCCTCCATTATGCGCGCAGGCTCCACACCACTCGCAATCGGCAACATAGACAGAAGCTGCCGGTGGCTTGATTGGTGTGGTAGACTTCTTCAAATGCTTCTCTACCTCTGCCTTGATAGCTGCTTTGAAGTGTAGCTTGCTCCTCGATCCTTCATATTGTCGCTCCCAGTTCCTTGACTTGGAGGCACAGTTTGCGAAGTGCAGAAGAGCAGCTTCAGGGGTGAGTGTAGTGCAATCCCCTTCAGCTAGAGAATTGACCCACTTGGCAGATTCTTCTCTAAGTCCTCGAGAGAAGATCTCAGCTAACTGCCTCTGCTCGAATCCATGATGAGGGCAGGTGTAGAGGAGTTCTTGAAACCAACTCCAAGTATCATATAAACTTTCTCCTTCTTTCTGGGAGAATCTGGCGATGCTGTCCTTGATGGCGGTTGTTCTGGCCGGAGGGAAGTATTCTTCAAAAAAGTTCTGAGCCAGAGTATCCCAGTTAGTGTAGTAGCCAGGTGGTTTGCCAGTAAGCCACCTCTTAGCAGCGCCTTTCAAAGAGAACGGGAAAGCTCTCAGACAAAGAGTGTTTTTGTCGAGGTTTCCATTTTTAAAAGTACTGCAGAGATCAAGGAAGTCTGCAAGATGAATGCACGGATTGTCTAGGGGCCTGCCTTCAAACTGTAAATCCCTAGAGATCATGGTCAAGAATGGAATTTTGATCTCATAGTCAGGATCTCCTTCAATGCGCGGAACGGCAATGGCAGATCGAACGCTAGTCGCGCTCGGCTTGTTATAGTCTGCTAGACTCTTCTGTGCAGGTGGGGGTGGCGGCGGTTGATCGACGTTTGGTGGTAATCTATCGGTCATGATGGAAGATGGAGGAGGTGAAAGTGACTCGGTGTATGAAGCGGATGAAGAGTGTGGTGAAGACGGAGATGAGGAACTCTCTTTCGGTTCCTCGATCTTGATCGGAGTGATGAATGGATTGGATCTGCCTTCCTTCAGAATCTGTGATCGTAGAGGTGTAGCAGAACTGCCTGGATTCCCTGCAATCTTAGCCTGTTCGGTCTGAGTGCGAGTCCAAGGACGGTGACGCATACACCTGTAAACCTACAGATAACAAAGACAAACAAAACTAGTGTAAAATCGAAGTGGATGGAAAAATGAAAGATGGAAAATAGAAGAATAAATTGCCAGATCTTCTTTCAACAATCAAAAGAAGTCCCCGGCAACGGCGCCAATTTGATGGAACCGTCGTCGTGTTGAGCTGGTTCTATCAAATAACTATCAAGCTCAAGAGCTAGGATAGATCGTATTCCACGGGCCTTCAATTGATTGGCTACTTCAGAACTAACAAATTACTCAAGGAAAACACGTTGTGCGTGGTGTGAGTTCCACGACTTCTAATTCTAAGGAATGCAGAAAAATTAAAACAAATTAAGCTAAAGCAGATTGAGAATTAGGGTTTTGAAACAAGAAAGACAGACGAACTTAGACTTTGAATCCCCCTTCGTTCCCCAGAGCATTGGCAATCAACAGATCAGCGGATTTCGATTCTTATTCAATCAATTACTAAAACACCACCATAACCCCTTACCCTTAGGTTTAAGACCGGCGAACGTTCGCTCTATCCGTTCTAACTACCAAGATTAACTAGCCGCCCGGGTACGGTCGCCTCTCGCAATGACTTAATTAATTGGTGCAATTACTAATGATTAATGAGTTACTCTTGCAGTGAATTAACCCTAACCGGTTCCTACGAAAGGCACACTCCAATTATAAGGTTAATTGTTCAATTCGATGTTCTAAAGTAAGGCGAGCGTTCGCTTCTATCCTTAGCTTAACAAGAATCTAATCTAGGTGATCAATCAAGACAAGAAACATGAACAATGAAGAACAAATCAAACATGAAAAAGAACTGATTGAATTTCGAATCTAATCACCGCCGATCCGTGACCGCTTTAAAGCCCTGGGTCACTTAGGGTTCATCTAGTCTAAGCTCTGACGAGTTTAGCTACTCATGATTATTACAAAAGAAACAAAGAAAAAGAAAGAGTTCATCATTCAAAGGAAGAACAGAAAAGGATCTGAAAAACCTAATTCGGACGACTCTGACAGACTCCGATCTTCGGTAAGTTACACTCCTAGCTCCGGTTCTCCGAGATGGAAGGGATGGCGTCACGATCTCTATCCGGCTCTTCGAACTCCAATTCTTCGCTCTCGAACCTCAGAGAAATCTGATCTCGAAAAGTTATGTTTTTCCAATTATCAATTGTATATCTCTCCTTGGCCGCCGGGTTAAGTATAAATACTTAACCCTAATTGGGCCGGGCTGGCTGATGTTTTCGCCGAAACCATAGGGGTAGTTTCGGCGAAACTGGCTTGTGTAAATGGCCGTGATTCTCTGCCTTGCATTTTCGGTCCGAAGAGCTCACTAGTTTCGCCGAAACCAGTCTTCACTTGGCATCAGCTGATTTGTATTGCTGGTTTCGCCGAAACTGGAGTCCTAGTTTCGCCGAAACTGTCAGTGTGAATGGCAGAATTCTGGTTTTGACTTGGTTGGCTCCTTGGATCGATTCCGGTTTGATTCCTCGAGGTTCCTACGTCTTAGACACGTCCATGGCTACTTTATTTGACGGCAAAAACCTGTGCTAACACAAAAACACTAGAAAACCATCAAATAGACCCGAAAAGGGCCAAGGTAACACAAATGGCACGAGATAGGGCAATTGATTGAATATTCGTTATTCTACCCTAAAAACAACGTCTTAAGCAAAGAAATGTCGCTTAAATGAGGCTGATAATCACGTCAAATCGAGTGTCATCAGCGATCGACTTCTATACCTGTCTTAGATATTTTATGGCCAAGAACAATACATTCTGTAACCATGAAGTGACATTTCTCCAAGCTAAGAGCTAGGTTAGTCTCCTCACAACGAGCTAACACCTTTTCCAGATTAGCCAAACACTTTGAAAATGAATCTCCATAGACAGAGAAGTCGTCCATGAACACCTCTACCACATTCTCTACCAGATCTCCAAATATTGCAAACATGCATCTCTGAAAAGTAGCGGGAGCATTACATAGACCAAAAGGAATACGACGATAAGCAAACGTACCGAACGGGCATGTGAAGGTCGTCTTCTCTTGATCCGCAAGCTCAATGGGGATCTGAAAGTAACCGGACATCCCATCTAAGAAGCAGTAGTATTCATGACCAGCCAATCGTTCAAGCATCTGATCAATGAACGGCAGTGGAAAGTGATCCTTCTTGGTGGCATCATTTAGTCGTCGATAATCAATGCAGACTCTCCATCCTGTAACTGTTCGGGTGGGAATGAGTTCACCCTTTGGATTAGGGATGACTGTGATTCCTCCTTTCTTTGGGACGACTTGGGTCGGGCTGACCCAAGGACTATCGGCGATAGGATAGATGATACCGGCATCTAGAAGCTTGAGTACTTCTTTCTTTACGACTTCCTGCATCTGAGGGTTAAGTTGGCGTTGCGGTTGTCTGACTGGTTTGAATTCTTCATCAACAACTATCCGATGTTTGCAGAAGGTTTCAGAGATACCTCTGATGTCTGCCAACTGCCAGGCAATAGCTCGGACATGCTTCTTGAGTAGCTCAATCAGTTGCTCTTTCTACTCGGGAGATAGATTCGCATTGATAATGATAGGTAACTGGCGGTCCTTCCCCAGAAATGCATATTCTAGGTGGTCAGGCAGCTCCTTCAGAATAAGTTCTGATGGATTCTCATATGAAGTAGTAATCCGACTCGAAGCTGGTTCGATGTGTGGAGGTGCATGTAAGGGTGTGAATGTTGCCTTTTGTTCATCTAGATCATCTTGCCATAAGCACTGCTCTGGGTCGTCTAACGCATTATCAATCCCTGAAATCAAACACAACTCTAGCGGATCACTAGATAAAGCATTAGTAAGGGAGTCGGCCGAGGCCGTCTCTGAGGGATCAACAGCATAGCATTTATCATCTTGAGCAATAGAATATCTCATGCTATCTTTAATGCGGAATGCAACACTCTCTTGACCTACACTTAAAGTTAATAAGCCTTGTTTGCAATTTATATTCACACCAGCAGTTGCTAAGAAAGGTCGACCTAGGATAAGTGTTCCGTCTAGCTCACGAGTATCTAAAACAACAAAATCTGCCAGTATAGTAAATGGACCACAGCAAACACTTACATCTTCTATTATACCTCTAGGCCGTTTGACAGACCTATCGGCTAAAACGAGATGCAGAGTAATCGGTTTTAATTTCCCTAGATTCAGCTTTTCATATAGATAGACAGGCATAACATTAATAGAAGCACCAGAATCAACCAGGCTGCGATCAATTTGAATGCCATTAATAATGCACGGTAATGTAAAAGAACCGGGATCAAGACACTTAGCTGGGGGTGGTGGCGGCTGTCGAATGGGGGATGGCGCACCTAGAATAGATGCACATTCATTAGTGAGCGTGATAGAGTACACCTCGCCACTCTTCACTTTCTTCACGAGGTCTTTAAAGAACTTCCCAAGTGGTGGTATAATCTCTACAGCGTCCGTCACTGGTATCTTGATTTCTGCAGTCTTAAGAAACATTGTACCATTTCTTATACTGAGTGTCGTGATCCTTGGCTTTGCTCCTTGCAGCTTTTGGGAAAGGAATCCTAGGTACATATGGCGCCAAGACAGGCTCAGGGGCTGTCTTGGGCGGCGGAGGAGGAGCAGGTGCTTCTTCTTCCTCTTCTATGATATCTTCTATTTCTGGCATATCCATGGCAGCACTAGGATCTGGTATCATGTCAGGTTCCAGAGCTTTCGGATCAGTTGTTTGCTTGCCGCTCCTAGTGGTAATAGCTTGAGCGTGTTCACTCCTTATAACGGAGTCTGCTTGAAATGCCTCTGGATTAAGGAGAGGATTGCTAGTAAAAAGTTTCACCACATTGAGCACTGCATCTTCTATCCTCTGGGTTTGAGCCTTTGTTCCTTGATTAAGTGCGGCTTGGGCTTTTAACTGAATGTCATGGTCGTCAAGTCGGCTCATGATCTGATCAAACTTCCTCTCATAGTCCATATCTCTATTGTAGCACGGCTTCGCCTGAAACTGGTGTTGCCCTCCAATGAATCCCGGAGGTCTATAATAAGGATCTACCAACGGTTGCTTTGCTTCTGTGGCACGTAGTTTCTGTAACCGGCATAGCCTTTCTGATTGTTGGCAAAACCTTGATCAATGAAGTTTACCTCCTCAGTAGACAAGACTTCTGCTGCACCGAAATTGAGGCAACTTCCGCCGCTATGAGCACATGATCCACACCATCCACAGTCAACCGAAAAGACGGTAGCTGACGGAGAGTCAAGAGGGATACCAGCTGCTTGCAGATGCTTCTGAACTTCTGCCTTGATCTGCTCTGCAACATTTATCTGACTCTGGCTCTGACTCTTGGTTCCTTCTATATGCCTCTCCCAGTTTCTAGATTTCGACGCACAGTCAGCAAAATGCAGGAGAGCATCCTGAGGAGTGAGAGCGGTGCAATCTCCACCGGCTAAGGTGTTGAACCAGTTTGCAGATTCTTTGCGCATACCTCGAGTAAAGAAGTCAGCCAGCTGTCTCTGTTCATACCCATGGTGAGGGCAGTCGAAGAGAAGAGACTGAAATTCGTTCCAAGTGTCATACAGGCTTGCATCCTCTCTTGTGTGAACCTGGAGATGCGGTCTCTATAAGCAGTTGTTCTTGCAGGAGGAAAGTATTCCTCAACAAAATCTTGAGCTAATGTCTCCCATTCAGTGTAATGACCTGGCGGTTTGCTGTTAAGCCATTGTTTAGCTACACCTCTGAGAGAAAACAGGAAAGCTCGGAGATATAATGCATTCTTATTGAGATTCCCAGACTTGAAGGTGTCGCAGACAACCAAAAAGTTGGTTATGTGTGTGCAGGGATTATCATCTGGTCTTCCCTCGAATTGTATGTCCCTAGAGATTAGCTCCAAGAGAGGAATCTGAATCTCATAGTCGGGATCATCGTCATTAGTAAGCACGGTGATGGGTGAACGGAGGTTAGATGCACGCGGCTTACTATAGTCCGCAACACTTTTGAGAGTAATCATTATGGTAAAGAAAGACGGAACGGATGTGATCTGCTTTTGTACCTGCTATGATCTGCACGAGACAAAAACAAACACAACCGGTGTAAAATCGAAGTGTGATGGAAAATGAAAGGTGGAAAGGTAGAAGAATAAAAGTGCCAACTCTTCTTTCAACGAAGTAGAAGAGTCCCCGGCAACGGCGCCAATTTGATGAACGTGTCGTTGTGATGCGTTCAACCAAATAAACTACTAATGCTAATAAAAGGCTATAGCAGATCGTATTCCAGGGGTTTCCTCTACTTCCTTACTCCAAGGAGTTGACAGTTTTAATTCAAGCTCAAACACAGGTTGTGCGTGGTGTGAGTTCCACGACTTCAATACTAAGAATGCAAAAATAAGAAGAAATGAAAATTAAACCGAAGAAAGATTGAAGATTGATTAATTGACTAGAAAGATGACAGACAAGCTTAGATTTCGAATTCCCCTTAGATCACCAAGGCAACAACAGTCACAGACCAGCAATTTTCGATTCTAGTTCATTCAGTTCACAGACACCATCATAACTCCTGACCCTTAGGTTTAAGACTGGCGAACGTTCGCTCTATCCGATCTAGCTACCACGATTAATTAGCCGCCTGGGTACGGTCGCCTCTCGCAACGACTTAACTTAACTGGTGCAAATTCTAGTGATTAATGAGTTACTCTAGCAATGGATCAACCCTAATCGGTTCCTACGAAAGGCACACTCCAATTATAAGGTTCATTGTTCGATTTGATGTTTTAAAGTAAGGCGAGCGTTCGCTTCTATCCTTAGCTTAACAAGAATCTAATCTAGGCGGCCAAACCAGACAAGAAACACAGAAAACGGAGAACAAATCAAACATGCAAGATGAAACTGAATGAACTTTGAATCTAATGACCGCCGATCCGTGACCGCTTTAAGCCCTGGGTCACTTAGGGTTCATCTAATCTAAGCTACACGAGTTTATCTACTCATACTCAATACAGAAGAATCGAAGACAGACAAGAAATACATCTCAGGTAGGAAAACAGAGAAGAACTGCAAAACCTAATTTCAATGTTTCCTGGCAACTCAAATCTGCTGGATTTTCAACTCCTCGCACTGGCTCTCCGAGATGGATGGATGGCGTCACGATCTGTTCCTGCTCCTTGAACTCTATCTACTCGCCCTGCCTCTCTCTTTGTCGTCGTTTGTGTCTGTTCCAGTTGTAAAAAGTGATCGTTCCCTTAATCAACCGCCGAGTTCTCTATTTATATTAACCCGAGATTTCCTGATTTGAACTGAAATTTTCGCCAAAAATAGTAGAGTGATTTCGACGAAAATTTCTTCATACTTGAAGCGGTTGATTCCTTCCTACGATTTCGATGAAATCTCCATGGTATCTTCGCCGAAACCTTCCTCTCAATCGGCCAGTGGTTTCTTCTTCCATTTTCGGCGAAAACCAAAGGGTAGTTTCGCCGAAAATATGTGTATAAACTGGGCAGGATTTGTTCGAACTTGAATGGCTTCTTTGATCGATTCCGGTTTAATTCCTCAAGGTTCCAATGCTTCAGACACATCCATGGTTACTTTATTTGACGGCAAAAACCTGTGCTTACGTAAAAACACTAGAAAACCATCAAATAGACCCGAAAACGGGCCAAGGTAACACAAATGGCACGAGATAGGGCAATTGATTGAATATTCGTTATTCTACCCTAAAAACCATGTCTTAAGCAAAGAAATGTCGCTTAAATGAGGCTGATAATCACGTCAATTCGAGTGTCATCAGTGCCGAATCCCTAGGGTTAGGGTTTGGCCGTGGGCTGAGGGCTCGGGTCTATTCAGGCTTCCATGGAGCTTGGCTTGTACTCGGATCTTCTCTCCATGAGTCATGGGCGGGTCTCCTGGTGTAGCCGTCTCGGCCTCTTCCTCTTCCACGCTGGGTCAGGGCTCGTGTATTTAGGCCAGGGTAACTTTAAGACTCTGAAGGGTGTCTTCTATTTTGGCTAACCTCTTGTCTGCCATGGTTAGTACTAGCAAACGGAAGCAAATTTTCTATCCCCTCTTCTTAGAAATAAACTTACAACGAAAGGAAATAACGTGGCAAGGTGGCCTTGCTTTCTTTTCTTTTTCTTTTCTTATAACTCAAAACTAAAATTGAAATAGAAGGGAGATTTTCGAATCAATTTTCTAAAGAAAGCAATAAAAGGATATGAATCCAGGAGAACCTGGAGACTGGGATAGATGTGGTCCTTGTGTTTGAACCGTGCTCTGATACCAACTGATGTGAACCACTGCAACCGTGGGCAGATGACCCTTAAACACCGTAAGTTGAGACCGTGCAACGAGGCTAAACCGTCGGGAACTGGGTGGTCCGTGAGCTAAACCGTGCTCTGATACCAACTGATGTGAACCGCTACAACCGTGGGCAGACAACCCTAACCACCGCAAGTTGGAGATCGTGCAACGAGGTTAAACCTTCGGGAACCGGGGCGGATGAGTACTTTGACCCGTCAGCTATATATCAGCTGGGAACCAAAAGTGTCCGGTCGAAGACGCCACTTCAGAAGATGGATGCTTCTGACGATAAGTCGATCCTTCAGTATCGCAACATGCAAATACAACAAGGGTTTCAGAACAAAGTTTTATCAAAGGGGGTTTATTTCATCAAAGTTGTAAGTTACAAGGGAGGCCGGCGGCCTCTATTTATAGGGAGGGAACAAGCTCTCCTCCCTAAAGTCTGACTCCTAAATAATAATAAAATAAAGAGTCCTATTCCTAAATAGTCTCATAAATCCCCTAAACAAGTCCTACTAAAAAGGAAAAACAATTAAATAGTCTTTAAATCCAAGAATCCAACTCTAAATAGGAATAAAACTCTTAAAACCCTAAACCGGTGGTTTTAGGGTTTCCTAGTCCGGGCGGGACTAGGACTCGGCGGGCAGCCGGTCTTCGGGCTGGGCCTTTGCTCGGCTCCGGGCTTCTACTTCTTCAATGGCGGGCCTTCGTCGGGCCTTGGGGCCTGATGGTCCGGGCTGGTCCAAGGACTAGGGCCTTGCCAAAAGGCTTGGTCCGCACGGCGTCCATCTCCATAAAATAATCCCGATCGGCCCGGCTCTTGGTTTAGGGCTCGGGGCGGGGCCGGTTTGGGACTTTCTTCATTTCTGCTCGGGGCTTCCTCTCCTAGCTTCGGGCATCGCCTCAGATAACTCCATATGTGACTCTCATGGGCTAAGGTCGGGCCAGGGGTGGTGCCTTGGAACCAGGTGCTCCAATTCTCCTCAGGACTCGGCGCCGGGTCGGTCTTAGGTAGCCATCCCTTCTTGGACAGGTACTCTTGAGCTCTCTTGCTCCTATACTCCAGGAATTCCTCTAGAGGGTCTCTGGAGTGTGCTTCATCTTCAGGGTCCATAGAGAGGAGGTTAGGATCCGGCCGGGGCTTACCTTCAGCTCTAGGGTTTCCACACTCGGCCAGCAACATGGCTTGGTGTGGCATTTCTTCTTCCTGAGCTTTCCTACCTGTAGGGGGTGGCTTAGCCTGTACCTTATCTCATACCTGGGCTTGGGGTCTTGTAGGTGGCCTTCCCTTGGCTCTATTAGCTTCTTGTAGGGCCCTAAGGTTCTTCCTTGGACGGGTGACCCTGGTGGAGTGTATGAGTACTTACGGATACTTGGGCAGTCGGGTTGGGTCATATCACAAACATAATGTAAGAACTTAAGAATAGGGTGAACAATATCACCTACCGTGGGGTTGCAATAGGCTCGATCTCGGTTAGGCCAGCTGCCCACCTCCACACGTCTGGGTACGGAGCACTCGTGATGGAGTAGGTGTCCGCGAAACCAACGGATGTATCTTGGAGGTTGGCGTGCGGATCCAGCAGGTGGCCGAACTCGTGGAGGGACTTCTCGTGGAGAACACCACCGAGGCGAAAGGATACAAATTTCTGATCACGTATGGGCTTCGGAGTGAGACGTCAGAATGAACTCCAGAACTCTTGAAGGGCGACAAGTGGGTAGGGGGAACCATGAGCGGTCAGAACTCGCAAACCAGCTTTATGAAGGGCGGTGTCAATTGTCGAGTGCCAAGCCGGATTGTGCGCTTCGAGACTGTCAAGAGACAGAACTGCCACCTTAGCCGGAGGGATGTCTTTGATCTTCTGAAAGACCTCGAGCTGGTGCGGCTCCAGGGCGGTGATGAAAGGATGTATGGCCCCATTGGCAGGAGTAGGGATGGATGAAATGGGAGTCGCAGGGGTAGGCGCATCCTCGGGAATGATGGCCACGACCGTCGATTTCTGTGCAGCTGGTGCGGGCCGTCGAGAAGGTGGTGTCTTGCTCTGGCGAGCTGAGGATCGCTGCGCTCTATCTGCACTGGTAGTCTTAAAACGCTTTGGAGCCCTGTAAAACACAACTCAGAGTTGACCAGCATTACATGACAAGACTCTTACCCCACACTTAATGTGACAAGTTGGGGTAGACTAATTAACTGAGAGATCATAGAATCAAGATATATCATTGAAGAACTGTCAATTCATTCGGCAAGCATGAATAATGGAATGAGTCAAGAACACGATCGCACAGACAACAAGTCACGCTTCCGAAAAGGCCACAAAAACAATACCAGAACCTAGCCAATTGATACCGACAAAGCAATTATTAAGAATGAGGGAGAACCTAAAAGTCAACCATGGTCAACCATGCCGAAAACCGAAAGTCAAAAAGCCAAAAGATACACAATCAAAGGCTGAACAACTAACCGTGAAGACATGATTTGAGAAAACGATTGGAAATCCACGAAAACGGGGAAAAACTTGAAAACTAGGTCGGCCGGAACCGGAGCTGAAAAACACTGATTCTAGGGTTTTGAATCAAGGGCTGGCAAGGTGGAGGGACGGCTACTGTTTAGTGGGGCGGCGGTGGTCTGTCGGTTTCAAGGCGGCGGCAGGTTGAGCGTTCGGGCGGCAGCGGATTGCAAAGCAGGGAAGGGAGCCGACGGGCTTCAAGGTTTCGGATGTTAGACCGAAAACAAGAGGGGTGGGGCCACTTAAATAGTCAAAGGAAAACCCAGGATTTTCGGTGAAAATAAAGGGAAATTTTCGGCGAAAATTTTAGACAGGTGGAAAAGTGGAATGTAAACTGGGATTTTCGGCGAAAAGAAGGGACGATTTTCGGCGAAAATTGCAGTGAAAATGGAGGAAAAATTTTCGGCGAAGGGCTTGGTGGTTTTCGATCCGAAAATGCCGAACAGGGGAAAGCAGGTTGAGTTGGAGAACACGGTTTCGGCGAAAACAATGACACAATTTTGCCAAAACGTTTTGAAAACGGCGAAGGGGTTTTTTTTTAACACAGGGGTTTCAAAACAAAACGACTCAAAATGAAAAATAACTGACTCCAGCCGTGGGTTGCCTCCCACGAAGCGCTCTTGTTTAACGTCCATGAGCCAGACGATACCTGGATTCGTGTCAGGATTCCAAAACGAGGTAGTGCACGTCTATGGAGGATACGACTAACCCTTGCAGATACTTCTTAAGCCTATGCCCGTTGACCACAAACAGCTCTTGATCGTGCAATTTAATGTAGACGCTGCCTAAGGGTGTCTTTCGGACTACGGTATAAGGGCCATACCATTGAGATTTCAACTTACCCGGAAGAGCTTTAATCGAGAATTATATAAGAGCACTTCTTCTCCAGGGTAGAACTGCTTGATCGTCTTCAATTGAGAGTCATAAATTTTCTTGGTGCGTTCTTTGTATAGCTTCGTGCTCTCATAGGCGTGGAGACGGTGCTCCTAAAGCTCGGCGATCTGGTCATGGCGGTTATTACCTACTACTGCATAGCTCATATTCAACTCTTTGTTAGCCCAGAATGCCTTGTGCTCAAGCTCAACTGGTAAATGACATGACTTGCCATAGACCAGCTGATACGGTGAGGTGCCGATGGGAGTCTTGTAGGCAGTTCGATATGCCCATAAGGCATCATTGAGCTTAGATGACCAGTCCTTGCGAGACCGTCCAACTGTCCTATCAAGAATCCGCTTGAGCTCACGATTCGTCACTTCCGCTTGACCATTCGCTTGAGGATGATAAGCCGTGGACATTCGGTGGGTGACGCCAAAGCGTTTGCACACCCGGTCGAATTGTCCGTGGAAGTGGGTTCCCCTATCGCTTATGATGAAGCGCAGTGAACCAAAACGCGTGAAAAGAAGGGTAAGGAACCGACCCACCACTCTAGAATCATTAGTGGGTAAAGCTTCAGCCTTAGCCCACTTAGAAACGTAATCAACGACTACAAGAATATACTTGTTTCCGTTGGAGGGTGTGAACGGACCCATAAAATCGATTCCCCAAACATAAAAAATTTCAACAGTTAAAGAAACAATTTGGGGCATCTCATTACGGTTCGAGATGTTACCTGATCGCTGGCATGCATCACAACGTCGAGCAAAGACGTCGCAGTCACTAAAAATTGAAGGCCAATAAAAACCTGTTTCGAGTACCTTTCTTGCCGTGCGGTTTCCTCCAAAATGTCCTCCGAACTGTCCTTCATGGCACTTACGCATGATGTCACCTGCTTCAGTGTAAGAGACACATCTCCGGATCATCCCGTCAAGACTGATGCGGTATAAGAAAGGCTCATCCCAGAAGTATGACTTGGCTTCTTTAAAGAGCTTTTTGCGTGCATTGAAATCCAATTCAGGGGTACAATGCCGTGTGAGAGATAGTTAGCCAGAGTTGCATACCAAGGCTCATCTGAATTGGCGGCATTACTCAGATCTTGAGCGTGAGGAATTGCCCAGGGCTCGATGGCTATGCTGTTAACCTGTTCATACGTTTCAACACGCAACAGATCGTCAGGGAAAGAATCATTGATAGGGGTAGTAGAGTTCCTGTTTGTGATTCCTCGAGGCGAGAAAGATGATCTGCTGCTAAGTTCTCTGCTCCCTTCTTATCCTTAATTCCAATGTCGAACTCTTGGAGTAGAAGGATCCATGGGATGAGACGCGGCTTTGAGTCCTGCTTGGCTAATAAATGGCGTAGAGCAGCATGATCTGTGTAGACGATGGTATGTGAAAGAACCAGATACTGTCTAAACTTATCAAAGGAGAAAATGATAGCCAGAAGCTCTTTCTCTGTAGTAGTGTAGTTTCTCTGAGCATCATTGAGCGTCTTGCTCGCAAAGTAGATAGGATGAAATCGCTTCTCCTTTCTCTGACCAAGAACCGCGCCAACGGCGAAGTCGCTAGCATCGCACATGATTTCGAATGGAAGATTCCAATCTGGTGCTGTAAGAATTGGTGCGGTGGTGAGTTGAGTCTTCAAGGTCTCGAAAGCTTCAAGACAAGCTTTATCAAAGACAAAAGGAACATCTTTCTCAAGCAGCTTCGTCATCGGAAGAGTGATCTTGGAGAAATCTCTGATGAATCTTCGGTAAAAACCAGCATGGCCAAGGAAACTTCGCACTGTCTTAACTGAGGTCGGCGGTGGTAAGCTGGCAATGGTCTCAATCTTGGCACGATCGACTTCTATACCTGTCTTAGATATTCTATGGCCAAGAATAATACCTTTTGTAACCATGAAGTGACACTTCTCCCAACTAAGAGCTAGATTGGTCTCCTCACAACGAGCTAGCACCTTATCCAGATTAGCCAAGCACTTAGAAAATGAGTCCCCATAGATGGAGAAGTCATCCATAAACACCTCTACCACATTCTCTACCAGATCTCCAAATATTGCGAGCATACATCTCTGAAAGGTAGCAGGTGCGTTACATAAACCAAAAGGAATACGACGATAAGCAAACGTACCGAACGGGCATGTAAAGGTCGTCTGCTCTTGATCAGCAAGCTCGATGGGGATCTGAAAGTAACCGGACATCCCGTCCAAGAAGCAGTAGTATTCATGACCAGCCAATCGTTCAAGCATTTGATCAATGAATGGCAGTGGGAAGTGATCCTTCTTGGTGGCATCATTGAGACGTCGATAATCGATGCAGACTCTCCATTCGGTAACTGTTCGGGTAGGAATAAGTTCACCCGATGACTGTGATTCCACCTTTCTTTGGAACGACTTGAGTCGGGCTGACCCAAGGACTGTCGGCAATAGGATAGATGATGTCGGCATCTAGAAGCTTGAGCACTTCTGTCTTTACAACTCCCTGCATCAGAGGGTTAAGTCGGCGTTGGGGTTGTCTAACTGGTTTGAATTCTTCATCAACAACTATCCGATGTTTGCAGAAGGTTTCAGAGATGCCTCTGATGTCTGCCAACTGCCAGGCAATAGCTCGGACATGCTTCTTGAGTAGTCTGATCAGTTGCTCTTTCTGCTCAGGAGATAGATTCGCATTGATGATGACAGGTAACTGGCAGTCCTTTCCCAGAAATGCGTATTCTAAGTGGTCAGGCAGCTCCTTCAGAGTGAGTTCTGGCGGATTCTCATATGAAGTAGTAATCCGACTCGATGCTGGCTCAATATGTGTAGGCGCAGTGATGGGTGTGTATGTCGCCTTCTGTTCGTCTAGCTCATCTTGCCATAGGCACTATTCTGGTTCGTCTAACGCATTGTGAATCCCTGAAATCAAACACAACTCTAGCGGATCACTAGATAAAGCATTAGTAAGGGAGTTGGCCGAGGCCAACTCTAAGGGATCAACAGCATAACATTTATCATCTTGAGCAATAGAATATCTCATGCTATCTTTAATGCAGAATGCAACACTCTCTTGACCTACGCTTAGAGTTAATAAGCCTTGTTTGCAATTTATATTCACACCAGCAGTTGCTAAGAAAGGTCGACCTAGGATAAGTGTTCCATCTAACTCACGAGTATCTAAAACAACAAAATCTGCCAGTATAGTAAACGTACCACAGCAAACAGTTACATCTTCTATTATACCTCTAGGTCGTTTGACAGACCTATCGGCTAAAACGAGATGCAGAGTAATCGGTTTTAATTGCCCTAGATTCAGCTTTTCATATAAATAAACAGGCATAACATTAATAGAAGCACCAGAATCAACCAGACTGTGATTAATTTTAATGCCATTAATAGTGCACGGTAATGTAAAAAAACCGGGATCAGGACACTTAGCTGGGGGTGGTGGCGGCTGTCGAATGGGAGATGTCACACCGAGAATAGACGCGCATTCATTAGTAAGTGTGATAGAGTACGCCTCCCCATTCTTCACTTTCTTCACGAGATCCTTAAAGAATTTCGCAAGTGGTGGTATGATTTCCACAGCTTCAGTCACTGATATCTTGATCTCTGCAGTCTTAAGAACATTGTACCATTTCTTATACTGAGTGTCGTGATCCTTAGCTTTGCTCCTTGCAGCTTTTGGAAAAGGAATCCTAGGTACATATGGCGCCAAGACAGGTTCAGGGGCTGTCTTGGGCGGCGGAGGAGGGGAAGCAGGTGCTTCTTCTTCCTCTTCTGTGATATCTTCTATTTCTGGCATATCCATGGCCGCACTAGTATCTGGTATTACTTCAGGTTCTAGGGCTGATAGCTGCAGAATAGCGGTCAATCAAATAACTAACCTACCGAAGTGGACTAGATCGTATTCCAGGGGTTTCTTCTAATCGACTACTTCGAAGAAGCTGGCAAATTACTCAGGTTTAAACACGTTGTGCGTGGTGTGAGTTCCACGACTTCTAATCTAATAAAGCAGGAAAATAAAAGACAGAAAAGTAGAAGGTTGACTAATGAGAACATAGACGAACTTAGATTTTGATTCCCCCTTAGATCACCAGAGCAACGGCAATCACTAGACCAGCGGTTTTCAATTCTAATTCAATCAATTACTAAGACACCACCATAACTCCTTACCCTTAGGTTTAAGACCGGCGAACGTTCGCTCTATCCGTTCTAACTACCAAGATTAACTAGCCGCCCGGGTACGGTCGCCTCTCACAACGACTTAATTAACTGGTGCAATTACTAATGATTAGTGAGTTACTCTTGCAGTGGATTAACCCTAACCGGTTCCTACGAAAGGCACGCTCCAATTATAAGGTTAATTGTTCAATTCGATGTTCTAAAGTAAGGCGAGCGTTCGCTTCTATCCTTAGCTTAACAAGAATCTAATCTAGGTGATCAATCCAGACAAGAAACATGAACAAGGAAGAACAAATCAAACATGAAAAAGAACTGATTGAATTTCGAATCTAATCACCGCCGATCCGTGACCGCTTTAAAGCCCTGGGTCACATAGTGTTCATCTAATCTAAGCTCTACGAGTTCAGTTACTCATATCAGAAACAAGAGAATCAAAGGCAACAATGAAGATCATCATACAGAGGAAGAACAGATAAGAACTGAAAAACCTAATTCTGACGACTCCCGCGAAGCTTCAATCTCCTGGAACTTCAACTTTAAGCTCCGAGTTCTCCGAGGTGGAGGATGGCGTCACGATCTCTCCACGGATCTTCGAACTCTCTAAACTCTATCTATCGACCCTAGAGTCGGCTGACTCTCAAAAGTCTGATTCGTGAAAATATGAATAATGATTCGTGTGGTGTCAATTGTTGAATGAATGGCTGCCGACTCCTGCTTTAAATAGGGTTGATTAGGGTTTTCTGATTCTGCCGCGGAAAAGGAAGATATTTTCGCCGAAAATATCAAATGATTTTCGGCGAAAACTTTAGTTAAAATCCCCTGTGTTATTTCTTCTAGGATTTTCGGCGAAAACATAAGGATGTTTTCGCCGAAGACTTCAGTGCAAATCATCCTGTGAGTTCTGAAGGTATTTTCGCCGAAATCCTCATAGTCTTTTCGGCGAAAACATTGTGCTGGGCAGTTGGATCTTCGGTTCTGACTCTGGTTCGATTCCGGTTCACTCCTTGAGGTCTTGAATACGTCCATGGCTACGTAAATGATGGCAAAAATCTGTGCTATCACAAAAACGCTAGAAAACCATCAAATTGACCCAAAAAGGGCCAAAGTAACCAAATTGGTAGGAAATAGGGTAGTTGAGTGAATATTCGCTATTTTACCCTAAAACCACGTTTCAAGCAAAGAAATGTCGCTTAAATGAGGCTGATAATCACGTCAAATCGAGTGTCATCAATACCCCACACTTAAGCTTTTGCTTGTCCTCAAGCAAACTGAACTAGAACACACTCAAATTCACAAATGACACGAGATTAAACCGAGATTCAATTCTAACAATTTGGTTTAGACTGTTCCACATAGAAAGAATGACCTACACATGCAAGAACATCAACCAAACAAGTTTTCGATCTCACTAATTTCTGCACACTTCAAGTAGTAGTTTTAACAAAGCTCGTCTCTTAGCAAAACAATTAATCATAATTAACCGACTACGATAACACCAATTCTAATGAGAAAAGACTTTAAGCTTTAGCCATGATGTGGACGCGGAGGTAGGAAAAGTGACGTGGCTATCGACTCGACTTCATCCGTTTCTAGATCTGTACGTTACATGTTCTAGCTAGGACCGCTTTTTAACAACAATTTCGTTCAAGCTTCAACTTATTCCTTCAATTTATTTACTGCATACTAGTGCTCGATACCAAACACTTCACTTAGGTGTTGGACCTGCCTAGCTCACAGTATTTGTGCCTTTGCTAGGGCTCAACCCGAACACTTCACTTAGGTGTCGGGCTTGCCTAGCTTTATTTTCAGCACTTCAAAAACTTAGCATTGATTTGCAACACTTAATTACTTGATTTAACCAATTTAGCCACTCGACCCTAGCTAGTTATAACTTTTTACACAAGATTTCGAATTGGATTTCCGTCTAATCTCTAGCCACAATCACAGGTGAACAAATATGGAGTGAAAAACATGGGAGAAGCTAGCATCTATCATCTTAGAACGGTGTTATCGAGCTTTGTTATTAACAAACCAATTAATTCAATTAATTCAAGTTTCAACTACAAGAGTGATTTATGATCTGTTCTGACCTAGACTCATTTAATATTAGTTCCAACACGTTGGCTACAGGTTCTAAGTGGAACAGTCTAGATGTCATTGTTCAAAATTGAAGTCAATTTAACATCAAAAGTCAAGAATTGAGCAATTCTATGTAAGAGAAATTTTCAAATTTGAACCACAAAATCATAGATAGCAAGCAAGATCATGCATAATCCTAGACTCCTACCCCACACTTAAATGGTTCTGTGTCCTCACAGGACTAAACTAGAGTAGAGAGATACGAAGAACCTGTGACGAGATGGTCGGTGTAGTGGATGAACACGGATAGCCCGGAGCGGAGCGGAGTAGCTACTCAGGATCCTACAAAACAAAAACAACAAAAAGATCAAAAGGATACCGGGACAAGTGTCCCGGATCCACACAGAATAAAAGTCGAACAAAGAAGTTAAGGGAAATTTTAAAAATATTTTGACGATTGAATGAGAAACTGAAAGAAGGAAGAGAGAGAGGGTGAATCCGGATTTTAAAGTGAATATTTTGGGTGATTTTCAAAAGAGTTTTCGGTGAAAATAAGAGGGTGTTTTCGCCGAAAATTTTAGTTCAAATGCACTGCGAGATTTTCGAAGGCGTTTTCGCCGAAAATAACCATATGGTTTCGCCGAAAACTTTAGTTCAAATCACTGCTTGGTTTTCAAAATCAATTTCAGCGAAAACATTATACACTTCGGACCGAAAATATGAAACAGGGAGACTCAGTTGAAAATGCAAAAGGTGATTTCGCCGAAAATGGTAGGGTGATTTCGCCGAAAATTTTGAACTGTTCGGGTTTAAAATATTTTCGCAAATCCGGCCAACTTCAGAAAATCACAGTTAAATGCACAAAAATCGGAACGACCTCAATCAACTTGCTACTGACTCTATGACATGCAAACAACTCACGAAAAATATGAAATCAAACAAGCTGACACTTTTGGCTTCCCGAAACTGACTCGAACGACGAAAAAGACTGACTCAATAATTAAAAAACGAACTCCAGCCGTGAGTTGCCTCCCACGAAGCGCTCTCTTTTAACGTCCTTGAGCCGGACGGTACCTGTTAGGGACCCCAACTCAGAAGTTCCTTGAAGTCAATCGTCTTCTTCAAGGATAGCGGTTGAGTGCCATGTAGCACTCCAGCAGGGTGATGTAACCGGTAGTGTTCCAGTAGATCGTGGTTCTGGTTGGATGACCAGTTCTTCTTGAATTCTCCAATCGGAGGAGGAAGGAGGTAGTACGGCGCGGCATGATCAATGAGCTCCATCTTCTCTACAGGTTGACTCGGCGGAAGTGTAGGTGAGGGTATCTCCTCAATCTCTATGTGCTCCTCTTCCGCTTCAACTTCAAGATGGATTGGCTCTTTGTCTTCATCAACCACCACCGCCAAGGATTCTTCAACAGATGCTTCTAGCTCGCAATAGTCATGGGTGAGGTTGTCATGTTCATCTTCGTACGGCTCTTGAGCATCTTCTTCCATTAGTGGATTTGGTTGCTCGAGCTCGACATCCATCGCGTTACGAGCTTGTATAATCGAAAGGAGATCATCCAAGGCGGATTCTACTCTTGCCGTCTGTTGTCGATGCTGATGAGCCGGTATATACACCTCTTGATGAATTTGCTGGTCGTGTGTAGCTTCTGGCTCTTCTTCGAAATGCTCTTGAGCATCTTCTTCCATTAATTGCACTAGTCGCTTGAGCTCGGCGTTCCTTGTATCAGCAGCATCGTTCATTGATTGGAGGTTGTCGATCGCGGCTTGGGTGATTGCCATCCATTGTTGATGCTCATAAGTGTGTAAATCCATCTCTTGGGAGTCTTCAATATATGGTGCTTCATTGATGTACCACCCTTGGTACTGGTCATCCCACCTGTAATCCTGCATAATTAAAACTCAAAAACACTACCCAGGTAAATCATGAAAATATGGAGGAAAATTAAATGGTAAGGCGGAAAGGTAGAAGAATAATTTGCCAACTCTTCTTTCAAACAATTAGAAGAGTCCCCGGCAACGGCGCCAATTTGATAGCTGCAGAACAGCGGTCAATCAAATAACTAACCTACCGAAGTAGACTAGATCGTATTCCAGGGGTTTCTTCTAATCGACTACTTCGAAGAAGCTAGCAAATTACTCAGGTTTAAACACGTTGTGCGTGGTGTGAGTTCCATGACTTCTAATCTAATAAAGCAGGAAAATAAAAGACAGAAAAGTAGAAGGTTGACTAACGAGAAGATAGACGAACTTAGATTTCGAATCCCCCTTAGATCACCAGACCAACGGCAATCACAAGACCAACGGTTTTCAATTCTAATTCAATCAATTACTAAGATACCACCATAACTCCTTACCCTTAGGTTTAAGACCGGCGAACGTTCGCTCTATCCGTTCTAACTACCAAGATTAACTAGCCACTAGGGTAGGATCGCCTCTCGCAACGACTTAATTAACTGGTGCAATTACTAATGATTAGTGAGTTACTCTTGCAGTGGATTAACCCTAATCGGTTCCTACGAAAGGCACGCTCCAATTATAAGGTTAATTGTTCAATTCGATGTTCTAAAGTAAGGCGAGCGTTCGCTTCTATCCTTAGCTTAACAAGAATCTAATCTAGGTGATCAATCCAGACAAGAAACATGAACAAGGAAGAACAAATCAAACATGAAAAAGAACTGATTGAATTTCGAATCTAATCACTGCCTATCCGTGACCGCTTTAAAGCCCTGGGTCACTTAGGGTTCATCTAATCTAAGCTCTACGAGTTCAGTTACTAATATCAGAAACAAGAGAATCAAAGGCAACAATGAAGATCATCATATAGAGGAAGAACAGATAAGAACTGAAAAACCTAATTCTGACGACTCCCGCGAAGCTTCAATCTCCTGGAACTTCAACTTTAAGCTCCGAGTTCTCCGAGGTGGAGGATGGCGTCACGATCTCTCCACGGATCTTCGAACTCTCTAAACTCTATCTATCGACCCTAGAGTCGGCTGACTCTCAAAAGTCTGATTCGTGAAAATATGAATAATGATTCGTGTGGTGTCAATTGTTGAATGAATGGCTGCCAACTCCTCTTTAAATAGGGTTGATTAGGGTTTTCTGATTCTGCCGCGAAAAAGGAAGATATTTTCGCCGAAAATATCAAATGATTTTTGGCAAAAACTTTAGTTAAAATCCCCTGTGTTATTTCTTCTAGGATTTTCGGCGAAAACATAAGGAAGTTTTCGCCGAAGACTTCAGTGCAAATCAGCCTGTGAGTTCTGAAGGTATTTTCGCCGAAATCCTCATAGTCTTTTCGGCGAAAACATTGTGCTGGGCAGTTGGATCTTCGTTTCTGACTCTGTTCGATTTTTGGTTCGATTCCGGTTCACTCCTTGAGGTCTTGAATACGTCCATGGCTACGTAAATGATGGCAAAAATCTGTGCTATCACAAAAATGCTAGAAAACCATCAAATTGACCCAAAAAGGGCCAAAGTAACCAAATCGGTAGGAAATAGGGTAGTTGAGTGAATATTCGCTATTTTACCCCTAAAACCACGTTTCAAGCAAGGAAATGTCGCTTAAATGAGGCTGATAATCACGTCAAATCGAGTGTCATCAGGGGCCTTGGGATCAATTGTTTGTTTGCCGCTCCTTGTGGTAATAGCTTGAGCATGTTCGCTCCTTGTATCGGAATCTGTTTGAAATGCTTCTGGATTAAGGAGAGGATTGCTAGTAAAAAGTCTAGCCATGGTGTTTACAGCGTCCTCTATTCTTTGACTTTGAGCTCTTTGTCCCTGATTAAGTGCCGCTTGAGCTTTTAACTGAATGTCATGGTCGTCAAGTCGGCTCATGATCTGATCAAACTTCCTCTCATAGTCCATGTCCTTATTGTAATATGGCTTTGCCTGAAACTGGTGTTGTCCTCCAATGAATCCCGGAGGTCTATAATAAGGATCTACTAACCGGTTGCTCTGCTTCCGTGGCACGTAATTTCTGTAACCGGCGTAGCCTTTCTGATTATTGGCGAAGCCTTGATCAATGAAGTTTATCTCTTCCGTAGACCAGACTTCTATTTTACCGAAATTGAGGCAACTTCCGCCGTTATGAGCACATGATCTACACCATCCACAGTCAACCGAAAAGATGGTAGTTGACGGAGATTCGAGGGGAATACCAGCTGCTTGTAGATGCTTCTGAACTTCTGCCTTGATATGCTCTGCAACATTTATCTGACTCTGGCTCTGACTCTTGGTTCCTTCTATTTGCCTCTCCCAGTTTCTAGATTTTGAAGCACAATCAGCAAAATGCATAAGAGCATCCTGAGGAGTGAGAGCGGTGCAATCTCCGCCAGCTAGGGTGTTGACCCAGTTTGCAGATTCTTTGCGCATACCACGAGTAAAGAATTCAGCTAGCTGCCTTTGTTCATACCCTTGGTGAGGGCAGTCGAAGAGAAGAGACTGGAATTCATTCCATGTGTCATACAGGCTCGCATCCTCTCTCTGAGTGAATCTGGAAATGCGGTCTTTATAAGCAGTTGTTCTTGCAGGAAGAAAGTATTCCTCAACAAAATCTTGAGCTAATGCCTCCCAGTCAGTGTAATGGCCTGGCGGTTTGCTGCTAAGCCATTGTTTAGCTGCACCTCTGAGAGAAAACGGGAAAGCTCGGAGATAAAGCACATTCTTATTGAGATTCCCAGACTTGGAGGTGTCGCAGACAGCCAAAAAGGTGGTTATGTGTGTGTAAGGGTTATCCTCTGGTCTTCCCTCGAATTGTATGTCCCTAGAGATCAGCTCCAAGAGAGGAATCTGAATCTCATAGTCAGGATCATCGTCATTAGTAAGCACGGTGATGGGTGATCGGAGGTTAGATGCGCGCGGCTTACTATAGTCCACAACACTTTTAAGAGTAACCATTATGGTGAAGGAAGATGGAACGGAAGTGAACTACTTCTAGACCTGCTATGATCTGCACGAGACAAAAACAAACACAACCGGGGTAAAATCGAAGTGTGATGGAAAATGAAAGATGGAAAGGTAGAAGAATGAAAATGCCAACTCTTCTTTCAACGAAATAGAAGAGTCCCGGGCAACGGCGCCAATTTGGTGAACCCTCAAGTCGTTGTTCGGGTTCAACCAAATAAACTACTAAAGCTAAGAAAAGGCTATAGCAGATCGTATTCCAGGGGTTTCCTCTACTTCCTTACTCAAAGGTGTTGGCAGTTTTAATTCAAGGTTAAACACAAGTTGTGCGTGGTGTGAGTTCCACGACTTCTATACTACAACGCAAAGATAAGAAGAAATGAAAATTAAAACGAAGAAAGATTGAAGATTGATTAATTGACTAGAAAGATGACAGACAAACTTAGACTTCGAATCCCCCTTAGATCACCAAGGCAATAGCAGTCACAGACCAGCGATTTTCGATTCTAGTTCATTCATTTCATAGACACCATCATAACTCCTGACCCTTAGGTTTAAGACTGGCGAATGTTTGCTCTATCCGATCTAGCTACCACGATTAATTAGCCGCCCGGGTACGGTCGCCTCTCGCAACGACTTAACTTAACTGGTGCAAATTCTAGTGATTAATGAGTTACTCTAGCAATGGATCAACCCTAATCGGTTCCTACGAAAGGCACGTTCCAATTATAAGGTTGATTGTTCGATTTGGTGTTTTAAAGTAAGGCGAGCGTTCGCTTCTATCCTTATCTTAACAAGAGTCTAATCTAGGTGGCTAAACCAGACAAGAAACACAGGAAACGAAGAACAAATCAAACATGAAAGATGAAACTGAATGAATTTCGAATCTAATTACCGCCGATCCGTGACCGCTTTAAGCCCTGGGTCACTTAGGGTTCATCTAATCTAAGCTACACGAGTTTATCTACTCATATTCAATACAGAAGAATCGAAGACAGACAAAAAATACATCTCAGGTAGGGAGACAGAGAAGAACTGTAAAACCTAATTTCGATGTTTCCTGGCAGTTCCAATCTGTTGGATTTTCAACTCCTAGCGCTGGCTCTCCGAGGTGGATGGATGGCGTCACGATCCGTTCCTGCTCCTCAAATATATCTACTCGCCCTGTCTCTCTCTCTGTCGTCGTTTGTGTTTGTGTTCTGTTCTAAAAGAGTGTGTCCTGATATTAGCCGTCGAGTTCTCTATTTATATCAACCCGAGATTTTCTGATTTCAACTGGTATTTTCACCGAAAATAATAGAGTGATTTCGGCGAAAACATCTTCATACTCGGGGCAGTGGATTCCTTCTTACATTTTCGGCGAAAACCCTAGGGTATTTTCGCCGAAAATACTTGTGTAAATGAGGCAGGCGTTTTCTTTGACTTGAGTGATTTCTCCGGTTGATTTATGTGTGATTCTTCGGGGTTCCAACGTCTAAGACACGTCCTTGGCTACCGTATTCGATGGAAAAAACCTGTGCTAACATAAAAACACTAGAAAACCATCAAATAGACCCGAAACGGGCCAAGTTAACACAAATGGCACGAGATAGGGCAATCGATTGAATATTCGTTATTCTACCCTAAAAACCATGTCTTAAGCAAAGAAATGTCGCTTAAATGAGGCTGATAATCACGTCAAATCGAGTGTCATCACATTCATTTCTTGGAATATTAGAAACAAGACAAGGTCTCTAAGTCATCTACAGAGGCAGAATATTGGTCAATGTCAGATGTTTGTTCTGAGGTGGTTTGGCTTACTCGGCTCCTTGGTGATTTAGGTGTTACTGTTCCTCCTCCGGTTCGGCTATTTGGAGATAATACTAGTCCTATCTAGATAGCGACGAATCCTATCCTGCATGAACGAACTAAGCACATTGAAATTCATGTTCACTACATTTGTGATTTGGTGAACTCAGATGGGGTCTTGCTTCACTATCTTTCTTCAGAGGAACAGATTGCGGATCTCTTAACCAAAGCAGTTCCCTCTAGTCGGCATTGGTTTCTATTGAGCAAATTGATGTTGCGTAGCCACCATCAATTTGAGGGGGTGTTAATCATGCCGTGTATGATATTACTAATAATATAATAATCATATAATATTATATTATTAGTAATATCCCTAACCTAGTTGATTGTTATATTAAGGGTTTGCCGTGTACAGTAGCCGTCAACAGAGACATCATAATACAATTCTCTCATCTTCTTCCCGTGGATTAGCTAACCCAACGTTAGTGAACTACGTAATCTCGGTCTCTCGTTTATTCTATTTCGTTATCGTTTCTCGTGTTATCACACATGTCCTGGCGTCAGTATCTACGGGTACAACGCCTCCTTACTAGTGTCATAATTTTGTTAACACGATTTGTACGGATTTGAGACATTAATAATATTGGGAGAAACCATTTTCGGATAAAAATATTCCATACAAATTAAAATGGGCAACGAGGGTAAAAAAAAGGAAAACAAGTAGGCTAAGCGAATAGGTAAGAAAATGCATCGAAAAATTGGATGATAAGCATAACAAACAAGAAAATATTGCTTAATTAATATGGGAGGATGAACGGTATAATTAGAATGTCACTATAGGGGCTACCCTTCTCAATACATGCTTAGTTCCTTTGTTTCTCCTCATCTTACTACCTTCCACTCTTACATATCCTATGAGGTATACCACCCTTGAGTTCTTCTAGGTGGATGCGAAGTAAGGTGATTCGACCAAAATTTGGTAAATTTTTTCAATTTAATTTTTTGGTTTGATCAGTAGTTAAGCCTTCTAAGTTACTAACAGAATTAACCGACTTCCAACCTTATATCAAGCGAATCAATTCTCAATCTAAATATCAATTAGAGAGTTAGCAAATTAAACCGACATTTCTATTAATTAATTGAAATTGGACAAATATCGGTAGCTAGGTTGCTGAAACAATATCTAAAATTTCAATTTGATAATGGTATTGGTATATACATATACCAGTTGAATTATAAGTTGTGGCTAGGGTTGTTCTACATAAGCTGCCAAAAATGGACTTTTTCCCTCCATGTTCATGTAGTATGCATTGATATTTTTGCCATGTGGTCTGTCTTTTATTTATCATTTTAAAAAGAGGATATACATATATATATATATATATATTATATATTAGGTATGAGTTTTGGTCTTCACCATGATTGAAGTGGGTAGCTAGCTAGCTAGCTAGTTGCTTATCTTCTATCTCTAATATAATATAAAACTAAATTAATAAACATTAGTATTTCAGTGACTGAAAATGTGACTCAAGAACGCCCACAGAAGCGCTTAAAAGACTTCAATAGATAAGATATCTGATCAATTATTAGCATCACCCCAACAAACCAAGATTTCATTTACTTTGTTTGATTTGATTTGTATTATTGATTACACCATGCTTTCCCTGCGGCCCATAACCATTGGTGATTAATATATCATTATTAAAATACATAATAATATCACAACGTATTGTATTTCCAGCTGCATGCCAACCAAGCATGCAAGCGTGTAGCAACAAATTCACAAACCCTGCAACTGCAACAAATCAGAGAGATATATTATTGGTTTTTCTCATCTTTAAACCAATCAAATAAATTTATTTTGCTCTACAGGCCACTTCAAGACTTCAATCCATATTATTGCTTTTTTACATGCCAAACAAACGTCTAGATCAAATTTAATTCACTCGACTAACGAATTAGTACACATTAGCCGGCAAAATCTACCATTAGGACACCCCAAAGTGTCCTCATATGAGAACACTTCTTAGGGCCGTAGGATTTAATCTTACAGATCTGAAGGCCAATATTAATTGGACATAAAGGTAATTTCAATATTTTATTTATTGCAGATTTTTAATTATTGTTTATTAATTTTCGGATTTGCAGTTACATTGCTGATTTTTTATTCCTTTTCTGCTCCTTTTTTTCTCCATTTAATTTATGATTAAATTAATTATCTTTTTTTAATTACTTCTTTTCTATGCTCGGCGGTTTTTGTTGTGTATCCCCGGTGGTTTTTATTTGAGATTAGTTTCTAACACTTTTTTTCTGGAAATTGTTTCAAATCAGTTCCTCGTTTATCGTTTCGGAACAATTCCTCTTTTATTATTTCGAAATAGTGATCCGTTTTAAAAGTAATGGAACGTGTTGAAAATCGAATTTGTTCTTTATTACCAATTCGGAACACAAGAAATCATAAAACATTGAATCAAATTGAAAATGAAACAATAATATCAAATATCTGTTACATAATTAACTATATGGAACAATACAAACATGTTCCTAAATTGTCAAAATGGAACAACGTGGTAAGAGGGGGAAGTTGCACAGAAACAAGGGAGAAAAATGAAGAAGTGGCGGCGTGGGAGCAGATCTGATGATGGCGGTGGCGGATCTGATGGCGACAGTGGGGTTAGAGCGCGGTGGCAGATCTGATGATGGCGGCGGCGAATCTGATGATGGCAGTGGGGTTGGAGCGCGGTGGCAGATCTGATGATGGCGGCGGCGGATCTGATCCTTAAGGGGCTGGAGCGCGGCGGCGGATCTGATGCAGCGACACGGCTTCCCTTCTTTTCTCCCCGATCTAGATAGTCGGATCTCCAAACAAAGGCTAGCGGTTTGAGGCAGCAGAGATGTAGATGGTGAGGCTTGCGATGACGAGGCTAGCAGTTGATGATGGTGGCGGCGAGGCTGGCGGTTGATGATGGCGGCGGCGAGGCTGGCGGTTGATGATGGCGGCGTCGAGGCTGGCGGTTGATGATGGCGGCGGCGAGGCTGGTGGTTGATGATGGCGGTGGCGAGGCTGGCGGCGGCGAGGCTGGCGGTTGATGATGGCGGAAGCGAGGCTGGCGGTTGATGATGGAGGCGTCGAGGCTAGCGGTTGATGATGGCGGTGGCGAGGCTGGTGGTTGATGATGATGGTGGTGAGGCTAGCGGCGGCGAAGCTGGCGGTTGATGATGGCGGCGGCGAGGTTGGAGCACGGGGGCTGGAGCTTTGAAGGGAGATGTAAAATAGAATTAGGGTTTCTGAAACCCTAATATGATTTAGTATATATAGGAGTTTCAAATTACTATTTTGTCCAGATTAATTTAGGCCATTAGATCTACCTTCTAATCCTGTGGTTGTAAGGGGTGTCCTAATATGAGGACACTAAGGGGTGTCCTAATGGTAGTAGATCCCCACATTAGCCGATTATTCCTTTTTGGCATAGTCCTTGTTAGTGTTTCAAATTGACGCCTAGTGTGCCACAAATTTGAAGGTTTCTATAAATTTACCAAATATATAAATTCAAAATAAATGGTTGTATATATGAAGCTACTACAAGAAAACTATTTTAACATTACATATTTATTAATCCTAACATCGGCCTAGTTATCTAACGGCTGTTGTGAATCCGCTGTTAGATTGAGTAATGTAAGTGATCCGCCCAGTTAGACTGGAGGACCAATAAGTTGGTTAAACTGGAGGTTGAAGGGAGTAAGGACGTCCTTGATATTCCTTGAGCCACTGATGGATAGTACCTTGCAGGGCGGATATTCAAGGAAGTCAATGAGTGTAGGAGTAATGAGGGGCAATGTAAACGTGTGTAAGAGTGGGTAATAGAGAAGTACTGGGCGGAAGCCCTTTGGTGAGGGGGGAAACTAGCAACCCTTAGCTTGCAGCGTAGTAGCTTGCAGTATCAGGCGTGTGGTCTCTAGTGTGTGTGTTGTCCTCTTCTAAATGGGTGACCATGTATTTATAGGGTCCAGCTGACGTAGCGTGGGGATCCACGTGTCACGCTCATAGTGGACTTCGCTGGGTCGCCATCAATGGTGGGGCCCATGCCCTGACAGAAGATCAGTGGGAGGGGGTGTCAAGTCTGCTGGACTTGACATGCGTGACCTCCTGTCTTATCCATCAATTCATGGTGAGGGCGGTGTAACTAGAGAGGGCGGTCCAACTGAGGAGGGAGGTCCGTCACTTGAGGTCCCGAGGGAGGTTCTGTCCTAGGGCCCATCAATTTCCCCCTAGTACGGTCTTGGGAGTGCAAGGCTCCCGAGGCGATACTATGAGTAGCTCTGGTTGCGAGGGTGGCCCGTCACTTGAGGTCTCAAGGGAGGTTCTGTCCCGGAGGTCCATCAATTTTCCCTTAGTATGGTCTCGGGAGCTCAATGCTCCTGAGGCGAAACTATGAGTTTGTACTAGGAGCGGCTCCAAGGACCCGGAAGCCTGGAGGCGTAACCGCGACGGCATCATTCCAAAAGGGGAGTTTTCCCAGTGTGCTTTTACAAAGTGTGTTTGAGATTCTCCGGTGTCTCGCTCTGCCTCTCCCCGATGACGGCGACCCTCCGGTAGACGGTGGCGCTGGCCTATGGGGGCTCTTATTTTTAGGTGAGCGTGCTTCCAAAGCTCTGCCCATTAATTGGGTGTGTGCTATACGCTATTCACCCATCGAACAGGTGCCACGTGTCCTGTCTGTCTGTTGGCGACGGTTCCTCTGCTCATGTCACTAGTATAAATAGGGACTTTTACTCTTGTTACTTTTGCACTGATGTGATTATATTTCATGCATTTCGAGCCTATAATTTATCTAGGAAACTCTCATTTTTTATCATGCTTTGCCAAGGTTTGTGTGCTTTTAGAGATGTTTTGCACAATTAGACTTTTGTGGTCCAGAAGCCACTTTGGGATCCAATTCATTGTGTATTGGTGATGTTTTTGTGCTTTTTCAGGCCTTGGCATGGTAGTACTGGTGACAAGGAGCACATAGGATCAAATGAGAGTGCAATCAGAGCAAGGACGGAGGAGATAGGGACGTCGCAAGTTTGAGAATTCTGCATCCACTTCTGAAGGAGTTCTCGACGAGAACTATCAAAGTTCTCGCCGAGGACTATCAAGTTTTCAAGGGTCAAAACTTCCAGTAGGCTGAGTTTGGTTTTTCAAGTAAGTTCTCGGTGAGAACTTTAAGAGTTCTCACCGAGAACCCTGGCTTTTCCAGCGCGACTATAAAAGCAGAGAAGGTTAGTGAATCGGGAGAGGAATTAACACTCGACGATTGAGCACACAGTCGACTATCGAAATAGCACACATTAGCCGATTGTTCCTTTTTAGCATAGTCCTTGTTAGTGTTTCAAATTGACGACTAGTGTGCCACAAATTTGAAGGTTTCTATAAATTTACCAAAATATAAATTCAAAATAATGGTTGTCTATATGAAGCTACTACAAGAAAATGACATTTTAATAGTACATATTTATTAATCCTAACATCGGTGTAGTTATCTAACAGCTGTTGTGAATCCGCTGTTAGATTGAGTAATGTAAGTGATCCGCCCAGTTGGACTGGAGGACCAATAAGTTGGTTCAACTGGAGGTTGAAAAGAGTAAAGACGTCCTTGATATTCCTTGAGCCCTTGATGGATAGTACCTTGCAGGGCGGATATTCAAGGAAGTTAGTGAGTGTAGGAGTAATGAGTAGCAATGTAAACGTGTGTAAGAGTGGGTAATAGAGAAGTACTGGGCGGGAGCCCTTTTGTGAGGGGGGAAACCAGCAACCCTTAGCGTGTAGCATAGTAGCTTGTAGTATCAGGTGTGCGGTTCCGAGTGTGTGTGTTGTCCTCTTCTCAATGGGTGACCCTGTATTTATAGGGTCCAGCTAACGTAGCGTGGGGATCCACATGTCACGCTCTTAGTGGACTTTGCGGGGTCGCCATCAGCGGTGGGGCCCATGCCCTAACAGAGAGTCAGTGGGAGGGGGTGTCAAGTCTGCTAGACTTGACATGCGTGACCTCCTGTCTTATTCATCAATTCAAGGTGAGGGCGATCTAATTGGAGAGGGCGGTCCAACTGAGGAGGGAGGTCCATCACTTGAGGTCCCAAGGGAGGTTCTGTCCAAGGGCCCATCAATTTCCCCTAGTACGGTCTTCGGAGTGCAAGGCTATCGAGGCGATACTATGAGTAGCTCTAGTTGAGAGGGTGGCCCGTCACTTGAGGTCTCGAGGGAGGTTCTGTCCCGGGGGTCCATCAATTGCCCCTTAGTATGGTCTCGGGAGCTCAAGGCTCTTGAGGCGATACTATGAGTTTGTACTAGGAGCGGCTCCAAGGACCCGGAAGGCTGGAGGCGTAACCGCGAGGGCGTCATTCGAAAAGGGGAGTTTTCTCTGTGTGCTTCTCCCAAGTGTGTTTGAGATTCTCCAGTGTCTCGCTCCGCCTCTCCCCGAAGACGGCGACCATCCGGTAGACGGTGGCGGTGGCCTATGGGGGGCTCTTATTTTAGGTGAGCGTGCTTCCGAAGCTCTGCCCATTAATTGGGCGTGTGCTGCACCTTATTCGCCCAGCGAATAGGTGCCACATTACCTGTCTGTCTGCTGGCAGCGGTTCCTCTGCCCACGTCACTAGTATAAATAGGGCCTTTTACTCCTGTTACTTTCCCACCTCACGTTTAATCTTCTACAATCTTCTTTCAAGAGCACCCGTCCTCAACCTTTGAGTCTCCATTTGTCCGTCATCAACCTTTTACCCAAAAGCCCTCAACCAACTTCTCTGACACCATGCCTTCTGACGTGGAGTCTTCCTCTTCCTCTGAGCCAAGTAGGTGTGACTGATCCCTTTTACTTGTCTTTGCGCCCAGTGTGTTAGGTCTATTTTCTTTTCTTTATTTTTATTTCTGCCATTGAGTGAGATGTCTTCGGGAAGTACGTCCTCCTCGTCTATCGATTTTGACTTGTTAGAGTAGGTTCTAGGGCGTTCCCAACCACACATGGAGCCCCATTCCCGCTCTTGCCCCTCGCTAGTGAGGGCGGACCGTGCTCCAGTGTCCGCTCGCCCTTTGGCTTTCATCCCCCCTCCTCTCTTGATTGGTGCTTCTTACTCTTCTGATTGTAGGAGGCTATGATGAGAGGGGGAGAGGGTCTAGCGCCGAAGAGTCGACTGACAAATACACATCATCCGCATCCGCCTATTCATCTTCTTCACCATCATCCCCGCGTCACAGAGCCGAAAGACAGCAATCTCCTTCACCTTTGGATACAGGGCGGTCTAGAAAAGATGACCACGAGTCTGAGGGTGAGTCAGAAGAAGTTGGTCCACCAAGGAAAAGGGGGAGAAAAGCTGCAGAGCTGCCGCCGATGCCCTATGAGGAGGACAAAGATCTCTCTTTCAACCCCTTTGCGAATTTTCACCATGACTATGCTTTGATGAAGACGCCGATCCGCTGCCTATCCCTTCGTCGTCACAATTGCAGAAGTAGGCGGAAAAGAGATTTACTATGATGTCGAAGAAGAAAGACGCGCCACCTAACAAATGTCGGTGATTCGCCTCATGGCAGCGTGGATTCGTGCATGAATCTTGGGGTTTTGAGCTTCAAGTCCATGCCGTCGAGAAGTATGGGTTCAAGGTGATTGCATGGGAGCATATGTGGGAGGGCGAGCCGGCCGACTGTCATCAAGTGTATGGCCCAGGTTACTTCCTAGATGTGAAGAATCCCACCCTGGCGAGGGTACTGAATGATTGCGACATGCCACCGTTTTTCTCCTATGGTGCTCCTGCCTGCCTCTGCTCGATTGGGAACTACCCCTAGTTGGGTAGGTGTGTGGGTGGAGGCGATGTGGTACGGGTTGCGCTTTCCTCTAGATGGCTGGGAGCTGAACGTGCTAGATCTTCTAGGGGCGTATCTGGGCGTGCTACAGCCGCATGCCTGGGCCACCCTCACCACCTTCAAGGTGTTATGCATCAAGCGGCGAATCCGACCTAGCGCTCGCATTTTCTGCCATATCTACATTGCTACAATAGGGAAAATTGGGATCACCTTCCAGAAGTTGAAGGCTTATCTAGGCTGGAGAGTGTACGGTGCAATTAAGGCCGACTTCGTGTGGTGGCACAACTTCTTCTTTAGAAAGGCGAATACCCCTAAGGATGCATCCTGGTTCGGCCGCCTACGCCCAATGTGGTCATATGGAGCGGTAGAGCGGTTTAACGCCCCTAGCCGCCCATAGGGACAAGACGTGGGCATTCTTCAGCTGGTGAATTCGTGGAATTACAACCTAAAGGGGTGCGGTCGTGACGCCTTGAGGCGATGGGTTGTTGATGGTGGTGAGTAGAGGGCGCATAGGGGCACTTAGTTTTTTCGTGTAGATGTCTTCGTGCGCCTAGACGTATTCTTCTTCCACTACGCTGACTAATTATATTCTTGTCTTTCATTTGATGCAGAGAGCTCCAAATTTGCGGTGCTTTTCAATGCCAAGGTGCGGGGAGGATCTGCAGATACTCAGCCCCAATCCGAGCACCTCGAGGCTGAATCAGGGCAGAACAAAGGTGAAGGGTCTCGGGGCAGAGACAAGATGGAGCACCTTGAGAAGAAACGCCTTCAGAAAGAGCGCCTTGAGAAGGACCAAGTCCCAAGTCCACCCATCAAGAAGCTCGAGGGTGGGAAGTGAAAAAAAACTGATCCCTCGTCGTGGCGGCGATAAGCAAAGGAAGACCGATGGCAAGTCTCAGAGTCTGTCTAACCCTACTCAACCTGTACCATCTAAGGGCGAGTATAGTTCGGCCCACCTTCCAGCTATGCAGTCGACCATAGGTGGCAATGAGATTCTGACATGGGCCGCCCTTTAGCTGGCCATAGATTGGGATATCGACCATCCCCGATCTGAAGATGGTCTTCGTAAGCTGGCCATGGAGCAGATGACCATGGCCGCACGGGTAAGTTACCTTTCGCATACCTCTGCGTAGAACTCACTTTTGTACCGAGTGATTATCAATCTCACCCAAGTATGTTCTTCACAACTTTTGGGAACCGTCGATGCTCTACTATCGGTGTATCAAGCTCACAATGCGGAGCAGCCTCTGAGTGTAGACGTCAATGAGGTAGAGTCGCGGGAGGCCAGGGCTGCCGCACAACTAGGGGTGGAAATTTGGGATTGGGATTGGGGAATTCCCATTCCCAAATTTAAATTCCCAAATTATTTACGGAATTGGGAACCCATGTACCAAAATTAAAACTGAAAATTGGGTTTGGGCTTAAGAAATGGGAATGGGAAATTAAGTTTAGGTCTGGGAAAGCCCAAATACCAAACTAACCCATCAAACAGAGTCTAACCCGCAAGAACAATTTGTTTGGGACTTAACTCGTCAAACTTTTTGCTGGTAAAGTTTGAATAAAAAAAAATACTTGCATAATTCAATTGTCAGGATATACCGCCAAAATCCTTTTAACATTTGGGATTCTGCCATCAAAATTTTACTATTGAATTGCACTAATTAGGGTTTAGGGTATTATAGCTAAATTTTTGTTGGCAGAATTCTGGCGACATCGATGGAATTTGACGGCAAAATTCTGGCGACATCGATGAAAATTATTCGGCAGAAGTTCGGCGACATTTGCGGAAAGTTTGGCGGCAATGTTTAGCGGTGGTGACAAAACTGGCGGCAGGAGTAAGTTACCTTTCGCATACCTCTGCGTAGAACTCACTTTTGTACCGAGTGATTACAATCTCACCCAAGTATGTTCTTCTGAACTTTTGGGAACCGTCGATGTTCTACTATCGGGTATCAAGCTCACAAGGCGGAGCAGCCTCGAGTGTAAACGTCGTTGAGGAGAGTCGCGGGAGGCCAGGGCTGCCGCACAACTAGGGGTGGAAATTTGGGATTGGGATTGGGGAATTCCCATTCCTAAATTTAAATTCCCCAAATTATTTAGGAATTGGGAACCCATGTACCAAAATTAAAACTGGAAATTGGGTTTGGGCTTAAGAAATGGGAATGGGAAATTAAGTTTAGGTCTGGGAAAGCCCAAATACCAAACTAACCCATCAAACAGAGTCTAACCCGCAAGAACAATTTGTTTGGGACTTAACTCGTCAAACTTTTTGCTGGTAAAGTTTGAATAAAAAAAATACTTGCATAATTCAATTGTCAGGATATACCGCCAAAATCCTTTTAACATTTGGGATTCTGCCATCAAAATTTTACTATTGAATTGCACTAATTAGGGTTTAGGGTATTATGCTAAATTTTTGTCGGTAGAATTTGGCGACATCGATGGAATTTGACGGCAAGTTCGGCGACATCGATGAAAATTATTCGGCGAGAGTTCGGCGACATTTGCGAAAGTTTGGCGGCAATGTTTAGCGGTGGTGACAAAAATCTGGCGGGAGAAAGTAACAACATCATTGCAATCTGGGAAAAACTTTGCGACGTCGAAAATGTTAGCAAAATTCAACCAGTGATGTTCAATGAACAATCTTGCGGAAATGGCGTGTACAAAATCAACTACAAAGCTCATAGACGCGACAGCCTCGGAGTGTAAATTCTACGAGGCAAGTCGGCGAGTGGCTGCGTAAACTAGGGGGGAAATTCGGACTATGGAATTGGGGAATTGCCAATACATTATAAATTTCGCAAATTAAGGACATTGCGAACTGCCTGTACCAAAATTCGCGGGAAATTGGTGTTTGAGAAAATTGGATGGCGAATTTTTGCGCTTTGGAAAGTACACAAATACCAAACTAACCCATCAAACAGAGTCTAACCGCAAGAACAATTTGTTTGGGACTTAACTCGTCAAACTTTTTGCTGGTAAAGTTTGAATAAAAAAAATACTTGCATAATTCAATTGTCAGGATATACCGTCAAATCCTTTTAACATTTGGGATTCTGCCATCAAAATTTTACTATTGAATTCCACTAATTAGGGTTTAGGGTATTATTGCTAAATTTTTGTCGGTAGAATTTCGGCGACATCGATGGAATTTTACGGCAGAGTTCCGGTGACATCGATGAAAATTATTCGGCGGAAGTTCGGCAACATTTGCGAAAGTTTGGCGGCAATGTTTAGCGGTGGTGACAAAAATCTGGCGGTGGAGAATGTACGACAACATCAATGGAAATTTGGGGAAAAAATTCTAGCGACGTCGCTAAAAATTCGTTAGCAAAATTTCAACGTCATCTGCGGAAGTCCAATGACAAAAATCTGCGGCAAAAATTTGGCGGTGGTGACAAAATTCCAACAACAAAAATTTGGTGACGTCGACAGAAATCTGGCGGCGAATGTTTGGCGACATTTCTAAATTCTAACGAAGGAAATTTGGCGGTGGTGATGTAAATATGGCGGCGGAGAAAGTACGACGACATCAATGGAAATCTGGCGGAGAAGTTTTGGCGACAATACATTCATGAAATTTTGGCGGCAGAAGTTGAACGACATCTGCGAATGTCTGACGACAAAAATTCGGCGGTGAAAGTTTGGTGGTGTTGACGAAAATTTGGTGGCTGCATTTTTGCGACATTTTGGAAAGTACGACAATAGAAATTTGTTAGCAAAAGTTTGGCTGTGATGACAGTAATTCGGCGGCGGAGAAATTTCGGCGACGTAGATGAAAATTCGTCGGCGGAAGTTCAGCGACATATGCAGAACTCCGATGATGAAAATCCGGTGACAAAATTTTGGCCAAATTTGGGAAAGATTCATGTGTTAATTTGAATTTGGCATTTCGATTCCCAAATTAGAATTCCCGTTCCCGAATAAAAATTCCCAAATTAAATTCGGGATTGGGAATGGGAGCCTTAATTTGGGAATTAGGAATTGGGATTTTGGAAATATGGGAATGGTCGTCCCATTCCCTCACAATTTGCACCCCTATGCCTTACATTGGAAGACCAAATACACCATGGCCAAGAAGGAGATGGATGAGGAGGCGACTCGGCTCCTGGTAACTACCTCTTATGAACTAGATTTACTCCGACTTGTCCATGATAATCAGACCACTGAACACATGTTGGATCTGCAGGCTGAGGTGGAGAAACAGGCCAAAGACTTGAGGGCCAGCAGCTGACCCTGAGTAAGCTTGAGTACGCTAAGAGGGCTTTGGCGGACAAGGTAGCAACCTTGGAGACTAAGAAGGCCGACTTGTCCAATAATCTAGAGGACAAAACCAGTGTGATGGAAAAGGTTGAGGACACCCTCAGGATCCTAAAGACCAAAGCTGACAAAGCCATCCAAGAGGAGGGGCCAAAGAGCTATGTGAGTGGGTGAAATCCGCCATCGACACCGCCCTCACTATCTTTCGTCATGAGCTGTGCCATAGCGATCCTGATTGTGTCTAGGATTAGGATCGTATGTTCCACTCCGCCTCCAATAGGCTCTTGGCCCAAGAGTTCTGGGAGGAGTCTGCCGACTCCCAAGTACTCCCCAAGGCTTGGTGGGACCAGCTGCTGAATGAGGCCTTAAGCGAGTTGAGCAGTGCCACAAGGAGCTGCGAAAGAAAGCCAAAGCGGACAAGGCCAATGACAAGGCTGACAAAAGAGGTTCTTCTAGCGGGAAGCATTAGATAATTCTTGCACTGCTATGTTTGCACCTTTTCCTTTGTGTTCAAACAATTTACCGTGTGGGGCGATCCCCATTTATTGAAATTTCACCTAGTTCTTCATCTTAGCTTCGTTATATTCTCTCTTTTCGCCTGTTTCTAGAGTTGGACTCCTCCCCGGGGGGTTTGAACTCTAGCATGGAGCTGGATTCCGCCTTGGGGAATCAAAGATCTGTTATTGAGTTGGATTCCACCTTGGGGAATTCAAACTTTGTTCCGGAGCTGGATTCCGCCCTGGGAATCCGAACTCAGTTTACAGAGCTGGATTCCAACTTGGGGAATCCAAACTCAGTCTTGCGAGCTGGATTCCACCATGGGGAATCTGAACTCATCTTGGGAGTTGGATTCCACGATGGGGAATCCGAACTCTGTTGAGGTAATCGAGCCTCACCAGAGAGTGATCTCTGGGCGTCTTCTATTCCTCTATTCCTTCTTTGGCGCCATACTTCCTTAAGTGCAGGCATTCCAGGTCTTATGTATAGGTTTTCCAGTAGGATGTTACAGCTTGAAGGTGCTTCGGCCAATCACCTCATGAATCCTGTAAGGTCCTTCCTAGTTGGCGTTCAACTTCCCTTGTTGGGGAATTGGCCGAAAAACATTCCTAACCACCCAGTCTCCCTCTTCCAGGTGATGAGGGGGGAGGTGGGCGTTGTATCACCTGGCTAGCTGAGCTTTCTCCGTCATGAGGCGGATGCTTGCGTCCTCCTTTCGTTCTTCTATCATATCTAGGCTCCTGTGTAGTGCCTCGTTGTTCTCCTCATTGTTGAAGTGTTGTACCCGTAGGCTAGGCAAGTTGACTTCTACAGGCAGTACTGCCTCTATTCCGTACACCAGTGCGTAAGGCGTTTCATTGGTGGCAGTTTTTATGCGCCCACGGGATGTTGGGTAATTCCTCCACCAATCTTCCTTTTGTCGTGTCCACCCATTTTTTAGCCCCTGCAAAATTAGTTTGTTGATAGCTTCGCCCTGCCCATTTGCTTGGGGGTAGGCTAAAGACTCAAGGCGGACCACTATCTTGAAATTTTTGTAGAAATCCAAGAAAACCTTGCAGTCGAACTGTGTGCCATGATCACAAATGAAACCTTGAGGGGGCTGAAACGGGTCTTCATCACAAACTTTTGTAGCTGATATGTTCTGATGGAGGCTAGGGCCTCCGCATCCACCCACTTGGTGAAATAACCAACTGCCACAATTATGTAGTTTCTTTTTCCTACCACCTCGGGGAATGTTCCTAGCAGGTCCAATCCCAAGAAAGCGAATGGCCATGGCGACACGATGGGCTGGAGGGTGGTGGATGGAAGGTGATGAGCACTGGCTGACAACTTACACTTGTGGCAGCTCCGTACCAGTTCTTTGGCGTCACGGTGGACTGTAGGCCAATAATACCCATAGTGCAATACATTCTTCTCTAAAATCTTTGTGCCTATGTACATCCCACACCGCCCTGGTGTATCTCCCGTAAGGCGTAGGCCAACCCTTCCTCACTTAGACACCATAAGTAGCGACACGCCGAGGATTTGTGGTAGACTCCCCTTCCAACAATACACACCTGGCCGCTCGTGGGTGGATTTTTGTAGCCAAGGCTCGATCTGTCGAGAGAGTATCTGACTTGATGTAAGCTCGGATGGGGGCGCGCCATTCTGTGTGCATTTCCCGTGACGGGGCGCTCCCATCCTGGCTATCGATCGTGATGCATGCCTTCTTTTCTTCTTCTTTTTCCTTTTCCACTGTTATCATCCTTTCATCCTTGAACTTGAGGACGGTTTCTAGTTTTGATGTGAACCGCTGCAACCGTTGGCAGACAACCCTTGAACACCGCAAGTTGAGATCGTGCAACGAGGTAGAACCGTCGGGAACCGGGGGCGGATGAGGACTTTGACCCGCTAGCTATATCACAGCTAGGAACCAGAAGTATCAAGTAGTAGACACCACTTCAGAAGATGGATGCTTCTGACGATAAGTCGACCTTAAGCAATGCAACAACGAGCAAAGGCTTGAAGGGAAGAGAACATATGTTCTAACAAAAGTTTATTGATTTCAAAAGTTGTGTTCTACAAGGGTGGCCGGCGGCCTCTATATATAGGTGAGGGAACAAGCTCTCCTCCCTAAACACTACTTCCTAAATAAGAATAAAGTAAAGACTCCTAACCCTATTTAGGGTCCTAACACGCCTAAATAATCCTACTAAAAAGGAATAAAACATAAAATAATAGTTGAAGTCTTTAATATTGAATGAAAAACCTAATTAGGTCAAAACCCTAATCCGGCGGTGATCGGCGGCTTGGGCTGGTTGGGCTTCGGTGGTGGGCCGGCGGGCTTGGCTCGATCGGCCTCCGGCTGGTCTTGGCCCGCAGTCTTAGTGTTCCTGCTCGGGTCCTGCTCTGGATGTGTCCTGATGTCTTTTTGAACCTCCAAGATGGTGTAGCCTTCCTTGATGAATCGATCAGCATCCTCTTCATGCCCTTCTTTACTCCAGGACTTTATGTAGGCGTTAAGTTTCTCTCAGAAGGCCTTGGTCTGGCTTCGGGTAAATGGAGGCTCAGGTCGGGTCCAGGGTTTATTGGGCTCATCATCCCCCTCTTCTTGAGGAGGATTCGTCCTCGAATCCTGTCCTACGTATTCATCATCGTAATAAGGGGTTAGGTCAGCCACATTAAAGGTCACACTTACCCCGTAGGAGTTTGGTAGGTCAAGGACGTAGGCGTTGTTGTTAATCCTCTGGATGACTGTGTAAGGCCCGTCTCCCCTGGGTAGTAGTTTGGACTTCCTCTACTCTGGAAACCTATACTTCCTGAAGTGTACCCACACTTGGTCTCCGGCTTCAAAAAATTTCTCCTTCCTTCCTCGGTTGGCATTGCGGAGGTACTGAGCAGTCCTTCGTTCAATATTGGCATTTGCCTTCTCATGGAGCTGCTTGACATAAGCTGCCTTCTCTTGGCCACATGCATCTAAAAATTCATGGACAGGAAGTGGAGATAAATCCAGCGGGGTTAGTGGATTAAAACCATAAACAAGCTCAAACGGGGAGTACTGGGTAGCTGAATGCACAACTCGATTATAGGCAAATTCTACATGTGGTAGACATTCCTCCCAAGTCCGGATGTTACTCGTAATGACTGCTCTCAGCATTTGAGCTAAGGATCGGTTTACAACTTCAGTCTTCCCATCAGTTTGGGGGTGGCAAGTGGTGGAGAACATTAGTCGGGTGCCAAGCTTAGCCCATAAAGTCTTCCAAAAGTAGCTTAGGAACTTCGAATCCCTATTGGAGACTATAGTCTTCGAAACTCCATGCATCCTAACTACCTCCCTAAAGAATAGGTCAGCAATTTGAGAGGCGTCATCAGTTTTATGGCAAGCAATGAAGTGAGCAATTTTGGAGAACCTGTCAACAACCACAAATATGGAGTCCTTCCCCTTTCGGGTTCTAGGTAGTCCTAGGACAAAGTCCATAGACAAGTCTACCCAAGGATGCTCAGGTATGGGCAAGGGAGTGTACAATCCATGGGGCCTGAACTTAGATTTAGCTCTTTGGCACTTGGAGCATTGAGATATGATCTTCTCGGCATCGTGTCTCATCTTGGGCCAGTAAAAGTGGTCTTTGAGGGTGGCCACTGTTTTAGCTATACCAAAGTGTCCCATGAGACCTCCACCGTGGGCCTCTAGGGTTAAGACAGTCCTGCAAGAGTGGTTAGGGAGACATAGTTTTGATCCTTTAAATAAGTAACCATCTTGTTGGTAGAACTTACCAAATCCTCCTTGTTGGCAAGCTTCAAAGATACTCTTAAAATCAGGGTCAGTGGCATATAGGTCTTTGATGTATTCAAAGCCAATAAATTTAGTAGAGAGGACTGAGATTAAAGTGTACCTTCGGGAAAGGGCATCAGCCACAATGTTCTCCTTACCTTGCTTGTATTGAATGATGTAAGGAAATGATTCTATGAATTCTACCCACCGAGCATGCCGCTTGTTGAGCTTGTGCTGAGCCTTGAGGTACTTGAGTGATTCATGATCTGTGTGGATGATGACCTCTTTAGGCCATAGGTAGTGTTGCCAAGTCTTCAAAGCTCTTACCAGGGCATACAGCTCTTTATCATAGGTCGGGTAGTTGAGAGTGGCACCACTGAGCTTTTCACTGAAGTAGGTGATGGGTCTCTTCTCTTGCATTAGGACAGCTCCTATTCCTAGTCCAGAAGCATCACACTCGATTTCAAATGTTTGGTGAAGTCGGGCTACATGAGCAAAGCATCCTCGGTAAGTCTCCTTTTGAGGGCTTCAAATGCCTCTTGCTGTGGGGCTTCCCACTAGAAGGGGACATCATTCTTTAGCGCGGCTGTGAGAGGGGCAGCAATAGTGCTGAAGTCCCTTACAAATCTTTGATAGAAGTTAACCAACCCATGGAAGCTCCTAACATCAATGATGTTTTGAGGCGTGGGCCAGGATTTGATGGCTTCTATCTTGTCTTCATCAACCCTTATACCTGCAGAGCTAACAACAAAGCCAAGAAAAACAAGGTGATCTGTGCAAAAGGTGCACTTGCTCATGTTGGCGTAGGGGTGCTCCTTTCTTAGGGTTTCTATGATAGCCTTGAGATGCTCTAAGTGATCTCCTAAGTTTTTGGAGTAAATAAGAATATCATCAAAGTAGAGCACTAAAATTTCCCTATGTAAGCTCGAAGGACTTGGTTCATTAATCTCATGAAGGTACTAGGTGCATTGGTTAGGCCGAATTGCATGACCATCCACTCATATAATCCTAGTTTAGTTTTGAAGGCAGTTTTCCACTCATCACCTTCCTTCATTCGGATTTGATGGTAGCCAGATTTAAGATCAATTTTAGAGAAGATGGTGGCACCACGTAGTTCATCTAGCATGTCATCTAACCTAGGAATAGGATGGCGATACTTAACTGTTATGTTGTTGAATGCTCGGCAGTCAACACACATCCTCCATGTGCCTTCTTTTTTGGGAACTAGGATGACTGGGACAACACAAGGGCTCATGCTCTCTCGGACATATCCTTTGTCCATCAATTCCTCCACTTGTGCTTGGATCTCCTTGGTTTCTTCTGGATTGGTACGATAGGCTGGCTTGTTTGGCAGGGTAGCTCCGGGCACCAAGTCGATCTGATGCTCAATGCCTCTGAGTGGGGGCAGTCCACTAGGAATTTCTTCAGGGAAGACATCTGTAAATTCCTGTAAAAGTTAAGTAACAACACTAGGCAGAGAAGTATTAGGGTTAGAAATCAAACACTCCTTGTAGCGGATGATCACAAGGGGTTTCCTAGAAACTAGAGATTGTTTGATCTCACTCGGGGTGGCTAACAGGTTTTCTCTCCTATCAACCTCACTTTTTTGAGCTCTAGGACCTGTAAGGTCTTGTCATTCTGTTTTTACACTCATAGGATCACTCGTTTGTTCTCTCTTCTCTTTGTTCTTGAGCTCTCTCTCTTTCTTTTCTTGGATGGCTCTTCGATCTATTTGGTCTTGGAGAATCTCGGTAGGTGACATCGGCCTCAGAGTGTACTTAGTATCCCCATGAATGAGGTTGTACCTATTGGTTCTCCCATCATGTGTGGAGTACCTGTCGAATTGCCAAGGTCTTCCTAACAAGATGTGGGCAGCTTCCATAGGAACCACATCACATAAAATGTTATCTTTGTACCTTCCAATGTAGAAGGGACATGAGCTTGTCGGGTGACCCTCAATTCTCCACAATTACTAAGCTAATGAAGTTTGTAGGGTTTTAGGTGTTTCTGGGTTGGGAGACCAAGTCCCTCAACCAACTCGTGGCTTACAGCATTAGTACAGCTTCCTCCATCAATCACCATATTACAAATCTTATTTTGAATTATGCACCTGGTATGAAAGAGGTTATCTCGTTGCTCCCATCCTTCCTCCACAACTTGTACATTGAGAATTCACCGGGAGACGGCAGAGAGCCGACGGGCTGACTTTGGGGGTTGGGGTGCACTAGGGTTGTTCACGGGTGGGGGCCGAGGCCTAAGCCGTTCGGGGTTCGGGGCTTGAGCGGCGGCTCGGGTCATGGACCGGGTGAGAACTCCGGTCCGGGCAGGTACTCGAGGTGCTCCGGGTTCAGGTGGCGTCGGGTCGGGGGTAGACTGGGCGGCGCCAGGGTAACGAAGCTCGTCAGGTGCGCCGGGGTTGGCCGGCGTCGGGATGGAATCGGGCAGGATGGCGGCGTCGGGATGGAATCGGGCAGGATGGCGGCTTCGGGAAGTGGGGAGGCGGCGGCGGCCAGCGGGAAGGCGGCGGCAGCGGGTAGTGGGAGCCGGCGGTGGCGGGCAGTGGGAAGGCAGCGGCGGCGGGCAGTGACGCGTCGGGGTGGTCGGAGCCGTCGGGTGGCATCGAAGCTGGGTGCTCTGATGTCGGGGTTGGGGCGAGCAGCGTCGGGATCGGTTTCTTGGGCGTCGGGACTAGGTGCTCAGGCGCCGGGGTTGGTCGAGTAGGGCCAGTCGAGGCCGGGGCCGAGCGCGGGGGCGCTGGGGCTTGGTCGGGCAGCACCGTGGTGGAGTGATGGGGCACCGGGGCTGGTCGGGCAGCGCTGGTCAGGGTCGGGGCTGAGCGTCGGGGCGCCGAGGCCGAGCGCCGGGTTGTGCCGGCTTCTTCCTCCAATCGAGCTAAGGTGGCTTGCACCTGTTGCAGGACTCGAGAAGCATCTCCCAATGCAGCTTCTAACTTGGCAAGCCTCCAATCTGCCATGGTTAGTCGGAACAAATATTTGGCCTCACAAATCTCTCAAAAATTCTCCTCACTCACTCTTGATTTTTCCCCTCGTGTTTAAAATATAACGGATGCACTCAAATAAAAGTAGAACATAAACAATTCAGCTTCAAGCAGTTGCAAGTTTCTTCAAAGCTTTAAGGATAGACTTACCAGCGTGTGGGTGTCGCGACCTAAGCTTCTAGGGTTTCCCTTGTAGCTAGGGCTTGGTGAGCTCTCCGTCTGGTCCTCAAGATTTCTCCTCGATGGTGGGTGCTCTCGGTGTTGGGGTCGTGCAACGAAATCCTATCTTCTATCCCCTCTTCTTAGGATTGATCTTACTATCTCGGCAAGGGTGGCCTCTTTTTAGTTGGGTCTTTATATTTTCTTTTGACCTCTTTTCTTTTCTTTTTCTTGAACTCGACTTAGGGTTTACTCGATGGTATGATGGCCACCAGTTTTTCTTTGCCTTACAACTCGAAAGAACTGAATACAGAAATTGAAACAATAGGGATTTTTCAAATCTATTTTCTAAAAAACATAGTAAAGGATATGAATCCAGGTGAACCTGGAGACTGGGATAGATTGTGGTCCGTGAGCTGAACCGTGCTCTGATACCAACTGATGTGAACCACTGCAACTGTGGGTAGACGACCCTTGAACACCGCAAGTTGAGATCGTGCAACGAGGTAGAACCGTCGGGAACCGGGGGCGGATCAGGACTTTGACCCGCTAGCTATATAACAGCTAGGAACCAGAAGTATCAAGTCGTAGACGCCACTTCAGAAGATGGATGCTTCTGACGATAAGTCGACCTTAAGCAATGCAACAACGAGCAAAGGCTTGAACGGAAGAGAACATATGTTCTAATAAAAGTTTATTTATTTCAAAAGTTGTGTTCTACAAGGTGGTCGGCGGCCTCTATATATAGGTGAGGGAACAAGCTCTCCTCCCTAAACACTACTTCCTAAATAAGAATAAAATAAAGACTCCTAACCCTAATTAGGGTCCTAACACGCCTAAACAATCCTACTAAAAAGGAATAAAACATAAAATAATAGTTGAAGTCTTTAATATTAAATGAAAGACCTAATTAGGTCAAAACCCTAATCCGGCGGTGATCGGCGGCTTGGGCCGGTTGGGCTTCGGTGGCGTGGACCGGTTGGGCTTCGGTGGTGGGCCGGCGGGCTTGGCTCGGTCAGGCTCCGGCTGGTCTTGGCCTGCGGTCTTAGTGTTCCTGCTCGGGCCCTGCTCCGGATGTGTCCTGATGTCTTTTTGAACCTCCAAGAGGGTGTAGCCTTCCTTGATGAATCGATCAGCATCCTCTTCATGCCCTTCTTTACTCCAGGACTTTATGTAGGCGTTAAGTTTCTCTCAGAAGGCCTTGGTCTGGCTTCGGGTAAATGGAGGCTTAGGTCGGGTCGAGGGTTTGTTGGGCTCATCAAGTTTAGATAAGGCATTGACGTGCGCATTATCCTCACTAGCCACCTGAATGACATCCACTATTTCAAAGTGTTTGACGGCGTTCTTGTCCTCGTCATTGTATGACGTCAAGGTCTCTTCTCTAACTTCGTACACTCCATTGAGTTGGTTAACAATGATGGTTGAATCTGAGTAAATCTTGAGGTGTGATACCCCCATGGCCTTGGCCATCTGGAGTCCTACTATGAGTGCTCCATACTCTGCCGCGTTGTTAGTTCGAGCCTTACTGAAATGCAGGGCGGTTTCATGTAAGACGCCCTGAGGGGTTTTCAAGACTATTCCCACCCTGCTCCGTTCTTTCTTGAAGCTTCTCCACATAGATCTCCCAATAGTCATATGGGCGTCCTTCTCCCCTGACACATCCCTCCACCATGAAATCCGTTAGGGCATGGGCCTTGATGGCGGTCCGTGGTCGAAAGTGGATGCCGTACTCCCTGAGCTCCACCACCCACTTTGACATCTATCCTGCTACTCCCATCGATCAGAGGGAGGTCTTGATGGGTAGGTTCGTTACGACATGGATAGTATGAGCGTGAAAGTACGGGCGCAATTTATGAGAATCTATGATGACGGTGTATGCTGACTTCTCTAGTGGGGAGTACCATGCTTCTGAATCCACTAAGGCTTTGCTGGTGTAGAAGACTGGGCACTCCTCATTCTCCGTCCTTTTCACCAAGACTGAGCTAATGGCTGTAGCTGCGATGGCGACATACAAGTATAGCTCGTCTCCTGGGAGCGGGGCTGCCAAGACTGGTGGTGTAGTGAGAAACACTTTTAGTTCCTCGAAAGCTTTGGAGCATTCCTCCGTCCATGAGAACTTGGCAGTAGCCTTCAATGTGGTGAAGAAGGGTGCCTATCTCTCGGTGGATTTGGGAATGAAACGATTCATTGTGGTCAGCCACCCCGTCAAGGTTTTTACCTCTCGGACCGTCCTGGGGGGCGGCGTCTGCATGATTTCTTCTATCTTCTTCGGGTTTGCTTCGATCCCCCTTCTTGTGATTATAAATCCTAGGAACTTCCCCGAGGAAGCACCAAACACACACTTCTTGGGGTTGAGGCTGAGTTGGAACGCCTTCAAGGTGTCAAAAGTTTTTATGAGGTCCTTCAAGTGGTCACCTCCTGTCTTGGTCTTGACTAGCAAATCATCTACGTATGCCTCCATGTGCTGACCCAACTGAGTCTGAAACACTAGATTGATCATCGTTTGATACATTTCCCCGCGTTCTTTAGACCAAATGGCATTACATTGTAACAATAATTGCCGAAAGGTGTAGAAAATGATGTCTTCTCTTGGTCCTCCTTTGCCAAAGTAATATGATAGTAACCGGAGAACATGTCTAAGAAAGACAAGGTCTCATGGTTTGTTGTGGCGTCCACTAGCTGATCAATGTTAGGTAGCGGATATGGGTCCTTGGGACAGGCGTCGTTCAGATTGGTGAAGTCTATGCAAATCCTTCAACTGCTATCCGCCTTTCCCACCATTACCACGTTAGACAGCCATACCGGGTACTGCACTACTCTTATAAACCCAGCTTCCAAGATCTTAATAATTTCCTCTTGAACGCCTTGCTTTCGTGTCAAATTCACCGTCCATTTCTTTTGGGATACAGGTCGGGCGTCCGCCCTCACCGCCAACTCATGTTGGATGATCACTTGGTCAAATCCAAGCATATCCTAGGGTTTCCAAGCGAATAAGTTGGCGTACTCCCTTAGGAGAGCCAACGTGCGGTCTCTATCTGTGAGTGGAACGTGGGCGGATAATCACACCTTCCTTTCGGGATCACTACGATGTAGGGGGACTTCTATATCTGCTTCCGCTGGCTCAAGGCGGATGTAGATGTCCTCTCGGGTGTCCACTGAGGAACATGAGTCTTATTTTCTGAGGGTGATCCTATAGCACTTTTGTGCCAAGAAGGTGTCTCCGCAGGATATCCCCATCCCTTTTACTGTGGGGAACATCATCACCTGGTGGATCATAGAGGAAATTGCTTCAAAAGCGGTAAGGCTGGACCGCCCCATAATCATGTTGTACACCATACTGCAGTTGGCGACGTAAAACTTGATGTTCTCGGTTTCCTGATGGTCGTCATCTCCCAACATTATGGGAAAAGTAATCACGCCCAACATGGGAACGTCATTCCCGGTGAAGCCTGTCAGCATGATTTTTGACCGTTTGAGGTTGGCTTGGTCGAGCCCCATCCTACTGAAAGCGTCTGCTGACAGTATATCCGCCGAGCTGCCTTCATTCACCAGCACCCTATTGACTAGGGTATCTTCGACGATGACTCTGATCACCATAGCTTGGGTGTTGGGGCTCCCCCCTTGTAGGCTTGCCGAAGTGAATGTGATGGGAGGATCTCCACGTGTCTGTCTGACCATGGAGCACTCGCCTACCACCCTCATATTCTTGGGTGTGTCCTCTCCTCCTAGGATCATGCTGCATGTTTTTTTTGTATCGTTGTCTCATGTCCTCTTTCTAAGCTCCTGAGCCTTCTTCCTTTTCGTCTTTCTTCCTGTCTGTGATTCCGTCAAATATGCTCCCTTTCTTGAGGGCAAATGTCTGTCCGCCTTCCGTCGAGGTGACTCCGACCGCTCTCTTTCTTTCGCCTTTCGTTGGGGTGATTCTGACCGTTCTCTTTCCTTTCTCCTTCAGTTACTTATAATGAAATCTTTGAGATCCCCATTTTCAGGGCTCGTTCTATCTCGTTGCGGAGCTCACAACAATCTCCATGGCTTCTCTTTGACCGTCGTCCTGGCTTCTCTTTGACCTTGTACAATCTCCCCACAGCATCATCTAGACCAATTGCAGGGTCAATATCGGAATTCGCAACATTCTCCTCGAATGCTTCCTACCAAACAGGTAAGAAAAATAAAACATAATTATAATAACGATGTGCACACTACAATTCAAAACAAAATATTGTGGATACTTACACACATATCGTGCATCTCCTTGTTTGGCCATCCTTTCTTACCCTTCTTGTGAGTAGCTAGAAAGAGTCCCTGATGAAACTCGATTGAACATGATTATCAGCCTCATTTAAGCGACATTTCTTTGCTTAAGACATGGTTTTTTAGGGTAGAATAACGAATATTCAATCGATTGCCCTATCTCGTGCCATTTGTGTTACCTAGGCCAATTTCGGGTCTACTTGATGGTTTTCTAGTGTTTTTATGTTAGCACAGGTTTTTGCCGTCAAATAGAGTAGCCATGGACGTGTCTAAGGCGTTGGAACCTTGAGGAATCAAACCGGAATCGATCCAAGGAGCCGATCAAGTCAAACCGAAAGTCTGCCCATTCACACTTACATCTTCGGCGAAAATAAGCTTACATCTTCGGCGAAAACAATAGTGCAAATCAACTGACGCCAAGTGAAGGAGATTTTTGGCGAAACCAATTAAGTGTTCGGTCCGAAAATACAAGGCAGAGAGATCAGTCGGCGGAGCCTTCATTCACAAAGGAATTTTTGCCGAAAATTCCGTAAGAATTTCGGCGAAAATAATAAGAGGAATCCGGCTGATTAGGGTTAAGTATAAATACTTAACCCGCCGGCCCAAGCAAAAAGTGAATCAGAATTAGTCATAATACAACTTTTCGAGATCAGAATTCAGAGAATCCTCTCAAGTTCTGGAGCGAAGAGTTGGAGTTCGAAGAGCCGGATAGAGATCGTGACGCCATCCCTTCCATCTCGGAGAACCGGAGCTAGGAGTGTTATCTACCGAAGATCGAAGTCTGTCAGAGTCATCTAAATTAGGTTTTTCAGATTCTTTTCTGTTCTTCCTTTGAATGATGAACTCTTTCTTTGTCTTTGTTTCTTTTGTAATAATCATGAGTAGCTAAACTCGTTAGAGCTTAGACTAGATGAACCCTAAGTGACCCAGGGCTTTAAAGCGGTCACAGATCGGCAGTGATTAGATTCGAAATTCAATCAGTTCTTTTTCATGTTTGATTCGTTCTTCATTGTTCATGTTTCTTGTCTGGATTGATCACCTAGATTAGATTCTGGTTAAGCTAAGGATAGAAGCGAACGCTCGCCTTACTTTAGAACATCGAATTGAACAATTAACCTTATAATTGGAGCGTGCCTTTTGTAGGAACCGGTTAGGGTTAATTCACTGCAAGAGTAACTCATTAATCATTAGTAATTACACCAGTTAATGAAGTCATTGCGAGAGGCGACCGTACCCGGGCGGCTAGTTCATCTTGGTAGTTAGAACGGATAGAGCGAACGTTCGCCGGTCTTAAACCTAAGGGTAAGGAGTTATGGTGGTGTCTTAGTAATTGATTGAATGAGAATCGAAATCCGCTGATCTGTTGATTGCCAATGCTCTGGGGAACGAAGGGGGATTCAAAGTCTAAGTTCGTCTGTCTTCCTTGTTTTCAAACCCTAATTCCCAATCTGCTTTAGTTTAATTCGTTTTAATTTTTCTGCATTTCTTAGAATTAGAAGTCGTGGAACTCACACCACGCACAACGTGTTTGCATTCGAGTACTTTGTCAGTTTTGAAGTAGTCAGTCATAGGAGACCCTCGGAATACGATCTGCTATAGCTTTTTCTTAGCATTAGTAGTTATTTGTGTGAAACGCATAACAACGATTGCGGCCTTCACCAAATTGGCGCCGTTGCCGGGGACCTTCTTTTGATTGGTCGAAAGAAGAACTGGCAATTTATTCTTCTACTTCCCATCTTTCATTTTTCCACCCACTTCGATTTTACACTGGTTTTGTTTGTCTTTGTTATCTGTAGGTTTACAGGTGTATGCCTCACCGTCCTTGGACTCGCTCTCAAACCGAACAGGCCAAAAGTACAGAGAGACCAGGTAGTTCTGCTATACCTCTACGATCACAGATCCTGAAGAAAGGCAGAACCAATCCATTCATCACTCCGATCAAGATCGAGGAACCGAAGGAGAGTTCCTCATCTCCATCTTCACCTGTACCGTCATCTTCATCCGCTTCATACACCATGGACGATAGATTACCACTCTCACCTCACCTCCTCCATCTCCTACCATGGACGATAGATTACCACCACCACCACCAAATGGCGATCAACCGCCGCCGCCACCACCTGCACAGAAGAGTCTAGCAGACTACAACAAGCCGAGCGCGACTAGCGTTCGATCTGCCATTGCCGTTCCGCGCATTGAAGGAGATCCTGACTATGAGATCAAGATTCCATTCTTGATGATGATCTCTAGGGATTTACAGTTTGAAGGCAGGCCCCTAGACAATCCTTGCACTCATCTTGCGGACTTCCTTGATCTCTGCAGTACTTTTAAGAATGGGAACCTCGACAAAAACACTCTTTGTCTGAGGGCCTTTCCGTTCTCTCTGAAAGGCGCTGCTAAGAGGTGGCTTACTGGTAAACCACCTGGCTACTACACTAGCTGGGATACTCTAGCTCAGGACTTTGTTGAAGAATACTTCCCTCCGGCCAGAACAACAGCCATCAAGGACAGCATTGCCAGATTCTCCCAGAAAGAAGGAGAAAGCTTGTATGATACTTGGAATCGATTCCAAGAACTTCTCTACACCTGCCCTCATCATGGATTCGAACAGAGGCAGTTAGCTGAAATCTTCTCTCGTGGACTTCGAGAAGAATCTGCCAAGTGGGTCAATTCTCTAGCTGAAGGGGATTGCACTACACTCACTCCTGAAGCTGCTCTTCTTCACTTCACAAACTGTGCTTCCAAGTCAAGGAACTGGGAGCGACAATCTGAAGGATCAAGGAGCAAGCTAGATCTCGAAGCTACAATCAAGGCAGAGGTAGAGAAGCATTTGAAGAAGTCTACCACACCGATCAAGCCGCCAGCAGCTTCTGTCTATGTTGCTGATTGCGAGTGGTATGGAGCTTGCGCACATAACGGAGGCCGTTGTCAGAATTTTGGTAAGGCAGAAGTCTGGTCTGCCGAAGAGGTAAATTTCATCCAACAAGGCTTCGTTAATAATCAGAATGGTTATGCTGGCTATCGTAACTTCAGACAGCAAGGGAACTATCAAGACAGAACTCCCTACAATGCTGGCGCCAACCAGAACCAGAATAACCGCCCAGCTGGTCCAGCTCAGGATCAGAAGCCTAACCATCCGCCGGCAGGTGTCTACCAGCCGCCACAATCGCAATTCGGGTAATTATGGAACTGCTCCTGGCAATCGCCAGAGTCAATATCTTAACAATACCTATCCAGGCCAGCAACATCAAAGAGAGAACAATGTTAGTGACCTGGATAAAAAGCTCATCCAGATCATCACTAGACTCGATGATCATGACAGTCAGTTCAAGGCTCAAGCTCTTCTCAATCAAGAACAGATAGCATCTGGACAAAGGATTGAGCAAGCCGTGAACAACATCTCGAGCATGCTAGCATCTGGTCGACCATTTGGCCAACTTCCAAGCCAGACAGAGCCGAATCCGAGGAAGGAGCAAGCCAAAATGGTAATCGCTCGGAAACTTCCAAACTTAATTGCTGATGCTTATTCTGTCTTACACAGGATTGCTGAAACTCCGGAAGAAGAGGAAGAAGAAGAACAGAAACCGGCGCCTAAGGAAGATCCTCCTCTTGCACTGTACGTCATGAAACCTCCTTTTCCTAGAGCATTGCTGCCAAATGCAAGGATCGAGACTGCATGAAGGGGAACAAGTAAGGATATCCTGACATTCGTATTAAGAAACCTGTTTCTCCATATCCAACTAAGTTATCTGATCCTGGTTCATTTACTTTGCCTTTGGTCATTAATGATGTTGAGATTGAACGTTGCTTAGTTGATCTAGGAGCATCTGTTAATGTCATGCCTATAAGCCTGTTTGAAAAGTTAAACCTAGGAGAACTTGAACCGCCTAGTATGCAACTCATCTTTGCTGATAGATCACTTAAAACCCCTAAGGGAGAAATTAAAGACGTTACTAAATGTGGTCAGTTCACGTTCTTAGCTGACTATGTGATTATGGATACTAGTACGGATGATTCTACCATACTCATAGGTCGACCTTTCATGGCTACTACTGGAATGAATATTAACGTTCCAAATGGTTCATTAACTCTTAGAGTCGGTAAAGAAATGAAAACGTTCCGTCTTAAAGATGGCATGAAATATGACTCTAGGAATGAAGAATCTCACTGCCTAGCTGTTGCAACTGTGGAGTTGACTCCGGTCAACTCCGTTACTAATGCTTCTTCCAGTGTCCCTATACCAGTTTTTGATACAGATATTAAACAGGTCATTAAGAAGAAGCCAGAAACTTTGGTTCAGAAACTGTCCAAGAAGAAGAAGGAACTGCAAGCCTCTTCTAAGCCACCGAGCACTAAATCGAGCAGGCCTCGGGGAAAGAATAAGAAGACGAAGACCCAAATGGTCTGGAGACCAAAAATTTCGCCGTCTTCCACCGAGCCAGCTGCACCACCAATTAGTTCCGAGAAACCGACGCCGGAACAAGTATGGAAGGAGAAGCCGAAAGCATCTCCTAAGGAAGTACTAACGATCACCGATCCTGGTGATACCAAGCCGAAGAAAGAAAAGAAGAAGCCGACAGTCTTCATTCCTTCCATCGTAACACTCAAGAAGGATGATCTGTCCAGAGAACTATTCGGACCCTTCAAGTTCACCGATCATCTTCCCGATGGACGTACCAAGCTTCTACATGCAAACGGGAAGAGATTTACGCTTACCGGAGAAGTCCCGAAGTTGTACTTCATGAAATCCGACGCGAGCGTTAATGAGAATCTAAGTTGGGATGTCTCCTAATACCGTCTAGGTATCGTCCAGCTCAAGGACATTAATAAAAGAGCGCTTCGTGGGAGGCAACCCACGGCTGGAGTCTGTTTTAATTTTTGTTGAACTTGGTATTTTAGAGTCGGTTCGGGGGAGCCAAAAGTGTCAGTTTGTTTGATTTATTATTTTTCTTGTAGAGTATGTGTGTCATAGAGTCAGTTGCAAGTTGATTGAGGTCGTTCCGATTTTTGTGGATTAAACTGTGATTTTTTGAAGTTGGCCTGATTTGCGAAAATATTTTAAACCCGAACAGTTCAAAATTTTCGGCGAAACCACCCTTATTTTCGGCGAAACCGATTTTCGATTTTCGAACCTGATTCTCCCTGTTCATCATTTTTGGTTCGAAAAGATTTCTATTTTCGGCGAAACTATTTTCGAAGACCATCAGCCATTTTAACTGAAATTTTCGGCGAAACCATACTGTTATTTTCGGCGAAACTACCTTTGAAAATCCGGCAGTGCATTTGAACTGGAATTTTTGGCGAAACCACCCTTTTAATTTTGCCAAAAATAATTTTGAAAATCACCCAGAATTTCCTTTAAAATCCGGCCCACTTCCTCTCTCATCCACTCTCATTTTCGTTCAGCAACCCGAAAACCCCCTCCACTATCCGTTTTAAAAATCGCCGCCACCCACCTCTTTAAATCCGACCGTCGCCGCCGTTTTCCGCCACCGCCACTGTCGCCGACCGCCGCCGCTCCCTTCCCCTCCTTTTCCGATCGATTCAAGCCCTATAACGTCCGAATCGGAGCTTTGCAGCTCCAGTTCTCCGAAACCCTAGTTTTCTAGTTTTTCACCGATTCCTCCCAACTCGTTCATTTTTAGCAGACATGGCCCCAAGGTAAGTTGTATAACTTTTCGATACGAATCTTTTGACATATGGATTGCTGAATTTCGTCGGGGTTGACTTTCGGTTGACTTTTTGGTTAGCCTCGTTTTGCGTGCCGACTGTTTTCGTGTGAACTAGGATAGCTGAGCTTGTAGAACTATTCTAGGTTGCTTAGGGAGTTCCGTGTTTAATTTCCATATCATTGGATCATATGTTGCTATGCATAAGATTAATTCTTTGTAATGTTGACTTTTGTGATAAATGTCGGTTTGACTTTGAATTGTTGTGATCATTTGGCTGTCTGATGTGTTCATTCTCGTTCATATTTTCGTGCTTGCCATATGAGATCATATTTTACCGTCATTCTCCAAGTTATGATAGTCTTGCCATGATTAGGGTTCGACATGCTTAAATGTTGACTTTCTAAATGTCGGTTTGACTTTTTGAACTCTAATTGTGCTTATCCGATTCTGGCTGTTCCTAAGTATGTATTTTACTGTCTATGGTTACAGGTTACTCTGCTATGCTTACCCCACTTAGTTTCCCTCATTTCTTTGTGAAATTGAGTTTTTCTACTAAGTGTGGGGTAGGGTTTTAGTTTACTAATCTGGTTTCACTCTGCTTTTAGGAACACCACTTATGAGCGCAGGACTAAGGCGCGACTTGATGGCGCCTCGAGCTCAGGAGCTGCCGCTCCCATCACACCCGCCGTTCTGGGTCCCCCACCTGCACTACCCCGCCGAGCTGGATACCATCGCACCATAGCTCGTCTACCAGACTTCTACTTTGAGTGCTTCCAGAAGCTCGAGCACGTTCGGGGAGCTGACGTGTGTCCTCTCTCCATGGATTCCCTGCACGATCATGATGAGGACTACCACCGGAACATGCATGATGCCCTAGCACCAGCTGGTCTCCTCGAGCTGACCACCATCGTCGCCGAGTTTCCAGACATTGCCCTCTAGGAGTTCTGGGCAACCTTTAATCTGGATGAGCACAAGAGGAAGCAGCGCCAGAAGGTTGTCACCTTCTATCTTGGTGGGGTATACAGGCAGCTCACCTACGATGAGTTTGTTGCTCATCTCGGCATCCCCTACGAGCACTATCACGATCATCACCTAGGCTGGGGCGAGGATGATAATGAGGAGGAGTACCACGCGCTCTGGAGCCACATGACAGGCGTACCTGGCGATCGCCTCGGGGCGAGCAACTCAGTTAAGTCGCTCTCTCACCCTCTCTATAAATTTATTCATATGGTTTGGTGTAGATCCCTTTTATATGCACCCGACAAGGATTGCCACCATATCCTCAAGGAGGAGCTCATGCTTCTCCGAGCCATCCGAGAGAGCTACCCTCTACACCCCGACTTGGTACTGGCTCGCATCTTCCGCCAGAAGACCAGGAGGAAGACGCCACCTCGCAGACTCTTGGGGGGCAACTTCATAGGACAGCTCATCCTCTCCATCGGCATCAGCCATGAATATGGCCCGTGATGAGATCAAACAATGCTGCCCTGATGCCAACCGGTACTCCTACACCCCACCAGGGTCACCAGGCAGAGATAAGGCCCTAGGACCTCACACAAGGCATAAAGAGCCTCGGATAGGCCATCTTCAAGCCCTAAAGCCAAGGTACGCTCTGAAATATAAACTAAGCCCATCCCTTGCAGGTAGAAAGGCTCCACGAGATGGAATGTTATTCCAGGCCATGCTGCTAACCAAGGATCTAAACCCTAGCAAAGAAGAACAACCTCAACCTGCTCTTAGCCTGACCTCCAAGAGACCTGAAGAAGAAGTAGGCCCTTTGAGTGACCCTCTGTAAGCATTTCTGGAGTATAGGAGGAAGTGAGCCTGAGAATACCTGGCCTGGAGAGGAGAGCTTCCAAGGAAAGACCCTGAGCCGAACCATGAGAAGAATTGGAGTCCAAGGTCCCGAGATGTGACACTTAGACTGGCTCAAACCCCCGGAGAGCTACACCAGGAGATACTCGGAGGCCTACTTGAAGCTTAAAGAAGAAGGCCCGAGCGGAAAGGAAGAAGGTCCAAGGAGAGAACAGTCCGAAGCCCTAAACCGGCAGCCGGGGCGATCAAATGAGTTCTATGGAGCCGATCACGAAGAACATGACTTATGGACAAGGACCTCGCCACTGAAGCAGCCCGGAGCACGAAGCAGCGCAACGACCGCCACCATGGCCCAATTGGCCCGAGCAGCGCAACCGTGGCCGAATTAGGGTTTTTGACCTAATTTAGGTCTTTTATTCTGCTTTAAAGACTACAACTATTATTTTATGTTTATTCCTTTTTAGTAGGATTATTTAGGGGATTTATGAGACTATTTAGGAATAGGACTCTTTATTTTATTATTATTTAGAAGTAGTGTTTAGGGAGGAGAGCTTGTTCTCTCACCTATATATAGAGGCCGCCGGCCTCCCTTTGTACTCAGACTTTTATGAAATAAACCCCCTTTGAAGAACTCTGTTCTGAAACCCTTATTGTATCTGCATGATGCGATACTGAAGGATCGACTTATCATCAAGAGCATCCATCTCTTGGCGTGGCGTCTTCGACTGGACACTTCTGGTTCCCGGCTGTTATATAGCCGACGGGTCAAAGTAATTTTACGCCCCGGTTCCCGAAGGTTTCTACCTCGTTGCACGGTCTCAACTTGCGGTGGTTAGGGTCGTCTGCCCACGGTTGTAGCGGTTCACATCAGCCCGCACATTCCACGACACCCAGTTCGGACCGTTGGAGGAGACTTGGCAGTTGAGTACGACTTAGAACTCGACCTCAGTCCCCATGTAGCAGCTGATCCTCCACTCTAGCCTGTGGTCGAATCGGAGGAAGAAGTTGATGCTGAAGAGCAGCAGCCGCAGCCGCCACCAGAATTCCAAGATTATATACCCTCGCCACACCATTAGGCAGGGTATGCTCACCAGTCGCCGCCGCACATTCCCGATCCTTACCAGGCGCCTCCTCAGCAGCCCCGACATCACCCCGCGGATGTTGGAGAGTTGTACGAGCGACTTCAAGAGTGGCGCATCACCGACAACGCCACTCAAGAGGCGAGATGGACAATTATGCAGCAACATATGCGTCGCGCTGACAGGCGATATGAGGCACAGCTGGCGTGGCAACGCCAGCTCGGTGAATTTCTCCACTTTCCACCTCCTGGTTCACCGGACCAGCAGTGATCGGGTTGTATTCCTTTTCTGGTGTCTTCTTTTTATTTATTCTTTTCTGATTTCGGTCCAACTTTTTTTCTGTGTGGATCCGGGACACTTGTCCCGGTTTCCTTTTTATGTTTCATTTGTTTTTGTTTTGTAGGCAGTAGGGAGATTCCCTTTGCTTCGCTTGGGTAGATTCCCTCCGCTCCGAGGATCCGTGCTCATCCACTACACCAATCATTTCGATCCAGGTTCTTCTACTTCACTCTGAACTCTAGTCCCTTCACTGTGAGGACACAGTCTGATTTAAGTGTGGGGTAGGATGCTAGAGAACCTTGCATGAACTTGATTGCCCTTAATTGCATTATTTGTGTGCCTCGTGATTCCATTCCAGTCTCTCTAGCATTAGAATGGCTCAGTTCTTGAGTTTTGATGTTAAGTTGTTGTTCAAACTTTCATAATGATGCTTGGACTGCTTAACCTAGAACTTGAGAACCAACTTGTATACTCTGATGCTAAATTGTCTGGTCAGAACAGAATTTTAAAATCACACTTGTAGTTTGTAGCCTTGATTGCATGAAAATGACCGAATCCGACTAGCAAACCAACTGTGAGCTTTTGATCCATTGCACATAACTTGCAATTTTAATTCTTTCTGAGTGGTTTTCTGTTTACTTGAATGAGTTAGAATTTGCATGAGACCTAGTCGAGACCACACGATGACACGAGTTTCTAGAAGGATAGGGGCACCTAGATTCAGCTACTAAGCCAGATAGCCTACCAAACGATAAATCCACTAGGTTTAGACCCTTGAGCTTGGCCTATTCTTTCGGTTCGATAATACATTACAGCCATTTCCTATTTCTTTCATTCCCCATTGATCCCATGTGGTTGTAGTTCTAGATTGACCTACCGGAAGTCAATTTGTGGTAACCTGCCTATAGCCATTAAATAGGTGGTCTTAGCTAATATGTCAAGACGTGTAAACCCCTCTAGCAACTAAAAGAAAATCAGCACAAAAGAAAAAAAAATATTGAAAAAAAGAAAAAGAAGCAAGCTTCAGAAAAAAAAAGAAGAGAAGCAGAAAAATCAGAAAATAAGAAAAGTTTCAAAGTGTTGTTCAATAAAACGTTCTTCTCCCTACAAATGGAAGAACGAAGTCAAAAGAAAAAGTTCAAAAGAAAAAAAATCGTGTAAAGAAAAAGAATAAGTGCTAGGTTGCTTGAGGGTATCATAGGACGAGCGTTCATCATTCCACCCGTGTTTGGTTAGACGGTAGGAAGCCATATATTAGATTCGAGGGAAGCTAGTCGAAAGCTACGCCGCACAAAGCCATCATCATTCATTCCCATCATCCATCTCATTATAAACCCGAGTAGTGTAGATTTCATTACGGTCCTAGCAGGGAAGTCCTTCTTGACTAGATACTCGTGTTGTCACAGTGGTAGAGATGTGGTCGAAATGCAAACCTATGACAGAATTCGGTAACAGAAAATGATCGAGAACAGAAACACGTCCTTAAACACAGAGAGTGAGAGTTCCCATTGTACTATATATATCCTGTGTGAGGAGTCTGGTCGGTCAGGTCAAATTCGTGCATAATTGGTTGCTAATTACTTGTCGTGTGCAGTTTATTAGTGAGACCAGGTAGTTTGGCTGATCTGTATGCAGGTTAGGTTTCTTGTTCTAGGATCGATCTGTCTAATAATTCATTGTATTTGATTGAGCTCCAATTTAATCGATCTTATCATTTATGAACATGAGCATTTCTATTCAGTTTGCTTGAGGACAAGCAAAAGCTTAAGGACAAGCAAAAGCTTAAGTGTGGGGTATTTGATGAAACTCGATTTAACGTGATTATCAGCCTCATTTAAGCGACATTTCTTTTCTTAAGACATGGTTTTTTAGGGTAGAATAACGAATATTCAATCGATTGCCCTATCTCGTGCCATTTGTGTTACCTTGGCCCGTTTCGGGTCTACTTGATGGTTTTCTAGTGTTTTTATGTTAGCAGAGGTTTTTGCCGTCAAATAGAGTAGCCATGGACGTGTCTAAGGCGTTGGAACCTCGAGGAATCAAACCGGAATCGATCCAAGGAGCCGATCAAGTAAAACCAAAAGTCTGCCCATTCACACTTACATCTTCGGCGAAAATAAGCTTACATCTTCGGTGAAAACAATAGTGCAAATCAACTGACGCCAAGTGAAGGAGATTTTCGGCGAAACCAATTAAGTGTTCGGTCCGAAAATACAAGGCAGAGAGATCAGCCGGCGGAGCCTTCATTCACAAAGGAATTTTCGCCGAAAATTCCTTAAGAATTTCGGCGAAAATAATAAGAGGAATCTGGCTGATTAGGGTTAAGTATAAATACTTAACCTGGCGGCCCAAACAAAAAGAGAATCATAATTAGTCATAATACAACTTTTCGAGATCAGAATTCAGAGAATCCTCTCAAGTTCTGGAGCGAAGAGTTGGAGTTCGAAGAGCCGGATAGAGATCGTGACGCCATCCCTTCCATCTCGGAGAACCGGAGCTAGGAGTGTTATCTACTGAAGATCGAAGTCTGTCAGAGTCGTCTAAACTAGGTTTTTCAGATTCTTTTCTGTTCTTCCTTTGAATGATGAACTCTTTCTTTGTCTTTGTTTCTTTTGTAATAATCATGAGTAGCTAAACTCGTTAGAGCTTAGACTAGATGAACCCTAAGTGACCCAGGGCTTTAAAGCGGTCACGGATCGGCGGTGATTAGATTCGAAATTCAATCAGTTCTTTTTCATGTTTGATTCGTTCTTCGTTGTACATGTTTCTTGTCTGGATTGATCACCTAGATTAGATTCTGGTTAAACTAAGGATAGAAGCGAACGCTCGCCTTACTTTAGAACATCGAATTGAACAATTAACCTTATAATTGGAGCGTGCCTTTCGTAGGAACCGGTTAGGGTTAATTCACTGCAAGAGTAACTCATTAATCATTAGTAATTACACCAGTTATTTAAGTCGTTGCGAGAGGCGACCGTACCCGGGCGGCTAGTTAATCTTGGTAGTTAGAACGGATAGAGCGAACGTTCGCCGGTCTTAAACCTAAGGGTAAGGAGTTATGGTGGTGTCTTAGTAATTGATTGAATGAGTATTGAAATCCGCTGATCTGTTGATTGCCAATGCTCTGGGGAACGAAGGGGGATTCAAAGTCTAAGTTCGTCTGTCTTCCTTGTTTTCAAACCCTAATTCCCAATCTGCTTTAGTTTAATTCATTTTAATTTTTCTGCATTTCTTAGAATTAGAAGTCGTGGAACTCACACCACGCACAACGTGTTTGCATTCGAGTACTTTGTCAGTTTTGAAGTAGTCAGTCATAGGAGACCCTCGGAATACGATCTGCTATAGCTTTTTCTTAGCATTAGTAGTTATTTGTGTGAAACGCATAACAACGATTGCGGCCTTCACCAGTCCCCCACTAGAAATCGACCCACCCTTCTCTTTCTCCTGGATGAGTAATGCATGCATCTTAATCATGGTACTAATTTTAGAGGATTCACACTATTACAAATAGTAATATAATATTTACCTTCTCCTCTTGTGTACCGCTCTAACCCGTGCGTATGGTAAATCTTCTGAACCTCTCTATTAGACTTGTTGGTTGTAGATCTGTTTTGGCCTTTGGTTCCAATCCTGTACTCCACAAACCTCTCTCAATCTCTGTCAACATATTTCTCATTCGGTTTGTGGGTTATGAGGTAGTCTTGGTCATGCGGCCATCCCCGAACACTCCACTTCATACCTTGCCACGATGTTCCCTCCACTTTTTCCCAATGTCCTCGAGTACGTACCTCTTCATGTCGTGCTCATCCTCATGTACCCAGGTGAACCTTGTCTACACAAATTTTGACAAGAAACTGTTAATTTCTAAAGTGTACATAAACAGAAAACTATTCACATTGAAACACTCATACGTACCACTACGTACTGATCCCAAATGTCTGCCTTGTCCAAGTCACTAACCTAACGCCATTCTTCTAGACCAATGGGTAAGTTTTCCATACCGGAAATCTTACCAAGCACCTGTCGTAGGTACTTGCCTCCTCTCCCATACAGTACTCGCCCTAAATCAAGCAACACAAAAATCTTTCGCCCATGTTGTCCAACCTCCATCCAATCATGAACTAGCCACTTCTCCTATGTTATATTACCAAAAGTATCTAAAATTTCAAAGATAAAAACTTTAGTATGAGATAAATATAATACTGAATAAAAACAACAAAAAATTATTTTTTAAGAGGTATACATACTAACCATGTGACACTTGTACAAGCTTGAATTAGTCTCCTTGTATGGATGACGGTGTCATCCCCTCCATCTCCACCAGCGCTAGCACCTCCCATCACATTTGTCATATCTGCAAGTAATAATATGAAATTGTGAAGGTAGATTGCCAACTTCAAACTAATATATATGGCAAGCTACAAACTTTGACAATATATGTTGTAAGATAGACAATATAAGAGGTTTCCAAGACTAGCTGAAGATTATCTTAAGCAACTACAACCAGGTCCATTTGTCAACAAGACCTAGCACCATTCGAGAACTAAACCCAACTTAATAGACTTGGTAAGCTACCACCATCAAAGAATCGAGATTAATATAGGACATGAATACTTTAGAAATTAGACTCCATATAGAATTTTTTTTATGAAAATGTAAGGGTTTCATTTCATCAAATCATGAAGAACATAACAAGTTCAGGGTACTAAAAAGAAATTTTTACAAGAGAAGCCAAAATTGCACTTTCATCATTTCTACCCATTGCAAAATCTAAGTTAACCACTAACTTTTCCAAACCAAAACTTTCCTTCATCCCATCTATACTCCCTAACATCCTGGAGAAAAGGATTAGTAGCTCCTTTGTGTACTCACACTCCCAGATAAATGGGACCTGCTATCATCAACAACAGTGAGCAGCTAAAGCCCAAGTAGATATCTTCTACCTTTACCATTTCCAAAAACCCAGCTGCAGTTGTAGAGAAGGAGCTGCATTCCAAATCCACCAGAATGCCTAAGCTCCACATTAACCATATTCTTCCAAGGGTTCCATCAAAACAGAATTCTGACCTCCTTCTGGAAAACGACCTCACACAAACTAGCAAATATTATGTAGCCGAGTTCTTGGCTCAATAATACCAAAAATATCGATAGCATGCTTACTAATGCACGACTTCAACTCCTGAAACCTCTTATCTGTATTGAATCCTCGAACGTTCCATACCCAAATCCTCATCATCTTCTATTTTTGGGGCGAGTAATCACCCCTTTTGGTGACACTATCTTACTTGGAATGAGAAAATCAGCAAAATTTGATTTCTGCAAACTCTTCTTAACTCCCTCACTTCCAAGAACTACTCTGAATCGCTCATCATGGTGCACTGGCACCTCAACATTTCTCTGTATAGGAGTGCCATCAGGTATTTCCATACTAATTTTTTCATCAACCATCTCATTATCACTAACTAGGACACCATCCTCCTCCACCATTACTAATGCATTGCTCCCAACTTGTCGACTAGAAGCATCCTCTATCCGCAAAGAAACATTCAGACCTGATCCCCCAACCCGTTTCAAACCACAAAACTAGAGCTATTGCCTTCCTAGTCAAAGCTGGTTCAAGAGTGTCGCCTGAGGAGCTAACAACTGAAACTTCAAAGCGAGGTGGGTGGGGTTTCACTTCCTCACCTATTGTCCTCCAAACAGTTACACTCTTCCCACTGTAAGACCGAGGAGCTGGGAACTGCACCTCAATATCAAATTGTTCATCATTCGACTCCAGTATAGAGATACAAGATATGGGAGCTTCCGACACATCCTTGATTACACAGACTTTAATATCCAAGCCATCTCAAACAAATTTGTTAATTGGCTGACCTATTTGACTTCCTAACCATCTAATTCCCTAAGAGTTGGAGGAACTTTCTTAAGAACAACCCAGATAGGCACCTCTTTTGGCAAAAAAACCAATCGATTGAATCCCCTTAGTCCAGCGCCTCAACACCATTGACGAATTACGTACGTGCCAAGAGCGAGCCGCAATCCATTCACACAGTTTCACTGTCGGAAGTTCGAAGAGGAAGAAGCCTTCCAAGAGAAATGAGACGACGACCTCCCCTTCATAACCCCACAATCGATTCAAGACCGCCCGTATAACCTTTACAGGAGGAACAACCCCCAAAAACTGAGCAACCAAGGCCGATTGAAGCATTTTCACCCTAAGTCAACCACAGACTTAGGTATTCGAAGAATACCATCAACCACATATTCCTTCGACTCAGCGACAAAAGAAAGATCTGACTTCGGATCTGCAACAATCGAGGCCCATGAAGCTGGAATCGGCACATCAGAAGGCACCGGGATAGAAGAAGAAGCCATCCTCAGAGCTGCCGTCGGCAACCCACAGCGGTGACTTCGAATCCCCTGGGATTTTTCGCAATAAAATAGTAGCAAAATTGAGAGAGAGACACGCGCTCTCACGAGCTAATCATGTCAACTATTCATTTCCACATAGAATTTTTGTGTGAGCAAAACCTAACAAAATTTTAAGTCCAATATGAATTAAGTTTAAGTAGCTGCAGTCGAAACTAGATAATGTTAAAGAACAAAATCTAGACTAAAATGGACACAATTAATTGAACAATTCCTATAAATATCATGCTCCTATATTGGCTCCGCATGCAACACCTAAAACAATAAATTTTGGCAAACTAAATTAACAAGTTCTTGTATTCTTGTTTTCATCTTATTAGTTTCCCTAACACTGTCCACAATAAAGGATACTTGATCCCTAAGAATTTCAAGAATGAATCCCTAACAACACCACCTAATCACCTCCTAGAATCAGACCCAAATCAATAGAAATGCACAATCTACTACCATCGAGGAATCATCCCAAGACAATATCACTCACATCGTTCATAACCAGATCAATACAGACACTACAAAAAAATTAGGCATTGGTCACAAATTTTTAGTCACAGTTTTTATTGAATCGTGACTAATTTGTCACGGTTCCTTAAAAATTGTGATGAAATTAGTCACGATTTTTAAAAACAGTGATGAAATTAGTCACAGTTCAATATATACCATGACTAAATATTTGTCCACGTTGGCAATCCGTTCCTTCTTCCCTCTTCCATTACTACTGACGCCCGTTCTCTTCCCTTCTTATTCTTACCTCTTCCTCCTCCTTCTGATTGATTTGGACCAACACCAAACACCGCCCCCATCGCTACGGCCCCATCTTCCTCCTACCTTGATTAACCGTCGCTGAAACCTTCAATCGGTGCGGAACCCTTCAATCATCATCGGTCATCTTCCTCTGCTTCGAGAAGGAACCCTCCTGATGACACAAGAATTGACGTGATTATCAGTCCCATTTAAGTGACATTTCATTGCTTGAAACACGGGTTTTGGGGTAGTTTAGGGTGTTTTCACTCAATTGCACTATTTCATACCGTTTTGGTTACTTTGGCCCATTATGGGTCTATTTGATGTGTTTTCTAGTGTCTCCATTAGTACACAGGTTTTTTCCATCGATTATGTAGCCTCGGAAGTTTCGAAAGGTAATGGAGCCTCGAGAAATGACCCGAAGCCAGAAATCAAACCAAGTGAAGAAGCACAAACCTCCTGCCCATCACCAAATTCTCGATGAGAACTCTCACAATTCTCGGCGAATACTCATTCAGAAATCAAGGACCAAATGTCGTCGCTGTGAAGAAAATATTTTACACTGGAATTTTTCGCGAGAAGATTGAGGTTCTCGCTGAAAACATACTAAAGAAGGCAGAAGAAAATCTCGTCAAGGATCCTACTGGAGTTTAGACTGAAGTTCTCGGCGAGAACTTCCATGTTCTCGCCAAAAACTTATGAAGGAATCAAATGGAAATTCTCGACGGCATCCAACTATAATTTTACACTGAAGTTCTCGGCGAGAACTTTCAATGTTATCACTGAAAAGTTAAGGCTTTTCCGGCACTGAGTTGGAAACCTATTTAAGGGCAGCCACATCAATGGAATGAAGAGGCATCTCTTTTACACCAGAGAAACACACTTTTCCCGGAATTCAATTTCCAGACTTGAGAGCTTAAGAGATAGTTCATAGTTTCCCGGAGAGATCTTGACACCATCTTCCCCACCAGAGTGCTTGGAGCTAGGAGTGAAGATTGTCAGAGTTCAGAGCTTCGCTGGAGTCGTCAGAATTAGGTTTTACAGTTTCTATCTGTTCTCCCTTTGTATGACTGATGAATGCAGTCTTAGCGATATCAAATGACTACGAAGCTTTTAGGCTAAGTAGATCGTATTCCACGGGTCTTCTAATAATTGTCTACTCAAATATAAAGGCAGATTACTCAGGTTTAACACTTTGTGCGTGGTGTGAGTTCCACGACTTCTTATCTAAGAAATGCAAGGAAATTAAAAATTAAACTGAAAGACAGACTGAAAGGTTGGTTGACTTGACAAAGATGACAGACAAGCTTAGAATTCGAATCCCTCTTCATTCACCAGAGCATAGGCAATCAACAGATCAGCGGATTTCAATTCTCGTTCAATCAATTCTAAGACACCACCATAACTCCTGACCCTTAGGTTTAAGACTGGCGAACGTTTGCTCTATCCGATCTAGCTACAAAGATTAATTAGTTGCCCGAGTACGGTCGCCTCTCGCAACGACTTAACTAACTGGTGGAATTACTAACGATTTATGAGTTACTCTTGCAGTGGATTAACCCTAACTGGTTCCTACGAAAGACACACTCCAATGAATAGGTTAATTTTTCGATTTGGTGTTTTAAAGTAAGGCGAGCGTTCGCTTCTATCCTTAACTTAACAAGAATCTAATCTAGGTGATCAATCCAGACAAGAAACATAAGCAACGAAGAACAAATCAAACATGACAGAGAAACTGATTGAACTTTGAATCTAATCACCGCCGATCCGTGACCGCTTTAAAGCCCTGGGTCACTTAGGGTTTATCTAGTCTAAGCTCTACGAGTTTAGCTACTCATGTTCATAACAAAAGAATCAAAGGCAGAAACAGAGTTCATCAAGAAAAGATAGAACAGATAGAAACTGTAAAACATAATTAAGACGACTCTGGCAAAGCTTCGTTCTCCGGTAATCTTCAATCCTAGCTCCGAGTCTCCGAGGTGAAGGGATGGCGTCACGATCTCTTCCTGGCTCTTCGAACTCTAAACTTTGCTCCAGAACTCGTGAGAATTCTGAAACTATAATGTATTATGAGGTATATTTCTTTTTGAGCCATCGGTTAAGTATTTATACTTAACCCTAATACCGCCGGATTTTCCCTGGAGTTTTCGCCGAAAACTTGCTGAGTTTTCGCCGAAAACTTGAGTGTAAATGAAGGCTTCTGTCGGCTGATTCTCCTGTGATTTTTAGACTTGGATTTTTAGGCGAGAACTTGGACTTTTCGTCGAAAACTTCTCTTTGTGAACTCAGCCGATTTCTTCTTGAGTTTTCGCCGAAAACTGTAGTGTAAATCGGGGTAGGATTTGAGTTGGCTTGATCGACTCCTTGGATCGGTTCCGGTGTGGTTCCTCAAGGTTCCAATGCCTTAGACACGTCCTTGGCTACTATATTTGACGGCAAAAACCTGTGCTAACATGAAAACACTAGAAAACCATCAAATAGACCCGAAACGGGCCAAAGTAACACAAATGGCACGAGATAGAGCAGTTGAGTGAATATTCGCTATTCTACCCTAAAAACCATGTTTTAAGTAAGGAAATGTTGCTTAAATGAGGTTGATAATCACGTCAAATCGAGTGTCATCAAAATACCCCACACTTAAGCTTTTGCTTGTCCTCAAGCCAACTGAATAGAACACGCTCACGTTCACAAATGATAAGATCAATTAAATTGAAGTTCAAGCAAACACAATGAAGTATTAGATAGATATTTCCTAGAACAAGAAACCTAACATGCATACGACAAGTAATAGTAACCAATTATGCACGAATTTGACCTAACCGACCAGACTCCTCACACAGGAAATATTTAGTATAAGGGAAACTCTCACTCTTTGTGTTTAAGGACGTGTTTCTGCTCTCAATCATTTTCTGTTACTAAATTCTGTCATAGTTTGCAATTCGACCCCATCTCCACCACTGTGACAACACGAGGAACTAGTCAAGAAGGACTTCCCTGCTAGGACTGTAACGAATTCTACACTACAAGGGTTAAAATGAGATGGATGAAGGGAATGTATGATGATGGCTTGGTGCGGTGTAGCTTTCGACTAACTTCCCTCGAATCTAGCCTATGTTTTCCTACCATCTAACCAGACACAGGTGGAATAGTGTACGCTCGTTCTATGATACCCTCAAGCAACCTAGCACTAAATTTTCTTTTCACACACACATTTTTTTCTTTTTCTAAAATTTCTTTCGACTTCGTTCTTCCATATGTAGGGAGAAGAACGTTATTGAACTACAACTTGAAACTTTTGAGCTTTTCTGATTTTTCTTCTTTCTCTTTTTTTTCGAAATTTGCTTCTTTTTTCTATTTATTATTATTTTCTTTTTCTTTTGTGCTGATTCTTTCTTTTAGTTGCTAGAGGGGTTTACACGTCTGGACATAATAGCTAAGACCACCTGTTTAATGGCTATAGGCAAGTTACCACAAACCTACTTCCGGTAGGCTAATCTAGAACTACAACCACAGGGGATCAACGAGGAATGAAAGAATGGGAAATGTCTGTAATGTATATCAAACTGAAAGAAGATGCCAAGCTCAAGGGTTTAAACCTAATGGATTTATCGTTAGGTAGGCTATCTGGCTTAGTAGCTGAATCTAGGTGCCCCTATCATTCTAGAACTCGTGTCATCCTGTGGTCTTGAGTAGGTCTCATACAAATTCTAACTCATTCAAGCAAACAGAAAACCACTCAAAAAGAATTGAAATTGCAAGTTACGTGCAATGGATCAAAAGCTCACATTTGGTTTGCTAGTCGGATTCGGTCATTTTCATGCAATCAAGGCGACAAACTACAAGTATGATTTTAAAAGTTATGTTCTGACCAGGCAATTTAGCATCAAAGTATACACGTTGGTTCTCAGATTCTAGGTTAAGCAGTCTAAGCATCATTATGACAGATTGAACATCAACTTAACATCAAAAATCAATAACCGAACAATTCTAATGCTAGAGAAACTGGAAAGGAACCACGTGTTGGAACCTACGATTCAATTTACCGAGTATGGATGATACTCTAGTCGAATGGTAGAGGGCTTTAGGGCACAATCAACTCGAACCAAGTTGTGACCGGATATTTTGTAGAGTCGTGAACAAAATCACTTTCCGTGAAGAATATTTCTACCCTTTCAATAAGCCTAGGGTTACAAGAAATTTCTCCTTGGGATAAAACTACAAACCTTCAAATTCAAGGCTTAGATGAATATGAAGAGACCTTTGAGAATTTGAGAGAGAGATATGAGATTTGATGTTTTGTGTATTCGGAAAATGGGGAGGAGACCTTCTTTATATAGGTCATGAAAGGGTGTGAAGGATGGATCAACACAACCTTTCAACACAACCTTCCATTTGAATCAAAATCAAATACAAAATTTGATTTTCATTTCTCTTTTTCCCTCTTCCCATTTCCAGCGGCAGCAACATTTTGGAGGGAAAATTTTGGGTTGATTCTATTCAAAAAATCAGCCCAAAACCAGCCACCCATATCGGTTAAAAACTGAACCAAGAATCGGTTCATTTGGATTTTGAATCTAACCGAACTTTCAAATCACGGAAATTGTATCTGAAAATTCAAAATTCAAAATGTCACAAATTTAGTTTATTAATATAATTTATCATTCAAGCCTTCACTAAATAAATTTGTGTTGCTATGAATTTATATTAATGACCAAAGTCTTCTTACCAAACAAGTCACCCATGTGACTTTTATAAATAATTCCAACATTCCTCCCCCATTTTAGTGTGTTTCAAGAATACACTAAAATCACAAACACTAATTTCCTCAAACATAATACATATGCATAAATGAAAATATTCGTGACGATTGAATTTCCATCTTAGTATATTATACTTAACAAACATTCGAATACAAGGGTGTCGAATACGATTGAACCCCATAACTCATAAAAATATTTGAAGATAATATACACATAAGTCTTATCCTTTGTCTCGAAGGCCACCTTCACACTATTTTCGCCATGTGTCCCAATCCATCTCATGAACGCACACGAAACCAAAGTCCAAGTTTCTTGAAGCGGCTACACTTCATGTTCACGTAGGTTGATTCTTTTATCGTGTACCCGCAAAATACACTTTCTCAAGAATCAATTAAGAAGTTAAAAAACTTCATCCTCTTCTAATCATGCAGGAAATAAGCACATACCTCGGATGATTCTTTCGAGTGCTTCAATTTGTAATCATGAGCTTTCCACATTGAATTCAGCCTCTAGCATTGTACTAGAGGGGAATTGGGTATCCCATGATTTAGAAATTACAACGACTTTAACCCCATCCCTTTCACAGACTTAGCGACTAAGTCCCTAGCCAATCCTTTCGTCAAATGATCGGCTAAATTATCTTGAGTCCGGACGTACTGTATTGACACAACACCATGAGTGATCAGTTCACGAACTTTACTGTGTCTAACACCCAAATGGCATGATTTGCCATTATAAACTTGGCTATATGCCTTAGCCAATGTAGCATTGCTATCACATAAGATAGAAATAGGTGAGATTGGTTTAGGCCATATTGGGATGTCATAAACCAAGTCTCTAAGCCACTCAGCCCTCTCCTCCAGCAGCGGCTAAAGCTACAAATTCTGACTCCATAGTAAAACTTGTGATGCAAGTTTGCTTCTTGGAAGCCCAGGATATAGCACCTCCCCCAAGAAGAAAAACCCATCCAGATGTCGAAGTATGATCTTTGACATCAGAGATCCAACTAGCATCAGCGTATCCTTCCAAGATAGAGGGATACCCACTATAGGTGAGTCCAAAGTTTATAGTTCCTTTGAGGTATCCTACTCGTCTTATTGCATGCCAATGATGTGCACTAGGATTACTAGTGTACCGACTCAATTGTCCCACTGCATATGCAATATCAGGTCTTGTACTAGTCATTGCATACATCAAACAACCAAAACTTTGGCATATTCCAATTGTGATACCGCTTGGCCAGTATTAGGCATAAGCTTCACGCTTGGATCCATAGGAGTTTGAAATATACGACATTTATCATTATGAAATTTTCCTAGCACCTTCTCAATATAATGAGATTGTGACAAAGAAATTTCCTTGCCGTTTCACTTGATCTTGATTCCTAAAATCACATCAGCCTCCTCCATGTCCTTCATGGAGAATTGTGATGATAAAAACACTTTGGTAAGATCCACTTGTCTTTGATTAGTCCCAAAGATAAGCATGTCATCGACATACAAACATATGATAACCCCATTGCCGGATTCATCAAACTTTGTATATACACACTTATCAGCTTGGTTTAAGCGAAACCCACTAGACAAAACCACATCATCAAACTTTTGATGCCATTGTTTTGGAGCCTGTTTAAGCCCATACAATGATTTCATTAGTTTACTCACTGATAAGAATTTTACCAAGGTCGTATTCCACGAGGTCCTCTCATAGGCTAATACTCACAAAATTCATGAACAGTCTAAACATTTAAAATTGAGGTTTGGTTTTGAAAGAGAACAAATCAAAATCAATAACAAACAAGGAAAAACTAACAAATGAAATCGAGGATCAAACAAGAGAGAAGGGAGTTTAGCTTAGCAAGGGGTTTCTTCAAGCTCAAGGTTCATGAAAGCTGGATTGAATCTCAAGCAACGATGTGTAAACTAATGACCATGCGATTCACTCAAGTAGAATCAACGAACTCTCGCACAATTGACTCTCTACTCCTAGACCAAATGCACCATGCTCTCGCTATGTGAACAAAGGTAATGGAGTGCCTTAACTTGCTCAATGAAATGCCAAAAACTTGAGTTCTATGCTAACATTCATCTAGCACAAGGTAAATGACGCAAGACACTCTCATGTCAATCATATAACACTAGTCTAGCAATCATAAGGGTCTCTCAACCTTTAAATGAAAGAAAACTCAATGCACACCAAGTGTTTGATATAATGACAACAAGGAAAACAAGCTCAAAATGGTTGCAATTGTATAACCCAATCTCTCAAATCATCCAATTACAATCCCAAGACCTTAGATCAACATCAATCAATCATTCTCATGTATTGAAAGACATAAACACTACCAAAAGAACAATCAAGCTCTAATGGCTACAAAGCACAAGGTCTAGGATCATCATCTTACACAAATGGCTATGAGAAACTCAATCCATACAATCAATCACCTATCCTAGCTTGACCATCCCCCACTAAACTAAACCTAAGCTTAGCCTAGCACAACCATGGAAGAAAGCTGAAATTGAGTAGAGGAGACCATCCTTGCTTCCATGGAGGATCTTCCTACTTGGCTCTTCAAGCTCCAATCCAAGCTATGGAAGGCTTCACTTAGATCTTCAAGTTGATCAACAATTGAGGGTGGATGATGTTTGGTTGAGGGAGAGGAAATGATCGGCAATTGAGAGGAGAGGGGTGTGAATGGCGATGTGAGTTAAAAAAAATAGAATGCTCTCCCTAATTTTCGCCCGCTGCCTTCTTTATATACTGCACTGGAATTTGCCTGGTATTTTTGGCAAAAATTCTGCAATATTTTCGCCGAAAATGTCTTCGAAAAACCGGCTGGACTTTCCTTCACAGATTTTCGGCGAAAACCCTGGGAAGTTTTCGCCGAAAATTTCTTCATAAATCGAACCTCAACCTCCTGTTTAGAGTTTTCGGCCGAAAACTATTAGAGTTCTCGGCCGAACACTTCTTCAGCTGAAATGCATTTTTTCCAATCTTGTAACGACCATAACTCCTCCGTCCTAGCTCCGATTGACCTCCCGTTTGATCCCACGTGCTCCTTGTCACCCGTACTTCAATGCCAAGACCTGAAAATGCAAAGGAAACAGCTCCAATAGACATAGAATTGGCCTCAAAGTGGCAACCGGGCAACAAAAGGGCACTTGCATAAAACATTCATAAAAGCATATAAATCGCAAAATGAGATCAAACATGGGGGATCCCTAGGCTAATCGAGGACTTATAATGCACTAAATATGATCACATCAAATTCCCCTAAGACTAAGCTTTGCTTGTCCTCAAGCAAATGAATTAGAAAACATCCAAGCTCACAAATGACAAGATCGGCTCCATTGAGATTCAAACGATAACAATTTGGCTTAAACTGTTCCACGAACAAACTTAACCTACACATGCCAGAACGTCAACCAAACAAGTCTAGACCTCACTAATATCTGCACACCTCAAGTAGTGGTTAATTGAGATACCGAAAAACCGACCACGATAACACCAACTCTAATTAGAAGGACTTGAACTCGGGAGATGGAACGGATAAGGCAGGAGTACGAGAATTTTTTAGAGTGATGAGTGATCATGATGTGGCTATCGACTCGACTTCATCCGCTTCTAGATCCGCACTTTACAAACTCGGGCGTAGGATCAAGGGCTACATTTGAGAACTCTTTTCCTTTTCTTTTCTTTCTCTTTCTTTTTCATTTTTTTTTCTTTTCTTTTTTTTCTTTCTGCATACTAGTGCTCGATCCAACACTTCACTTAGGTGTTGGACCTGCCTAGCTCACAGCTTTTGCCTTTCCTAATGCTCAACCCGACACTTCACTTAGGTGCCGAGCTTGCCTAGCTTAGCTTTTCTTTTCTTCCCTTTTGAACATTTTCTTTTGACATTGGCCACTTGATCCTTAGCCCCTTAAACTTTAACACAAGATTTCTAATTGGATTCCATCTAATCTCAAGCCACAATCACGAGGGACCAAAAAGGTGATGAAAACATGGAAAAGGGGTGAAAATTCTATTTGCCTTCATCATCTTAAACCGGTGTTATCGAGTGGTACAAAAACACGTATCAAACCAATCAACCAACATACAAGAGTGATAAAATCTCTGTTCTGGCCTAGACTCATTTGACATTAGCTCTAGCATGCTGGTTATAGGTTCTAAGTAGGACAATATAAACGTCATTGTGAAAGCTTGAAGCCAATCAAACACCAAAAGTCAAGAACCGAATGATTCTACAGTAGAGGGAATCGACATTCAATTAAGATCATGCAACTCAACCAAGCAAAACATTAGACTTCTACCAACAAATAATCACACCAAACCTCAAACTCCCCTACGACTAACATGAGCATTGTCCTCAATGATCAAGAGAGAGAGAGGGTAAGGTGGAACGAAATTACCGTGTTGGTAGAGAGAAGCATAGGATGCTAAAGTAGAGGAAGAGTCCCATGACGCACATTGTGAAGAGTGATCCGCCTAAGTGCTTGCCAACATCTTATTCAATGAACTAAAACAACACAAAAACATAAAAGCGAAAAAGTAAGGATAACATGGGGTGCCTCCCATGAAGCGCTTCTTTAACGTCTCTAGCTAGACGAAAGCACAAGGATTAAGCTAAGTAAAACCATCCCAACTCATTACCTCCTTGAAGTCAATGTCATTACCTTCGCATGGCACTCGAAACTTGAATTGTACCTTACCAACTTCGGGTGGAATGAGCATGGATTTTCCGGATGGAGAGGTGGGAGCAACGGAGAAGGGACCAAACCACTTAGAGTTGAGCCTTTCATCGGGTGGCTTCTTAGTCTTGCTCGTCTCACCCATTGGTGCGGCCTCCTTGCCCTTCTCAGGTGACTTCTTTACACCTTTCTTCTTAGCCTTGGGTGGTGCCTTCAGGAGTACGAAAGGTGGAGTCTCCTTTACTTCATCCGTCTTTTCCTGCACATCACCAATGGCAAACAACTCCGCAAGACTATGACGGACAAGGTTAGTGATATTAGTAGCCGAGGTAAGCTCATGCAGATTCTTAGGGTCATGGTGACTAGCATAAGACAAAGTAAATTCCATGCCATTTGAGCGGTCAAAGATCATGCATTCATTGTCGACCCTAAGGGTGAGTCTACCACCATAGACATCAATTAAAGCACGAGAGGTCGCTAAGAAGGGTCGTCTAAGAATCAAAGGCACATCGGTACCACCCATAGCATCTAGAACAACAAAATCCACGAGGAATTCAAAAGCACCAACCTTAACCAACACATCTTCAACAATACCACGAGGGGATTTCATGGACTTATCCGCTAATTGAACATTCATGAGGGTTGGTTTTAGTTTCCCTAGGCCTAGCTTCTGAAACATGCAATATGGCATAACATTGATACTGGCACCCAAATCAGCTAAGCCTCTACTTATTGCATGCTCACCAATAGTGTAAGGAATAGTAAAGCTACCTGGATCCTTAAGCTTCTCCGGTGGTTGCTTAGAGAGAATGGCGGAGCATTGTTCGTTGAGCTTTGCCGAAGTTACATCCTTAAGCTTGCGTTTGTTGGTGAAGATCTCTTTCATGAACTTCGCATATTGAGGCATCTTAGTGATTGCTTCTCCAAAAGGCATTGTGAATTGCACCTTGTCAAGAATCTCAACAAACCTCTTGAAATCTTTTTCTATGGAATCCGGCTTCAAGCGAGAAGGATAAGGTGGTTTAGGCTTGTACGGAGGCACAACCGGTGCAGGAGGAGAGACCGGAGTAGCCCTCTTTGTAGCCACTTGAGAACCAATCTTAGTGGTAGTCTTAGAAGCTTCATTAGCCTTGGCTCCATTATCTACTACTTCAATCTTGTCCGTGTCATCATCGGGAACAACGTCTTCAACCAACACATAGTCATCATCTTGAGTTCTTACCGCTTTAGGTGTTGGGTCTTGGATTTGCTTACCACTCCTTAATGTTACCGTCATAAGCTCCTCGGGAACCTTGGGGTTGACCTCGGTGTTGGAGGGTAGAGTGCCCGAGGGTCACCCCGAAAGTGTCTTAGCAATGTGACCCATTTGATTCTCCAAATTCGCAATTGAGGCTTGTTGATTTTTTATAAGTTGAATCATTGCCGTGTTGGTATCCTCTTGAGATATTGGAGAAAAGCCCTCTTTGTTGTAAGGTGGCTTGTTGAATCCGGGTGGTCCATCACCTCTATGATTGTACATTCCCGGCGGGGTAGAACCTTGGGGACCTTGATTTGGATGTCCACTTTGATTCCATTGATTTCCCCCTTGGTTCCCTTGACCTTGGGGACCTCCTTGAGTCCATTGACTACCTTAGTTGAGGTTACATCCTTGAGACCATTGGTTGCCTTGATACCCTCTATAACCTTGGAATCCTCCTTGATTTCCTTGGTTGTAACCCTTGTTATAACCACTACCTTGACTCCCTTGGCCTTGGTACCCTTGGTTAGACTTGTTGTATCCACCACCTTGGTTCCAAGGTCGGTTATAGTTACCTTGATAGTTACCTTGGGGGCTGAAATTACCATGGAATCCTTGACCTTGTGCGAAGTTTACCTCCTCATTGTGATCGCCTTGGCCAAGCTCAGGAGTGGCGGAAGGGCAAGCACTGAAGTCGTGACCCTGACCCCCGCAACATTCACAACAATATGATGAAGCAACTGGGGGATTACCCACTTGAGATGATGGAACCTTGGAGGGATGCTTAGGCATACTCAGGTTACTTACCTGAGATGCCATAGCATCGATCTTAGACATGAGGAGCGCAAACATAGGGTCATCCTCATCTCGGTGCCTCGGTAACTTAGGCTTCTTCCCATAGCTAGAAGAATCCTTTGGTGCATCAACACTTATAGCTCTAGAGTCATAGTGAGTGTCACTTCCATACTTAGACCATGGAGGTTGTTGTCGAGACCAACTCCTCGTCTTGTTGGCCATCTCCGCAAAGAGTTCTAGAGCATCTTCGGGAGTGAGCATCCTTAGATCACCTCCGGCGGCTTGGTTGATCATCCTTGTATTCTCAAAATCAAGGGACCTAGCAAAGATATCCGCCAAACTCCATTCGGCGAAGTTGTGATGAGGGCAAGACCGAAGAAGGGCTTGGAACCTATTCCAAGTCTCATGGAAGAGCTCTCCCTTGTGTTGTGTGAAGTGGTTGATTCGATCCCGGATTTCTTCCATCATATAAGGGGGAAAGAACTCCTCGAGGAAGGCTTCGGCTAGTCCCTCCCATGTAGTGAATGTTCTACTAGGTTGGTTCTCCAACCAAGACTTGGCTTGACATTTGAGTGAGAAGGGGAAGAGTCAGAGTCGCACACAATCCGGGTGAACTTGATCGTTCTTCACCGTATCGCATATCTCTAGGAAGTCCTTCAAGTGTCTAGATGGGCACTCTCCATCTATACCATTGAACACCACTCCGTTCTGTACCATCTGAATCATATTGGGCTTCAACTCGAAGTTTCTTGCATTTACCAGTCTTCGCACGATACTCGAGGCTGCCCCTTCGAGGGTTGGGCGAGCATAATCGGCTAGTGTGCGCCTCGCACCTCTTTTCGATTGATCATCTTCATTAGTGTGATGTGAATGTTCCGAATGGTTATCCTCGTCCTCGTGATGAGACATAGTGTGATGCAAGATGCGGTCAACTTCTTGTTCTTCAACTGTAGGAGGTGGGGAAGTAGTTCGTGGTTCGAGCACTTGTTCTAGTCCTTGGAGTCGTGCTTGAAGACGAGCTGAACCATGCACTAACCCAAATCTCCTGCAAACAAGCACAACAAACACACCCGAGTAATATAACGATGCGGGATAACAAAGTAAACGAAGAGTAACAAGGAAGCTAAAAGCAAATCGGAAGGAAGTGTAAAGATCGGTTCACTAATAATTGTTTTCTTAGGAATGAGAGGTCCCCGACAACGGCGCCAAAAACTTGATAAGAATTTTACCAAGGTCGTATTCCACGAGGTCCTCTCATAGGCTAATACTCACAAATTTCATGAACGGTCTAAACATTTAAAATTGAGGTTTGGTTTTGAAAGAGAACAAATCAAAAGCAATAACAAACAAGGAAAAACTAACAAATGAAATCGAGGATCAAACAAGAGAGAAGGGAGTTTAGCTTAGCAAGGGGTTTCTTCAAGCTCAAGGTTCATGAAAGCTGGATTGAATCTCAAGCAACGATGTGTAAACTAATGACCATGCAATTCACTCAAGTAGAATCAACGAACTCTCGCACAATTGACTCTCTACTCCTAGACCAAATGCACCATGCTCTCGCTATGTGAACAAAGGTAATGGAGTGCCTTAACTTGCTCAATGAAATGCCAAAAACTTGAGTTCTATGCTAACATTCATCTAGCACAAGGTAAATGATGCAAGACACTCTCATGTCAATCATATAACACTAGTCTAGCAATCATAAGGGTCTCTCAACCTTCAAATGAAAGAAAACTCAATGCACACCAAGTGTTTGATAAAATGACAACAAGGAAAACAAGCTCAAAATGGTTGCAATTGTATAACCCAATCTCTCAAATCATCCATTACAATCCCAAGACCTTAGATCAACATCAATCAATCATTCTCATGTATTTAAAGACATAAACACTACCAAAAGAACAATTAAGCTCTAATGGCTACAAAGCACAAGGTCTAGGATCATCATCTTACACAAATGGCTATGAGAAACTCAATCCATACAATCAATCACATATCCTAGCTTGATCCATCCCCCACTAAACTAAACCTAAGCTTAGCCTAGCACAACCATGGAAGAAAGCTGAAATTGAGTAGAGGAGACCATCCTTGCTTCCATGGAGGATCTTCCTACTTGGCTCTTCAAGCTCCAATCCAAGCTATGGAAGGCTTCACTTAGATATTCAAGTTGATCAACAATTAAGGGTGGATGATGTTTGGTTGAGGGAGAGGAAATGATCGGCAATTGAGAGGAGAAGGGTGTGAACGGCGATGTGAGTTAAAAAAATAGAATGCTCTACCTAATTTTCGTCCGCTGCCTTCTTTATATACTGCACTGGAATTTGCCTGGTATTTTCGGTGAAAATTCTGCAATATTTTCGCCGAAAATGTCTTCGAAAAACCGGCTGGACTTTCCTTCACAGATTTTCGGTGAAAACTCTGGGAAGTTTTCGCCGAAAATTTCTTCATAAATCGAACCTCAACCTCCTGTTTAGAGTTTTCGGCCGAAAACTATTAGAGTTCTCGGCCAAACACTTCTTCAGCTGAAATGCATTTTTTCTAATCTTTGTAACGACCATAACTCCTCCATCCTAGCTCCGATCAACCTCCCGTTTTATCCCATGTGCTCCTTGTCACCCGTACTTCAATTCATGGCAACAAAAGGGCAACAAAAGGGCACTTTGCATAAAACATTCATAAAAGCATATAAATCATAGCAAAACGAGATCAAACATGGGGGATCCCTAGGCTAATCGAGGACTTATAGTGCACTAAATATGATCACATCACACACCTTATGTTCTTGACCAGACATAATGAATCCTTCAGGTTGCTTCATGTAGACTTCTTCATCTAAGTCTCCATTCAAGAATGATGTCTTGACATCCATTTGATGGATCACTAGATTGTGAATTGCTGCTAAGGTAATTAAAAATCTAATAGTTGAGATACGTGCAACAGGTGCGTAAGTATCAAAATAGTCGATACCATATTTTTGTCTAAAACCTTGGATGACCAATCGAGCTTTAAACTTGTCAATGGTTCCATCAACTTTCATCTTCCTTTTGAAGATCCATTTACAACCCAAAGGTTTGCAACCAGGTGGTAACTCGACCAACACCCAAGTGTTGTTCCCCATGATGGAATCCATCTCATCATTAAATGCTTCCTTCCAAAAAGCCACGTCTCGAGACTTCATAGCCTCTTCGAACGTTCTAGGATCATCAACAATATTGTAAGCGTACATATATTGTGATTGGATATCTTTCCTAGATCCTTCCACAAGATACATGTGAAAGTCGGGTCCAAAGGATTTAGCAATCCTTCCTCTCTTACTTTGACGAATAACTGGTAATTCCTCTTGGGAGGTTCCCTCCTCAACTTCCTCATTTATATGAGAAACTATGTCCCTTGGTCATTGCATTGATGAAAACCGATTTTCATCAAAGATGGCATCTCTTGACTCAATAATTGAATTAATTGAGTAAGCGTCGTTTGGTTATATAACATAGAACCTATATGCTTTAGAATTTACAGCATAACCTACAAAGATGCAATCAATTCCTCTTTCTCCTAACGTTTTCCTCTTAGGATCCGTTAGTCTCACGACGGCCCTACAACCCCAAACTCGAAGATAATCCAAGTTTGGTTTTTTTTGTACCAAAGTTCATAAGGGGTAGTTGGATTCCTTTTATTAGGAACTCTATTTAATAGATAACAAGCTGATGAACCGTCGTTGTGCTGAGCAGGTTCAATCAAATAACTATCAAGCTCAAGAGCTAGGATAGATCGTATTCCACGGGCCTTCGAATGATTGGCTACTTCAGAACTAACAAATTACTCAAGGAAAAACACGTTGTGCGTGGTGTGAGTTCCACGACTTCTAATTCTAAGGAATGCAGAAAAATTAAAAAGATTAAACTAAAGCAGATTGAGAATTAGGGTTTGGAAACAAGAATGACAGACGAACTTATAGACTTTGAATCCCCCTTCGTTCCCCAGAGCATTGGCAATCAACAGATCAGCGGATTTCGATTCTCATTCAATCAATTACTAAGACACCACCATAACTCCTTACCCTTAGGTTTAAGACCTGCGAACGTTCGCTCTATCCGTTCTAACTACCAAGATTAACTAGCCGCCCGGGTACGGTCGCCTCTCGCAACGACTTAATTTTGGTGAGATTACTAGTGATTAATGAGTTACTCTTGCAGTGAATTAACCCTAACTGGTTCCTAAGAAAGGCACACTCCAATTATAAGGTTAATTGTTTAATTCGATGTTCTAAAGTAAGGCGAGCGTTCGCTTCTATCCTTAGCTTAACAAGAATCTAATCTAGGTGATCAATCCAGACAAGAAACATGAACAATGAAGAACGAATCAAACATGAAAAAGAACTGATTGAATTTCGAATCTAATCACCGCCGATCCGTGACCGCTTTAAAGCCCTGGGTCACTTAGGGTTCATCTAGTCTAAGCTCTAAAGGGTTTAGCTACTCATGATCATTACAAAAGACACAAAGACAAGGAAAGAGTTCATCATTCAGAGGAAGAACAGAAAAGGATCTGAAAAACCTAATTCAGACGACTCTAACAGACTCCTATCTTCGATAAGTTGCACTCCTAGCTCCGGTTCTCCGAGATGGAAGGGATGGCGTCACGATCTCTATCCGGCTCTTCGAACTTCAACTCTTCGCTCCAGAACTTCAGAGGATTCTGATCTCCAAAAGTTTGTTTTTCGAATTATGAATTGTATGTTCGTCCCCTCTCAGGACCGCCGGATTAAGTATAAATACTTAACCCTAGTTGGCCCGGGCTGAGCTGATGTTTTCGCCGAAACCATAGGGATAGTTTCGGCGAAAATTCTTGTGTAAATGGCCATGATTTCTCTGCCTTGCATTTTCGGTCCGAAGAGCTTAATGGTTTCGCCGAAATCAGTCTTCACTTGGCATCAGCTGATTTGAACTGCTGGTTTCGTCGAATCTGGGGGCCTGGTTTCGCCGAAACTGTAAGTGTGAATGGCGGATTTTCGGTTTGACTTGATTGACTCCTTTGATCGGTTCCGGTTTGATTCCTCGAGGTTCCTACGCCTTAGACATGTCCATGGCTACGCTATTCGACGGCAAAAACCTATGCTAACACAAAAACACTAGAAAACCATCAAATAGACCCGAAACGGGCCAAGGTAACACAAATGGCACGAGATAGGGCAATCGATTGAATATTCGTTATTCTACCCTAAAAACAATGTCTTAAGCAAAGAAATGTCGCTTAAATGAGGCTGATAATCACGTCAAATCGAGTGTCATCAAATACCCCACACTTAAGCTTTTACTTGTCCTCAAGCAAACTGAATAGAAACGCTCATGTTCGTAAATGATAAGATCGATTAAATTGGAGATCAATCAAACATAATGAATTATTAGACAGATCGATCCTAGAACAAGAAACCTAACATGCATACTGATCAGCCAAACTACCTGGTCTCACTAATAAACTGCACACGACAAGTAATTAGCAATCAATCATGCACGAATTTGACCTGACCGACCAGGCTCCTCACACAGGATATATTTAGTACAATGGGACTCTCACTCTCTGTGTTTAAAGACGGGTTTCTGCTCTCGATTATTTTCTGTTACCAAATTCTTTCATAGGTTTGCATTTCGACAACATCTCCACCACTGTGACAACACGAGTATCTAGTCAAGAAGGACTTCCCTGCTAGGACCGTAATGAATTCTACACTACTCGGGTTTATAATGAGATGGATGATGGGAATGAATGATGATGGCTTGGTGCGGTGTAGCTTTCGACTAACTTCCCTCGAATCTAATCTATGGCTTCCTACCGTCTAACCAAACACTGGTGGAATGATGAACGCTCGTCCTATGATACCCTCAAGCAACCTAGCACTTATTCTTTTTCTTTTGCATACATTTTTCTTTTCAACTTTTCTTACGACTTCGTTCTTCCATTTGTAGGGAGAAGAACATTTTATTTGAACTAAACTTTGAACTTTTTCGTATTTTTCTGATTTTTCTGCTTCTTTTTTTTTTCCTGAAGCTTGCTTCTTTTCTTACTTTACTTTTTTTTTGTGTGCCAATTCTTTCTTTTAGTTGCTAGAGGGGTTTACACGTCTGGACATATTAGCTAAGACCACCTGTTTAATGGCTATAGGCAGGTTACCACAAACCGACTTCCGGTAGATCAATCTAGAACTACAACCACAGGGGATCTACGGGAAGTGAAAGAAATGGGAAATGGTTGTAATGTATTATCGAACTGAAAGAACAGGCCAAGCTCAAGGGTCTAGACCTAGTGGATTTATCGTTTGGTAGGCTATCTGGCTTAGTAGCTGAATCTAGGTGCCCCTATCCTTCTAGAACTCATGTCATCGTGTGGTCTTGAGTAGGTCTCATGCAAATTCTAACTCATTCAAGTAAACAGAAAACCACTCAGAAAGAATTTAAATTGCAAGTTACGTGCAATGGATCAAAAGCTCACAGTTGGTTTGCTAGTCGGATTCGGTCATTTTCATGCAATCAAGGCTACAAACTACAAGTGTGATTTTAAAATTCTGTTCTGACCAGACAATTTAGCATCAAAGCATACAAGTTGGTTCTCAAGTTCTAGGTTAAGCAGTCTAAGCATCATTATGAAAGTTTGAACAACAACTTAACATCAAAAATCAAGAACTGAGCCATTCTAATGCTAGAGAGACTGGAATGGAATCACGAGGCACACAAAACACAATCAAGGGCAATCAAGTTCATGCAAGGTTCTCTAGCATCCTACCCCACACTTAAATCGGACTGTGTCCTCACAGGACTAATTCTAGAGTTCAGAGTGGAATGGAAGAACCTGGAAGAGGACGGTTGATTTCAGAGGGTAAGCACGGATCCTTGGAGCGGAGGGAAGTGTAACAGAACCTGAAGCAAAGGGAATCTCCCAACTGCCTACAAAACAAAAACAGATAAAACATAAAAAGGAAACCGGGACAAGTGCCCCGGATCCACACAGAAAAAAGTTGGACCGAAGTCCGAAAAGAATAAATAAAAAGAAAGGACAAGGAAAAGGACACCACCTGATCATCACTGGTCAGAGGTGTCAGGGTGGGGGAAGTGGAAGTAATCACCGAGCTGTCGCTGCCACTCCAGCTGTCGCTCATAACGCCGGTCGGCTCGGTGCATATGTTGCTGCATAATAGTCCATCGCGCCTCTTGAGCGGCGTTGTCGGTGATGCGCCACTCCTGCAGTCGCTCGTACAGCTCACCAATGTCCGCGGGGTGGTGTTGCGGCTAGTGAGTCTGCGCCAGAAATGGATCTGGAATGCGCGGCGGCGATTGGTGGATGTACCCTGCCTGATGGTGTGGCGAGGGTATATAATCTTGAAACTCAGGCGGCGGCTACTGCTCCTCCGCATCATCTTCGTCCTCCGACTCGACCGCAGGTTGGAGTGGAGGATCTGCTGCTACATGGGGTCTGAGGTCGAGTTCTAAGTAGTACTCGACCGCCAAGTCTCCTCCAACGGTCATAATTGGGTGTCGTGGAATGTTAGGGCCATATTCATGGCTGATGTCGAAGGAGAGGATGAGCTGACCGATGAAGTTGCCTCCCAAGAGTTTGCATGGTAGCTTCTTCCTCTTGGTCCGCTGGCTGAAGATGTGAGCGAGCACCCAGCCGGGGTGGAGAGGGTAGCTCTCTCGGATGGCTCGGTGAAGCACGAGCTCCTTCTTAAGGATATGGTGGCGATCCTTGTCTCTGACATATAAAAGTGACCTCCGCCAAACCATATGAATAAACTTATAGAGCGGGTGAGTGAGAGACTTAACTGAGTTGTTCTTCCCGAGGCGATCGCCAGGCACGCCTGTCATGTGGCTCCAGAGGGCGTGTAACTCTTCGTCGTCATCATCATCGCCCCAGCCGAGGTGGTGATCGTGATAGTGCTCGTAGGGGATGCCCAGATGAGCGGCAAACTCGTCGTAGGTGAGCTGCCTGTACACCCCACCAAGAAAGAAGGTGATCACCTTCTGGCCCCGTCTCCTCTTATGCTCGTCCAAGTCAGATGTCACCCAGAACTCCTGGAGAGCAATGTCTGGGAACTCGGCGGCTATGGTGGTCAGCTCTAGGAGACCGGCCGGTGCTAGGGCGTCATGCACGTTCCGGTAGGAATCCTCGTCATGCTCCTGGAGTGACTCCATGGATAAAGGACGCACGTCAGCTCCACGGATGTGTTCGATCTTCTGGAAGTTCCCAAAGTAGAAGTCCGGTAGACGGGCGATGGTGGGATGGTATCCAGCATGGCGAGGGAGTGCAGGTGGAGGACCCAGAATGGCGGGTGTGACGGGAGCGGCAGCTCCTGAGCTCGAGGCGCCATCGAGTCGCGCCTTAGTCCTGCGCTCAAAAGTGTTCCTAAAACCAGAAGTGAAACCAAATTAGTCGACCAAAACCTTACCCCACATTTAGTAGAAAAAACTCAATTTCACAAAGAAACGAGGGAAACTAAGTGGGGTAATCATAGACATTAGAACACATGTCTTAAGAACAGCTATAATCAGGTAAGCGCAATCAGAGTTCAAAAAGTCAAACCGACATTTAGAAAGTCAACATTAAGTCATATTGAACCCTAATCATGGCAAGACTATCAAAACTTGGAGAATGACGGTAAAATATGATTTCAAATGGCAGCACGATAATATGAACAAGAATGAACATTTATGACGGCCAAACGATCAATACAGTTCAAGGTCAAACCAACATTTCTCACAAAAGTCAACATAACAAGAGTAATCGTATGCATAGCAACACATGACCAAATGATATGGAAATTAAGCACGGAACTCCCTAAGCATCCTAGAACAGTTCTATAAGTTCAGTCAGTCCTAGTTCACACGAAAACAGTCGGCACGCAGAACGAGGTAAACCAAAAAGTCAATCAAAAGTCAACCTCGACGAAATTCAGCAAACAATATGTCAAAAGATTCGTATTGAAAAGGTGTACAACTTACCGTGAAGTCATGATTGCTAAAAATTAACGAGGTGAGAGGAATCGGTGAAAAACTTGAAAACTGGGGTTTCGGAGAACTGGAGCTGAAAATTTCCGATTCGAACGATGTAGGGCTTGTTGGGATCGGAATGAGGAGGGGAGAGGTGCGGCGGCGGTCGGCGATGGCAGCGGTGAGTGAAACGGCGGCGACGGCGGGTGTTGAAAGTGGGGCGTTCGGCGATTTTTTAAAGAGATAGGGGGTGTTTTCGGAGTGATGAGCGAAAATGAGAGAAGGTGAGAGAGGAAGTGGTCCGAAATTTAAAGGATAAATTAGGTGAATTTTCAAATCAGTTTCGGCGAAAGTAGGGGGGTGGTTTCACCGAAAATTTTAGTTAAAATGGACTGATCGATTTGAACAGGCGATTTCGCCGAAAATGGAAGCTCGGTTTCGCCAAAAATTTTAGTTGGGATGGTTTCGCCGAAATCAGAAAATTTTCGAACCGAAAATGAGGAACAGGAGAAACAGGTCCGAATTTTGAAAATCAGTTTCGCCGAAAACAAGGGTGGTTTCGCCGAAAATTTTGAACTGTTCGGGTTTATGATATTTTCGTAAATCACGCCAACTTCAGAAAATCACAGTTAAATCCAGAAAAATCAGAATGACCTCAATCAACTTGAGACTGACTCTATGACATGCAGACTCTACACGAAAAATAGTAAATCAAACAAACTGACACTTTTGGCTCTCCCAAACCGACTCTAAAATACCAAGGTTGAAACAAAACAAAACTGACTCCAGCCGTGGGTTGCCTCCCACGAAGCGCTCTTTTATTAACGTCCTTGAGCTGGACGATACCTGGACGGTATTAGGAGACATCCCAACTTAGATTCTCCTTCACGCTCGCGTCGGAGTTCATAAAGTACAACTTCGGGACTTCTCCGGTAAACGTGAATTTATTCCCGTTTGCATGTAGTAGTTTGGTACGTCCTTCGGGAAGATGATCAACGAACTTGAATGGTCCAAACAGCTCTCTCGAGAGGTCATCCTTCTTTAGTGTGACGATGTAAGGAATGAGAGACTGTCGGTTTCTCTTTTTCTTTCTTCTTCGGCTTGTTATCACCAGGATCGGTGATCGTTAGTACTTCCTTAGGAGACGCTTTCGGCTTCTCCCTCCATACTTGTTCCGGCGCCGGTTTCTTGGAACGAATTGGTGGTGCAGCTGGCTCGGTGGAAGACGGCGAAATTTTTGGTCTCCAGACCATTTGGGTCTTTGTCTTCTTGTTCTTTCCTCGAGGTTTGCTCGGTGATTTAGAAGAGGCTTGCCGTTCCTTCTTCTTCTTCTTAAGCGGCTTCTGAACCGAAATTTCTGGTGTTTTCGTAGTGACCTGTTTAATGCCTGTAGCAACAACTGATCTAGAGATACTGGAAGAAACATTAGTAATGGAGTTGACTGGAGTCAACTCCACAATTTCAACAGCTAAGCAGTGAGATTCTTCATTCCTAGAGTCATATTTCATGCCGTCTTTAAGATGGAACGTTTTTGTTTCTTTACCAACTCTTAAAGTCAAAGAACCATTAGGAACGTTAATATTCATTCCAGTAGTAGCCATGAAAGGTCGACCTATGAGAATAGTAGCGTCATCTGTACTAGTATCCATAATCACATAATCAGCTAAGAACGTGAATGGACCACATTTAGTGACAACGTCTTTAATTTCTCCCTTAGGGGTTTTAAGCGATCTATCAGCAAAGACGAGTTGCATACTAGGTGGTTCAAGTTCCCCTAGGTTTAACTTTTCATATAGACTCACAGGCATGACATTAACAGATGCTCCTAGACCAACTAAGCAACGTTCAATTTCAACATCATTGATGACCAAAGGCAAGGTAAAAGAACCAGGATCAGATAACTTAGCCGGATATGGAGAGACAGGTTTCTTAATACGAATGTCAGGGTATCCTTCCTTGTTCCCCTTCATGCCAGTCTCGATCCTTGCGTTTGGCAGCAGTGCTCTAGGAAAAGGAGGCTTCACGATGTATGGTGCAAGAGGAGGATCATCCTGAGGCGCTGGTTTCTGTTCCTCTTCTTCCTCTTTTTCCGGAGTTTCAGCGATCCTGCGTAAAACAGAAAAGGCATCAGCAATTAAGTTTGGAAGTTTTTGAGCAGTTACCATTTTAGCCTATTCTTTTCTCGGGTTTAGCACTGTCTGGCTTGGAAGCTGGCCAAATGGTCGACCAGATGCTAGCATGCTCGAGATGTTGTTCACGACTTGCTCAATTCTTTGTCCAGATGCTATCTGTTCTTGATTGAGAAGAGCTTGAGCCTTGAACTGACTGTCATGATCATCGAGTCTTGTGATGATCTGGCTGAGCTTCTTATCCAGGTCACTGACATTATTATCTCTTTGATGCTGCTGTCCTGGATAGGTATTGTTAAGATATTGATTCTGGCGATTGCCAGGAGCAGTTCCATAATTACCCGGATTGCGATGCGGCGGCTGGTAGACACTCGCCGGCGGATGGTTAGGCTTCTGATCCTCAACTTGACCAGCCGGGCGGTTATTCTGGTTCTGGTTATGATTGGCGCCAGCATTATAGGGAGGTCTGTCGTGATAGTTCCCTTGCTGTCTGAAGTTACGATAACCGGCATAACCATTCTAATTATTAACGAAGCCTTGTTGGATGAAATTTACCTCTTCGGCAGACCAGACTTCTGCCTTACCAAAATTCTGACAACGGCCTCCGTTATGTGAGCAAGCTCCACACCACTCGCAATCGGCAACATAGACAGAAGCTGCCGGTGGCTTGATTGGTGTGGTAGACTTCTTCAAATGCTTCTCTACCTCTGCTTTGATAGCTGCTTCGAAATCTAGCTTGCTCCTCAATCCTTCATATTGTCGCTCCCAGTTCCTTGACTTGGAGGCACAGTTTGCGAAGTGCAGAAGAGCAGCTTCAGGAGTGAGTGTAGTGCAATCCCCTTCAGCTAGAGAATTGACCCACTTGGCAGATTCTTCTCGAAGTCCTCGAGAGAAGATTTCAGCTAACTGCCTCTGCTCGAATGCATGATGAGGGCAGGTGTAGAGAAGTTCTTGGAATCGATTCCAAGTATCATATAAACTTTCTCCTTCTTTCTGGGAGAATCTGGCGATGCTATCCTTAATGGCGGTTGTTATGGCCGGAGGGAAGTATTCTTCAACAAAGTCCTGAGCCAGAGTATCCCAGTTAGTGTAGTAGCCAGGTGGTTTGCCAGTAAGCCACCTCTTAGCAGCGCCTTTCAAAGAGAACGGGAACGCCCTCAGACAAAGAGTGTTTTTGTCGAGAATTCCGTTTTTAAAAGTATTGCAGAGATCAAGGAAGTCTGCAAGATGAGTGCACGGATTGTCTAGGGGCCTGCCTTCAAACTGTAAATCCCTAGAGATCATGGTCAAGAATGGAATCTTGATCTCATAGTCAGGATCTCCTTCAATGCGTGGAACGGCAATGGCAGATCGAACGCTAGTCACGCTCGGCTTGTTATAGTCTGCTAGACTCTTGTGTGCAGGTGGGGGTGGCGGCGGTTGATCGCCGTTTGGTGGTAATCTATCGGTCATGGTGGGAGATGGAGGGGGTGAAAGTGACACGGTGTATGAAGCGGATGAAGAGTGCGGTGAAGACGGAGATGAGGAACTCTCCTTCGGTTCCTCGATCTTGATCGGAGTGATGAATGGATTGGATCTGCCTTCCTTCAGAATCTGTGATCGTAGAGGTGTAGCAGAACTGCCTGGATTCCCTACAATCTTAGCCTGTTTGGTCTGAGAGCGAGTCCAAGGCCGGTGAGGCATACACCTGTAAACCTACAGATAACAAAGACAAACAAAACCAGTGTAAAATCGAAGTGGATGGAAAAATGAAAGATGGAAAATAGAAGAATAAATTGCCAGATCTTCTTTCAACAATCAAAAGAAGTCCCCGGCAACGGCGCCAATTTGATGAACCGTCGTTGTGCTGAGCAGGTTCAATCAAATAACTATCAAGCTCAAGAGCTAGGATAGATCGTATTCCACGGGCCTTCGAATGATTGGCTACTTCAGAACTAACAAATTACTCAAGGAAAAACACGTTGTGCGTGGTGTGAGTTCCACGACTTCTAATTCTAAGGAATGCAGAAAAATTAAAAAGATTAAACTAAAGCAGATTGAGAATTAGGGTTTGGAAACAAGAATGATAGACGAACTTAGACTTTGAATCCCCCTTCGTTCCCCAGAGCATTGGCAATCAACAGATCAGCGGATTTCGATTCTCATTCAATCAATTACTAAGACACCACCATAACTCCTTACCCTTAGGTTTAAGACCGGCGAACGTTCGCTCTATCCGTTCTAACTACCAAGATTAACTAGCCGCCCGGGTACGGTCGCCTCTCGCAACGACTTAATTAATTGGTGAGATTACTAGTGATTAATGAGTTACTCTTGCAGTGAATTAACCATAACCGGTTCCTACAAAAGGCACACTCCAATTATAAGGTTAATTGTTTAATTCGATGTTCTAAAGTAAGGAGAGCGTTCGCTTCTATCCTTAGCTTAACAAGAATCTAATCTAGGTGATCAATCCAGACAAGAAACATAAACAATGAAGAACGAATCAAACATGAAAAAGAACTGATTGAATTTCGAATCTAATCACCGCCGATCCGTGACCGCTTTAAAGCCCTGGGTCACTTAGGGTTCATCTAGTCTAAGCTCTAAAGGGTTTAGCTACTCATGATCATTACAAAAGACACAAAGACAAGGAAAGAGTTCATCATTCAGAGGAAGAACAGAAAAGGATCTAAAAAACCTAATTCAGACGACTCTGACAGACTCCGATCTTCGATAAGTTGCACTCCTAGCTCCGGTTCTCCGAGATGGAAGGGATGGCGTCACGATCTCTATCCGGCTCTTCGAACTTCAACTCTTCGCTCCAGAACTTCAGAGGATTCTGATCTCCAAAAGTTGTGTTTTTCGAATTATGAATTGTATGTTCGTCCCCTCTCTGGACCGCCGGATTAAGTATAAATACTTAACCCTAGTTGGGCCGGGCTGAGCTGATGTTTTCACCGAAACCATAGGGATAGTTTCGGCAAAAATTCTTGTGTAAATGGCCATGATTTCTCTGCCTTGCATTTTCGGTCCGAAGAGCTTAATGGTTTCGCCGAAATCAGTCTTCACTTGGCATCAGCTGATTTGAACTGCTGGTTTCGCCGAATTTGGGGGCCTGGTTTCGCCGAAACTGTAAGTGTGAATGGCGGATTTTCGGTTTGACTTGATTGACTCCTTTGATCGGTTCCGGTTTGATTCCTCGAGGTTCCTACGCCTTAGACACGTCCATGGCTACGCTATTTGATGGCAAAAACCTGTGCTAACACAAAAACACTAGAAAATCATCAAATAGACCCGAAACGGGCCAAGGTAACACAAATGGCACGAGATAGGGCAATCGATTGAATATTCGTTATTCTACCCTAAAAACAATGTCTTAAGCAAAGAAATGTCGCTTAAATGAGGCTGATAATCACGTCAAATCGAGTGTCATCACAAGCCAATAACATGGCTTTTCCCCAAAACCCATTACTCAAACCAGAGTAAGATAACATGGAATTTACCATTTCTTTCAGAGAATGATTTTTCCTCTCCGCTATTCCATTTTGTTGAGGTGTAAATGGAGTAGTGGTTTCGTGTATGATTCCCATACCTTGGAAGAAAGTTGGATTAAAATATTCACCACCTCTATCGGTGCGTAAAGTTTTAATCTTCTCTTCTTGTTGCAATTCCACTTCAGTTTTGTAAACATCAAAGTGACTAAGTGCTTCATCCTTAGTATGCAACTAATACACATAGAAAAACCTAGAGTAATCATCAATCAAAGTGATGAAATACTTTTTTCCTCCTAGCGTAGGAGTGCTATGTAGATCACAAAGATCACTATGTACAAGTTCAAGAACCTTGGATTCTCTTTGTACATTTTGAAAAGGTTGCCTAGTGATCTTAGTTAACATGCAAGTCTTGAATTTATCATGTTGAGTATCGAAAGGAGGGAGGAGACCTTATTTGGACATGGATATCATTCGTTTATAGTTAACATGGCCTAAGCGTGCATGCCATAACAACGAATCAACAGTGGTGGTTAAGTATGTAGATACAATATTATTACCTATCAGAATCATAAACTTGTCTATACCCAAGTTTATTCAATACACTACCAGAAACTAAGTTTTTCCTTATTTGAGGTACATGTATTACATCCTTAAGAACTAGAGCATTCCCTGATGTGAATTCTAATTCCACTGTTCCTCGGCCTATGATGGGTGCGGTTGACTTGTTGCCCATGTGTAGAACGGAACCGTCCTCCAATGGTTTGTAAGTCTTGAACCACTTCTGATCCTTGCTTACATGAATGTTAGCACCAGAATCAACCCACCAAGCGTCATCATCATCCTGTACAAAATATGTTTCAGAAATTAATGAAACATGTTTTATCACAATATTTGAATCAATTTCAAAACTTAGGTTTTGAGATTCACCTGTAGGACCTTGATCCTTAGATCCATGTCCTTGATTGTTTCCTCCATTCTTTCCCTTCTTCGTGGGACAATCACGCTTGAAATGTCCCGCTTTTCCACATGCCCAACAAGAAGGTTTTGTCTTCTTGTCTTTTTCACCGTTCTTGGTGTCTTTGTTATTCTGTGGACGTTTCTTCCCATTCTTGCGGGAAGAAGAGTCACCTACCTCCATCATATGTACTGATGAAGGTTCTTTCTTTCCTCCTTCTTGCTCTTTGAGGTTCTCCTCAATGCGCAAATGCGACCCGAGTTGGGTTAAATCCAACTCTTCCTTCTTGTGCTTTAACATATGTTTAAAGTTCTTCCAAGAAGGTGGCAATTTGTCGATTATACTCGACACAGAGATTGCTTCATCCATGTGCAAATTGTGTTGTGCAAATTGACCCAAAATATGGAGCAACTCATTGTATTGCTCCATAACAGAACGTGAATCACTCATCTTATAAGAATTAAAGTTACTTACAAGAAATTTCTTAGTCGATGCATCATCAGCCAGATACTTCGCCTCCAGTGCTTCCCATAACGCGGACACATGTTCATATGTCTCATAGACACGAACAAAGACTTGGCTAAGCCATTGAGTATATGCCCAACGCAGAGAAAATTATCATTTTCCCATTTCTTCATTTTCAGAAGACGTTTCTTCTTCCCATCTTCATCATCATCATCTGTATCCATTTCATCCGGATATGGAGTGCTTAACACATATGCTACTTTGATGGTAGTGAGGAAGAATTTCATCTTCTTCTGCCAACGACGAAAGTTTGTTTCGTCGAACTTATCCAACTTGCCATACATAGAATTAGTTTCTTTGTATGAAACCGCTCGAGCCATTGCTAGAAGTATTCTTCACGACTGTTGGAACCTACGATTCGATTTACCAAGTATGGATGATACTCTAGTCGAATGGTAGAGGGCTTTAGGGCACAATCAACTCGAACCAAGTTGTGACCGGATATTTTGTAGAGTTGTGAACAAAATCACTTTCCGTGAAGAATATTTCTACCCTTTCAATAAGCCTAGGGTTACAAGAAATTTCTCCTTGGGATAAAACTACAAACCTTCAAATTCAAGGCTTAGATGAATATGAAGAGACCTTTGAGAATTTGAGAGAGAGATATGAGATTTGATGTTTTGTGTATTTGGAAAATGGGGAGGAGACCTTCTTTATATAGGTCATGAAAGGGTGTGAAGGATGGATCAACACAACCTTTCAAATCATCTTCTTCCTCTGATTCTTCCTCGTGCTGGAGAGGAGGAGCTGTCGCCATCCGTGGACTAAGGTCCAGTTGGAGGGCGTACTCGACCGCTAAATCACCACCTACGGTTTAAACTCTGCGGCGTGGGACGTCCGGGCCATATGACTGGCTGAGACCGAGGGAGATGATGAGATGGCCGACAAAGTTGCCTCCAAAGAGTGAGCTAGGCGGGTTCGGCTTCTGAGTCTTCTGGCGGAATATGCGTACATGCGGGATGAAGGGGATAACCTTCCCAGATGGCGCGTAGAAGCAGGAGCTCCTCTCGGCTGATGTGGTGGCGGCTCTTATCTAGAGCAAACAGTAGAGATCTGCGCCAAACCATATGGATAAAACGATAGAGAGGGTGAGAGAGTGACTTAAATGAGTTATGGGCTGTGGTCCGATCATTTGGCACTCCAGTCATGTGGCTCCATAGCGCGTCATACTCCTCTCTGCTGCCGGTGTTGTTCTCCCAGCCGAGGTGATGATCCTTATAGTGTTCCCGAGGGATGCCGAGATGAGCTGCAAACTCATCGTAGGTGAACACCTTGTACACCCCGCCAAGATAGAAGGAGACGACCTTCCTGTGCTGCCTCCTCTTGTGCTCATCTAGCTCGAATGTGGCCCAGAACTCCTGGAGTGCAACGTCTGGAAAATCAGCAGCAAGGGTGGTCAGCTCCAAGAGTCCTAAAGGTGCTAGTGAGGCGTGCACGTTCTGGTGCCAGTCCTCATCGTGCTCGAGGAGGGAGTCCATGGATAAGGGTCGAACGTCAGCTCCAGGAACATGCTCGAGCCTCTGGTAGCGCTCGAAGTAATGCATGGGCAGGCGAGCCACCGTGGGGTGATACCCGACTCTACCTGGAAATGCTGTAGAGGACCGAAGAGGGCAGGTGTGACGGGGGCCGAAGCTCGGGAACTAGAGGCAGTGTCAAGTATCGCCTTAGTCCTGCGCTCATGAGTGACATTCCTATAGCAAGAACCAAAACCAGATTAGCTAACTAATAACCCACCCCACACTTAGTAGAAAAACTTAATTTCACAAAGAAATGAGGTAAATCGAGTGGGGGTAAGCAGAGTAAGTAACCGGTAATCAAAATAAATCACAAAGCATGCATATGTCTAGCCGAAATGTTCACATGACAATTAGAGTTCAGAAGTCAAACCGACATTCAAAAAGTCAACATTGGAACATATTGAACCCTAATCATGGCAATACTAGCTCAAAGCGGGAAATGACGGCATAATTATAAACTCAGATGGCAAACACAGTAATACGAACGTGAAAGAACAACATGGCAGCCAAACGAGCATAAACAGTTCATGGTCAAACCGACATTTCACAAAAGTCAACATCGCAACGAATCAATCTTTAAGCATAGCAACAAATGGTATTAAAATTCAGCACAATTCTCCCTAAGCATGCTAGATCAGTCCAAAGCAATCAGCTAACCTAGGTTCACACGAAACAGCCGGCACGCAAATTGAGGTAGACCGAAAATGTCAACCGAAGTCAACTTCGACGAAATTCAGCATTCAACATGTCAACAGACTCGAAATGAAAAGCTCTACAACTTACCTTGAAGCCATAGCTACTGAAAACGAACGGAATGAGAGAAATCGGTGAAAAACTAGGGTTTGGTGGAACTAGAGCTCTAGAGCTCCGATTCGGACGATCTACGTCTTGAAATGATTGGAAAAGGGAGAGGAACAGTGCGGCAGCGGTTGGCGATGGCGGCGGCAATGGAATCGAGCGGTGATGGTGAATATAGTCGGCGGCGGGTGGTTTTAAAATGGGGGCTGGGTAATTTCGGCGTTTGAAAAAATGAGAAGTGAGGGGAGAGAGAGAAAAGAGACCGGGAAATAGGGGGAAGTTTTTGGATTTTTCTCAGAATTTTCAGCAAAAAGTAGTGCAATTTTTCACCGAAAACTCAAGTTCAAAATGTCTGCCGATTTTCAAATAAGTTTTCGCTGAAAACTCAGCAAGTTTTCGCTGAAAAGTTTAACTAAAATCGAACAGAAAACACAGTGGGATTTAAAGGGTAGTTTTAGCCGAAAAATGGACACTTTTCGCCGAAAAATTTGAGCTGCACGATTGAAAATATTTTCGCTATCCCGGCAAACTTCAGAAAATCATAATTAAATTGACAAAAATCAGAACAACCTCAAACAAATTTGGATTGAAACAATGACATACAGACCACACACGAAAAATAAGAAATCATGCAAACTGACACTTTTGGCTCCCCCGAACCGACTCTAAAATAAAGAGTTTGACACAAATTAAAACTGACTCCAGCTGTGGGTTGCCTCCCACGAAGAGCTCTTTGATTAATGTCCTTGAGCTGGACGATACCTGGATGGTATTAGGAGACATCCCAACTCAGGTTCTCCTTAACACTAGCATCGGAGTTCATGAAGTAGAGCTTCGGGGTATCTCTGTCAAGCGTGAACTTCTTCGCGTTAGCATGAGTGAGCTTAGTGCGTCCATTCGGAAGATGATTAGTGATCTTGAACGGTCCGAACAGTTCTCTTGAGAGTTCATCCTTCATGAGTGTTACGATGGAAGGAATGAGGACTGTCGGCTTCATCTTCTCCTTAACCTCCGGCTTCATTTCACCGGGGTCCGTAATCTTTGGCGCTTCTTTAGGAGATGCTTTTGGCTTCTCCTTCTTTACTTGTTTAAGCGCAAGTGGCTTGACAAGGACTGGTGGCGTGGCTGGCTTGGAAGAAGATGGTGGTGCAATTGGTCTCCAGACCATTTGAGTCTTCTTCTTTTCATTCTTTTTTCGTGACCTGCCAAGTTCCTTGCTTGGTGGTGAAGAAGAGGCTTTCAGTTCCTTCTTCTTTGGAGGCTTTTGAGCCGAAGATTCTGGTTTCTTCTTAGCAATCTGTTCAACATCTGCAACAACAATTGATCTAAAAACACTGGAAGAAACATCAGTAACGGAGTTGACCGGAGTCAACTTCACAGTTTCAACAGCAAGACAGTGAGATTCTTCATTCATAGAAGTATACTTCATACCATCCTTAAGGCGGAATGTTATCGTTTCCTTACCAACCCTTAAGGTCAACGAACCACTCGGAACATTGATTTGCATTCCAGTTGTTGCCATGAAGGGTCGATCTATGATCACATAGTCAGCTAAGAAAGTGAAAGGACCACATTTAGTAACAACGTCTTTGATCTTTTCAATGATCAATCAGCAAAGACAAGTTGTATGCTAGTCGGTTCAAGTTCTCCCAGATTCAATTTCTCATACAAACTCATAGGCATAACATAAACAGACGCGCCTAGATCAACCAAACTACGTTCTGTCTCAATATCATTAATGACTAGAGGTAGCGTGAAAGAACCAGGATCAGAACACTTAGCTGGGTATGGCGAGGAAGGCTTCTTGCTACGGATGGCAGGATATCCCTCCTTGTTTCCCCACATGCCAGTCTCGTTCTTCGCGTTTCGTAGCATTGCTCTTGGAAAAGGAGGCTTCACGTAGTACGTAGCAAGAGGAGGATCATACTCCTTAGGTGCCTCTTTCTTTGCTTCCTTCCTCTCCGGAGTTCCAATGGTTCTACATAAAATAGAAGAAGCATTAGTAGGTGAGTTTGTCAAATCTTGAATAGATACCATCTTAGCTTGCTCCTTTCTCGGATTCGGCTCGGTTTGGCTTGGAAGTTGGCCAAATGGTCGACCAGATGTTAGCATGCTAGAGATCAGGTTCACTACCTGCTCAATTCTTTGATCGGAGGCAATCTGTTCTTGGTTGAGGAGAGCTTGAGCTTTGAACTGACTGTCATGATTGTCAAGTCTGGTGATGAACTGACTGAGCTTCTTGTCGAGTTCACTGATGTTGTTCTCCTTCTTATGCTTCTGACTGTATAGGTATTGTTTAGATATTGATTCTGGCGATTGCCAGGAGCAGTTCCATAGTTACCCGGATTACGGTGTGGTGGCTGGTAGACACCTCCCGGCGGATAGTTAGGCTTCTGATCCTGAGTTGGACCAGTTGGTCGGCTATTCTGGTTCTGGCCTTGGTTCTGGTTGGCACCGGCATTGTAGGGAGGTTGATCTTGATAATTCCCTGCTGTCTGTAATTGCGGTAGCCAACATAACCGTTCTGATTGTTGTTGAAGCCTTGTTGAATGAAATTGACTTCTTCGGCAGACCAGACTTCTGTCTTACCAAAGTTCTGGCATCGGCCTCCATTATGCGCACAAGCTCCACACCACTCGCAATCAGCAACATAGACAGAGGCTGCTGGCGGCTTGATGGGTGTAGAAGATTTCTTCAGATGCTTCTCTACTTCTGCCTTAATGGTTGCTTCAAGATCAAGATTGCTCCTTGATCCTTCTGACTGACGTTCCCAGTTCCTTGACTTGGAAGCGCAGTTCGCGAAATGAAGAAGAGCAGCTTCAGGTGTGAGTGTAGTGCAATCCCCTTCAGCTAGGGAATTGACCCATTTGGCAGACTCTTCACGAAGACGTCGAGCAAAGATTTCAGCTAACTGTCTCTGCTCAAAACCGTGGTGAGGACAGTTGTAGAGAAGTTCTTGGAATTCATTCCAAGTATCATATAAGCTCGCTCCTTCCTTCTGAGAGAATCTGGCGATGCTGTCCTTGAAGGTTGTTGTTTTGGAAGGAGGGAAGTACTCTTCGACGAAGTCTTGAGCAAGAGTCTCCCAGTCAGTGTAGTAGCCAGGTGGTTTGCCAGTGAGCCACCTCTTAGCTGTGCCTTTCAGAGAGAACGGGAAAGCTCTCAAGCAAAGAGTGTTCTTGTCGAGATTCCCATTCTTGAAAGTGCTGCAGAGATCAAGGAAATCCGCCAGGTGCGTGCACGAATTTTCTAATGACCTGCCTTCAAATTGTAGATCCCTAGAGATCATAGTCAAGAATTGGATCTAGATCTCATAGTCAGGATCTCCTTCAATGCACGGCACGATGATAGAAGATCGAACGCTAGTCGTGCTGGGCTTGTTGTAGTCAGCTAGACTCTTCGGTGCACCCGGTGGTGGTGGTAACTGATCATTCATCCTGGGAGATGGAGGAGGTGAAAGTGATTCGGTGTATGAAGCTGATGAAGATGACGGTGAAGATGGAAATGAGGAACTCTCCCTTAGTTCCTCGATCTTAATTGGAGTGACGGATGGAGGTGGATTGGTTCTGCCTCTCTTCGGAATCTGTGATTGTCTTGGCGGAGCAGAACAACCTGGTCTCTCTACACTCTTAGCCTTGTTGTTCTTGACGGTTTGAGAGCGCGTGAGAGAGCGGTGATGCATAAACCTGTGAACAACCTACAAATAACAAAAACAAACACAACCAATGTAAAATCGAAGTGGATGGAAAGATGAAAGATGGAAAGTAGAAGAATAAAATGTCAGTTCTTCTTTCAAACAAATAAAAGAAGTTCCCCGGCAACGGCGCCAATTTGATGAATGCAGTCTTAGCGATATCAAATAACTACGAAGCTTTTAGGCTAAGTAGATCGTATTCCACGGGTCTTCTAATAATTGTCTACTCAAATATAAAGGCAGATTATTCAGGTTTAACACTTTGTGCGTGGTGTGAGTTCCACGACTTCTAATCTAAGAAATGCAAGGAAATTAAAAATTAAACTGAAAGACAGACTAAACGGTTCGTTGACTTGACAGAGATGACAGACAAGCTTAGACTTCGAATCCCCCTTCGTTCACCAGAGCATAGGCAATCAACAGATCAGCGGATTTCAATTCTCGTTCAATCAATTCTAAGACACCACCATAACTCCTGACCCTTAGGTTTAAGACTGGCGAACGTTCGCTCTATCCGATCTAGCTACCAATATTAATTAGTCGCCCGGGTACGATCGCCTCTCGCAATGACTTAAATAACTGGTGGAATTACTAATGATTTATGAGTTACTCTTGCAGTAGATTAACCCTAACTGGTTCCAATGAAAGGCACACTCAAATATAATGGCAGATTACTCAGGTTTAACACTATGTGCGTGGTGTGAGTTCCACAACTTCTAATCTAAGAAATGCAAGGAAATTAAAAATTAAACTGAAAGACAGACTGAAAGGTTGGTTGACTTGACAGAGATGACAGACAAGCTTAGACTTAGAATCCCCCTTCGTTCACTAGAGCATAGGCAATCAACAGATCAGCAGATTTCAATTCTCGTTCAATCAATTCTAAGACACCCCCATAACTCCTGACCCTTAGGTTTAAGACTGGCGAAGTTCGCTCTATCCGATCTAGCTACCAAGATTAATTAGTCGCCCGGGTATGGTCGCCTCTCGCAACAACTTAACTAACTGGTGGAATTACTATTTATTTATGAGTTACTCTTGCAGTGGATTAACCCTAACTGGTTCCTACGAAAGGCACACTCCAATGAATAGGTTAACTGTTTGATTTAGTGTTTTAAAGTAAGGCGAGCGTTCGCTTCTATCCTTAACTTAACAAGAATCTAATCTAGGTGATCAATCCAGACAAGAAACATAAGCAACGAAGAACAAATCAAACATGACAGAGAAACTGATTGAACTTTGAATCTAATCACCGCCGATCCGTAACCGCTTTAAAGCCCTGGGTCACTTAGGGTTCATCTAGTCTAAGCTCTACGAGTTTAGCTACTCATGTTCATAACAAAAGAATCAAAGGCAGAAACAGAGTTCATCAAGAAAAGATAGAACATATAGAAACTATAAAACCTAATTAAGACGACTCTGGCAAAGCTTCATTCTCCGGTAATCTTCAATCTAGCTCGAGTCTCGAGGTTAAGGATGGCGTCACGATCTCTTCCTGCCTCTTCGAACTCTAAACTCTGCGCCAGAACTCGTGAGAATTCTGAAACTATAATGTATTATGAGGTATATTTCTTTTTGGGCCGCCGGTTAAGTATTTATACTTAACCCTAATACGCCGGATTTTGCCTGGAGTTTTCACCAAAAACTTGCTGAGTTTTCGACGAAAACTTGAGTGTAAATGAAGGCTTCCGTCGGCTGATTCTCCTGTGATTTTCGGACATGGAGTTTTCGGCGAGAACTTGGACTTTTCGCCGAAAACTTCTCTTTGTGAACTCAGCCGATTTCTTCTGAGTTTTCACCGAAAACCTGAAGAGTTTCGTCAAAAATTGTAGTGTAATCGGGTAGGATTTGAGTTCGCTTGATCGAATCCTTGGATCGGTTTCGGTGCGGTTCCTCGAGGTTCCAATGCCTTAGACATGTCCTTGGCTACTATATTTGATGGCAAAAACCTGTGCTAACATGAAAACACTAGAAAACCATCAAATAGACCCAAAACGGGCCAAAGTAACAAAAATGGCACGAGATAGAGCAGTTGAGTGAATATTCGCTATTCTACCCTAAAAACCATGTCTTAAGCAAGGAAATGTCGCTTAAATGAGGCTGATAATCACGTCAAATCGAGTGTCATCAATGACGAACTCCTATGTTGTTTATGATTCTTCTGTTATCAACATGAGTAGCTAAACTCGTTTAAGCTTAGATTAGATGAACCCTAAATGACCCGGGGATTTAAAGCGGTCACGGATCGGCGGTAATTAGATTCAAATTCAGACATTTTCTCTTGCGTGATTGTTTTGTTCTTCGTTTCCTTTGTTTCTTGTCTAGCTTGATCACTTAGATTAGATTCGTGTTAAGATAAGGATAGTGGCGAAAGTCCTCCTTACGTCAAATTAATCAATTAACCTTTTCAATGGAGTGTTCCTTTCGTAGGAACCATTTAGGGTTAATCCGCTTCTAGAGTAACTGATCTTTCGATCACTCTCTTAGATTCCAAGGCAGAGAATAATTTTGTTTGCGAGGAAACAATCCACCAACATTGTTCTCATTGCAGTACTTAGCTTTCAAGACTCTGCCCCATAACTTGTCATTAATCAGAAGTAATTCCACCAGTTAGTTCTCCATTGCAGAAGTGAACGCACAGACGGTTAATTAACCTTGGTAGATAGATCGGATAAAGCGAAAGTTCGCGGAACTTAGGCATAAGGGTAAGGAGTTATGGTGGTGTCTGAGAACTGAATGAATTAGGATTGAAAACCGCTGGTCTTGTGATCGCCAATGTTCTAGTGATCTTAGGGGTATTCGAGTCTAAGCTTGTCTATCATCTCGTTAGTCAAAACCCAATCAATATGTCTTTTAATATCACTTCAATTTGCTTGCTTAATAGTTTAGAAGTCGTGGAACTTACACCACGCACAATCTATTTAAACCAGAGTAAATTGCCAACTTCTTTGAGTAGTCTATTTGAAGAGATTTGATCTAGCCTACTTTTGTAGGCTAGTTATTTGGCCACACGCGAAATATGTTCATCAAATTGGCGCCATTGCTGGGGACTCTTCTATATCGTTTGAAAGAAGAGTTGGCATTTTATTCTTCTACCGTCCATCTTTCTTTTTCCATCACACTTCGATTTTACACAGATTTTTTTTGTTTTTGATACTTGCAGGTTATTTACAGGTATATGAACCGCCCGTTCACTCATTCTCAACTCAAACCTACTAAGACTAAGAGTTCAGAAAAGCCGAGCAGTTCTGCACCGAATAAGCAACCGCGAGCACCTAAGCAAGCAACAATCATCCCACCTTCATCCTTTACCCCCATTAAGATTGAAGACCCGAAGGAGGACTCTTTGTCTTCCGCTTCATCCACTTCATCAGAGTTGCCGCCACCCTCTCCTAGAATGGGTGATCGACAACCACCACCTCCTGCTCCGCGCACTATGCTTGATTACAATAAGCCAAGCATTACTAGTGTTCGGTCTGGCATTGTTGTGTGATGACACTCGATTTGACGTGATTATCAGCCTCATTTAAGCGACATTTCCTTGCTTAAGACATGGATTTTAGGGTAGAATAACGAATATTCAATCAATTGCTCTATCTTGTGCCATTTGTGTTACTTTGGCCCGTTTCGGGTCTATTTGATGGTTTTCTAGTGTTTCTATGTTAGCACAGGTTTTTGCCATCAAATAAGTAGCCAATGACGTGTCTAAGGCATTGGAACCTCGAGGAATCGCACCAGAATCGATCCAAGGAGCCAATCAAGTCGAACCAATTCCTGCCCCGGTTTACACTAAAGTTTTCGCCGAAAATCCCTTAGTGTTTTCAGTGAAAACCCTAGCACAAATCCACTGATGTCAACCGAAGGATGTTTTCGGCGAAAACACTAAGTTTTCGCCGAGAACTTGATGCTTGCATGTTTAGCGGTATCAAATAACTAACCTACCGAAGTAGACTAGATCGTATTCTACTCGAGGTCTCTTCTTCTTGTCTACTCAAATATGTTGGCAAATTACTCAGGTTTAAACACAAGTTGCGCGTGGTGTGAGTTCCACGACTTCTAATCTAATAAAGCAGGAAAATAAAAGACAGAAAGATTAAAAGGTTGACTAACAGGACGATAGACGAGCTTAGATTTAGAATCCCCCTTAGATCACCAAGGCAACAACAATCACAAGACCAACGGTTTTCAATTCTCATTCAATTGGTTTCTATACACCACCATAACTCCTGACCCTTAGGTTTAATACCGGCAAACGTTTGCTCTATCCGTTCTAGCTACCAAGATTAATTAGTCGCCCGGGCATGGTCGCCTCTCGCAACGACTTAACTTAACTAGTGGAATTACTAACGATTTATGAGTTACTCTTGCAGTGGATTAACCCTAACCGGTTCCTACGAAAGGCACACTCCAATTATAAGGTTAATTGCTTGAATTGATGTTTTAAAGAGAGGCGAGCGTTCGCTTCTATCCTCAACTTAACAAGAATCTAAACTAGGTGATCAAGGAAGACAAGTTTATGCGCCAAAGCAGGGAAGCTGTCTGGCGACTAACCCTAGCTTGCATAAACCTAATCTAGGCGATCAACCAGAGAAGAAACATAAACAGTGAAGAACAAAACATCCATGCAAAGAGAAACTGATTGAACTTTGAATCTAATTACCGCCAATCCGTAACCGCTTTAAAGCCCTGGGTCACTTAGGGTTCATCTAATCTAAGCTCTACAAGTTCAGCTACTCATAACGATAACAGAAGAATCAAAGGCAACAAAGGAAATCATCATACAGAGGAAGAACAGATAAGAACTGAAAAACATAATTCTGACGACTCCGGCGAAGCTTCGATCTCCTGGATCTTCAACTCTAAGCTCCGAGCTCTCCGAGGTGGAAGGATGGTGTCACGATCTCTCCACGGATCTTCGAACTCTCTAAACTCTATCTATCGACCCTAAGGTCGTGGCTAATCAGCCAAAATTCGTGTGTATTCAATCTGGCTTCAAAAAGTATATATATAACCCTAGAAACCCTTTACAAGTTGGAAAAGCCTGAATTTTCCCGTCTGGGGAGCTTACACGGCGTGTAAGCTCACAGTGCATTGAGCTTACACGGCGTGTAAGCTCCAAAACGCAGCGTTTTGAGCTGTGTAGCACTCCGACTTGATTCGATCATTCCCGCTCCGTTTGAACTCCGATTTGGTGTCCGTTTGAAGCGCTGGACTCGTGATAGAGTCCTCTATAATGTGGTAACCTGGGGGGTCAACATAAAAGCTCATAAAAAGGGTAAAAATAGCCAAGAAATGGACAATGTACGCACTAGGAGCCGATAATCACAAAGTTACGACAAATGCACTAAATACTCATCAAAATGGCATCAAAGGGTATGAAATGTTGCTTAAATGGGGCTGATAATCACGTCAAATCGAGTGTCATCAAAATACCCAACACTTAAGCTTTTGCTTGTCCTCAAGCAAACTAAACTAGAACACACTCAAATTCACAAATGACACAAGATTAAACTGAGATTCAATTCTAACGATTTGGTTTAGACTGTTCCACGTAGAAAAAGTGACCTACACATGCAAGAACATCAACCAAACAAGTTTTTGATCTCACTAATTTCTACACATTTCAAGTAGTAGTTTTAACAAAGCTCATTTCTTGGCAAAACAATTAATTATGCTTAACCGACTACAATAACACAAATTCTAATCAAAAAGACTTTAAGCTCTAGCCATGATGTGGATGTGAAGGTAGGAAAAGTGACGTGGCTATCGACTCGACTTCATCCGTTTCTAGATCTGTACGTTACATGTTCTAGCTAGGACCGATTTAAACAACAATTTATTTCAAGTTTCAACTTCTTCCTTTAATTTATTACTACTGCATACTAGTGCTCGATACCAAACACTTCACTTAGGTGTTGGACCTGCCTAGCTCATAGTATTTGTGCTTATGCTAGTGCTGATGAGATCCAACAATGCTGCCCTGATGCCAAACGGTACTCCTACACCCCACTGGGGTCACTAGGCAGAGATAAGGCCCTAGGACCTCACACAAGGCATAAAGAGCCTCGGATAGGCCATCTTCAAGCCCTAAAGCCAAGGTACGCTCTGAAATATAAACTAAGCCCATCCCTTGCAGGTAGAAAGGCTCCACGAGATGGAATGTTATTCCAGGCTATGTTGCTAGCCAAGGATCTAAACCCTAGCAAGGAAGAACAACCTCAACCTGCTCCTAGCCTGACCTCTAGGAGCCCTGAAGAAGAAGTAGGCCCTTTGAGTGACCCTCTTGAAGCATTTCTGGAGTATAGGAGGAAGAGAGCCCGAGAATACCTGGCCTGGAGAGGAGAGCTTCCAAGGCATGACCCTGAGCTGAACCATGAGAAGAATTGGAGTCCAAGGCCCCGAGATGTGACACTTAGACCGACTCAACCCCGGAGAGCTACACCAGGAGATACTCGGAGGCCTACCTGAAGCTTAAAGAAGAAGGCCCGAGCGGAAAGGAAGAAGGTCCAAGGAGAGAACAGTCCCAAGCCCTAAACCGGCAGTCGGGCCGATCAAATGAGTTCTACGGAGCCGATCACGAAGAACATGACTTATGGACAAGGAACTCGCCCCTGAAGCGGCCCGGAACACGAAGCCCGCAACCGCCGCCCGAAGCAAGCCCGGCGCCCGGCCGGTCAGGCCCACGACCGCCACCATGGCCCAATTGGCCCCAGCAGCCCAATTGTGGCCGAATTGGGGTTTTTGACCTAATTTAGGTCTTTTATTCTGCTTTAAAGACTACAACTATTATTTTATGTTTTATTCCTTTTTAGTAGGCTTATTTAGGGGTTTTATGTTTCTTTTTAGGAGTAGGACTCTTTATTTTGTTATTATTTAGGAAGTAGTGTTTAGGGAGGAGAGCTTGTTCCCTCACCTATATAAGGAGGCCGCCGACCACCCTTGTAACTTACGACTTTTATGAAATAAACCCCCTTTGAAAGAACTTTGTTCTGAAACCCTTGTTGTATCTACATGTTGCGATACTGAAGGTTGACTTATCATCAAGAGCATCCATCTATTGGCGTGGCGTCTTCGACTGGACACTTCTGGTTCCCGGCTGTTATATAGCCGACGGGTCAAAGTACTTATCCGCCCCCGGTTCCCGACGTTTCTACCTCGTTGCACGGTGTCCAACTTGCGGTGGTTAGGGTCGTCTGCCCACGGTTGCAGCGGTTCACATCAAGTGCTCAACCTGAACACTTCACTTAGATGTCGGGCTTTGCCTAGCTTTATTTTCAGCACTTTAAAGAACTTAACATTAACTTGAACAACTCAATTACTTGATTCAACAATTTAGCCACTTGGTCCTAGCTAGTTATAACTTTTTACACAAGGTTTCGAATTGGATTTTCGTCTAATCTCAAGCCACAATCACAAGTGAACAAATATGGAGTGAAAAACATGGGAGAAGCTAGCATTTATCATCTTAGAACGTTGTTATCGAGCTTTGTTATTAACAAGTCAATCAATTCAATTAATTCAAGTTTCAACTACCGATGTGATTTGTGATATGTTCTGACCTAGACTCATTTAATATCAGTTTTGACACGTTGGTTACAGGTTCTAAGTGGAACAGTCTAGACGTCATTGTTCAAAATTGAAGTCAATTTAACATTAAAAGTCAAGAATTGAGCAATTCTATGCTAGAGAAATTTCAAATTTGAACCACAGAATCATAGATAGCAAGCAAGATCAGGCAAATTCTAACATCCTACCCCACACTTAAACGGTTCTGTGTCCTCACAGAACTAATCTAGAGTAGAGAGATACGAAGAACCTGGAAGGTGATGGTCGGTGTAGCGGATGAGCACGAAGAGTCCGGAGTAGAGCGAAGTAGCTACTCAAGTTCCTACAAAACAAAAACAACAAAAAGATCAAAAGGTTACCGGGACAAGTGTCCCGGATCCACACATAATAAAAGTCGAACAAAGAAGGTTAGGGAATTTTAAAAATATTTTGACTCTTTTTTTTTAAGTTTTCAAAAATTTTCTGACCCAACTAAAGTTTTCGCTGAAAAACTGGTGAAGTTTTCGGCGAAAATTTGACCTGACATAGAAAATTAAAACAGACAAAAATAAAAGAAGTCTGATACTTTGGCTCCCCGAAACCGACTCGAATGACGAAAAAGACTGACTCAAATTTTTTTTCAAAAATGGACTCCAGCCGTGGGTTGCCTCCCACGAAGCGCTCTCTTTTAACGTCCTTGAGCCGGACGGTACCTGTTAGGGACCCCAACTTAGGAGTTCCTTGAAGTCAATCGTCTTCTTCAAGGACAGCGGTTGAGTGCCATGTAGCACTCCAGACGGGTGATGCAGCCGGTAGTGCTCTAATAGATCGCGGTTCTGGTTGGATGACCAGTTCTTATCGAATTCTCCTACTCGAGGAGGAAAGAGGTAGTACGGTGCCGCATGGTCAATGAGCTCCATCTTCTCTACAAGTTGACTCGGCGGAAGTGTAGGTGAGGGTATGTCCTCAATCACTATGAGCTCCTCTTCGGCTTCAACTTCGGGATGGATTAGCTTTATGTCTTCATCAACCACCACCGCCAAGGATTCTTCTAGCTCATAATAGTCATGGATAGGATCATCATCTTCTTCTTCGAACAACTCTTGAGCGCCTTTTGTCCTTAACTGCTTTGGTTGCTCGAGCTTGATGTCCGTCGCAAGATGAGCTCGTAGCATTGAAGAGATATTATCCAAGGCAGATTGGGTTCTCGATGAGCATTGTTGATGTTCATGAAGCATCTCTTGGTTATCTCTAGCGCCACTTTGATGCTCTTGTTGGTGTGTCTCTAGGTAACCTTGTAGCATTGAAGAGATTTTATGAAAGAGGGAGTCAAATCTCGTCGTTTGTTGTTGTTGTTGTTGATGTAGCATCTCCTGGTAATCCTCAATATACGGTGCTTCATCGACATACCACTCTTGGTACTGGTCATCCCACCTGTAATCCTGCATAATCAAAACTCAAAAGCACTACCCAGGTAAATCATGGAAATATGGAGGGAAAATAAATGGTAAGGCGGAAAGGTAGAAGAATAATTTGCCAACTCTTCTTTCAAACAATTAGAAGAGTCCCCGGCAACGGCGCCAATTTGATGTTTGCAGTTTTAGCGGTATCAAATAACTAACCTACCGAAGTAGACTAAATCGTATTCTACTCGAGGTCTCTTCTTCTTGTCTACTCAAATATGTTGGCAAATTACTCAGGTTTAAACACAAGTTGCGCGTGGTGTGAGTTCCACGACTTCTAATCTAATAAAGCAGGAAAATAAAAGACAGAAAGATTAAAAGGTTGACTAACAGGACGATAGACGAGCTTAGATTTAGAATCCCCCTTAGATCACCAAGGCAACGGCAATCACAAGACCAACGGTTTTCAATTCTCATTCAATCGGTTTCTATACACCACCATAACTCCTGACCCTTAGGTTTAAGACCGGCAAACGTTTGCTCTATCCGTTCTAGCTACCAAGATTAATTAGTCGCCCAGGTACGGTTGCCTCTCGCAACGACTTAACTTAACTGGTGGAATTACTAACGATTTATGAGTTACTCTTGTAGTGGATTAACCCTAACCGGTTCCTACGAAAGGCACACTCCAATTATAAGGTTAATTGCTTGAATTGATGTTTTAAAGAGAGGCGAGCGTTCACTTCTATCCTCAACTTAACAAGAATCTAAACTAGTGATCAAGGAAGACAAGTTGATGTGCCAATGCAGGAAGCTGTCTGGCGACTAACCCTAGCTTGCATAAACCTAATCTAGGCGATCAACCAGAGAAGAAACATAAACAGTGAAGAACAAAACAACCATGCAAAGAGAAACTGATTGAACTTTGAATCTAATTACCGCCAATTCGTGACCGTTTAAAGCCCTGGGTCACTTAGGGTTCATCTAATCTAAGCTCTACAAGTTCAGCTACTCATAACGATAACAGAAGAATCAAAGGCAACAAAGGAAATCATCATACAGAGGAAGAACAGATAAGAACTGAAAAACATAATTCTGACGACTTCGGCGAAGCTTCGATCTCCTGGATCTTCAACTTTAAGCTCCGAGCTCTCTGAGGTGGAAGGATGGTGTCACGATCTCTCCACGGATCTTCGAAACTCTCTAAACTCTATCTATCGACCCTAAGGTCGTGGCTAATCAGCCAAAATTCGTGTGTATTCAATCTAGCTTCAAAAAGTCTATATATAACCCTAGAAACCCTTTACAAGTTGGAAAATGCTGAATTTTCCTGTCTGGGGAGCTTACACGGCGTGTAAGCTCACAGTGCATTGAGCTTACACGGCATGTAAGCTCCAAAACGCAGCGTTTTGAGTGATGGAACGTTGCAGAAGCGGTTGATCAAATACTACCAAGCTAACAAGAGCTAAGCAGATCGTATTCCAAGGGTCTTCTAAGATTGACTACTTCAAAACTGGCAAAATACTCGAATGCAAGCAAGTTGTGCGTGGTGTGAGTTCCACGACTTCTAATTCTAAGAAATGCAGAGAAATTAAAAATTAAACTAAAGCAGATTGGAAATTATGGTTTGAAAACAGAGATGACAAACGAACTTAGACTTTGAATCCCCCTTCGTTCCCCAGAGCATTGGCAATCAACAGATCAGCGGATTTCGATTCTCGTTCAATCAATTACTAAGACACCACCATAACTCCTTACCCTTAGGTTTAAGATCGGCGAACGTTCGCTCTATCCATTCTAACTACCAAGATTAACTAGCCACCCGAGTACGGTCGCCTCTCACAACGACTTAATTAACTGGTGCAATTACTAATGATTAATGAGTTACTCTTGCAGTGGATTAACCCTAACCGGTTCCTACGAAAGGCACGCTCCAATTATAAGGTTAATTGTTCAATTTGATGTTCTAAAGTAAGGTGAGCGTTCGCTTCTATCCTTAGCTTAACCAGAATCTAATCTAGGTGATCAATCCAGACAAGAAACATGAACAATGAAGAACAAATCAAACATGAAAAAGAACTGATTGAATTTCGAATCTAATCACCGCCGATCCGTGACCGCTTTAAAGCCCTGGGTCACTTAGGGTTCATCTAGTCTAAGCTCTAACGAGTTTAGCTACTCATGATTATTACAAAAGAAACAAAGACAAAGAGAGAGTTCATCATCCAGAGGAAGAACAGAAAAGAATCTGAAAAACCTAATTTAGATGATTCTGACAGACTTCGATCTTCGGTAAATAACACTCCTAGCTCCGATTCGTCGAGGTGGAAGGGATGGCGTCACGATCTCTCTCCGGCTCTTCGAACTCTAACTCTTCGCTCCAGAACTTGAGAGGATTCTCTGAATTCTGATCTCGAAAAGTTGTATTTTGCGAATTATGATATCCTCCTTTTCTTTTTGGCCGCCGGGTTAAGTATTTATACTTAACCCTAATCAACCGGATTTCTTCTAATATTTTTGCCGAAAATAGTGAATTATTTTCGCCGAAAATATGCTTGTGAATGGAAGTCCCGCCGGCTGATTCTCCTGTGATTTTCGTTTCTGTCCGAAAACCCAACGGTTTCGCCGAAAACTTCTTTGGCTGAGCATCAGTGAATTGTTCTTGCATTTTCGCCGAAAACCATAGGCCATTTTCGCCGAAAATGTAAGTGTGAACGGGCAGACTTTTGGTTTGACTTGGTCGGCTCCTTGGATCAATTCCGGTTTGATTGCTCGAGGTTCCAATGCCCTAGACACGTCCTTGGTTACTTTATTTGACGGCAAAAATCTGTGCTAACATAAAAACACTAGAAAACCATCAAATAGACCCGAAACGGGCCAAGGTAACACAAATGGCACGAGATAGGGCAATTGATTGAATATTCGTTATTCTACCCTAAAAACCATGTCTTAAGCAAAGAAATGTCGCTTAAATGAGGCTGATAATCACGTCAAATCGAGTGTCATCAAATACCCCACACTTAAGCTTTTGCTTGTCCTCAATCAAACTGAATAGAAACGCTCATGTTCATAAATGATAAGATCGATTAAATTGGAGCTCAATCAAACACAATGAATTATTAGACCGATCGATCCTAGAACAAGAAACCTAACATGCATACAGATCAGCCAAACTACCTGGTCTCACTAATAAACTGCACACGACAAGTAATTGGCAACCAATTATGAACCAATTTGACCTGACCGACCAGACTCCTTACACAAGATATAAATAGTACAATAGGAACTCTCACTCTCTGTGTTTAAGGACGTGTTTCTGCTCTCGATCATTTTTGTTACCGAATTCTATCATAGGTTTGCATTTCGACCACATCTCCACCACTGTGACAACACGAGTATCTAGTCAAGAAGGACTTCCCTGCTAGGACCGTAATGAAATCTACACTACTCGGGTTTATAATGAGATGGATGATGGGAATGAATGATGATGGCTTTGTGCGGTGTAGCTTTCGACTAACTTCCCTCGAATCTAATCTATGGCTTCCTACCGTCTAACCAAACACGGGTGGAATAATGAATGCTCGTCCTATGATACCCTCAAGCAACCTAGCACTTATTCTTTTTCTTTACACAATCTTTTTTCTTTTCTTTTCTTTTTCTTTTGACTTCGTTCTTCCATTTGTTGGGAGAAGAACGTTTTATTGAACTAGAACTTTGAAACTTTTCTGATTTTTCTTTTCTTACTTTTTTTTTTCAAAATTTTCTTCTTTTCTTACTTTACTTTTTTTTTCTTTTGTGCCGATTTTCTTTTAGTTGCTAGAGGGGTTTACACGTTTGGACATATTAGCTAAGACCACCTGTTTAATGGCTATAGGCAGGTTACCACAAACCGACTTCCAGTAGGTCAATCTAGAACTACAACCATAGGGGATCAACGGGGAATGAAAGAAATGGGAAATGGTTGTAATGTATTATCGAACCGAAAGAACAGGCCAAGCTCAAGGGTCTAAACCTAGTGGATTTTATCGTTTGGTAGGCTATCTGGCTTAGTAGCTGAATCTAGGTGCCCCTATCCTTCTAGAACTCGTGTCATCGTGTGGTCTCGAGTAGGTCTCATGCAAATTCTAACTCATTCAAGTAAACAGAAAACCACTTAGAAAGGATTTAAATTGCAAGTTACGTGCAATGGATCAAAAGCTCACAGTTGGTTTGCTAGTCGGATTCGGTCATTTTCATGCAATCAAGGCTACAAACTACAAGTGTGATTTTTAAAAATTCTGTTCTAACCAGGCAATTTAGCATCAAAGTAAACAAGTTGGTTCTCAAGTTCTAGGTTAAGTAGTCTAAGCATCATTATGAAGGGTTGAACAACAACTTAACATCAAAAATCAAGAACTGAGCCATTCTAATGCTAGAGAGACTGGAATGGAATCACGAGGCACACATAAAACACAATCAAGGGCAATCAAGTTCATGCAAGGTTCTCTAGCATCCTACCCCACACTTAAATCGGACTGTGTCCTCACAGGACTAATTCTAGAGTTCAGAGTGAAGTAGAAGAACCTGGACCGAGATGATTGGTGAAGGGGATGAGCACGGGTCCTCGGAGCGGAGGGAATCTACCCAAGCGAAGCAAAGGATATCTCCCAACTGTCTACAAAACAAAAACAAATAAAACATAAAAAGGAAACCGGGACAAGTGTCCCGGATCCACACAGAAAAAAGTTGGACCGAAATCCGAAAAGAATAAATAAAAAGAAAGGACCAGAAAAGGAATACAACCCGATCACTGCTGGTCAGGTGAGCCGGGAGGTGGAAAGTGGAGGTGCTCGCCGAGCTAACGTTGCCACGCCAGCTGTGCCTCATACCGCCTGTCGGCGCGGCTCATATGTTGCTGCATAATAGTCCATCGCGCCTCTTGAGTGGCATTGTCAGTGATGCGCCACTCCTGCAGTCGCTCGTACAACTCTCCAACATCCGCGGGGTGGTGTCGGGGCTGTTGGGGAGGCGCCTGTTATGGATCGGGAATGTGCGGCTGCGACTGGTGAGCATACCCTGCCTGATGATGAGGCGAGGGTATATAATCTTGGAATTCCGGCGGCGGCTGGGGCTGCTGCTCCTCAGCATCATCGTCTTCCTCCGACTCGACCACAGGCTGGAGTGGAGGATCTGCTGCTACATGGGGGTTGAGGTCGAGTTCTAAGTCGTACTCAACCGCCAAGTCTCCTCCAACGGTCCTAACTCGGTGTCGTGGAATGTTCGGGCCATATTCATGGCTGATGCCGAAGGAGAGGATGAGCTGACCTATGAAGTTACCCCCCAGGAGTCTACGAGGTGGCGTCTTCCTCCTAGTCTTCTAGCGAAAGATGCGTGCCAGCACCCAGCCGGGGTGGAGAGGGTAGCTCTCTCGGATGGCTCGAAGAAGCATAAGCTCCTCCTTGAGGATATGGTGGCGGTCCTTATCTGGAACATATAAAAGTGACCTACGCCAAACCATATGAATAAATTTAAAGAGCGGGTGAGAGAGGGACTTAACTGAGTTGTGCTCCCCAAGGCGATCGCCAGGTACGCTTGTCATGTGGCTCCAGAGCGCGTGGTACTCCTCCTCGTTATCATCTTCGCCCCAACCTAGATGATGATCGTGATAGTGCTCGTAGGGGATGCCGAGATGAGCAGCAAACTCATCATAGGTGAGCTGCCTGTACACCCCACCAAGATAGAAGGTGACAACCTTCTGGCGCTGCTTCCTCTTGTGCTCATCTAGATCACAGGTTGCCCAGAACTCCTGGAGGGCAATGTTTGGGAACTCGGCAGCGATGGTGGTTAGCTCTATGAGACCTGCCGGTGCTAGGGCGTCATGCACATTCCGGTGGTAGTCCTCGTCGTGATCGAAGAGGGACTCCATGGAAAGAGGGCGCACGTCAGCTACACGAATGTGCTCGATCTTCTAGAAGCACTCAAAGTAGAAGTCAGGTAGACGGGCGATAGTGCGATGGTATCCAGCCCGACGGGGTAATGCGGGTGGAGGACCCAGAACGGCGGGTGTGACAGGAGCGGCAGCTCCTGAGTTCGAGGCGCCATCAAGTCGCGCCTTAGTCCTGCGCTCATAAGTGGTGTTCCTAAAACCAGAATGAAACCAGATTAGTCAACTAAAACCCTACCCCACACTTAGTAGAAAAACTCAATTTCACAAAGAAATGAGGGAAACTAAGTGGGGTAAGCAAAGCGGAGTAACCGGTAATCATAGACAGTAAAATACATACTTAGGAACAGCCAGAATCGGATAAGCACAATCAGAGCTCAAAAAGTCAAACCGACATTCAGAAAGTCAACATTATAGCATATTGAACCCTAATCATGGCAAGACTATCACAAGGTGGATAACGATGGTAAAATATGATCTCAAATGGCAAGCACGATAATCTGAACGAGAATGAACACGTACGGCAGCCAAATGATAAAAAACAGTTCATGGTTAAACCGACATTTCGCACAAGTCAACATAACAAAGAATCAATCGTATGCATAGCAACACATGATCAAATGATATGGAAATTAAGCACGGAGCTCCCTAAGCATGCTAGAACAGTTCTATAAGTTCAGCTAACCTAGCTCACACGAAAACAGTCGGCACGCAAATTGAGGCAAACCGAAAAGTCAACCGAAAATAAACCCCGACGAAATTCAGCAATCCATATGTCAAAAGATTCGTATTGAAAAGTTCTACAACTTACCTTGAAGCCTTGACTGCTAAAAATGAACGGGTTGGGAGGAATCGGTGAGAAACTTTGAAAACGAGGGTTTCGGTGAACTGGAGTTGTAGAGCTCCGATTTGGCTGTTCTAGGGCTTGAAAAGATCAGAATGGAGAGGGGAATTGAGCGGCGACGGTCGGTGATGGCGGCGGCGGTGGGAAACGGTGGTGACGACGATTTTAAAGAGGGGTGGCGGCGGCAATTTAAAAAAGAAAAGGGGAAGGGGGTTTTCGGTTTTATGTTCGAAAATGAGATAAGGGAAGAGAGAGGCTGGACCGATTTTTTAAAGTGAAAATTTGGCTGATTTTCAAGGTATTTTCGGCAAAAATAAAGGGGTGTTTTCACCGAAAATAGGAGTTAAAATGGCTCGCCGAAAACACTCAACTTTTTGAACCGAAAAGATAAAACAGGAGACCGGGTTCGAAAATTCTAAAACGATTTTGCCGAAAATAGGGTTTAATTTTCGCCGAAAATTTTGAACTGTTCGGGTTAAAATATTTTGCAAATCCAGCCAACTTCAGAAAATCAAAGTTAAATCCACAAAAATTGGAACGACCTCAATCAACTTGCAACCGACACTACGAGACGCAGACTCTACACGAAAAAATAAGAAAACAAACAAACAGACAATTTTGGCTCCCCCAAACCGACTCTAAAATACCAAGTTCGACAATAATTAAAAACAGACTCCAGCCGTAGGTTGCCTCCCACGAAGCGCTCTTTTATTAACGTCCTTGAGCTGGACGATACCTGGACGGTATTAGGAGACATCCCAACTTAGATTCTCCTTAACGCTCGCGTCGGAGTTCATGAAGTACAGCTTCGGGACTTCTCTGGTAAGCGTGAATCTCTTCCCGTTCGCATGCAGCAGCTTGGTACGTCCATCGGGAAGATGATCGACGAACTTGAACGGTCCGAACAGTTCTCTGGAGAGGTCATCCTTCTTGAGTGTTACGATGTAAGGAATGAGGACTGTCGGCTTCTTCTTTTATTTTATCTTCGGCTTGGTATCACCAGGATCGAGAATCGTCAGTATTTCCTTAGGAGATGCTTTCGGCTTCTCCTTCCATACTTGTTCCGGCGCCGGTTTCTCGGAACTAATTGGTGGTGCAGCTGACTCGGTGGAAGACGGCGGAATTTTTGGCCTCCAGACCATTTGGGTCTTCGTCTTCTTGTTCTTTCCCCGAGGTCTGCTCGGTTTTGTGCTTGGTGGCTTAGAAGAGGCTTGCAGTTCCTTCTTCTTCTTGAGCGGCTTCTAAACCGAAGTTTCTGGCTTCTTCTTAAGAACCTGGTCAATACCTGCAGCAACAACTGATCTAGAGACACTGGAAGAAGCATTAGTAACGGAGTTGACCGGAGTCAACTCCACAGTTTCAACAGCTAGGCAGTGAGATTCTTCATTCTTAGAGTCATATTTCATGCCATCTTTAAGACGGAACATTTTCGTTTCTTTACCGACTCTTAGAGTTAAACAGCCATTTGGAACGTTAATATTCATTCCAGTAGTAGCCATGAAAGGTCGACCTATGAGAATGGTAGAATCATCTGTAGTAGTATCCATAATCACATAGTCAGCTAAGAACGTGAACGGACCACATTTAGTAACAACGTCTTTAATCTCTCCCTTAGGGGTTTTAAGTGATCTATCAGCAAAGACAAGTTGCATACTAGGCGGTTCAAGTTCTCCTAGGTTTAACTTTTCAAACAGGCTCATAGGCATGACATTAACAGACGCTCCTAGATCAACTAAACAACGTTCAATCTCAACATCATTGATGACCAAAGGCAAAGTAAAAGAACCAGGATCAGATAACTTAGCTGGATATGGAGAGGCAGGTTTCTTAATATGAATGTCAGGATATCCTTCCTTGTTCCCCTTCATGCCAGTCTCGATCCTTGCATTTGGCAGCAATGCTCTTGGAAAAGGAGGTTTCACGACGTACGGTGCAAGAGGAGGATCATCCTCCTTAGGCGCCGGTTCCTATTTTTCTTCTTCCTCCAGAGTTTCAGCGATCCTGCGTAAGACAGAACAAGCATCAGCAATTAAGTTTGGGAGTTTTCGAGCGGTTACCATCTTGGCTTGCTCCTTTCTCGGATTCGGCTCTGTTTGGCTTGGAAGTTGGCCAAATGGTCGACCAGATGCTAGCATGCTCGAGATGTTGTTCACGGCTTGCTCAATTCTTTGTCCAGATGCTATCTGTTCTTGATTGAGAAGAGCTTGAGCCTTGAACTGACTGTCATGATCATCGAGTCTTGTGATGATCTGGCTGAGCTACTTATCCAGGTCACTGACATTGTTCTCTCTTTGATGATGCTGCCCTGGATAGGTATTGTTAAGATATTGATTATGGCGATTGCCAGGAGCAGTTCCATAATTACCCAAAATACGATGCGGCGGCTGGTAGACACCTGCCGGCGGATGGTTAGGCTTCGGATCCTGAGCTGGACCAGCCGGGCGGTTATTCTGGTTCTGGTTATGGTTGGCGCCAGCATTGTAGGGAGGTCTGTCTTGATAGTTCCCTTGCTGTCTGAAGTTACGGTAGCCAGCATAACCATTCTGATTATTAATGAAGCCTTGTTGAATGAAATTTACCTCTTAGGCAGACCAGACTTCTGCCTTACCAAAATTCTGACAACGACCTCCGTTATGTGCGCAAGCTCCACTCGCAATCGGCAACGTAGACAGAGACTGCCGGCGGCTTGATCGGTGTGGTAGACTTCTTCAAATGCTTCTCTACCTCTGCTTTGATTGTAGCTTCGAGATCTAGCTTGCTCCTTGATCCTTCAGATTGTCATTCCCAGTTCCTTGACTTGGAAGCACAGTTTGCGAAGTGAAGAAGAGCAGCTTCAGGTGTTAGTGCAGTGCAATCCCCTTCAGCTAGAGAATTGACCCACTTGGCGGATTCTTCTCGAAGTTCTCGAGAAAAGATTTCAGCTAACTGCCTCTGCTCGAATCCATGATGAGGGCAGGTGTAGAGAAGTTCTTGGAATCAATTCCAAGTATCATGTAAGCTTTCTCCTTCTTTCTGGAAGAATCTAGCGATGCTGTCCTTGATGGCGGTTGTTCTGGCCGGAGGGAAGTATTCTTCAACGAAGTCCTGAGCCAGAGTATCCCAATCAGTGTAATAGCCAGGTGGTTTGCCAGTAAGCCACCTCTTAGCAGGGCCTTTCAAAGAGAACGGGAAAGCTCTCAGACAAAGAGTGTTTTTGTCGAGGTTTCCGCTCTTGAAAGTGCTGCAGAGATCAAGGAAGTCTGCAAGATGAGTGCACGGATTGTTTAGGGGCCTGCCTTCAAACTATAAATCACTAGAGATCATAGTCAAGAATGGAATCTTGATCTCATAGTCAGGATCTCCTTCAATGCGCGGAACGGCAATGGCAGATCGAACGCTAGTCGCGCTCAGCTTGTTATAGTCTGCTAGACTCTTCTGTGCAGGTGGTGGCGGCGGCGGTTGATCGCCATTTGGTGGTGGTGGTGGTAATATATCATCCATGGTGGGAGATGGAGGAGGTGAGAGTGACTCGGTGTATGAAGCGGATGAAGATGACGGTACAGGTGAAGATGGAGATGAGGAACTCTCCTTCAGTTCCTCGATCTTGATCGGAGTGATGAATGGATTGGATCTGCCTTTCTTCAGAATCTGTGATCGTAGAGGTGGAGCAGAACTGCCTGGTCTCTCTGCACTCTTAGCCTGTTCGGTTTGAGAGCGAGTCCAAGGACGGTGAGGCATACACCTGTAAACCTACAGATAACAAAGACAAACAAAACCAGTGTAAAATCGAAGTGGATGGAAGATGAAAGATGGAAAGTAGAAGAATAAATTGCCAGTTCTTCTTTCGAACAATCAAAAGAAGTCCCCGGCAACGGCGCCAATTTGATGGAACGCTGCAGAAGCGGTTGATCAAATACTACCAAGCTAACAAGAGCTAAGCAGATCGTATTCCAAGGGTCTTCTAAGATTGACTACTTCAAAACTGGCAAAATACTCGAATGCAAGCAAGTTGTGCGTGGTGTGAGTTCCAAGACTTCTAATTCTAAGAAATGCAGAGAAATTAAAAATTAAACTAAAGCAGATTGGAAATTAGGGTTTGAAAACAGAGATGACAAACGAACTTAGACTTTGAATCCCCCTTCGTTCCCCAGAGCATTGACAATCAACAGATCAGCGGATTTCGATTCTCGTTCAATCAATTACTAAGACACCACCATAACTCCTTACCCTTAGGTTTAAGACCGGCGAACGTTCGCTCTATCCGTTCTAACTACCAAGATTAACTAGCCGCCCGGGTACGGTCGCCTCTCACAACGACTTAATTAATTGGTGCAATTACTAATGATTAATGAGTTACTCTTGCAGTGGATTAACCCTAACCGGTTCCAATTATAAACCGGTTAATTGTTCAATTTGATGTTCTAAAGTAAGGCGAGCGTTCGCTTCTATCCTTAGCTTAACCAGAATCTAATCTAGGTGATCAATCCAGACAAGAAACATGAACAATGAAGAACAAATCAAACATGAAAAAGAACTGATTGAATTTCGAATCTAATCACCGCCGATCCGTGACCGCTTTAAAGCCCTGGGTCACTTAAGGTTCATCTAGTCTAAGCTCTAACGAGTTTAGCTACTCATGATTATTACAAAAGAAACAAAGACAAAGAGAGAGTTCATCATCCAGAGGAAGAACAGAAAAGAATCTGAAAAACCTAATTTAGACTATTCTGACAGACTTCGATCTTCGGTAAATAACACTCCTAGCTCCGATTCGTCGAGGTGGAAGGGATGGCGTCACGATCTCTCTCCGGCTCTTTGAACTCTAACTCTTCGCTCCAGAACTTGAGAGGATTCTTTGAATTCTGATCTCAAAAAGTTGTATTTTGCGAATTATGATATCCTCCTTTTCTTTTGGGCCGCCGGGTTAAGTATTTATACTTAACCCTAATCAACCGGATTTCTTCTAATATTTTCGCCGAAAATATGCTTGTGAATGGAAGTCCCGCCGGCTGATTCTCCTGTGTGATGACACTCGATTTGACGTGATTATCAGCCTCATTTAAGCGACATTTCTTTGCTTAAGACATGGTTTTTAGGGTAGAATAACGAATATTCAATCAATTGCCCTATCTTGTGCCATTTGTGTTACCTTGGCCCTTTTCGGGTCTATTTGATGGTTTTCTAGTGTTTTTGCGTAAGCACAGGTTTGCCGTCAAATAAAGTAGCCATGGACGTGTCTAAAGCATAGGAACATCGAGGAACTGAACCGGAATCGATCAAAGGAGCCAATCAAAGTCAAACCGAAAATCTGCCCATTCACACTTACACATTCGGCGAAAACAAACCCACATCTTCGGCGAAAAGAGCCCAGGGTTTTCGGCGAAAATGCAAGGGAAAATCACTGGCGCCAACAGAAGGTATTTTCGGCGAAATTAATTAACTCTTCGATCCGAAAATAGAGTACAGAGAAATCAGCCGGCGGTGTCTTCAATTGCAAGAATATTTTCGGCGAAAATACTTCATTATTTTTGGCGAAAATCCCTTCCAAATCCGGCGCTGTATTGGAAACCCTAAAACGTACCTATTTAAAGAAGCAGCCGACAGCAGAAAAGAAAAAAAAACACATCAATCAAATCATTCTTCATATTTTCACAAATCAGACTTTTGAGAGTCAGCCGACTCTAGGGTCGATAGATAGAGTTTAGAGAGTTTCAAGATCCGTGGAGAGATCGTGACGCCATCCTTCCACATTGGAGAACTCGGAGCTTAAAGTTGAAGATCCAGGAGATTGAAGCTTCGCGGGAGTCGTCAGAATTAGGTTTTTCAGTTCTTATCTGTTCTTCCTCTGTATGATGATCTTCATTGTTGCCTTTGATTCTCTTGTATCTGATATGAGTAACTGAACTTGTAGAGCTTAGATTAGATGAACCCTAAGTGACCCAGGGCTTTAAAGCGGTCACGGATTGGTGGTGATTAGATTCGAAATTCAATCAATTTCTCTTTGCATGTTTGATTCGTTCTTCATTGTTCATGTTTCTTGTCTGGATTGATCCCCTAGATTAGATTCTTGTTAAGCTAAGGATAGAAGTGAACGCTCGCCTTACTTTAGAACATCGAATTGAGCAATTAACCTTTTAATTGGAGCGTGCCTTTCGTAGGAACCGGTTAGGGTTAATCCACTGCAAGAGTAATTCATAAATCACTAGTAATTGCACCAGTTAATTAAGTCGTTGCGAGAGGCGACCGTACCCGGGCGGCTAGTTAATCTTGGTAGTTAGAACGTATAGAGCGAACGTTCGCCGGTCTTAAACCTAAGGGTAAGGAGTTATGGTGGTGTCTTAGAAATTGATTGAATTAGAATTGAAAATCGCTGATCTTGTGATTGCCGTTGCTCTGGTGATCTAAGGGGGATTCGAAATCTAAGTTCGTCTATCTTCCCATTAGTCAATCTTTTAATCTTTCTGTCTTTTGTTTTCCTTTGCTTAATAGATTAGAAGTCGTGGAACTCACACCACGCACAACGTGTTTTAACCTGAGTAATTTGTCAGCTTCTTCAAAGTAGCCGATTAGAAGAAACCCCTGGAATACGATCTGCTATACGCTTTTTCTTAGCATTAGTAGTTATTTGGTTGAACGCATCACAACGACACGTTCACCAAATTGGCGCCGTTGCCGGGGACTCTTCTAATTGTTTGAAAGAAGAGTTGGCAAATTATTCTTCTACCTTTCCGCCTTACCATTTATTTTCCCTCCATATTTCCATGATTTACCTGGGTAGTGCTTTTGAGTTTTGATTATGCAGGATTACAGGTGGGATGACCAGTACCAAGAGTGGCGCGTCGATGGAGCACCGAATATTGAGGATTACCAAGAGATGCTACATCAACAGCAACAACAAATGGCGAGATTTGACTCCCTCTTTGATAAAATCTCTTTAATGCTACAAGGTTACCAAGAGACACACCAACAAGAGCATCAAAGTGGCGCTAGAGATAACCAAGAGATGCTTCATGAACATCAACAATGCTCGTCAAGAACCCAATCTGCCTTGGATAATATCTCTTCAATGCTACAAGCTCATCTCGTGACGGACATCAAGCTCGAGCAACCAAAGCAGCTAATGACAGAAGACGCTCAAGAGCTGTTCGAAGAAGAAGATGATGATCCTATCCATGACTATTATGAGCTAGAAGAATCCTTGGCGGTGGTGGTTGATGAAGACATGAAGCCAATCCATCCTGAAGTTGAAGCCGAAGAAGAGCACATAGAGATTGAGGAGATACCCTTACCTACACTTCCGCCGAGTCAACTTGTAGAGAAGATGGAGCTCATTGACCATGTCGCGCCGTACTACCTCTTTCCTCATCGAGTAGGAGAATTCGAGAAGAACTGGTCATCCAACCAGAACCACGATCTACTGGAACACTACCGGTTACATTACCCTGCTGGAGTGCTACATGGCACTCAACCGCACACCTTGAAGAAGATGATTGACTTCAAGGAACTTCTAAGTTGGGGTCCATAACAGGAATCGTCCGGCTCAAGGACGTTAAAAGAGAGCGCTTCGTGGGAGGCAACCCACGGCTGGAGTCCGTTTTTGAATTTTTGAGTCAGTCTTTTTTTCGTCGTTCGAGTCAGGTTCGGGGGAGCCAAAGTGTCAGTTTAATTTCCTTTCGTTTTGATTCGTTTCGGTTGGGTTTTGAAAAAAAAAAGTATTTTCGGTGAAAAATAATAAATTTCTATCCGAAAACTGCAAACAGTGAACTTCTCATTATTTTTGCCAGTTTTTGAAGATATTTTCCGCGAAAATATTATGAAATTTTCGCCGAAAATTTGTTTTGTTTTGAAAATCAGATTCCTTTTTTCGGTCCGATTCTAACGCATGCTTGATCGTCCAAATCGGAGCTCTGTAGCTCCAGTTATGCCCGAAACAAGTTTTTCACGTTTTTAGCCAACTTCGTCGCTTTCCGTCCATTTTCTTGAGTCGTGTCTAAAAGGTTAGTTGTTGGGTTTTCAATTTCGAATCTTTTGACATATTGATTGTTGAATTTCGACGAGTTTAATACCGGTCTACCTCGTTTTGCGTGTCTGCTATTTCGGTGTGATTTTTTCTGAACTAATTGAGCTTGGATGATCTAGATTGCTCTAGGAGTGTCGTGCCGTGAATTTGAAAAAAAAAAAGAGTCAAAATATTTTCAAAATTCCCCTTAACCTTCTTTGTTCGACTTTTATTCTGTGTGGATCCGGGACACTTGTCCCGGTATCCTTTTGATCTTTTTGTTGTTTTTGTTTTGTAGGATCTTGAGTAGCTACTCCGCTCTGCTTCGGACGCTCCGTGTTCATCCCCTACACCGACCATCACCGTCACAGGTTCTTCATATCTCTCTACTCTAGTTTAGTTCTGTGAGGACATAGAACCGTTTAAGTGTGGGGTAGGAGTCTAGGATTATGCATGATCTTGCTTGCTATCTATGATTCTATGGTTCAAATTTGAAAACTCTCTAGCATAGAATTGCTCAATTCTTGACTTGTGATGTTAAATTAACTTTAATTTTGAACAATGACGTCTAGACTGTTCCACTTAGAACCTGTAACTAACGTGTTGGCACTGATATTAAATAAGTCTAGGTCAGAACAGATCACAAATCACTTCGGTAGTTGAAACTTTAATTAATTGAATTGATTGATTTGTTAATAACAAAGCTCGATAACACCGTTCTAAGATGATAAATGCTAGCTTCTTCCATGTTTTTCACTCCATATTTGTTCACCTGTGATTGTGGCTAGAGATTAGACAGAAATCCAATTCGAAATCTTGTGTAAAAAGTTATAACTAGCTAGGATCAAATGGCTAAATTGTTAAATCAAGTAATCAAGTTGTGCTAATCAATGTTAAGTTCTTTAAAGTGCTGAAAATAAATCTAGGCAAGCCCGACACCTAAGTGAAGTGTTCGGGTTGAGCACTAGCAAAAAGGCACGAATACTGTGAGCTAGGCAGGTCCAACACCTAAGTGAAGTGTTTGGTATCGAGCACTAGTATGCAGTAAATAAATTAAAGAAAGTTTGAATCTTGAAAGAAATTGGTGTTTAAATCGGTCCTAGCTAGAACGTGTAACGTACAGATCTAGAAGCGGATGAAGTCGAGTTGATAGCCACGTCACTTTTCCTGCCTCCGCGTCCACATCATGGCCAGAGCTTAAAGTCGTTTTGATTAGAATTGGTGTTATCGTAGTCGGTTAATTATGATTAATTGTTTTGCTGAGAAACAATCTGTGTTAAAACTACTACTTGAAGTGTGCAGAAATTAGTGAGATCGAAAACTTGTTTGGTTGATGTTCTTGCATGTGTAGGTCACTCTTTCTACGTGGAACAGTCTAAACCAAATTGTTAGAATTGAATCTCGGTTTAATCTCGTGTCATTTGTGATTCTGAGTGTGTTCTAGTTCAGTTTGCTTGAGGACAAGCAAAAGCTTAAGTGTGGGGTATTTGATGACACTCGATTTGACGTGATTATCAGCCTCATTTAAGCGACATTTCTTTGCTTAAGACATGGTTTTTAGGGTAGAATAACGAATATTCAATCAATTGCCCTATCTCGTGCCATTTGTGTTACCTTGGCCCTTTTCGGGTCTATTTGATGGTTTTCTAGTGTTTTTGCGTAAGCACAGGTTTGCCGTCAAATAAAGTAGCCATGGACGTGTCTAAAGCATAGGAACATCGAGGAACTGAACCAGAAACGATCAAAGGAGCCAATCAAAGTCAAACCGAAAATCTGCCCATTCACACTTACACATTCGGCGAAAACAAACCCATATCTTTGGCGAAAAGAGCCCAGGGTTTTCGGCAAAAATGCAAGGGAAAATCACTGGCGCCAACAAAGGTATTTTCGGCGAAATTAATTAACTCTTCAATCCGAAAATAGAGTACAGAGAAATCAGCCGGCGGTGTCTTCAATTGCAAGAATATTTTTGGCAAAAATACTTCATTATTTTCAGCGGAAATCCCTTCCAAATCCGGCGCTGTATTGGAAACCCTAAAACGTACCTATTTAAAGAAGCAGCCAGCAGCAGAAAAGAAAAAAAAAACACATCAATCAAATCATTCTTCATATTTTCACAAATCAGACTTTTGAGAGTCAGCCGACTCTAGGGTCGATAGATAGAGTTTAGAGAGTTGAAAGATCCGTGGAGAGATCGTGACGCCATCCTTCAACATCAGAGAACTCGGAGCTTAAAGTTGAAGATCCAGGAGATTGAAGCTTCGCGGGAGTCGTCAGAATTAGGTTTTTCAGTTCTTATCTGTTCTTCCTCTGTATGATGATCTTCATTGTTGCCTTTGATTCTCTTGTATCTGATATGAGTAACTGAACTTGTAGAGCTTAGATTAGATGAACCCTAAGTGACCCAGGGCTTTAAAGCGGTCACGGATTGGCGGTGATTAGATTCGAAATTCAATCAGTTTCTCTTTGCATGTTTGATTCGTTCTTCATTGTTCATGTTTCTTGTCTGGATTGATCCCCTAGATTAGATTCTTATTAAGCTAAGGATAGAAGCGAACGCTCGCCTTACTTTAGAACATCGAATTGAGCAATTAACCTCATAATTGGAGCGTGCCTTTCGTAGGAACCGGTTAGGGTTAATCCACTGCAAGAGTAATTCATAAATCACTAGTAATTGCACCAGTTAATTAAGTCGTTGCGAGAGGCGACCGTACCCGGCGGCTAGTTAATCTTGGTAGTTAGAACGGATAGAGCGAACGTTCGCTGGTCTTAAACCTAAGGGTAAGGAGTTATGGTGGTGTCTTAGAAATTGATTGAATTAGAATTGAAAATCGCTGATCTTGTGATTGCCGTTGCTCTGGTGATCTAAGGGGATTCGAAATCTAAGTTCGTCTATCTTCCCGTTAGTCAATCTTTTAATCTTTCTATCTTTTGTTTTCCTTTGCTTAATAGATTAGAAGTCATGGAACTCACACCACGCACAACGTGTTTTAACCTGAGTAATTTGCCAGCTTCTTCAAAGTAGTCGATTAGAAGAAACCCCTGGAATACGATCTGTTATACGCTTTTTCTTAGCATTAGTAGTTATTTGGTTGAACGCATCACAACGACACGTTCACCACTGTGATTTTTGTTTCGGTCCGAAAACCCAACGGTTTCGCCGAAAACTTCTTTGGCTGAGCATCAGTGAATTGTTCTTGCATTTTCGCCGAAAACCATAGGCCATTTTCGCCGAAAATGTAAGTGTGAACAGGCAGACTTTTGGTTTGACTTGATCGGCTCCTTGGATCTATTTCGGTTTGATTCCTCGAGGTTCCAATGCCTTAGACACGTCCTTGGTTACTTTATTTGACGGCAAAAACCTGTGCTAACATAAAAACACTAGAAAACCATCAAATAGACCCGAAACGGGCCAAGGTAACACAAATGGCACGAGATAGGGCAATCGATTGAATATTCGTTATTCTACCCTAAAAACCATGTCTTAAGCAAAGAAATGTCGCTTAAATGAGGCTGATAATCACGTCAAATCGAGTGTCATCATTGAGCTATGTAGCACTCCGACTTGTTTCGATCATTCCCGCTCCGTTTGAACTCCGATTTGGTCTCCGTTTGAAGCGCTGGACTCGTGAGAGAGTCCTCTATAATGTGGTAACCTGGGGCTCAACATAAAAACTCATAAAAAGGGTAAAAATAGCCAAGAAATGGACAATGTACGCACTAGGAGCCGATAATCACAAAGTTACGACAAATGCACCAAATATTCATCAAAATGGCATCAAAGGGTATGAAATGTTGCTTAAATGGGGCTGATAATCACGTCAAATCGAGTGTCATCAGAACTTTTGGACCGAAAACCACAGAAGAAAAGCAGCCGGCGATCAGTCATTTTACAAAGATATTTTTGCCGAAAATCTCTTCACATTTTCGGCGAAAATATCAGTTAAAAACCGGCGGTATTAGGGTTAAGTATAAATACTTAACCGGCGGCCCAAATCAGGAGATATTTTTGCAGAATCATAATTTCCAACTAATACCGATTACTTCAGAATTCTCTCAAGTTCTGGAGCAGAGTTAGAGTCCGAAGAGCCGGGAAGAGATCGTGACGCCATCCCTTCCATCTCGAAGACTCGGAGCTAGGATTGCAGTTTACCGGAAGATCAAAGTTCTGCCGGAGTCGTCTCAATTAGGTTTTTCAGATCCTTTTCTGTTCTTCCTCTATATGATGAACTCTATCTTTGTCTTTGATTCTTTTGTGAAAAACATGAGTAGCTAAACTCTTGGAGCTTAGACTAGATGAACCCTAAGTGACCCAGGGCTTTAAAGCAGTCACGGATCGGCGGTGATTAGATTGAAGTTCAATCAGTTTCTCTTTCATGTTTGATTTGTTCTTCATTGTTCATGTTTCTTGTCTGGATTGATCACCTACATTAGATTCTTGTTAAGCTAAGGATAGAAGCGAACGCTCGCCTTACTTTAAAACATCAAATTGAACAATTAACCTTATAATTGGAGTGTGCCTTTCGTAGGAACCGATTAGGGTTAATCCACTGCAAGAGTAACTCATAAATCGTTAGTAATTCCACCAGTTAAGTTAAGTCATTGCGAGAGGCGACCGTACCCGGGTGGCTAATTAATCTTGGTAGCTAGAACGGATAGAGCGAACGTTCGCCGGTCTTAAACCTAAGGGTCAAGAGTTATGGTGGTGTCTTAGAAATTGATTGAATGAGAATTGAAATCCGCTGATCTGTTGATTGCCTATGCTCTGGTGAACGAAGGGGGATTCAAAGTCTAAGTTCGTCTGTCATCTCTGTTTTCAACCCTAATTTCCAATTTGTTTTCAGTTTCATTTTTTAAGTTCCCTGCATTTCTTAGGATTAGAAGTCGTGGAACTCACACCACGCACGAAGTGTTTAACCTGAGTAATTTGCCAGCTTATTTGAGTAATCAATCATTAGAAGACCCGTGGAGTACGATCTACCCTAGCTTTCCTAGCTTAGTAGTATTTGATTGAACCTGCACAACGACGAGGTTCATCAAATTGGCGCCATTGCCGGGGACTTCTTTTGATTGTTCGAAAGAAGAACTGGCATTTTATTCTTCTATTTTCCATCTTTCATCTTTCCATCCACTTCAATTTTACACTGGTTTTGTTTGTTCCTGTTGTTTGTAGATTGCTCATAGGTGTATGCATCGCCGCCCTTGGACTCGCTCTCAAACCGACAAGGCTAAGAGCATAGAGAGACCAGGCAGTTCTGCTCCACCTCGACAATCACAGATTCCAAGGAGAAGCAGAACCAATCCACCTCCATCCGTCACTCCGATCAAGATCCTCATCTCCAACTGAAGGAGAGTTCCTCATCTCCATCTTCACCGTCATCTTCATCCATTTCATACACTGAGTCACTTTCACCTCCTCCATCTCCTACTATGGATGATCAGTTACCACCACCACCACCACCAGGTGGAAATCCACCACCACCACCTGCACAGAAGAGTCTAGCTGACTACAACAAGCCGAGCGAGACTAGCGTTCGATCTGCCATTACCGTGCCGCGCGTTGAAGGAGATCCTGATTATGAGATCAAGATTCCATTCTTGACTATAATCTCTAGGGATCTACATTTTGAAGGCAGGCCACTAGACAATCCGTGTACAAATCTGACAGACTTCCTTGATCTCTGCAGCACTTTCAAGAACAGAAACCTCGACAAGAACACTCTTTGCTTGAGAGCTTTCCCGTTCTCTCTGAAAGGCGCTGCTAAGAGGAGGCTTACTGGCAAACCACCTGGATATTACACTGATTGGGATACTCTGGCTCAGGACTTCGTTGAAAAGTACTTCCCTCCTACCAGAACAACAGCCATCAAGGACAGCATCGCCAGATTCTCCCAGAAAGAAGGAGAAAGCTTATATGATACTTGGAATCGATTCCAAGAACTTCTCTACAACTATCCTCATCACGGATTCCAGCAGAGGCAGTTAGCTAAAATCTTTGCTCGAGGTCTTCGAGAAGAATCTGCCAAGTGGGTCAATTCTCTAGCTGAAGGGGATTGCACTACACTCACACCTGAAGCTGCTTTTCTTCACTTCGCAAACTGTGCTTCCAAGTCGAGGAACTGGGAACGACAATCTGAAGGATCAAGGAGCAAGTTCGATCTCGAAGCTACTATCAAGGTAGAAGTAGAGAAGCATCTGAAGAAGTTTTCTACACCAATCAAACCGTCGGCAACTTCTGTCTATGTTGCTGATTGCGAATGGTGTGGAGCTTGTGCGCATAATGGAGGCCGATGCCAGAATTTTGGTAAGACAGAAGTCTGGTCCGCCGAAGAGGTAAATTTCGTTCAACAAGGCTTCGTTAGCAATCAAAATGGCTATGCTGGCTACCGCAACTTTAAGCAATAAGGGAACTATCAAGACAGACCTCCCTACAATGCTGGCGCCAACCATAACCAGAACCAGAATAACCGCCCAGCTGGTCCAGCTCAGGATCAGAAGCCTAACCATCCGCCAGGAGGTGTCTATCAGCCGCCACACCGTAACTCGGGTAACTATGGAACTCCTCTTGGCAATCGCCAGAATCAATATTTGAATAACACATATCCAGGGCAGCAACATCAGAGAGAGAACAATGTCAGTGACCTGGACAAGAAGTTTAGTCAGATCATTACCAGACTTGATGATCATGACAGTCAGTTCAAAGCTCAAGCTCTTCTCAATCAAGAACAGATCGCATCCGCTCAAAGAATTGAGCAAGCTGTCAACCACATCTCGAGCATGCTAGCATCTGGTCGACCATTTGGCCAACTTCCAAGCCAGACAGTGCCGAATCTGAGAAAGGAGCAAGCCAAGATGGTAACTGTTCAAAAGTTTACAAGCTTATCTGCTGATGCTTCTTCTGTTTTACGTAGGATCACTGAATCTCCAGAGAAGAAGGAAGCACAGGAAGTGGTGCCTAAGGAGAACAATCCTCCTCTTGCACCATACTATGTGAAGCCTCCTTTTCCAAGAGCATTGCTGCCAAACGCAAGGATCGAGACTGGCATGAAGGGGAATAAAGAAGGATACCCTGATGCTCATAGCAAGAAACCTTCCTCTCCATATCCAGCTAAGTGTTCTGATCCTGTCTCTTTCACTCTACCTCTTGTCATTAATGATGTTGAGATAGAACGTTGTTTGGTTGATCTTGGTGCGTCTGTTAATGTTATGCCTATGAGCTTATTTGAAAAATTGAATCTAGGAGAACTTGAACAAACTAGCATGCAACTAGTCTTCGCTGATAGATCATTGAAAACCCCTAGGGGAGAAATCAAAGACGTTGTTACTAAATGTGGTCCTTTCACTTTCTTAGCTAACTTCGTGATCATAGACACTAGTAAGGATGATTCTACCATTCTTATAGGACGACCCTTCATGGCTACTACTGGAATGCAAATTAACGTTCCAAATGGTTCTTTAACTTTGAGGGTTGGTAGGGAAACGATAACATTCCGCCTTAAAGACGGAATGAAATATACCCCTTTGAATGAAGAATCTCATTGCTTAGCTGTTGAAACTGTGGAGTTGACTCCGGTCAACTCCGTCACTGACGTCTCTTCTAGTGTTCCTAGCTCAATTGTTACTGAGGTGCTGAGCAGATTACCAAGCAGAAGCCAAAATCTACTATTCAGAAGCCGCCAAAGAAGAAGGAACTGAAAACCTCTTCTTCACCGCTAAGCAAGAAACCTAGCAGGCCCCGGGGGAAGAACAAGAAGACGAAGACTCAAATGGTCTAGAGACCAGTTGTGCCCCCAACTTCATCCGAGCCAGCTGCACCACCAATTCGTTCCGAGCTACCGGCGCCCGGAACAAGTACTGAAGGAGAAGCCGAAAGCATCTCCTAAAGAAGCTTCAAAGATTATGGATCCTGGTGATGCAAAGTCGAAGGTTAAGGAGAAGATGAAGCCGACAGTCCTCATTCCTTCCATCGTAACACTCATGAAGGATGAACTCTCAAGAGAACTGTTCACACTCTTCAAGATCACTGAGCACCTTCCCGACGGACATACCAAGCTCTTACACGCTAACAGGAAGAAATTTATGCTTCACGGAGATACCCCGAAGCTCTACTTCATGAACTCCGATGCTAGCATTAAGGAGAACCTGAGTTGGGATGTCTCCTAATACCGTCCAGATATCGTCCAGCTCAAGGACGTTAATCTAGAGCGCTTCGTGGGAGGCAACCCACGGCTGGAGTCAGTTTTTCATTTGTGTCAACTTTAGTGTTCTAGAGTCGGTTTGGGGGGCCAAAAGTGTCAGTTTGTTTGATTTATTATTTTTCGTGTGTAGTCTGTGTGTCATATTGTCTTTCGCAAGTTGTTTGAGGTTGTTCCGATATTTGTGGATTTAACTGTGATTTTCTGAAGTTTGCCAGGATTGCGAAAATACTTTCAATCGTACAGGTCAAAATTTTTGGTGAAAATAACCCATGTTTTCGGCGAAAATGCCCTTTGAAATCCCACTGTGTTTTCAGACGTTTTTTAACTAGAGTTTTCGGCGAAAACTCCTTGTAGTTTTCGGCAAAAATATTTTTGAAAATCGGCAGTACTTTTTAACTGATATTTTTGGCGAAAACTTGCACTTATTTTCGCTGAAAATCTGAGTGAAAATCAACAATTCCTCATTTTAAAAATCCGGTCACCTCTTCTCTCCCTCCTCATTTCTTATTTTCGAAAATCTTCAAAACCTCCCCTTTTGTTAAAAACTCAAACCGCCGCCGCCTTTCTTCCATCGCCGCCGTCTGACAAGCCGTCGTCGCCGCCGCATGTCTCCCCTCCCTTTTCCGAACATTTTGAGACGTAGATCGTCCGAATCGGAGCTCTAGAGCTCCCGTTCAGCCAAAACCTAGAATTTTTTATTGTTCTCCGATTCCTCTTTCTCCGTTCATTTTCAGCACCCATGGCTTCAAGGTAAAATGTAGAACTTTTCATTACGAATCTTTTGACATGTTGAATGCTAAATTTCGTCGTGGTTGACTTTCGGTTGACTTTTCAATTTACCTCGATTTGCGTGCCGTCTGATTTCATGTGAACTAGGTTAGCTGAACTCTTGGACTGATCTAGCATGATTAGGGAGTATTGTGCTTAATTTTAATATCGTTTGATCATGTGTTGCTATAAATAAGATCGATTCTTTGTGGTATTGACTTTTGAGAAATGTGGTTTGACCATGAACTGTTTATCCTCGTTTGGCTGCCTGATGTGCTCAATTACGTTCATATTATTGTGTTTACCATCTGAGATCATATTATACCGTCATTTTTCGCTTTGTGCTAATATTGCCATGATTAGGGTTCAATGTTCTATCATGTTGACTTTTTGAATCTCGGTTTGACTTCTGAACTCTGATTGTGATAATGCCATTCTGGCTGTTCCTAAGCATGTATTTTAATTGTTTGTGATTACCGGTTAATCTGCTTTGCTTACCCCCACTCGGTTTTCCTCATTTCTTTATGAAATTGAGTTTTTCTACTAAGTGTGGGGTAGGGTTTTAGTTTGACTAATCTGGTTTGTTTTCGTGCTTAGGAACGTAACTCATGAGCGCAGGACCAAGCAGAGACTTGACACCGCCTCCAGCTCCCGAGTTCCCGCTCCCGTCACACCTGCCGTCCAGGGCCCTCCCCCAGCTTTCCCTGGCCGTGTTGGGTACCACCACACCGTTGCTCGCCTACCCCCGTACTACTTCGAGTGCTACCAGCGTCACGAGAATATCCTTGGAGCTGCTGTTCGCCCACTTTCCATGGAGTCTCTCTTCGATCACGATGAGGACTGGCACCAGAACGTGCTCGATGCACTGATGCATGCTGGCTTGCTGGAGCTGACCACGCTTGCCGCCGACTTTCCAGACATCGCCCTTCAGGAGTCTTGGGCGACGTTCGATCTGGACGAGCACAAGAGGAGGCAGCACAAGGAGGTCGTCACCTTCTATCTGGGCGGGGTGCACATGAAACTCACATATGATGAGTTTGCAGCTCGTCTCGGGATTCCCCACGAGCACTAAGAGGGTCATCTGCTTGGCTAGGAGAACGATGATGACGACGGAGAGGAGTACCATGCATTCTGGAGCCACATGACTGGAGTGCCCGGCGATCGTCTTATGGAGCATAATTCAGTTAAGTCTCTCTCTCACCCTCTCTATAAATTCATTCACATGGTTTGGCGTCGTTCTCTTTTGTATGCTCTAGAGAAGGACCGCCACCATATCAGCCGAGAGGAGCTTCTTCTTCATCGCGCCATACGGGAGAGCTATCCTCTTCATCCCGGATGGGTGCTTGCCCGACTACTCCGCAAGAAGACTCAGAGATTGAAGCCACCTCACTCACTCCTGGGAGGCAACTTTGTAGGCCGAATCATCATCTCCTTCGGCCTCAGCCAAGAGTATGGCCCGAACATCCCACGCCACAGAGTACGCACCGTTGGAGGCGATTTGGCGGTCGAATACAACCTCGAGCTGGACCTCAGCCCCCAGGTAGCAGCAGATCCTCCTCTCCAAGACGAGGATGAGTCGGAGGAAGAAGATGATTCTGAGGAGCCTCAGCCTCAGTACGAGCCAGAATTTCATGATCCTATACCCTCGCCACATCATTAGGTAGGGTATGCACACCGGTCGCCGCCACCTATTCCAGATCCATATCAGGCGCCTCACCAGCAGCACCGACCGCACCCCGTAGATGTTGGAGAGCTGTATGAGCGTCTCCAAGAGTGGCGCATCACCGACAACGCCACTCAAGAGGCAAGGTGGACTATTATGCAGCATCATATGCACCGCTCCGACGAGCGATATGAGACACAGCTAACATGGCAATGTCAGCTCGGCGACTTCCTCCACTTTCCACCTCCCGATGCGCCTGACGAGCAGTGATCGGGTTGTATCCTCTTTCTTGTCCCTTTTTTTATTTTTTCTTTTCGGATTTCGATCCAACTTTTTTTTGTGTGGATCCGGGACACTTGTCCCGGTTTCCTTTTTATCTTTCATTTGCTTTTGTTTTGTAGGCAGTTGGGAGATTCCCTTTGCTTCGCTTTGGTAGATTGCCTCTGCTCCGAGGATCCGTGCCCATCCCCTACGCCAACCATCTCGGTCCAGGTTCTTCTACTTCAATCTGAACTCTAATTTTAGTCCTTTGAGGACACAGTCCGATTTAAGAGTGGGGTAGGATGCTAGAGAACCTTGCATGAACTTGATTGCCCTTGATTGTATTTTTGTGTGCCTCATGATTCCTTTCCAGTCTCTCTAGCATTAAACTGGCTCAGTTCTTCATTTTTTATGTTAAGTTGATGTTCAAACTTTCATAATGATGCTTAGACTGCTTAACCTAGAACTTGAGAACCAACGTATTTACTTTGATGCTAAATTGCCTGGTCAGAACATAATTTTTAAAATCACACTTGTAGTTTGTAGCCTTGATTGCATGAAAATGACCGAATCCGACTAGCAAACCAACTGCGAGCTTTTGATCCATTGCACGTAACTTGCAATTTCAATTCTTTTTGAGTGATTTTCTGTTTGCTTGAATGAGTTAGAATTTGCATGAGACCTACTCGAGACCACACGATAACACGAGTTCTAGAATGATAGGGGCACCTAGATTCAGCTACTAAGCCAGATAGCCTACCTAACGATAAAATCCATTAGGTTTAAACCCTTGAGCTTGGCCTGTTCTTTCGGTTCGATATACATTACAGCCATTTCCCACTCTTTCATTCCCCGTTGATCCCCTGTGGTTGTAGTTCTAGATTGACCTACCGGAAGTCGGTTTGTGGTAACCTGCCTATAGCCATTAAACAGGTGGTCTTAGCTGTTATGTCCAAACGTGTAAACCCCTCTAGCAACTAAAAGAAAGAATCGGCACAAAGAAAAAAAGAAAAAATGAAAGAAAAGAAGAAAAAATTTGAAAAAGCTGAAAAGGAGAAAAGCTTCAAAAAACTCTTAGTTTAATAAAACGTTCTTCTCCCTATACATGGAAGAACGAAGTCAAAAGAAAAGTTGAAAATAAAAAAAATTGTGTAAGAAAAATAATAAAGTGCTAGGTTGCTTGAGGGTATCATAGGACGAGCGTTCACTTTTCCACCCGTGTCTGGTTAGACGGTAGGAAGCCATAAGCTAGATTCGAGGGAAGTTAGTCGAAAAGCTACACCGCACCAAAGCCGTCATCATACATTCCCATCATCCATTTCATTATAAACCCTTGTAGTGTAGAATTCGTTACAGTCCTAGCAGGGAAGTCCTTCCTGACTGGTTACTCGTGTTGTTACAGTGGTGGAGATGTGGTCAAATTGCAAACTTATGACAGAATTCAGTAACAGAAAATGATTGAGAGCATAAACACATCCTTAAACACAGAGAGTGAGAGTTTCCATTGTACTATATATTTCCTGTGTGAGGAGTCTGGTCGGTCAGGTCAAATTCGGGCATAATTGGTTATGATTACTTGTTGTGTGTAGTTTATTAGTGAGACCAGGTTGTTTGGCTGATCTGTATGCATGTTAGGTTTCTTATTCTAGGAACTATCTGTCTAATAATTCATTGTGTTTGATTGAGCTCCAATTTAATCGATCTTTTCATTTGTGAACATGAGCATTTCTATTCAGTTTGCTTGAGGACAAGCAAAAGCTTAAGTGTGGGGTATTTTGATGACACTCGATTTGACGTGATTATCAGCCTCATTTAAGTGACATTTCCTTGCTTAAGACATGGTTTTTAGGGTAGAATAACGAATATTCAATCAATTGCTCTATCTCGTGCCATTTGTGTTACTTTGGCCCGTTTCGAGTCTATTTGATGGTTTTCTAGTGTTTCTATGTTAGCACAGGTTTTTGCCGTCAAATAAGTAGCCAAGGACGTGTCTAAGGCATTGGAACCTCGAGGAATCGCACCGGAATCGATCCAAGGAGCCAATCAAGTCGAACCAATTCCTGCCTCGGTTTACACTAAAGTTTTCGCCAAAAATCCCTTAGTGTTTTCGGCGAAAACCCTAGCACAAATCCACTGATGTCAAGCGAAGGATGTTTTCGGCGAAAACACTAAGTTTTCGCCGAGAACTGTTGGACCGACAACCACAGAAGAAAAGCAGCCGGCGTTCAGTCATTTTACAAAGAGATTTTTGCCAAAAATCTCTTCACATTTTCGGCGAAAATATCAGTTAAAAACTGGCGGTATTAGGGTTAAGTATAAATATTTAACCGGCGGGCCAAATCCGGAGATACTTTTTCAGAATCATAATACCGATTACTTCAGAATTCTCTCAAGTTCTGGAGCAGAGTTAGAGTCTGAAGAGCCGGGAAGAGATCGTGACGCCATCCCTTCCATCTCGAAGACTCGGAGCTAGGATTGCAGTTTACCGGAAGATCGAAGTTCTACCGGAGTCGTCTTTTTAGGTTTTTCAGATCCTTTTCTGTTCTTCCTCTGTATGATGAACTCTATCTTTGTCTTTGATTCTTTTGTGAAAAACATGAGTAGCTAAACTCTTAGAGCTTAGACTAGATGAATCCTAAGTGACCCAGGGCTTTAAAGCGGTCACGGATTGGCGGTGATTAGATTCGAAGTTCAATCAGTTTCTCTTTCATGTTTGATTTGTTCTTCATTGTTCATGTTTCTTGTCTGGATTGATCACCTAGATTAGATTCTTGTTAAGCTAAGGATAGAAGCGAACGCTCGCCTTACTTTAAAACATCAAATTGAACAATTAACCTTATAATTGGAGTGTGCCTTTCGTAGGAACCGATTAGGGTTAATCCACTGCAAGAGTAACTCATAAATCGTTAGTAATTACACCAGTTAAGTTAAGTCGTTGCGAGAGGCGACCGTACCCGGGTGGCTGATTAATCTTGGTATCTAGAACGGATAGAGCGAACGTTCGCCGGTCTTAAACCTAAGGGTCAGGAGTTATGGTGGTGTCTTAGAAATTGATTGAATGAGAATTGAAATCCGTTGATCTGTTGATTGCCTATGCTCTTGTGAACGAATGGGGATTCAAAGTCTAAGTTCGTCTGTCATCTCTGTTTTCAACCCTAATTTCCAATATGTTTTCAGTTTCATTTTTTTATTTCCCTGCATTTCTTAGAATTAGAAGTCGTGGAACTCACACCACGCACGAAGTGTTTAACCTGAGTAATTTGCCAGCTTATTTGAGTAATCGATCATTAGAAGACCCGTGGAATACGATCTACCCTAGCTTTCCTAGCTTAGTAGTATTTGATTGAACCTGCACAACGACGAGGTTCATCACTGTGCCTCACAACGATGCTGATCCTGACTATGAGATCAAGTTTCCCTTCCTAGGAATGATCTCTAGGGATGTTCAGTTTGAAGGGAAGCCGCATGATAACCGATGCACACATTTGGCGGACTTCATAGCCATGTGCGAGACCTTCAAGAGTGGAATCCTCTATAAGAACACCTAATGCTTACGAGCCTTCCATTCTCTCTTAGAGGCGCCGCCAATAGTTCACTTAATAGCAGGCCACCTGGTCACTACACCAACTGGTATTACCTTGCTCAAGACTTTGTAGAGGAATAGTTTCCTCCTTTTAGAACTACAGCTTACAAAGACATCATTGCCAGATTCGTTCAGAAGGAAGGAGTAAGCTTATATGATGCTTGGAATGAATTCCAAGAACTCCTCTACAACTGCCCTCATCACGGCTTCGAGCAAAGGCAACTAGCTGAGATCTTTGCTCGAAGGATGAATGAAGAATCTGCTTAGTGGGTCAATTCCTTGGATGAAGGGGATTGTACCGCTCTCACACCAGAAGCTGCTCTTCTCCACTTTGCTAGCTGTGCCTCCAAGTCAAGAATTTGGGAGAGGCAATCCGAAGGAACCAAGAGTAAGCTAAATATCGAAGAGCAGATCAAGGCAGACGTACAAAAGCATTTGAAGAAGGCTGGCATGCCTATTAATCCCCCTTCTGCTTTTATTTATGTTGCTGATTGCCAATGGTGTGGAGCTTGTGCTCATAACGGAGGATGTTGCCAGAACTTTGGCAAGGCAGATGTATGGTCTGTGGATGAAGTGAACTTCGTCAATCAAGTCTTCTCTAATAACCAACAAGGTTACATCGGCTATCGTAATTACCGGCAGAATCAACAACAAGAAAGTATCCAAGAGTGTCTTCCTTATAACTCTGGAGCCAACTAGAATCAGAATAATCGGTCATCTGGGTTGTATCAAGAATAGAAGCCGAGCAATCAATCCAGGGTAGTCTATCAACCGCCTCACAAGAATCAAGGCAACTATGGTACAGCGCCTGGCAACCGCCAGAATCAGTACTTAAATAACACTTATCAAGGACCTCCTGGATTCACCGGAGGATAACATCCTCAACGATCGATGCCACAAGAGAACAAAGAGAGCGAGTTAGATAAGATGCTCAATCAGATCATATCCAGACTTGATGACAATGATGCTCAATGGAAAACTCAGGCTGCTCTAAACCAAGGACAGGCAAATCACGCACAGAAAGTGGAAAGCCAGCTGAGCACCCTTATCGGCTCATGTCTAGTGGAAGGCCCTTGGGTCAGTTACCTAGTCAAACAGATCCAAATCCTAAGAACGAGCATGCCAAACCCATCACAACTAGGAGTGGCAAAGAGATGGTCATCAACTCTCAGACCCGGACATGATCCCAAATGATATAGCGATTGACATGCCGGAGATTGAAGATATCAAAGCAGAAGAAGAAGAGGTAACTACCACACCTCCTCCTCCTTACGCTCGTGAGCCACCACTGGTGCCATATCAACCCCGAGTTCCATTCCCTAAAGCCCTCAAGAAAAATACCTATGATTCCCAGTTTAAGAAGTGGTTCACGGTTCTAAAGAACACGGAAATCAAGGTACCTGTTACCGAAGCCATTCAGATCATGCCACCACTTGGGAAGTTCTTCAAGGACATGGCAAAGAACGTAACGAATGGCGACGTGTCCTCCATCACACTCACTGATGAATGCTCTGCTATTCTCTGTAGCATGCCACCTCGACCACCCCCAACTAAGTGTCGTGATCCTGGCCCGTTTACTTTACCTTGCATAATAAATGGTAGAAAAAATGAGCATAGTTTAGCTGATCTTGGCGCGTCCATTAACGTGATGCCTACACATCTTTATGATGATTTAAACTTAGGGGAGTTAAAACCTATTAGTGTACATCTTGTGCTAGCTGATAGGTCTGTTAAAATGCCTAGAAGATTAACAGAAGATGTAGCCGTTCGTTGTGGTCCTTTTACCATTCTTGCAGATTTTGTTGTTCTAGACACCTGAGAGGTGGATGTGACACTTATCTTAGGCCGACCCGTTTTGACAACAGCTGGTGCAGCTATTAATTGCAAACAAAGGCTCGTTGACTTTGAAGGTCAGAGATGATAGTGTTACATTTCGTTTTAAGGATGGTATGAGGTATTCTGCTACCCAAGATGATACATGTTTTTGTGTTGATCCTGGAGTTGGCTTCAGCCGACTTTGTTGCTAATGCCCTATCTAGCAACCCGCCATATTTGTGTTTGATTTCAGGTGTAGAGGATGCATTGGATGATCTGAAGCAGCTCCTATGGCAAGAGGAACTGATGTGAACCGCTGCAACTGTGGGCAGACGACCCTTAAACACCACAAGATGATGATCTAGCAACAGGAAGAAACCGTCGGAATTGGGGATGGAACATGACTTTGACCCACTAGCTATAAACGAGCTAGGAACCAGAAGTATCAAGTCGATGGTGCCACTTCAAGGGGAGGATACCCTAGACGATAAGCTGATCCTTTAGTATTGCAACATGCAAATACAATAAGGGTTTCAAGAACAAAGTTCTATAAAGGTTCATACTTACAAAGGGTGGCCGGCAGCCTCTATTTATAGGTGAGGGAACAAGCTCTCCTCCCTATTAGCTACTTCCTAAATAAGAATAAAATAATAAAAAGAGTCCTATTCAGAATTCTGAAGAGGACTTTAACTAATCCTAATCTAGACTAAAAGAAGGTAAAATTCGAACTCCAATCCCACAAGGAATAAGAATCCTAATTAGACGAGAACTCCTAACTTGGGAGCCAAGTTTCCCCAAAAACAGCCTAACGGGTTCTGGAATTATTGGCCTCATAAATACCAAACAAATTCCTTAAATTCTGATATTTTGCATATCCGTAGTAGACTCCATGGGCTACAACTTTCATGTTGGACATCAGCCCAAATTCTATCTCCAAGTAGCCCATATTTGTCAATCCTTGTCGGACTAGGAATCTGTCCAGAAATCCGGGTTTGGCCCTTGTTCACTTTAGTTCTGGCCCGTAGCTTCTTAGTCGTGGGCTGAACTCTTGGCTCTCCTTGATCCTCTCTTCTTGGATCAGGCTCAAGTGGTGGCCTGATCACAGCTCCTTGCTTGGCCTTCCTCGGATCAGCATCCGGGCTCCATTTAGTGATGCTTAGGCCATGCATCACTAGGACTTGCTTTAGCCCTAACTTCTTCAATACTCCTCCGAATTGAGCTCCGTTTGTTGGAGGGTGCTCCTGAGTCTTTACGCTATCCAGGGATATTGGGAGTTCCCAAAAGGCACGAGACAATTGTTGGATGGGCCATAAGTTCTCCTCTGTGGCATCCTGGCCCGGGGACACATCTAGTGTCGAGTCTAGCTCTTGGCCTTCTTCAAATCTGTTCGGGCCCTTTGAGTTCTGCTTTGGCCAAGTGTTCAGGAATGCTCTCAGGAGGTCTTCAAGTACTGGTGCTGGTCCAGGGATCGTAGCTCCGATCCTTAAGCTCAGTTCTGGTATTTGGCCCGGTCCGGGGCTCGTACTGGGGTCTATCTTTGGGTGCCAGCTACTTCTGGCCAGGCTTTCTTCATTATGCTTTGTCCACATCTTCTAGAATGTCTCCAGAGGGTCTTCAGGGGCTGTGGTCAGTCCAGGGCTCGTGGCATTTCGCCTGAGGTCTTGTTCAGGCTCTTGGCTCGGGGTTGGCCCGAGGGTGGCCGGGATCACATCAGGAAGTCACCAACCAGAAACTGGGTTCGAAATCAACTTTGTGCCAACCACTCTCGAGCATACACTGGGTCGGATCATCACCTCATATGAGCAGCCACCTGAGCTCACCTTAAAGGAGCTTCCTGACCACCATGAGTATATATTCTTGGGAAAGGACACCCAGTTACTGAATCATTAGCTTCGCTCTATCATCCGGGTAGAAGAAGCAGTTAGTCAAGCTCTTGAAGAGACACATTAGAGCTATAGCCTGGCAGTTCCCCGACATTAGAGGAAGCTATGAAACCTTCTGCAAGCATCAGGTGGTAGATGAGGAGTTCAAACCAGTTAGACAGCCACAACGCCGGTTGAACCCATTGATGCAAGAAGTTGTAAAGAAGGAGGTCCTTAAACTCATTGATGCCAGAATTATCTATCCTATCACTGACAGTCCTTGGGTGAGCCCCACTCAAGTCGTTCCAAAAAATGGAGGGATCACAGTCGTTCCTAATCAAAAGGGAGAGCTCATCCCCACTCGAACTGTCACCGGATGGAGAGTCTGCATTCATTATAGGCGTCTTAATGATGCCACCAAGAATGATCACTTTCCATTTCCATTCATTGATCAGATGCTTGAGAGGCTAGCTGGCCATGAGTACTATTGTTTCTCTGATGGGATGTCCGGTTACTTACAAATTCCGATTGAGCCTGACCACTAAGATAAGATGACATTCACTTGCCTGGTTGGTATTTTTGCTGATCATCGTATTCCATTTGGATTGTGTAATGCTCCAACCACTTTTCATAGATGTATGCTTGCTATCTTCGGATATTTGGTAGAGAACGTTGTGGAGGTGTTCGTGGATGACTTCTCTTTCTATGGCGATTCATTCTCCCAATGCCTAGCCAACTTGGACAAGGTGCTAACTCGATGTGAAGAGAAAAATCTAGCTCTAAGTTGGGAGAAATATCACTTCATGGTGACCGAAGGGATTGTTCTTGGCCACAAAGTATCTAAACTAGGGATCAAAGTTGACCGCGCCAAGCTTGAAACAATTGCTAGCCTTCCACAACCTTCTTCTGTCAAGATTGTTCGTAGTTTCCTTTGCCATGCGGGATTCTACCGGAGATATGAAGGAATTCTCCAAGATCACTCTTCCGATGACCAAGCTCTTGGAGAAGGATGTTCCATTCGTGTTCAATGAGGCTTCTCTTGAGGCTTTTAAAATTCTGAAGATGAAGCTTACTACCGTGCCTATTCTCACGGCACCAGATTGGAGTTTTCCTTTTGAGATCATGTGTGATGCCAGTGACTTTGATGTAGGGGTTGTTTTGGGGTAGAGAAAGGAGAAGAGGTTCCAACCCATTTACTTAGCCAGCAAGACTCTCAATTATGCTCAACGAAACTACACTACGACGGAGAAAGAGCTCCTAGCTGTCGTACGCATTTGACAAGTTCAGACAGTACCTGGTGCTCTCTCATACCATCGTCTATGCTGATCATGCTGCTCTGCGCCACCTCCTCGCAAAGCAAGATTCAAAGCCAAGTTTGATCCGTTGGGTTCTTCCACTTCAAGAGGTTGATCCGTTGGGTTCTTCTACTTCAAGAGATAAAGGACAAGAAGGGAGATGAAAATGTCACGGATGACCACCTATCACGACTCGAAGAGTCACAACCAAGTAAGTTCCCTATCTCTCCCATTGATGATTTTTTCTCTAATGAGCTGTTGCATCTTGACTCCCAAGAACATGTGAATAGCATAGCTATCAATCCATGGGCAATCCATCATGCTCAAACTCTAAGCACGACATCCACTTCTGAAGAACCATGGTTTGCAGAGATCGCCAACTACCTATCCTCCGGCCTTATCTCCCAAGATCTCAATTACAATGACCGGAAGAGGCTCCAGAAGCAAGCCAAATCATACTTCTGGCACTACAAAAAAAGAGCATTTTGGCGTCGGTTGAAACGAAAGAGGATAGCGTCGGTCGACCGGTCGACCGACGCTAAAGAGAATCTCGCGTTTTAGCGTCGGTCGTTTGGTCGACCGACGCTGGTCGACCAATGCTAAAAACTAACCCTAATGAGCTGAACGCCTCCTCTCTTCTCTCTTATCTTTCTCTTTTCCCTTCTTCATCTTCCACTCCCAAACCTCTCCTTCTTCTTCATCTTCATCTCCTAAACCCAAACCTCTCTTCTTCTTCTTCTTCAGCCGCCCACCCCGCCGCTCCACCTATTCCACCACCGCCGCCCCCGCGCTCCCAAGCCCAAGCCGCCGCCGCCCACCCCGCCGCTCCACCTATTCCCCGCCGCCGCCTCCCACCCCGCCGCTCCACCTATTCCGCCACCACCCCCGCCCGCCCAAGCCCAAGCCACACCCACCTATTCCGCCGCCCCCCCGCCACTCCCAGCCCAAGCCGCCGCCGCCTACCCCGCCGCTCCAAGCCCAAGCCGCCCACCCCGCCACTCCACCTATTCCCCGCCCCGCCGCCCACCTTTTCCTAAGAAGAAGAAGGAGGGAAGAAGAAGAAGAAAAAGAAGAAGAAGGAGGAGGAGGCTAGAAGAAGAGAAGAAAGGAGGCTAGAAGAAGAAGCAGATGCAAGACGGAGGGAAGAAGAAGAAAAAAGCTGCAGCTGGATCTGCAGCTTTTTTTTTGTGATGTGAACGCATATTTAGCGTCGGTCGGTCTATGCCGTAGCGTCGGTCGACCTAAAACCGACGCTAAATATTAACGTCACCACATCTGGCGTCGGTTTTGTTGACCGACGCTATTAAATTTAGCGTCGGTCGGTGACCGACGCCATAACGTGCGTCTGATCGACGCTAAACGACCTTTTTTTTGTAGTGTGGGATGATCCATTCTTATGCCGAATCGGAGTTGATGGGATGATTCGAAGATGTGTCTCCTACGTTGAGGCACTTGACATCATGCGCTTATGTCACCAAGGCCAATTCGGAGGACATTACGGCGCCAACAGAACCACAAGATTAGTACGTGAAGCTAGATTCTTCTGGCCTTCCTTATTCAGTGATTGCTATCATTTCGTTTGCCATTGTGATGCTTGCCAAAGGTCAAGTAACATCTCGAACCGTAACGAGATGCCTCAAAACATATCCTTAACTATTGAAATATTTGATGTTTGGGGAATTGATTTTATGGGACCTTTCACACCCTCCAACGGAACCAAGTACATTCTTGTAGCCGTTCATTATGTTTCTAAGTGGGTGGAGGCAGAATCCTTCTCCACGAATGATTCAAGACTGGTGGGGAAGTTTCTCCAACGTCTTTTTACGCGTTTTGGTGCACCACGCTTCATCATAAGCGATAGGGGCGCCCACTTCCATGGACACTTCGATCGGGTGTGAAAACACTTCGGAATCACCCATAGAATGTCCACCACTTATCACCCTCAAGCTAACAGTCAAGTGGATGTGACAAACCGTGAGCTCAAGAGGATTCTTGATAGAACAGTTGGTCGGTCTCTAAAGGACTGGTCATCTAGGCTCGATGAGGCCCTATGTGATGTGAACCGCTGCAACTCTGGGCAGACGACCCTTGAACACCACAAGCTGATGATCCTAGCAACAAGAGAAACCTTCAAAACCGGGGCGGATAAGGACTTTGACCCACTGGCTATAGAGAGCTAGGAACCAGAAGTATCAAGTCGAGGGCGCCACGCCAAGAGATTGATGCTCTTGATGATAAGCCAAACCTTAAACCGTGCTCTTGCACATACTCAAAGGGGTTTAGAACAACGTTCTGAAAGGGGGTTTATTAATTGATAAAAGTCTAAATAACAAAGGGTGGCCGAAGGCCTCTATTTATAGGGAGGGAACAAGCTCTCCTCGCCTATTTAGTACTTCCTAACTAGGAATAAAATAATCTAATCCTAACTGGAAACATTAAAACAACCTAAAAAAACTAACTAAATATGGAAAAAATAAAAAGGGAAACTCAAAATAGGAAGAGAATGTCTTGGAAAGCAAGAAATAGCCTAAATAGGCAAAAACCCTAAATCTGGGCAGCTTTGGAGTCGATCGGCCAGTTCTGGGCCGGCGGGCAGGGCTTCTCATACGGCTTTGGCCTTATGCTCTTGTCATAGTCCTAGAAGGACTTAGGTTTGGGGTCTTCTGATCGTAACAGCCTGTTCTCCTGGCCCGGGTTGGAATCCTTGTCTCGGTGGGATTGCATGCATGGACCCGGATCGTGTATGAGCACTTCCCAATGTGGCTCCTCCTTCATTCCTCCTCCGATTTCAATGCCGTTTGTTGGGCCGTGTTCCTGAGGTCTCCAGCTATCTACAGGAACTAGAATTTCCCAAAAGAATCCTTTGTAGCGCCTGGCACCGTGCCCGAAGCCCGGGGCTGGCTCATGTCTCGACCATCTACATTTCTGGCCAGGCCTTTGGCATTCTACTTTGGCCAAGTCTTCAGAAATGTCCTTAGAGGATCTTCAAGGGCTGGAGTTGGTCCAGGGCTCGTGGCACTTGGTATAGGGCCTAGTGCTTGCATTTGGCCCGGTCCGGGGCTTGCTCTGGGGCCTGTCTTCAGGTGCCATTTCTTGCTCGTCAGGTACTCTTCGGTCCTTTTTTCCTGTATTCTAGGCTCGTGGGGATTGGTCCAGGGCCTTTTAGGGCCCTTAGGCTCGGCCCTCGGTCCGGCTCGGGGCTCGGATAAGGTGCCTTGGCCAGCAACATGGCCTAGAGTGGCCTCACCTTCATTCTTGCTCTCCTTCCTGCTTCATGATGTGTTGGAGAGCTTTCCTTGGCCCTACACACTTCCCTTAGCTGGAGACCCTGGTGGGGTGTATGAGTACCTCTTAGCATTGGGGCAGCTGTGTATGGTCACATCATCCCCCTTTTCTTGCTTTGGATTTGTCCTCAAATCCATCGTGGGCTCTCTTTGTGCACGCAGCAAGATCCTACAAACTTCGGGGACGTGTCTGGCTATATCCGGGGGAGATTCAACCTCATCTCCTGGTCTTGGGGTGTCACTAGAACCGGTGAAAGACCAAGGTTCTGGTCCTTTGGAGCTTGGGCTGTCGGTTTCCATGTTCTCTTCCTCGAAGGGCCACGAGGATGTCTAGGCTGGGGGAGGTTACAGTGTGAGTGTTTCCTCAACTCCCAAGCCCATTTCTTCATCTTATTTGGCCTGGACACCTTCCTTTTTATTTAGTTCTATAATTTTATCATTCCCGATCGGGGCAGCCTTTAAGATTCGATGGGAAAGAGCATCCTATTGAATGACGGCGGATGCCGTGGTGCTCCAGTGTGGGCCGGGGGTATTCTAGGTGTTAGGGAAGCCCTGGGGTGTACCGGGGCCGTCCTGGGGTGCACTGGGGTTGGCCTGAGCACCGTGGCTGGGTAGAGTGTTAGGGCTGGCAAGGGCACCGGGGCTGCGCTGAGCGCCAGGCTGAGCGTCGGGGCTGGGCTGAGTGCCGGGGCTGGGCAAGCCGTTGGGGCTGTGCTGGGGGTCAGGGCTGGCCTGGGCGTCGGGGCTGTACTGGGCACCGGGGCTGGTCTGAGCGCCGCGGCTGTGCTGGGCGCCGGCTCTGGGGTTGGGGTTTTTGAGAACATCCCAGTAAACTTCTCAAGCCCTTCAGGCTTCACTTCCTCTCCTTCTTTAGACTCTTCTTTTTCTTCTTCTTTTTTCTTCTCATCCTCCTCCTTATTATCCGTCTCGATCTCCCCTTCTCTCATCACCATGGTCCTTTGGTTGGTGCAGTCCCTGGAGACGTGTCCTCTGTCTTGACATTCAAAGCACACAATTCCACTAGGACGTGGGTTAGAATTCTGAACATTAGGAGTAGATTGAGTAGGTGTTACCCATGGTGCTGGTTCCCTAGGGTTATGGTTTGATTGGGGCCCGGTGCTTCGGGGCTGGCCAGGCTTCCATGGGGGCTGGCTGGTACTGGAGCCTCCTCTCCATTAGCTACTAGCTGGAGGGGCTGGTCTTCTTGTATAGCCTCTTCTCATCTCCCTCTCCACTCGGATGGCTAGGGCTTTCAAGTCTTCATAGTCAACATAGTTGAGTATATTGACTTGGTACATGATGTCTGGGTGTAGCCCTCCTACAAACTGGTCTATCCTGGCCTCCTGTTCCTCCTTGAGGTCTATCCTTGCCACTAGCATCTCTATCTCCTTGGTATACTAGTCCACATACATGGTTTCTTGCTTCAAAGTCTGGACTGAGGTGTGTAAGTCTCGGATGTAGGAAGCCGGGACAATCTCTTCCTCATCTTCCTCTTGAGGTCTCTCCATGACTCGAGGGGTACCTCGTCATCTCTCTGAACCTGTCTTTTGAATTGGCTTCACCAAAGAGCAGCAAAATCAGTAAATTCAAGGGTAGCCACAGTTACCTTCTTTCTCTCCAAATAGGGATGGCACTTGAGGAAGTCCTTCATACTTCTCTCCCAATATAAGTACTCATCCGCATCATTCTTGCCTGCAAACTTAGGGATGGTGAGTGGTGAACGACTCCGGTCGTTGTTCGGACGTTCAGCCAAATAAAAACTACTAATGCTAAGAAAAAGCGTATAGCAGATCGTATTCCACGGGCCTTCGAATGATTGGCTACTTCAGAACTAACAAATTATTCAAGGAAAAACACGTTGTGCGTGGCGTGAGTTCCACGACTTCTACTTCTAAGAAATGCAGAAAAATTAAAAAGATTAAACTAAAGCAGATTGAGAATTAGGGTTTGGAAACAAGAATGACAGACGAACTTAGACTTTGAATCCCCCTTCGTTCCCCAGAGCATTGGCAATCAACAGATCAACGGATTTTGATTCTCATTCAATCAATTACTAAGACACCACCATAACTCCTTACCCTTAGGTTTAAGACCGGCGAACGTTCGCTCTATCCGTTCTAACTACCAAGATTAACTAGCCGCCCAGGTACAGTCGCCTCTCGCAACGACTTAATTAATTGGTGCAATTACTAGTGATTAATGAGCTACTCTTGCAGTGAATTAACCCTAACCGGTTCCTACGAAAGGCACACTCCAATTATAAGGTTAATTGTTCAATTCGATGTTCTAAAGTAAGGCGAGCGTTCGCTTCTATCCTTAGCTTAACAAGAATCTAATCTAGGTGATCAATCCAGACAAGAAACATGCACAATGAAGAACGAATCAAACATGAAAAAGAACTGATTGAATTTTGAATCTAATCACCGCCGATCCGTGACCGTTTTAAAGCCCTGGGTCACTTAGGGTTCATCTAGTCTAAGCTCTGAAGGGTTTAGCTACTCATGATCATTACAAAAGAAACAAAGACAAGGAAAGAGTTCATCATTCAAAGGAAGAACAGAAAAGGATCTGAAAAACCTAATTCAGACGACTCTAAAAGACTCCGATCTTCGGTAAGTTGCACTCCTAGCTCCGGTTCTCCGACGTGGAAGGGATGGCATCACGATCTCTATCCGGCTCTTCGAACTCCAACTCCTCGCTCCAGAACTTCAGAGAATTCTGATCTCGAAAAGTTGTATTATGATTAATTATGAATTTTTTTCTTTTTTTCCTCGGGCCGTCGGATTAAGTATAAATACTTAACCCTAGTTGGGCCGGGCTAAGCTGATGTTTTCGCTGAAACCATAGGGATAGTTTCGGCGAAACTGGCTTTGAGTTCAGGGCTCCGCTGGCTGTTCAATGTCTTCGGTCCGAGCAGTTGATTAATTTCACCGAAACCATCCTTCTGTTGTCATCAGTTGATTTGAACTGCTGGTTTGGCCAAAATTGGAGGCCTGGTTTCGCCGAAACTGTAAGTGTGAATGGCAGATTTTCGGTTTGACTTGATTGGCTCCTTGGATCGATTCCAGTTTGATTCCTCGAGGTTCCAACGCCTTAGACACGTCCATGGCTACTTTATTTGATGCCAAAAACCTGTGCTAACATGAAAACACTAGAAAACCATCAAATAGACCTGAAACGGGCCAAGGTAACACAAATGGCACGAGATAGGGCAATCGATTGAATATTCGTTATTCGACCCTAAAAACAATGTCTTAAACAAAGAAATGTTGCTTAAATGAGGCTGATAATTACGTCAAATCGAGTGTCATCAGTGAGCTTGAGATTGCTCACATCATCATCAATCTCTTGGACTAACCTTCTAGCCCTTCGGTTGAGATCTCCATGGGGTTCTTCATAATATTCTCCTCGGTCATCTCTTCTCTCCTAGTTGCCTCGTTTGTCTCTCTCAAGTCTGGCTAGCGCTTCTTGTATTCCAGCCAAGATTCCTCCAAGGCCATGGCCTTCCAAATTCTCCATTCTCTTGTCTGCCATGGTTAGTTACAAGCAAGCAGAAGCAACTTCTATCCCCTCTTCTTAGAATTAAGCTTGCAACGAAAGGAAACAAACTTGGCAAGGGTGGCCTTGCTTTTCTTTTTCGTTTCTTATAGCCACCAGATTTTCTTTGCCTTACAATACCAAACCGATTGAAGGAATTGAAAATATATGGAGGGTTTTGAAAGCTAATTTTCTGAAACTGAAAAGTAAAAGGATATGAATCCAAGAATGAACCTGGACACTGGGATAGAGTGTGGTCCTAGTGTTGAACAGTACTCTGATACCAACTGATGTGAATCGCTGCAACCGTGGGAAGATGACCCTTGAACACCACAAGATGATGATCCTATAAATGAGAGAAACCTTCGGAACCGGGGCGGATAAGGACTTTGACCCACTAGCTATAGAGAGCTAGGAACCAGAAGTATCAAGTCGAGGGCGCCACGCCAAGAGATGGATGCTCTTGATGATAAGCCAAACTTTAAGCCGTGCTCCTGCACATACTCAAAGGGGTTTAGAACAAAGTTCTGAAAAAGGGTTTATTAATTGATAAAAGTCTGAATAACAAAGGGTGGCCAAAGGCCTCTATTTATACGGAGGGAACAAACTCTCCTCACCTATTTAGCTACTTCCTAACTAGGAATAAAATAATCTAATCCTAACTAGGAAACATTAAAACGACCTAAACAAGCTAACTAATTAAGGACAAACTAAAAAGGAAAACTCAAAATAGGAAGATAATGTCTTGGAAACCAAGAAACTACCAAAATAGGCAAAAACCCTAAATTCGGGCAGCTTTGGAGTCGATCGGGAAGTTCTAGGCCGGCGGGCAGGGCTTCTCACGCGGCTTTGGCCTTTTCTTGTGTCCTAGTCCTAGGACTTAGGTTCGGAGTCTTCTGGTCATGGCAGCCTGTTCTCCTGCCCTGGAGGGAATCCTTGTCTCGGCGGGATTACATGCATGGACCCGGATTGTGTATGAGCATTTCCCTACGGGCTCCTCCTTCATTCCTCCTCCGATTGCAACGCCATTTGTTGGACCATGTTCCTAAGGTCTCCAGATATTCAGAGCAACTGGAATTTACCAAAAGGCCTGAGCCGTTTGGCGGCTCGGCCCTAAGTGCTCTTTTGTAGCGCCTAGCACCATGCCCGATGCCCGGGGCTGGCTCATGTCTCGGCCATCTACATTTCTGGCCAGGCCTTTTGCATTCTGCTTCAGCCAAGTCTTCAGAAATGTCCTCAGAGGATCTTGAAGGGCTAGAGTTGGTCCAGGGCTCGTGGCACTTGGTCTAGGGCCTAGTGCTTGCATTTGGCCCGGTCCGGGGCTCGCTCTGGGGCCTGTCTTCAGGTGCCATCCCTTGTTGGTAAGGTACTCTTTGGTCCTTTGTTTCCTGTATTCTAGGAATTCTTCCAGAGGATCCCAGGAGTGGTCAGATCCTCTAGGGCTCGTGGGGATTGGTCCAGGGCCTTTTATGGCCCTTAGGCTAGGCCTTCGGTCCAGCTCGGGGCTCGGATCGGGTGCCTTGGGCAGCAACATGGCCTGGAGTGGCCTCACCTTCATTCTTGATCTCCTTCCTGCTAGTGGTGGCCTGAGCCTATATTTAGTCACATACCTTGGCTTCATGATGTGTTGGAGAGCTTTCCTTGGCCCTACACGCTTCTTGTAGGGCCCTAGGGTCCTTCCCTTGGCTGGAGACCTTGGTGGGGTGTATGAATACCTGTTGGCATTGGGGCAGCTGTGTAGGGTCACATCACTATGGGCGTACTGAACCACCTACAAGACTCCTATATCGGTACTACACCGTATTGACTCGTTTATAGCAAGGCATGCCATCTATCGGTCGAGCTTGAGCACAAGGCATTTTGGGCTGTTAAAGATCTGAACATGCGTCTTGGGAGTGCAGGAGAAGAAAGATTAATGCAGATAAACGAACTCGAGGAGCACCGCCTCCATGCCTACGAAAGCATGAAACTATATAAAGAGCGGACCAAGAGGATCCATGACTCCCATTTGAAGGTGCACAAGAAATTTTACCCCGATGACAAAGTCCTTCTATACAACACCGGTTTGAAACTCTTTCCAGGTAAGCTGAAGTCCCGGTGGTCCGGCCCCTTCACGGTAATTAGGCAAACGCCACTTGGAGCTATTGATGTGAACCGCTGCAACCGTGGGCAGACGACCCTTGAACACCGCAACTTGGACACCGTGCAATGAGGTAGAACCGTCGAGAACCGGGGCGGATGAGTACTTTGACCCGTCAGCTATATAACAGCTGGGAACCAGAAGTGTCCAGTCGAAGACGCCACGCCAAAAGATGGATGCTCTTGATGATAAGTCGATCCTTCAGTATCGCAACATGCAGATACAATAAGGGGTTTCAAGAACAAAGTTCTATCAAAAGGGGGTTTATTTCATAAAAGTCTGAAGAACAAGGGTGGCCGGCGGCCTCCTTATATAGGTGAGGGAACAAGCTCTCCTCCCTAAACACTACTTCCTAAATAATAATAAAATAAAGAGTCCTACTCCTAAAAAGAATCATAAAACCCCTAAATAAGCCTACTAAAAAGGAATAAAACATAAAATAATAGTTGTAGTCTTTAAAGCAGAATAAAAGACCTAAATTATGTCAAAAACCCTAATCTGGCCGTGTATGGCTGCTCGGGCCTGTTGGGCGCGTGTGGCGGCCCGGTGGGCTTGACCGGTTTAGCGCCGAGCTTGACTTGGGTGGCAGTCACGGGCTTTGTGCTTCGGGCTGGTTCAGTGACCGGGCTTCTTGGCCGACTTCATGGGATCCCTCGGATCGGTCCGGCTACCGATCTAAGGCTAGGGTCAGGCCTTTCTTCGGTTCATTTCCTTTTCTGCTCAGGCCTTTGATGACACTCGATTTGACGTGATTATCAGCCTCATTTAAGCGACATTTCCTTGCTTAAGACATGGTTTTTAGGGTAGAATAACGAATATTCAATCAATTGCCCTATCTCGTGCCATTTGTGTTACCTTGGCCCGTTTCGAGTCTATTCGATGGTTTTCTAGTGTTTTTATGTTAGCACAGGTTTTTTCCGTCAAATAAAGTAGCCAAGGACGTGTCTAAGGCGTTGGAGCCTCGAGGAATCACACCGGAATCGATCAAAGGAGCCAATCAAGTTCAGAAAATTCCTGCCCGGTTTACAAAGGAATTTTCACCGAAAACACCCTAGTATTTTCGGCAAAAATATCAGCACAAATCAACCACCGCCGGCTGAAGGAAATTTTGAGAGTCAACCGACTCTAGGGTCGATAGATAGAGTTTAGAGAGTTCGAAGATCCGTGGAGAGATTGTGACGCCATCCTTCCACCTCGAGGAACTCGGAGTTTAAAGTTGAAGATCCAGGAGATCGAAGCTTCGCCGGAGTCATCCGAATTAGGTTTTTCAGTTCTCATATGTTCTTCCTCTGTATGATGATTTCCTTTGTTACTTTTGATTCTGCTGTCATTGTTATGAGTAACTGAACTCGTAGAGCTTAGATTAGATGAACCCTAAGTGACCCAGGGCTTTAAAGCGGTCACGGATTGGCGGTAATTAGATTCGAAGTTCAATCAGTTTATCTTTGCATGGTTGTCTTGTTCTTGATTGTTTACATTTCTTTTCTGGTGGATCGCCTAGATTAGGTTTTTACAAGCTAGGGTTAGTCGCTAGACGGTTCCCTGCTTTGGCGCTTAAACTTGTCTTCCTTGATTACCTAGTTTAGATTCTTGTTAAGTTGAGGATAGAAGCGAACGCTCGCCTCTCTTTAAAACATCAATTCAACCAGTTAACCTTATAATTGGAGTGTGCCTTTCGTAGGAACCGATTAGGGTTAATCCACTTCAAGAGTAACTCAGAAATCATTAGTAATTGCACCAGTTAATTAAGTCGTTGCGAGAGGCGACCGTACCCGGGCGGCTAGTTAATCTTGGTAGTTAGATCGGATAGAGCGAACGTTCGCCAGTCTTAAACCTAAGGGTAAGGAGTTATGGTGGTGTATAGAAACCGATTTAATTAGAATTGAAAACCGCTGATTTGTTGATTGCCAATGCTCTGGTGATCTAAGGGGGATTCGAAATCTAAGTTCATCTATCTTCTCGTTAGTCTACCGTTTTAATCTTTCTGTCTTTTATTTTCCTTTGTTTATTAGATTAGAAGTCGTGGAACTCACACCACGCACTAAGTGTTCAAACCTGAGTAATTTGCCAGCTTCTTTGACTAGTCGATTAGTAGAAACCCGTGGAATACGATCTAGTCTACTTCGGTAGGTTAGTTATTTGATACCGCTAAAACTGCAGCATCAAATTGGCGCCGTTGCCGGGGACTCTTCGAATTGTTTGAAAGAAGAGTTGGCAAATTATTCTTCTACCTTTCTGCCTTACCATTTAATTTTCCTCCATATTTCCATGATTTACCTGGGTAGTGCTTCTTAGTTTTGATCATGCAGGATTACAGGTGGGATGACCGGTACCGAGAGTGGCACATCAATGAAGCACCATATCTCGAAGACTCCTAAGAGATGGATTTACACACTTATGAGCATCAACAATGGATGGCAAGCACCCAAGCCGCGATCGACAACCTCCAATCAACGGACGATGCTGTTGATGCATTGAACGCCGCGCTCAAGCAACTAGTGCAATTGAAGGAAGAAGATGCTCAAGAGCATTTCGAAGAAGAGCCAGAAGCTACACACCACCAACAAAATCACCAAGAGGTGTGTATACCAGTTCATCAGCATCGACAACAGACGGCAAGAGTAGAATCCGCCTTGGATGATCTCGTTTCGAAGCTACAAGCTCGTAACATGGTGGATGTCGAGCTCGAGCAACCAAATCCACTAATGGAAGAAGATGCTCAAGAGCCGTACGAAGATGAACATGACAATCTCCCCCAGGACTATTGTGAGCTAGAAGCATCTGATGAAGAATCCTTGGTGGTGGTGGTTGATGAAGACAAAGAGCCAATCCATCTTGAAGTTGAAGCCGAAGAGGAGCACGAAGAAATCGAGGAGATATCCTCAATAGAGCTTCCGCCGAGCCAACCTATAGATCAAGCCAGAGATGAGCACGTGGGGATCGAAGACGTCAAGGGTTTGGAAGCATACATACTCGATCCTGATAGACCTCCAGATGATCATAAAGTGGAGAAGAAGGAGCTCATTGACAATGCCACGCCGTACTACCTCTTCCCTCCTCTAGTAGGAGAATTCGAGGAGATCTGGTCATCCAACCAGAATCGCTATCTACTAGAGCACTACCGGCTACATCACCCTGCTGGAGTGCTACATGGCACTCAACCACTGGCCTTGAAGAAGATGATTGACTTCAAGGAAATCCTAAGTTGGGGTCCCTAACAGGTACCGTCCGGCTCAAGGACGTTAAAAGAGAGCGCTTCGTGGGAGGCAACCCACGGCTGGAGTCCATTTTGAATTTTTGAGTCAATCTTTTCCTTCTTCGTTTCGACTTTTATTCTGTGTGGATCCGGGACACTTGTCCCAGTATCCTTTTGATCTTTTTGTTGTTTTTGTTTTGTAGGAACTCGAGTAGCTACTCCGCTCCGCTCCGGGCTATCCGTGCTCATCCACTACACCGACCATCTCATTCCAGGTTCTTCGTATATCTCTACTCTAGTTTAGTCCTGTGAGGACACAGTACGATTTAAGTGTGGGCTAGGATGCTAGAGAACCTTGCATGAACTTGATTGCCCTTAATTGTGTGTTGTGTGTTTCTCGGTGCCTTTCCATTTTCTCTAGCATTAGAATTGCTCAATTCTTGACTCGTGATGTTAAATTGACTTCAATTTTGAACAATGACGTCCAGACTGTTCCACTTAGAACCTGTAACCAACGTGTCAGAACCGATATTAAATGAGTCTAGGTCAGAACAGATCACGAATCACTCTTGTAGTTGAAATTTGAATCGATTAAACTGATTGATTTGTTAATAACAAAGCTCAATAACACCGTTCTAAGAGGATAAATGCTAGCTTCTTCCATGTTTTTCACTCCATATTTGATCACCTGTGATTGTGGCTTGAGATTAGACGAAAATCCAATTCGAAATCTTGTGTAAAAAGTTATAACTAGCTAGGATTAAGTGGCTAAATGGTTAAATCAAGTAATTGAATTAATCGAATCAATGTTAAGTTCTTTAAAGTGCTGAAAATAAAGCTAGCCAAGCCCGACACCTAAGTGAAGTGTTCGGGTTGAGCACTAGCATAAGCACAAATATTGTGAGCTAGGCAGGTCCAACACCTAAGTGAAGTGTTTGGTATCGAGCACTAGTATGCAGTAAATAAATTAAATGGAAGAAGTTTGAATTTTGAAATAAATTGTTGTTTAAATCGGTCCTAGCTAGAACATGTAACGCACAGATCTAGAAACGGATGAAGTCGAGTCGATAGCCACGTCACTTTTGCTTCCTCCACATCCACATCATGGCTAGAGCTTAAAGTCTTTTTGATTAGAATAGGTGTTATCGTAGAGCTTAAAACTACTACTTGATGTGGGCAGAGATTGGTGAGATCAAAAATTTATTTGGTTGATGTTCTTGCATGTGTAGGTCACTTTTTCTACGTGGAACAGTCTAAACCAAATTGCTAGAATTGAATCTCAGTTTAATCTCGTGTCATTTGTGAATTTAAGTGTGTTCTAGTTCAGTTTGCTTAAGGACAAGCAAAAGCTTAAGTGTGGGGTATTTGATGACACTCGATTTGACGTGATTATCAGCCTCATTTAAGCGACATTTCCTTGCTTAAGACATGGTTTTTAGGGTAGAATAACGAATATTCAATCAATTGCCCTATCTCGTGCCATTTGTGTTACCTTGGCCCGTTTCGGGTCTATTTGATGGTTTTCTAGTGTTTTTATGTTAGCACAGGTTTTTGCCATCAAATAAAGTAGCCAAGGACGTGTCTAAGGCGTTGGAACCTCGAGGAATTGCACCGGAATCGATCAAAGGAGCCAATAAAGTTCATAAAATTCCTGCCCGGTTTACAAAGGAATTTTTGCCGAAAATACCCTAGTATTTTCGGTGAAATATCAGCACAAATCGACCGCCGCCGGCTGAAGGAAATTTTCGGCGAAACCGTTAAGTTTTCGACCCGAAACGAAAATCACAGGAGAATGCAACCGAAGGGCCATCCATTTACACTAGAATTTTTGGCGAAAATACCTTGTTATTTTCGGCAAAAATATCAGGCAAATACGGCGACTTAGGGTTTAAGTATAAATACTTAAACCGGCGGCCCAAAAGAAAGAAGAATTCATTATTCATATTTTTCACAAATCAGACTTTTGAGAGTCAGCCGACTCTAGGGTTGATAGATAGAGTTTAGAGAGTTCGAAGATCCGTGGAGAGATCGTGACGCCATCCTTCCACCTCGGGGAACTCGGAGTTTAAAGTTGAAGATCCAGGAGATCGAAGCTTCGCCGGAGTGGTCTAAATTAGGTTTTTCAGTTCTCATCTGTTCTTCCTCTGTATGATAATTTCCTTTGTTGCTTTTGATTCTGCTGTCATCGTTATGAGTAACTGAACTCGTAGAGCTTCGATTAGATGAACCCTAAGTGACCCAGGGCTTTAAAGCGGTCATGGATTGGCGGTAATTAGATTCGAAGTTCAATCAGTTTCTCTTTGCATGGTTGTCTTGTTCTTGATTGTTTATGTTTCTTTTCTGGTGGATCGCCTAGATTAGGTTTTTGCAAGCTAGGGTTAGTCGCTAGACGGTTCCCTGCTTTGGCGCTTAAACTTGTCTTCCTTGATCACCTAGTTTAGATTCTTGTTAAGTTGAGGATAAAAGCGAACGCTCGCCTCTCTTTAAAACATTAATTCAACCAGTTAACCTTATAATTGGAGTGTGCCTTTTGTAGGAACCGATTAGGGTTAATCCACTTCAAGAGTAACTCATAAATCATTAGTAATTGCACCAGTTAATTAAGTCATTGCGAGAGGCGACCGTACCCGGGCGGCTAGTTAATCTTGGTAGTTAGATCGGATAGAGCGAACGTTCGCCAGTCTTAAACCTAAGGGCAAGGAGTTATGGTGGTGTATAGAAACCGATTGAATTAGAATTGAAAACCGCTGATCTGTTGATTGCCAATGCTTTGGTGATCTAAGGGGGATTCGAAATCTAAGTTCGTCTATCTTCTCGTTAGTATACCGTTTTAATCTTTCTGTCTTTTATTTTCCTTTGTTTATTAGATTAGAAGTCGTGGAACTCACACCACGCACTAAGTGTTCAAACCTGAGTAATTTGCCAGCTTCTTTGAGTAGCCGATTAGTAGAAACCCGTGGAATACGATCTAGTCTACTTCGGTAGGTTAGTTATTTGATACCGCTAAAACTGCATCATCAAATTGAGGATGCTAGAGAACCTTGCATGAACTTGATTGCCCTTAATTGTGTGTTGTGTGTTTCTCGGTGCCTTTCCAGTTTCTCTAGCATTAGAATTGCTCAATTCTTGACTCGTGATGTTAAATTGACTTCAAATTTGAACAATGACGTCCAAACTGTTCCACTTAGAACCTGTAACCAACGTGTCAGAACCGATATTAAATGAGTCTAGGTCAGAACAGATCACGAATCACTCTTGTAGTTGAAATTTGAATCGATTAAACTAATTGACTTGTTAATAACAAAGCTCGATAACACCGTTCTAAGAGGATAAATGCTAGCTTCTTCCATGTTTTTCACTCCTTATTTGATCACCTGTGATTGTGGCTTGAGATTAGACGGAGATCCAATTCGAAATCTTGTGTAAAAAGTTATAACTAGCTAGGATTAAGTGGCTAAATGGTTAAATCAAGTAATTGAATTAATCAAATCAATGTTAAGTTCTTTAAAGTGCTGAAAATAAAGCTAGGCAAGCCCGACACCTAAGTGAAGTGTTCGGGTTGAGCACTAGCATAAGCACAAATACTGTGAGCTAGGCAGGTCCAACACCTAAGTGAAGTGTTTGGTATCGAGCACTAGTATGCAGTAAATAAATTAAATGGAAGAAGTTTGAATTTTGAAATAAATTACTATTGAAATCGGTCCTAGCTAGAACATGTAACGCACAGATCTAGAAACGGATGAAGTCGAGTCGATAGCCACGTCACTTTTCCTTCCTCCACATCCACATCATGGCTAGAGCTTAAAGCCTTTTTGATTAGAATTGGTGTTATCGTAGAGCTTAAAACTACTACTTGATGTGGGCAGAGATTGGTGAGATCGAAAATTTATTTGGTTGATGTTCTTGCATGTGTAGGTCACTTTTTCTACGTGGAACAGTCTAAACCAAATTGCTAGAATTGAATCTCAGTTTAATCTCGTGTCATTTGTGAATTTGAGTGTGTTCTAGTTCAGTTTGCTTTAGGACAAGCAAAAGCTTATGTGTGGGGTATTTGATGACACTCGATTTGACGTGATTATCAGCCTCATTTAAGCGACATATCCTTGCTTAAGACATGGTTTTTAGGGTAGAATAACGAAAATTCAATCAATTGCCCTATCTCGTGCCATTTGTGTTACCTTGGCCCGTTTCGGGTCTATTTGATGGTTTTCTAGTGTTTTTATGTTAGCACAGGTTTTTGCCGTCAAATAAAGTAGCCAAGGACGTGTCTAAGGCGTTGGAACCTCGAGGAATCGCACCGGAATCGATCAAAGGAGCCAATCAAGTTCAGAAAATTCCTGCCCGGTTTACAAAGGAATTTTTGCAGAAAACACCCTAGTATTTTCGGCGAAATATCAGCACAAATCGACCGCCGCCGGCTGAAGGAAATTTTCAGCGAAACCGTTAAGTTTTCGACCCGAAACGAAAATCACAGGAGAATGCAACCGAAGGGCCATCCATTTACACTAGAATTTTCGGCGAAAATACCTTGTTATTTTCGGCGAAAATATCAGGCAAATATGGCGACTTAGGGTTTAAGTATAAATACTTAAACCGGTGGCCCAAAAGAAAGAAGAATTCATTATTCATATTTTTCACAAATCAGACTTTTGAGAGTCAGCCGACTCTAGGGTCGATAGATAGAGTTTAGAGAGTTCGAAGATCCGTGGAGAGATCGTGACGCCATCCTTCCACCTCGGGGAACTCGGGGTTTAAAGTTGAAGATCCAGAAGATCGAAGCTTCGCCGGAGTCGTCTGAATTAGGTTTTTCAGTTCTCATCTGTTCTTCCTCTGTATGATAATTTCCTTTGTTACTTTTGATTCTGCTGTCACCGTTATGAGTAACTGAACTCATAGAGCTTCGATTAGATGAACCCTAAGTGACCCAGGGCTTTAAAGCGGTCACGGATTGGCTGTAATTAGATTCGAAGTTCAATTAGTTTCTCTTTGCATGGTTGTCTTGTTCTTGATTGTTTATGTTTCTTTTCTGGTGGATCGCCTAGATTAGGTTTTTGCAAGCTAGGGTTAGTCGCTAGACGGTTCCCTGCTTTGGCGCTTAAACTTGTCTTCCTTGATCACCTAGTTTAGATTCTTGTTAAGTTGAGGATAGAAGCGAACGCTCGCCTCTCTTTAAAACATCAATTCAACCAGTTAACCTTATAATTGGAGTGTGCCTTTTGTAGGAACCGATTAGGGTTAATCCACTTCAAGAGTAACTCATAAATCATTAGTAATTGCACCAGTTAATTAAGTCGTTGCGAGAGGCGACCGTACCCGGGCGGCTAGTTAATCTTGGTAGTTAGATCGGATAGAGCGAACGTTCGCCAGTCTTAAACCTAAGGGTAAGGAGTTATGGTGGTGTATAGAAACCGATTGAATTAGAATTGAAAACCGCTGATCTGTTGATTGCCAATGCTTTGGTGATCTAAGGGGGATTCGAAATCTAAGTTCGTCTATCTTCTCGTTAGTCTACCATTTTAATCTTTCTGTCTTTTATTTTCCTTTGTTTATTAGATTAGAAGTCGTGAAACTCACACCACGCACTAAGTGTTCAAACCTGAGTAATTTCCCAGCTTCTTTGAGTAGTCGATTAGTAGAAACCCATGGAATACGATCTAGTCTACTTCAGTAGGTTAGTTATTTGATACCGCTAAAACTGCAACATCAAATTGAGGATGCTAGAGAACCTTTCATGAACTTGATTGCCCTTAATTGTGTGTTGTGTGTTTCTCGGTGCCTTTCCAGTTTCTCTAGCATTAGAATTGCTCAATTCTTGACTCGTGATTTTAAATTGACTTCAATTTTGAACAATAACGTCCAGACTGTTCCACTTAGAACCTGTAACCAACGTGTCAGAACCGATATTAAATGAGTCTAGGTCAGAATAGATCACGAATCACTCTTGTAGTTGAAATTTAAATCAATTAAACTAATTGACTTGTTAATAACAAAGCTCGATAACACCGTTCTAAGAGGATAAATGCTAGTTCTTCCATGTTTTTCACTCCATATTTGATCACCTGTGATTGTGGCTTGAGATTAGACGGAGATCCAATTCGAAATCTTGTGTAAAAAGTTATAACTAGCTAGGATTAAGTGGCTAAATGGTTAAATCAAGTAATTGAATTAATCGAATCAATGTTAAGTTCTTTAAAGTGCTGAAAATAAAGCTAGGCAAGCCCGACACCTAAGTGAAGTGTTCGGGTTGAGCACTAGCATAAGCACAAATACTGTGAGCTAGGCAGGTCCAACACCTAAGTGAAGTGTTTGATATCGAGCACTAGTATACAGTAAATAAATTAAAAGGAAGAAGTTTGAATTTTGAAATAAATTGTTGTTTAAATCGGTCCTAGCTAGAACATGTAACGCACAGATCTAGAAATGGATGAAGTCGAGTCGATAGCCACGTCACTTTTCCTTCCTCCACATCCACATCATGGCTAGAGCTTAAAGTCTTTTTGATTAGAATTGGTGTTATCGTAGAGCTTAAAACTACTACTTGATGTGGGCAGAGATTGGTGAGATCGAAAATTTATTTGGTTGATGTTCTTGCATGTGTAGGTCACTTTTTCTACGTGGAACAGTCTAAACCAAATTGCTAGAATTGAATCTCAGTTTAATCTCGTGTCATTTGTGAATTTGAGTGTGTTCTAGTTCAGTTTGCTTTAGGACAAGCAAAAGCTTAAGTGTGGGGTATTTGATGACACTCGATTTGACGTGATTATCAGCCTCATTTAAGCGACATATCCTTGCTTAAGACATGGTTTTTAGGGTAGAATAACGAATATTCAATCAATTGCCCTATCTCGTGCCATTTTTCTTACCTTGGCCCGTTTCGGGTCTATTTGATGGTTTTCTAGTGTTTTTATGTTAGCACAGGTTTTTGCCGTCAAATAAAGTAGCCAAGGACGTGTCTAAGGCGTTGGAACCTCGAGGAATCGCACCGGAATCGATCAAAGGAGCCAATCAAGTTCAGAAAATTCCTGCCCGGTTTACAAAGGAATTTTTGCAGAAAACACCCTAGTATTTTCGGCGAAATATCAGCACAAATCGACCGCCGCCGGCTGAAGGAAATTTTCGGCGAAACCGTTAAGTTTTCGACCCGAAACGAAAATCACAGGAGAATGCAACCGAAGGGCCATCCGTTTACACTAGAATTTTCGGCGAAAATACCTTGTTATTTTCGGCGAAAATATCAGGCAAATACGGCAACTTAGGGTTTAAGTATAAATACTTAAACCGGCGGCCCAAAAGAAAGAAGAATTCATTATTCATATTTTTCACAAATCAGACTTTTGAGAGTCAGCCGACTCTAGGGTTGATAGATAGAGTTTAGAGAGTTCGAAGATCCATGGAGAGATCGTGACGCCATCCTTCCACCTCGGGGAACTCGGAGTTTAAAGTTGAAGATCCAGGAGATCGAAGCTTCACCGGAGTCGTCTGAATTAGGTTTTTCAGTTCTCATCTGTTCTTCCTCTGTATGATAATTTCCTTTGTTGCTTTTGATTCTGCTGTCATCTTTATGAGTAACTGAACTCGTAGAGCTTAGATTAGATGAACCCTAAGTGACCCAGGGCTTTAAAGCGGTCACGGATTGGCGGTAATTAGATTCGAAGTTCAATCAGTTTCTCTTTGCATGGTTGTCTTGTTCTTGATTGTTTATGTTTCTTTTCTGGTGGATCGCCTAGATTAGGTTTTTGCAAGCTAGGGTTAGTCGCTAGACGGTTCCCTGCTTTGGCGCTTAAACTTGTCTTCTTTGATCACCTAGTTTAGATTCTTGTTAAGTTGAGGATAGAAGCGAACGCTCGCCTCTCTTTAAAACATCAATTCAACCAGTTAACCTTATAATTGGAGTGTGCCTTTCGTAGGAACCGATTAGGGTTAATCCACTTCAAGAGTAACTCATAAATCATTAGTAATTGCACCAGTTAATTAAGTCGTTACGAGAGGCGACCGTACCCGGGCGGCTAGTTAATCTTGGTAGTTAGATCGGATAGAGCGAACGTTCGCCAGTCTTAAACCTAAGGGTAAGGAGTTATGGTGGTGTATAGAAACCGATTCAATTAGAATTGAAAACCGTTGATCTGTTGATTGCCAATGCTCTAGTGATCTAAGGGGGATTCGAAATCTAAGTTCGTCTATCTTCTTGTTAGTCTACCGTTTTAATCTTTCTGTCTTTTATTTTCCTTTGTTTATTAGATTAGAAGTCGTGGAACTCAAGTAACACCCATTCCGAATCAACCCGAGTAAACCCGTGGTTGAGCCGGTCCCAAGTACTACCGAGTAAAAACAAGGGTAAAACAGGGAAATTGGCGGTATCAAAAGACAGTAAAAACATGGAAGGCCTCCATAGAAATGCGAAACTGAAATCCGAGTACAATCCAAACCATCATAAATCCTCCAATCCAACATAAATCAGAAAGTACATAAAACCCCTAAAATCTCATAGTCAACTGAAATGAACAAAAAAGTCAACTCCGCGTAATCCCAGTCTTCACCTCATGGCTTCCGTCCAGAACTTCACGAAATCAACCTCGAACTCAAACTCCTCAGCCACCTCTACTAGCCACGAGATCCTGAAAGGGGGAAAGGGATCAATTTCCTATTGAAATTGAGTGAACCCACTGGGCCTACCTACACGTTGTCCTACTCCATGGAGCGGTCCCAACTCCGCACAAGACATCCAACAATGGAACCAAACCCAACCCCCCTTTCCATATTTTAATTCCCTAAAAGCAGTCTAGGTGATCACGTTGGTCAGTTCTTGTTCTCAAGCACAATTCATAACAATAGAATCACCCAGAATTAATACATCAAACCACGACACACACACAGCATCATCACATCACATCCATCAACCAAGTCACTACCACAACCACAAGCACACAAACATTCACATTCATATTATCTAGGTGAGTTACTAGGCGCCAAGGAGTTATCCACACCACCACCGGCCGGCCGACGCACTTCCCTACCGCATGGGAATTCCTCGCGCTCCCCTGCCGCATGGGGAACGCGTTCTCATTAACCATCATCATCATCATCAATCTCATCACTCCCTTGACACCCATGTCAAGGGGATCCACCCCAATGGATCAGACTCAACAACCAGTGCCTCGGGTGGGGTAGTGTGGGCTCCTTCCGGTTCTATTTCCAACATACAATTCTCACATCACATTCTCAACTCATACATCACATCTACTACCAACATACAACACAAATCAGCCACATCTCATTCATAGTCCATAGTTCACAACACATCTCGTCCTCCATGCCCCCTGTCATGTTCACAACACACACATCACAATCAATAGGATAACCGGCTAGCTCACCGGCCTCCCCCACCTGCAAGTACAGGGGAAACCATGTCATGAGTCTAGGGGTCACCCACCTGTTCCTCTTATTTAGAGCGACCCCACATTGGCAGGGCAACTCTCCTGCATCCACAACCAGCGATTCATAATATCATAGCACCCGCACTCATTTCCCAACCATCCTAATTCTCATTTCTATGTCAATTCATTACTTAATTCACTTCAGTTCACACCCAAACCCCAAACCATAGCAATCAACAACAACAATCAACCACGGCAATCATCAATAGCAATCAAGTACATTCACAGAACAATTTATCCCCTTTTACGCTCATCATTTTCATGCATAACCTAGGTTTTGTTCTAAGTCCAATTGAAACTCCTCACACTGTCCAAACTACTTACACAACACTAAGCCCTCACCTGAAATAGAAGACGAGGCTCTAATCGTCTTCTAGTTCCCCAGAAACTCGATTCCCAACCACCAAACTCGTAGCTCTACCCTTCCTTACTGCTCACGACCTACACCCAGAAACCCAAAATGGAGGATAGGGATCTCTTCTCCTCGTCGCTACGAATCCATAGCAACAAACGGAACTCAATTCCGACCTCTACAGCTCCCGGAATCACCCTTCGAAGATTGCTCGCACTAGGTTCGTCAATGGCTTTTCGGGGAGAGAGAAAGGGGAAAAAAGTTATGAATTTCCGTGCAAATCTGTCCTTTTATGCACGAAAAGTGCGCCTGGTATGTCAAAAAGTGCGCCGGCGCACATTGACCCCTAAAAGGCGCACATTTTGAATATTCCGCCGAAAGTTTGCTGAATTAATTGAAAAGTGCGTCTGGCACTTCTAAAAGTGCGCCTGCGCACTTTAGGGCCCAAAATCGGCACTTTTTGGTGCATCACCGTTCCCCTCTTTGCAACTTCGACCCAACTTAAACCCGAATGACCCAAAAATCAAGGGGAGCTTAAGAGCACTGATTCCAGTACCCTAGTCTACCGATCTTGAGTTCCAAACCGTTTGGTTGAGTGGGGATGTTACAAGTCTCCACAACTTCAAGGATTTCGTCCCCGAAATCATCCCTAACTCATCCTAGCAATATGATACCGAACACACAGCTAAAATCGCAGCAATCCAAGTATCCTATTGACTTCCGAAATTCCTAACGACGAACCACCAACCTTCCTTTAACTACTCATCAGCCCTACACCCACTCCCAACACTCTACTTTCACCGAGCACACCCTAGACCTTCTTGGAACCAACACCACAACCAGCAAACACAAAAGCGTACATCAAGGGGAATTAATACCTGAATCATACACTTCCACTAACTCCGGGTACCGCCGCCTCATACTCTCCTCAGTCTCCCAAGTAGCCGACTCGCTCTCATGGTTCCTCCATACCACCTTGAGCTGCGGAATCTGCTTATTCCTCAAGACCCGGACTTGCCTATCCACGATCGCGACTGGCTTCTCCTCATAAGTCAAGTCTTGCTCAATCTCCACCTCCTCCGGCTGAATTACATGAGAAGGGTCCCCATGATATCGCCTAAGCACGCTCACATGAAACACATTGTGTATCCTTTCCAACTCCCTCGGCAAAGCCAACACATAAGCCACCGGACCCGACTTAGCGAGGATCTCATAAGGACCGATGTACCGAGGCGCCAACTTCCCTTTTCTACCGAAACGCATCAGCCCTTTCCACGGCGACACCTTCAAAAATACCTTCTCCCCAACATTGAAACTCAGCTCTCTAGCACGACCGTCGGCATACGCTTTTTGCCTATCTTGAGCCGCTCTCAATCTCTCCTTGATAATCTTAACCCGATCAGCCGTCTCTTGCACAACTTGAGGACCCGACAACACCCTCGCACCTTCCTCATCCCAACACAAAGGCGTCCTACACTTCCTCCCATACAAGGCCTCAAAAGGAGCGGACTTCAAACTACTATGATACGAGTTATTATAGGCGAACTCAATTAAAGGTAGCAATTCAGTCCAAGGGGTTTGAAACTCCATAGCACAGCTTCTCAACAACTCCTCCAAAGTAAGGATCATTCTCTCCGATTGCCCATCAGTCTGAGGATGATACGCCGTCGAGAACTTGAGCTTAGTTCCCAATGCTGTATGCAGCCCCTCCCAAAAATGAGACGTGAAACTCGGATCCCGATCAGAGACGATGGATTGAGGAACCCCATGCAACCTTACCACCTCTTCTATATATAACTTTGCCAACACCTCCACACTAGGCTTAAACCGAATGGGTACGAAATGCGCAACTTTTGTCAAACGATCGACTATTACTCACACGGCATCCTTCCCCTCTCTAGTCGGCGGAAAACCCGATACAAAGTCCATGGTGATGTCCGCAAACTTCCACTCCGGAATAGGTAGGGACTGAAGTAACCCACCCGGAGCTCTATGCTCCGCCTTAGCCTTCTGACAAACCAAACAAGTCGCCACATAACGAGCCACATCCTTCTTCATTCCTGGCCACCAAAACTTAACTTCAGGTCATTGTACATCTTTGTCATCCCGGGATGCATAGCATACATCGAGGAATGAGCCTCCTCCAAAATCCCCTTCCTCAATTCCTCTACTTCCGGTACACACACTCGACCCTTGCATTTCAACAATCCGCCAACTACCTCAAATCCATTATCCATGCCTTTTTCAACTTCCCCTCGAATAGCCACCAGAGTAGCATCCTTGAGCTGCTCCTCACCAATCCTATCATTCAGCATAGGCCTAATGTTGAGCTTGGCAAACAAACTTCCCACATCATCTAACTGCATCTCCACCCTTAAAGCTCTAAGATCCACCAACTCCTTTCGACTTAAAGCATCCGCAACCACATTAGCTTTACCAGGATGGTAGTCAATGGTACAGTCATAATCCTTCAAGAGCTCCACCCAACGCCGTTGCCTACCATTCAGCTCCTTTTGATCCATAAGGTGCTTAAGACTCTTGTGATCGGTCATGATCTTAAACGTCTCACCATACAAATAATGCTTCCACAACTTCAAGGCGAACACCACTGCAGCTAACTCCAAATCATGGGCTGGGTAGTTCACCTCATGCACCCTAAGCTGTTGGGAGGCATAAGCGACAACCTTCCCATTCTGCATCAACACACAGCCCAATCCTTGCAAAGACGCATCACTAAACACCACATACTCTCCACCTTCTGCTGGCAAAGTCAACACCGGAGCTGAAGTCAACTTCTTCTTCAACTCCTCAAAGCTCCTCTGACATTCCTCGCTCCACTCATACTTCGACTCCTTCCTCAACAACTTATGTAGAGGAGACGCTATGGTAGAGAACCCCTCTACAAACCTTCGGTAGTAACCAGCTAACCCCAAGAAGCTCCTCAGTTGCGACACATCCTTAGGTGGAGACCAATTAACCACCGCTTCAATCTTCTTTTGGTCAACCTCCACACCTCTTTTAGAAACCACATGCCCAAGAAACAATACTTCTTCCAACCGAAAGGCACACTTCGAGAACTTGGCAAATAGTTGCTGCTCCCTCAACCTATGAAAAACAATCCTCAAGTGCTCCTCATGCTCCTTCCTAGTCTTAGAATAAATGAGGATATCATCGATGAACACTATCACAAACTTATCCAAATATTCATGGAAGACCTTGTTCATGAGAGCCATGAACGCGGCGGGAGCATTGGTGAGACCAAGCGGCATCACCAGAAACTCATAGTGTCCATAGCGGGTCCTAAAGGCTGTCATTGGCACCGATCTTTCCTCCACATTCAACTGGTGATAACCCGACCTCAAGTCTATCTTCGAGAACACTTCAGCCCCTTGCAATTGATCGAAGAGATCATCTATCCTTGGAAGTGGGTAACGATTCTTGATCGTCGCCTTGTTCAACCGCCTATAGTCAATACACATCCGCATCGACCCATCCTTCTTCTTCACAAACAACACCGGTGCCCCCCACGGTGATACACTTGGGCGGATGAACCCCTTATCCAAGAGCTCCTGCAATTGCTCCTTCAACTCCTTTAACTCCGCCGGTGCCATGCCATAAGGTGGAATAGAGATTGGAGCAGTTCCAGGAACCAACTCTATATTGAACTCCACCTCACGCTCGATCGGTGCCCCAGGTAGTTCCCCAAACACATCCGCGAACTCCCGAGCTACAGGTACCTTCTCCAACTCCTCATTCCGTTCAACTGACACTTGCACCAACAAAGCCTCACACCCTTCTTGAATCAGAGAAAAAGCTTGCATTGCTGAAATTACTCCCATAGGTGCGGACTCCCTCTTCCTAACACCCTTGAACACCACCTGGCCGACACCTCCCACCTGAAGCAACACCTCCTTCTTCTGACAATTAAGCAAAGCCCCATTCCTAGCCAACCAATCCATGCCGAGGATAACGTCGAATTCATTGAAAGGAAGCACCACCAAATCAGCCAAGAACTCTACACCTCCCACTAACACTTTACACCCTCTACACACTCTATCCACCCGAACAGAAGTCCCCAAAGGAGTTCTGACGCCCCAACTAACACCCAAACTACTAACTACAACACCCAAACTACTCAAACATTTCTCAGATACAAAGGAATGGGTTGACCCCGAATCAAACAAGGCATAAACTGAAAGGCCCAAGATCGAGATCATACCAGTCACCACGTCGTTCGCATTCTCTGCCGCACCCCTGGTAAGAGCATAAAGCCTCCCTTGCTCCCCTCCAGCTCCAACAGGTGTGGCATTAGCTCCCGTCCCTCGTCCAGCACCCCTACCAAAGCGGCCTCCTCCTCTCCCTCCGTAACTCCCAGACGGAGCTCTAGGGCCCTGCACCGATCCCACAGACTGAGTTGGGGTAGCTCTCTTGGTTGGACAGTTCAGACTCCTGTGTCCGCGCTGCCCACAAGTGTAACAGGTCACACCTGCCAACAGATGGCAAACTCCGAAGTGACGCTTCCCACATTTGTCACATAGTGGTAACCCGGACAGTGCTTCTCCCGAACGGACTGTGCCACTAGTACGAGCAGGGCAAGCCACACTCTTATGACCTAGTCGGCCACAAGTGAAACAAGTCATCGTACCCCTCGTTGGCATCGACTGGCTGCCCCTGAACCCAGAAAAGGAAGTCTGAGTTCTCTTCGCTGGGTAACTGTGAATGGCAGACTGAGTAGGCGGGGCAGTTGCCTTCCTCTTCTTCTCTTCCCTCTTTCGGTTCTCCAACCTCTCCCTCTCTAGCACCGCCGCCTTAACCGACACTAAACTCCCCATATCAGCGGTGGTGGCTCCCTCCTGAATCTCCACTCTCAACCCATTCTTGAACTTGTTAATGAGCTTCCTCTCCCGGTTGGCCCGCTCATCATACCACTTAGAGAGAGAAGTGAACTCTATGTAATATGCCAGAACGGACTTCTCCCCTTGCTCCAAACTCATGAACTCCTTGGCTTTCTCCTCACGCCAAAGGTCCGGGCAAAACTGATCACGAAACACCTCCACAAACTCATCCAACTCCATCTCTGGCGGAACCACTCGACTCTGTGGCATCGACCTCCACCAATTCAGTGCATGCCCCTTAAGCAGAAAAGTCATTGCTTGCACCTTCAACCCTTCCTGAAGTTCCATTTGCAGGAACTTGTACTCACATTCCTGGAGCCACTGCTCTGCCACCTCAGGATCCGCTGCTTCCCTAGTGAACTCCCCAAAATTCCATCCCTTCAACAGACTCGGCTGAAACCTAGGAGCTCCTCCTCCAAAACCCGAGTTCCCAGTGGACCTACTTCCCCTTGGTTGACTGGATTCACTACAGGAGGACATTGAACATTTCAGTTGACCGCTCAAGGAACTTCAAACAACTCAATTCACCACTTGATTTCAAAACATCCCACCCATTTAAAACAGTTTGACAAAAACCCTTGGAATGTCGGCCCCGTATCGATGTCTCATCCTCCCTCCCAACGAGGTTAATTACTCCCCAAAGAGAGAAGATAATCAACCGGTACAGCAGCGACAAACCAGGCTCTGATACCATTTGTAACACCCGTTCCGAATCAACCCGAGTAAACCCGTGGTTGAGCCGGTCCCAGGTACTACCGAGTAAAAACAAGGGTAAAACAGGGAAATTGGCGGTGATCAAAAGACAGTAAAAACATGGAAGGCCTCCATAGAAACGCGAAACTGAAATCCGAGTACAATCCAAACCATCATAAATCCTCCAATCCAACATAAATCAGAAAGTACATAAAACCCCCAAAATCTCATAGTCAACTGAAATGAACAGAAAAGTCAACTCCGCGTAATCCCAGTCTTCACCTCATGGCTTCCGTCCAGAACTTCACGAAATCAACCTCGAACTCAAACTCCTCAGCCACCTCTACTAGCCACGAGATCCTGAAAGGGGGAAAGGGATCAATTTCCTATTGAAATTGAGTGAACCCACTGGGCCTACCTACACGTTGTCCTACTCCATGGAGCGGTCCCAACTCCGCACAAGACATCCAACAATGGAACCAAACCCAACCTCCCTTTCCATATTTTAATTCCCTAAAAGCAGTCTAGGTGATCACGTTGGTCAGTTCTTGTTCTCAAGCACAATTCATAACAATAGAATCACCCAGAATTAATACATCAAACCACGGCACACACACGGCATCATCACATCACATCCATCAACCAAGTCACTACCACAACCACAAGCACACAAACATTCACATTCATATTATCTAGGTGAGTTATTAGGCGCCAAGGAGTTATCCACACCACCACCCGGCCGGCCGACGCACTTCCCTACCGCATGGAAGTCCTCGCGCTCCCCTACCGCATGGGGAACGCGTTCTCATTAACCATCATCATCATCATCAATCTCATCACTCCCTTGACACCCATGTCAAGGGGATCCACCCCAATGGATCAGACTCAACAACCAGTACCTCGGGTGGGGTAGTGTGGGCTCCTTCCGATTCTATTTCCAACATACAATTCTCACATCACATTCTCAACTCATACATCACATCTACTACCAACATACAACACAAATCAGCCACATCTCATTCATAGTCCATAGTTCACAACACATCTCGTCCTCCATGCCCCCTGTCATGTTCACAGCACACACATCACAATCAATAGGATAACCGGCTAGCTCACCGGCCTCCCCCACCTGCAAGTACAGGGGAAACCATGTCATGAGTCTAGGGGTCACCCACCTGTTCCTCTTATTCAGAGCGACCCCACATTGGCAGGGCAACTCTCCTGCATCCACAACCAGCGATTCATAATATCATAGCACCCGCACTCATTTCCCAACCATCCTAATTCTCATTTCTATGTCAATTCATTACTTAATTCACTTCAGTTCACACCCAAACCCCAAACCATAGCAATCAACAACAACAATCAACCACGGCAATCATCAATAGCAATCAAGTACATTCACAGAACAATTTATCCCCTTTTACGCTCATCATTTTCATGCATAACCTAGGTTTTGTTCTAAGTCCAATTGAAACTCCTCACGCTGTCCAAACTACTTACACAACGCTAAGCCCTCACCTGAAATAGAAGACGAGGCTCTAATCGTCTTCTAGTTCCCCAGAAACTCGATTCCCAACCACCAAACTCGTAGCTCTACCCTTCCTTACTGCTCACGACCTACACCCAGAAACCCAAAATGGAGGTTAGCGATCTCTTCTCCTCGTCGCTACGAATCCATAGCAACAAACGGAACTCAATTCCGACCTCTACAGCTCCCGGAATCACCCTTCGAAGATTGCTCGCACTAGGTTCGTCAATGGCTTTTCGGGGAGAGAGAAAGGGGAAAGAAGTTATGAATTTCCGAGCAAATCCGTCCTTTTATGCACGAAAAGTGCGCCTGGTATGTCAAAAAGTGCGCCGGCACACATTGACCCCTAAAAGGCGCACATTTTGAATATTCCGCCGAAAGTTTGCTGAATTAATTGAAAAGTGCGTCTGGCACTTCTAAAAGTGCGCCTGCGCACTTCAGGGCCCAAAATCGGCACTTTTTGGTGCATCACCGTTCCCCACTTTTTAACTTCGACCCAACTTAAACCCGAATGACCCAAAACTCAAGGGGAGCTTAAGAGCACTGATTCCAGTACCCTAGTATACCGATCTTGAGTTCCAAACCGTTTGGTTGAGCGGGGATGTTACACATCATGCACTAAGTGTTCAAACCTGAGTAATTTGCCAGCTTCTTTGAGTAGTCGATTAGTGGAAACCCGTGGAATATGATCTAGTCTACTTCATTAGGTTAGTTATTTGATACCGCTAAAACTGCAGCATCAGCCTTCCTTCCTAAGCTTTAGGTAGGCCTCCAAGTAGCTTCGGACGTAGCTCTCCGGGGTCAAGTGTCATGCTTCGGGGCCACGGACTCCAATTCTTCTCATAGCTCGGCTCAAGGTCAATCTTTGAAAGCTCTCCTCTTCGGGCCAAGGGTTCTTGGACTCTCTTCCTTCTGTACTCCAGAAATACTTCCAGAGGGTCACTCAAAGAACCAGCTTCTCTTCAGGGCTCCTGGAGGTCAGACTAGGAGCAGGTTGAAGCTTCTCCTCGGTGCTAGGGCTTATACCCTCGGCCAGCAGCATGGCCTGGAACATCATTCCATCTCGTGGTACCTGCAAGGGAAGGACTTAGTCGATATTTCAGAGCGTACCTTGGCTTTAGGACTTGAAGATGGCCTGCCCTAGGCTCTTTATGCCTTTTTGGAGGTCCTAGGGTCTTATCTCGGCCTGGTGACCCTGGTGGGGTGTAGGAGTACCGATTGTCATCAGGGCAGCATTGTTGGATCATATCAACTATCAAAATTAAAGGCCCCGATCAAGAACCATTCGTGGTAAATGGCCAAAGGCTCAAGAAGTATCTCTAAGGCCTCGTTGTTGCCCAGATTAACGTACATTTCTTCACCTTGACTGTTTGATCGTCATTCAGGTATCGTCCACCTCAAGGAGTTAAACGAGAGCGCTTCGTGGGAGGCAACCCACGGCTAGAGTTAGTTTTTGAAGTCTTGAGTCAATTCTCGTGTTTTGAGTCGGTTTCGGGCGGAGCCAAAAGGGACATTCTTGGTTTCTTATTTTTTTACTGTGTGTGTCGTGTGTCATTGGTTTAGTTCCAATTTATTTGGGATTTTTCTGATTTTTGTTTGTTTTGTTTTGAATTTTTGAAGTCGAGTTCGTGGGTGTTTTCGAAAATTATTTTGAGTGCCCAGGTCAAGAATTCTCGCCGAAAAACTCAATGTTCTTGGCGACTTTTAGTTAGTTTTTCCCAGCGTTGACTTTTCAAAACTGTTCTCACCGAGAACATTCAAAATTTTCTACGAGCACTTGTATCAGCACCTGGTCAGTTTTTCATCGGTTTTTGTTAAATATTTTTCAAACAGGTTTTCGGCAAGAACTCCAAAGTTCTCACCAAGAACTTTTGGTGAACCGGCCGGTCGTTGGTCGGGGTTCAACTAATTAAAAACTACTAATGCTAAAAAGCGTATAGCAGATCGTATTCCGAGGGCTTTCTATGATTGGTTACTTCAGAACTAGCAAAATACTCAAAGGTAAACACGTTGTGCGTGGTGTGAGTTCCACGACTTCTACTTCTGAGGAATGCAGAAAAATTAAAAAGATTAAACTAAAGCAGATTGAGAATTAGGGTTTGAAAACAAGGATGACAGACGAACTTAGACTTTGAATCCCCCTTCGTTCCCCAGAGCATTGGCAATAACAGATCAACGGATTTCGATTCTCATTCAATCAATTACTAAGACACCACCATAACTCCTTACCCTTAGGTTTAAGACCGGCGAACGTTCGCTCTATCCGTTCTAACTACCAAGATTAACTAGCCGCCCGGGTACGGTCGCCTCTCGCAACAACTTAATTAATTGGTGAGATTACTAGTGATTAATGAGTTACTCTTGCAGTGAATTAACCCTAACCGGTTCCTACGAAAGGCACACTCCAATTATAAGGTTAATTGTTCAATTCGATGTTCTAAAGTAAGGCGAGCGTTCGCTTCTTTCCTTAGCTTAACAAGAATCTAATCTAGGTGATCAATCCAGACAAGAAACATGAACAATGAAGAACGAATCAAACATGAAAAAGAACTGATTGAATTTCGAATCTAATCACCGCCGATCCGTAACCGCTTTAAAGCCCTGGGTCACTTAGGGTTCATCTAGTCTAAGCTCTAAAGGGTTTAGATACTCATGATTATTACAAAAGAAACAAAGACAAGGAAAGAGTTCATCATTCAGAGGAAGAACAGAAAAGAATCTGAAAAACCTAGTTTAGACGACGCTGGCAGACTTTGATCTTCGGTAAGTTACACTCCTAGCTCCGGTTCTCCGAGATGGAAGGGATGGCGTCACGATCTCTATCCGGCTCTTCGAACTCCAACTCTTCGCTCTAGAACTTCAGAGAATTCTGATCTCGAAAAGTTGTGTTTTTTGTAAATTATGATATATCTCCTTTTGGGCCCCCCGGTTAAGTATAAATACTTAACCCTAAATTAGCCGAGTCAGCCTAATATTTTCGCTGAATATTCCTTAAGAATTTCGGCAAAAATTCCTTTGAGTTCAGGGGCTGATTTCTCTGGTCTTGAATTTCGGTCCGAAGAGTTGATTGATTTTGCCGAAGACATGCTTTGACTCGGCACTAGTTGATTTGCACTATTGATTTCGCCGAAGATGCAAGCCTGTTTTCGCCGAAAATGCAAGTGTGAATGGGCAGATTTTGGCTTGAACTTGATCGACTCCTTTGATCGATTCCGGTTTGATTCCTCGAGGTTCCTACGCCTTAGACACGTCCATGGCTACATTATTTGACGGCAAAAACCTATGCTAACACAAAAACACTAGAAAACCATCAAATAGACCCGAAACGGGCCAAGGTAACACAAATGGCACGAGATAGGGCAATCGATTAAATATTCGTTATTCTACCCTAAAAACCATGTCTTAAGCAAAGAAATGTCGCTTAAATGAGGCTGATAATCACTTCAAATCGAGTGTCATCAAATACGCCACACTTGAATTATTAGATCAATTAAATTGCTCAAGCAAACTGAATAGAAATGCTCATGTTCATAAATTGTAAGATCGATTAAATTGGAGCTCAATCAAACACAATGAATTATTAGACAGATCGATCCTAGAACAAGAAACCTTACATGCATACAGATCAGCCAAACTACCTGGTCTCACTAATAACTACACACGACAAGTAATTAGCAACCAATTACTCACGAATCTGACCTGACCGACCAGACTTCTCACACAGGATGTATATAGTACAATGGGAACTCTCACTCTCTGTGTTTAGGGACGTGTTTCTGCTCTCGATAATTTTCTGTTACCGAATTCTGTCATAGGTTTGCATTTCGACCACATCTCCACCACTGTGACAACACGAGTATCTAGTCAAGAAGGACTTCCCTGCTAGGACCGTAATGAAATCTACACTACTCGGGTTTATAATGAGATGGATGATGGGGATGAATGATGATGGCTTTGTGCAGTGTAGCTTTCAACTAACTTCCCTCGAATCTAATCTATGGCTTCCTACCGTCTAACCAAACACGGGTGGAATAATGAACGCTCGTCCTATGATACCCTCAAGCAACCTAGCACATATTCTTTTTCTTTTCACGATTTTTTTTCTTTTTTTTTTCTTTTCAACTTTTCTTTTGACTTCGTTCTTCCATTTGTAGGGAGAAGAACGTTTTATTGAACAACACTTTGAACTTTTTCTGATTTTCTTTTCTTAATCATTTTCTTTTTCGAAATTTTTTTTCTCTTTTTCTTTCTTTTCAAATTTTTTTCTTTTGTGCCGATTTTTTTTTTAGTTGCTAGAGGGGTTTACATGTCTGGACATATTAGCTAAGACCACCTGTTTAATGGCTATAGGCAGGTTACCACAAACCGACTTCCGGTAGGTCAATCTAGAACTACAACCACAGGGGATCAACGGGGAATGAAAGAAATGGGAAATGGCTGTAATGTATTATCGAACCGAAAGAACAGGCCAAGCTCAAGGGTCTAAACCTAGTGGATTTATCATTAAGGTAGGCTATCTGGCTTAGTAGCTAAATCTAGGTGCCCCTATCCTTCTAGAACTCGTGTCATCGTGTGGTCTCGAGTAGGTCTCATGCAAATTCTAACTCATTCAAGTAAACAGAAAACCACTCAGAAAGAATTAAAATTGCAAGTTACGTGCAATGGATCAAAAGCTCACAGTTGGTTTGCTAGTCGGATTCGGTCATTTTCATGCAATCAAGGCTACAAACTACAAGTGTGATTTTTAAAATTCTGTTCCGACCAGGCAATTTAGCATCAAAGCATACAAGTTGGTTCTCAAGTTCTAGGTTAAGCAGTCTAAGCATCATTATGAAAGTTTGAACAACAACTTAACATCAAAAATCAAGAACTGAGCAATTCTAATGCTAGAGAGACTGGAATGGAATCACGAGGCACACATAAAACACAATCAAGGGCAATCAAGTTCATGCAAAGTTCTCTAGCATCCTACCACACACTTAAATCGGACTGTGTCCTCAAAGGACTAATTCTAGAGTTCAGAGTGGATTGGAAGAACCTGGAAGAGGACGGTTGATTTCAGAGGGTAAGCACGGATCCTCGGAGCGGAGGGAAGTGTAACAGAACCTAAAGCAAAGGGAGTCTACCGATTGCCTACAAAACAAAAACAAATGAAACATAAAAAGGAAACCGGGACAAGTGTCCCGGATCCACACAGAAAAAAGTTGGACCGAAATCCGAAAAGAATAAATAAAAAGAAGACACCAGAAAAGGAATACAACCCCATCACTGCTGGTCCGGTGAACCGGGAGGTGGAAAGTGGACAAATTCACCGAGCTGGCGTTGCCACGCCATCTGTGCCTCATATCGCCGGTCGGCGCGGCGCATATGTTGCTGCATAATAGTCCATCGCGCCTCTTGAGTGGCGTTGTCGGTGATGCGCCACTCCAGTAGTCGCTCGTACAACTCACCCACGTCCGCGGGGTGCGGTCGGGGCTGATGAGTAGGCGCCGGATATGGATCGGGGATGTGTGGCGGCGACTGGTGGATGTACCCTGCCTGATGGTGTGGCGAGGGTATATAATCATGAAACTCAGGCGACGGCTGCGGCTGGTGCTCCTCAGCATCATCTTCTTCCTCTGACTCGACCACAGGCTGGAGTGGAGGATCAGCTGCTACATGGGGACTGAGGTCGAGTTCTAAGTCGTACTCAACCGCCAAGTCTCCTCCAATGGTCCGAACTAGGTGGCGTGGAATGTGCGGGCCATACTCATGGCTGATGCCGAAGGAGATGATGAGCTCTCCTATGAAGTTGCCCCCCAAGAGTTTGCGAGGTGGCATCTTCCTCTTGGTCTTCTGGCTGAAGATGCGAGCTAGCACCCAGCCGGGGTGGAGAGGGTAGCTCTCTCGGATGGCTCGGTGGAGCATGAGCTCCTCCTTGAGGATATGGTGGCGATCCTTGTCTCAAACATATAAAAGTGACCTCCGCCAAATCATATGAATAAATTTATAGAGCGGGTGAGAGAGAGACTTAACTGAGTTGCTCGTCCCGAGGCGATCGCCAAGTACGCCTGTCATGTGGCTCCAGAGCGCGTGGTACTCCTCGTCATCATCATCCTCGCCCCAGCCCAGGTGATGATCGTGATAGTGCTCGTAGGGGATGCCCAGATGAGCGGCAAACTCATCGTAGGTGAGCTGTCGGTACACCCCACCAAGAAAGAAGGTGACAACCTTCTGGCGCTGCTTCCTCTTGTGCTCCTCCAGGTCAAAGGTCGCCCAGAACTCCTGGAGAGCAATCTTTGGGTAATCAGCAGCTATGGTGGTCAACTCTAGGAGACCAGCCGGTGCTAAGGCGTCATGCATGTTCCGGTAATAATCCTCGACATGCTCCTGGAGTGACTCCATGGACAGAGGGCGCACGTTAGCTCCACGGATGTGCTGAATCTTCTGGAAGCACTCAAAGTAGTAATCCGGTAGACGGGCGATGGTGGGATGGTATCCAGCCCGGTGAGGGAGTGCAGGTGGTGGACCCAGAATAGCAGGTGTGACGGGAGTGGCAGCTCCTGAGCTCGAGGCGCCATCAAGTCGCGCCTTAGTCATGCGCTCAAAGGGGTTCCTAAACCAAGAACGAAACCAGATTAGTCAACCAAAACCTTACCCCACACTTAGTAGAAAAACTCAATTTCACAAAGAAATGAGGGAAACTAAGTGGGGTAAGCAAAGCGGAGTAGCCGGCAATCATAGACAGTAAAATACACACCTAGGAACAGCCAGAATCGGATAAGCACAATCAGAGTTCAAAATCGACATTTAGAAAGTCAACATTTAGGCATATTGAACCCTAATCATGGCAAGACTATCATAACTTGGAGAATGACGGTAAAATATGATTTCAAATGGCAGCACGATAATATGATCAAGAATGAACACTTATGACAGCCAAACGATCAACAACAGTTCAAAGTCAAACCGACATTTCTCACAAAAGTCAACATAACAAGAAATTAATCGTATGCATAGCAACATATGATCAAATGATATGGCAATTAAGCACGGAACTCCTAAGCATCCTAGAACAGTTCTATAAGTTCAGTTAATCCTAGTTCACATGAAACAGTCGGCACGCAAAACGAGGCAAACCGAAAAGTCAACCGAAAGTCAACCCCAAAAAAATTCAGCAATCCACATGTCAAAAGATTCGTATTGAAAAGCTCTACAACTTACCTTGAAGCCATGGATGCAAAAAGTGAACGAGTTGAGAGGAATCGGTGAAAAACGTTGAAAACTAGGTTTCAGAGAACTGGAGCTGCAAAGCTCCGATTCGAACGTTCTAGGGCTTGAATCGATCGGAAAATGGAGGGGAAGGGAGCGACGGCGGTCGGCGTTGGTGGTGGCGACGGGAAACGGCAGCGACGGCGGTTTGAAAGAAGTGGTGGTCGGCGGCGATTTTAAATAGATAGGGGTGTGTTTTCGGTGGGTTTGAACGAAAATGAAAGAAGGGAAGGAAGGAGAGAGAGAGAGACCGGATTTTTAAAGTGGGAATTTTCTGATTTTTGAAATTATTTTTGGCGAAAAGAAAAGGGTGTTTTCGCCGAAAATTTTAGTTAAAATGGACTGCCGGATTTTCGAAGGCGGTTTCGCCGAAAATGATAGTACGGTTTTGCCGAAAATTTTAGTTAAAATGGTTTCGCCGAAAACAAAACTTTTGAACGAACATGAAAGGGAGATTGAGTTCGAAAATTGAAAATCAATTTCGCCAAAAACAAGGGTGGTTTCGCCGAAAATTTTGAACTGTTCGGGTTTTAAATATTTTCGTAAATCGGCTAACTTCATAAAATCACAATTAAAACCACAAAAATCGGAATGACCTCAATCAACTTGCAAATGACTCTATGACATGCAGACTATACACGAAAAATAATAAATCAAACAAACTGACACTTTTGGCTCTCCCGAACCGACTCTAAAATACCAAGTTCAACAAGAATTAAAACAGACTCCAGCCGTGGGTTGCCTCCCACGAAGCGCTCTTTTATTAACGTCCTTGAGCTGGATGATACCTGGAAGGTATTAGGAGACATCCCAACTCAGATTCTCCTTCACGCTCACGTCGGAGTTCATGAAGTACAGCTTCGGGACTTCTCCGGTAAGCGTGAATTTCTTCCCGTTCGCATGCAAAAGCTTGGTACGTCCGTCGGGAAGATGATCAACGAACTTGAATGGTCCAAACAGCTCTCTAGAGAGGTCATCCTTCTTGAGTGTGACGATGGAAGGAATGAGGACTGTCGGTTTCTCCTTTTCTTCTTCTTCGGCTTGTTATCACCAGGATCGGTGATCGTTAGTACTTCCTTAGGAGACGCTTTCAGCTTCTCCTTCCATACTTGTTTCGGCGCCGGTTTCTCGGAATGAAATGGTGGTGCAGTTGGCTCGATGGAAGACACTGGAATTTTTGGTCTCCAAACCATTTGGGTCTTCGTCTTCTTGTTCTTTCCTCGAGGTCTGCTCGGTGGTTTAGAAGAGGCTTGCAGTTCCTTCTTCTTCTTCTTAAGCGGCTTCTGAACCAAAATTTCTGGCTTCTTTGTAATGACCTGTTTAATATCTGCAGCAACAGCTGATCTAGAGACACTGGGAGAAGCATTAGTAACGGAGTTGACCGGAGTCAACCCCACCGTTTCAACAGCTAGGCAGTGAGATTCTTCATTCCTAGAGTCATATTTCATTCCATCTTTAAGATGGAACGTTTTTGTTTCTTTACCGACTCTTAAAGTTAAAGAACCATTTGGAACGTTAATATTCATTCTAGTAGTAGCCATGAAAGGTTGACCTATGAGAATGGTAGCATCATCTGTACTAGTATCCATAATCACATAATCAGCTAAGAACGTGAACGGACCACATTTAGTGACAACGTCTTTAATCTCTCCCTTAGGGGTTTTAAGCGATCTATCAGCAAAGATGAGTTGCATACTAGGCGGTTCAAGTTCTCCTAGGTTTAACTTTTCATATAGACTCACAAGCATGACATTAACAGATGCTCCTAGATCCACTAAGCAACGTTCAATCTCAACATCATGAATGACCAGAGGCAAAGTAAAAGAACCAGGATCAGATAACTTAGCTTGATATGGAGAAACAGGTTTCTTAATACGAATGTCAGGATATCCTTCCTTGTTCCCCTTCATGCCAGTCTCGATCCTTGCATTTGGAAGCAATGCTCTAGGAAAAGGAGGCTTACGACGTATGGTGCAAGAGGAGGATCCTCCTTAGGCGCCGGTTTCTGTTCCTCTTCTTCCTCTTCTTCCAGAGTTTCAGCGATCCTACGTAAAACAGAATAAGCATCAGCAATTAAGTTCGGGAGTTTTCGAGCAGTTACCATTTTAGCCTGTTCTTTTCTTGGGTTTGGCTCTGTCTGGCTTGGAAGTTGGCCAAATGGTCGACCAGATGCTAGCATGCTCGAGATGTTGTTCACGACTTGCTCAATTCTTTGACTGGATGCGATCTGTTCTTGATTGATGAGAGCTTGAGCCTTGAACTGACTGTCATGATCATCGAGTCTGGTGATGATCAGGTCGAACTTCTTGTCTACCTCGTTATCCCTTGTTTTCCCCGATGTAGATCCCTGAGGTTGTCTGGACTGACAGTAGTCGAGGTAGCCCTGTTGACTGTTGGTGAAGCCCTCAGAAATGAAGTTCACCTCTTCTACCGAGCAAGCATTGATTTTCTTCAATCGCTCCTGGACTTCTGCTTCAATAAGCTCTTCTATTCTCCAATGTCTCTTAGCTCCTCCGATCTCCTTGAGCCTTGAGATGCTGTTCCTATAGGCAGTGGTTCTGGAAGAAGAGGAGTATTCCTCTATGAATCCTTGAGCGAGATCCTCCCAGTTGGTGTAGAGACCGGGTGGCCTGCTAATGAACCATCTCTTTGCGGCGCCTCAGAGTGATAATGGGAAGGCTCGAAAGCAGAAGGTATCCTTATCGAGGCTCCCACTCTTAAAGGTTTCGCAAAAAGCAAGGAAATCCGCCAAGTGTGTGCATGGATTATCATGAGGATTCCCTTCAAACTGTAGACCCCTCGAGATCATTTCCAAGTAGGCGGCCTTGATCTCATAGGCAAGATCGTCTTCATTGCGTGGCACAAAGATGGGAGACCGAACACTAGCAGCCATCGTGGTAGGGAAAGGTGGAGCAAAAGTGGTTTACTTCTGAATTTTCTTATCCTGCAAAAGACAAAAATAAACACAACCGGTGTAGAATCAAAGTGGGTGGAAAGATGAAAGATGGAAAGTAGAGGAATAAATTGCCAGTTCTTCTTTCAACAATCAAAAGAAGTCCCCGGCAACAGCGCCAATTTGGTGAACCGGCCGGTCGTTGGTCGGGGTTCAACCAAATAAAAACTACTAATGCTAAAAAGCGTATAGCAGATCGTATTCCGAGGGCTTTCTATGATTGGTTACTTCAGAACTAGCAAAATACTCAAAGGTAAACACGTTGTGCGTGGTGTGAGTTCCACGACTTCTACTTCTAAGGAATGCAGAAAAATTAAAAAGATTAAACTAAAGCAGATTGAGAATTAGGGTTTGAAAATAAGGATGACAGACGAACTTAGACTTTGAATCCCCCTTCGTTCCCCAGAGCATTGGCAATCAACAGATCAGCGGATTTCGATTCTCATTCAATCAATTACTAAGACACCACCATAACTCCTTACCCTTAGGTTTAAGACCGGCGAACGTTCGCTCTATCCGTTCTAACTACCAAGATTAACTAGCCGCCCGGGTACGGTCGCCTCTCGCAACGACTTAATTAATTGGTGCAATTACTAGTGATTAATGAGTTACTCTTGCAGTGAATTAAACCTAACCGGTTCCTACGAAAGGCACACACCAATTATAAGGTTAATTGTTCAATTCGATGTTCTAAAGTAAGGCGAGCGTTCGCTTCTATCCTTAGCTTAACAAGAATCTAATCTAGGTGATCAATCCATACAAGAAACATGAACAATGAAGAACGAATCAAACATGAAAAAGAACTGATTGAATTTCGAATCTAATCACCGCCGATCCGTGACCGCTTTAAAGCCCTGGGTCACTTAGGGTTCATCTAGTCTAAGCTCTAAAGGGTTTAGCTACTCATGATTATTACAAAAGAAACAAAGACAAGGAAAGAGTTCATCATTCAGAGGAATAACAGAAAAGAATCTGAAAAACCTAGTTTAGACGACTCTGGCAGACTTTGATCTTCGGTAAGTTACACTCCTAGCTCCGGTTCTCCGAGATGGAAGGGATGGCGTCACGATCTCTATCCGGCTCTTCGAACTCCAACTCTTCGCTCTAGAACTTCAGAGAATTCTGATCTCGAAGAGTTGATTGATTTCGCCGAAGAAATGCTTTGACTCGGCACCAGTTGATTTGCACTATTGATTTCACCGAAGATGCAAGCCTGTTTTCGCCGAAAATGCAAGTGTGAATGGGCAGATTTCGGCTTGAACTTGATCGACTCCTTTGATCGATTCCGGTTTGATTCCTCGAGGTTCCTACGCCTTAGACACGTCCATGGCTACGTTATTTGACGGCAAAAACCTGTGCTAACACAAAAACACTATAAAACCATCAAATAGACCCGAAACAGGCCAAGGTAACACAAATGGCACGAGATAGGGCAATCGATTAAATATTCTGTTATTCTACCCTAAAAACCATGTCTTAAGCAAAGAAATGTCGCTTAAATGAGGCTGATAATCATGTCAAATCGAGTGTCATCAACTTTGGTTCTAAGAAGAGAGATTTTGCGTCGTCTTTTGTCAAAATGTTTTCAAACAAGTTCTCGGCGAGAACCTTCAGACTTCTCGCTGAGAACTTTGGTCTTTTAGGTCAAGTTCTCTCGTCATTTCCCCCCTCCACTTTTAACAAAACTTCTGGGCAAGAACTTTCTGAATCTCGCCGAGAACTTAGGCATGTTTTAAAAACCTCTCCCCTTGTCCAAAAACCCAGATTCTTGGTCCCCTCTTCTCGCCGAGAATACCCCCCAAACCAACCATTTTCAGTTTTCACCGTCGCCACCCATTTTCCATCACTGCCATTTTCCGCCGTCACCATCACACTGTTCCTCTCCCTGAGCTGAGTCTACCCATACATAGATCACCCAAATCATAGCTCTATAGCTCTGGTTTCAACCGAAACAAGTTTTTTCACAATTTCTGCCTATTTCGTCAATTTCCGTTCATTTTCTCATGTCATGTCTTCAAGGTTAGTTGTTGATTTTTCCATTTCAAATCTTTTGCCATGATGATTGTTGAATTTGGATGAGTTTGATTTCAGTTGACTTTTCGGTCTTCCATGATTTGCGTGCCTATTGTTTCGGTGCGAATTTTGCTGATGTGATTGAACATAGATGATCTATACTGCTCTAGGAGTCTCGTGCCATGATTTTGTGCCAATTGATTATCATTTGATATGTTGAATTGATGAATTTGTCGGGTTGTTGACTTTTTGTTGATTGTCGGGTTGACCTTGCATGCTGGCCTTCATTTTGTTGTTCCGTCATTTCCCTTGCATCTCATTTGCTTCTTGAATAGAGTTGGATGATGTTTTCGCCTAACACTCGTTTCCCTCGTTTCTTTGCGGGATTGAGGATCTCAACCAAGTGCGGGGTAAGGCTCCTAGTTTCTGATTATGGTTTGCTTTGAGCCCCACTTTTCAGGAACCCAGGTACTTTTAAGATCACGGGAGCCGATCGAGAGAGACGGACGAAGGCCAGACTAGACAGAATTCAAAACTCCTCTTCATCCGTGACTTCGGACTTCATTCCCCACGCAACGGTCACTCCATATATCCCCGTCCAAGTTACAACTCTCGATGCCAGCATCCCCATCTCGAGCGTTTCGAACCGCCATGCCACCGAGGGCCTCCACCCATACATTGCCTCCCTCCCTCTAGCATACCTCGAGAATTACTAGAAGATCAAGGACATTCCTCCGGCCCCAATAGCAACCCTTTGCATGGATTCCCTCAGACAATACAATCCGGAATGGTACAACAATGTCCACCGCATCCTTCGCGAATTTGGGCTTCTCTCTCTGACCACCAACAGATTCACCTACCCGCTAGTCGCCCTCCAAGAATTCTGGAGCACATTCGAGTGGGACAACCACAAGTCTCGACAACACAAGAAATGTATTCACTTCCACCTTGGTGGCATTCCGCACGAGAAGACCCTCGACGAGTTCACCGAGTTGATCATCCCCACTGCCTCGACCCATGCGAATATCGTACCTGGTTATCGTCCCTACGCATCCGCGTCACATGGTTGGGAGGACATCAACTCCACCGCTCATCCCCCATAGCCCGAGATTTTGCGCAATATCATAGGTCATATTGATGCTGACCATCACCGCGCCACCGTAGGTGACATCTCTCACCCACTCTTTTAATTTTTTTCATTATTTGTGGACGAGATCGTTGTGTTTTGTTAGTGAGACAGGGCGCGATTGCCACCACATCTCCTTGGAGGAACTCATCCTCTTTCGTGCTGTCTTCGAGACCACCCGACTCTACCCCGGGTGGTGGTTAACCAAATTCTTCCATAAGCACACAAAGGCCAAGAAAATTCTACCCGCACTCCCTGGCGGCTCCTTCATCGCTGGCCTAATCTCTAGTCTGCACATCTGTAGAAAGTGGGGCCCTGAAGTCCCACTCATCCATGTTGGGAGCATTGGAGTGGAACTCCCCATCGAGCACGGCCTCGACCTCTCAGTCAGCCCCGCAACCTATTTCCCAGCCATTGGACCACCTCGGGAGGAGCCTCAACGCGACGAGCCGCAATAGCAAACAAAGCCACCTTAGCCTACCAACCAGCATAGTCTGATGCTAGCCCAGATGCAGCAGTGGCAGACGGACTTCTCCTCTGACTCCCACTAGTGGTAGAAGGATCGGGTGGCATTCGAGGACAGTGTTACGGCCTGTCAAGTGGACCAGGAGGTGAAGTGGGTCATCACACAGTGCCAGTATGAGCATCAGCGAGCCTGGCACGACGAGGAGGTAGCGGCGTGTAGGGCGATGTCCGCTCACTTCCAGATTCCACCACCACCACCCCCACCTGAGGATCAGTGATCAGGTCGCATTTCTTTTCCTTTCTTTTTATTTCTTCTTTTTGATTTCGATCCAATTTTATTCTGTGTGGATCCGGGACACTTGTCCCGATTTCCTTTTGATCTTTTGTTGTTTTTGTTTTGTAGGAACTTTGGTAGCTGCTTCACTCTAGTCCGAGCGCTCCGTTTGCATCCTCTACATCGACCATCACTCTCCAGGTTCTCCGTATCTCTCTATCATAGTTTAGTCTTGTGAGGACACAGAACCAGTTAAGTGTGGGGTAGGTTGTTAGAAACTTTGCATGATCTTGTTTGTTTTCTGTGATTTCGTGGCTTATTTCAATTCCTCTAGCATAGAAATGCTCGGTTCTTGACTTTTGATGTTAAGTTATTTTCAATCTTCTACAATGATGCTTAGACTGCTTAACTTAGAACCGATAAACAACTTGCTTACATTGATGCTAAATAACCTGGTCAGAACAGAAATTTAAAACACGCTTGTATTTTTCACCTTGATTTCATGATAATGATCGAAGCCGACTAGCAAACCAATTGTTAGCTTTTGATCCATTGCACATAATTTTCAATTTCAATTCTTTTTGAGTCGCTTTCTCGTACCTTGACTGAGTTAGAATTTGCATGAGACTTATTCGAGACCACACGATGACACGAGTACTAGGATTATAGAGGCACCTAGGAATTTCTACTTAAACTAGAAGCCATCCCAACGTTAAATCCTTTAGGTGTAAACCCTTGTGCTTAGCCTTTCTTTCGGTTCATTTATACATTACAGCCAATTCCCACGTTTTTCATCACCCTGTTGATCCCCTGTGGTAGTATTTTGAGATCAGCCCACCGGAAGTTGGTCCGTGGTAACTTTCCTATAACCATTAAAGAGGTGGTCTTAGCTATTATGTCCAGACGTGTAAACCCCTCTAGCAACTTAAAAAATCAGCACTAAAAGAAGAAAAAAATAATAGAAAAATAGAAAATTCAAAGTCAAAGTTCAAAGTCAAGTAGTAGTTCTTATAATTTAAAATGTTCTTCTCCCTAAAAAGTTCAAAGGCTAGAGGGGTTTACACGTTTGGACATAATAGCTAAGACCACCTATTTAATCGCTATATGTAAGTTACCACATACCGACTTCTGGTAGGATAATCTAGAACTACAACCACAAGGGATCAACGGGGTGATGAAAAATGGGGTTAGCTGTAATGTATAACGAACCGAAAGAAGGGCCAAGCTCAAGGGTTTACACCTAATGGATTTAACGTTAGGTTGGCTATCTGGCTTAAGTAGCTTCAACTAGGTGCCTCTATCCTCCTAGAACTCGTGTCATCGTGTGGTCTCGAATTGGTCTAATGCAAATTCTAACTCATTCAAGGTACGAGAAAGCCACTCAAAAAGAATTGAAATTGCAAGTTTATATGCAATGGATCAAAAGCTCACTATTGGTTCCCTAGTCGGATTCGATCATTTTCATGCAATCAAGGTGAAATACTACAAGAGTGATATCAATTTTCTATTCTAACCAGGTGATTTAGCATCGATGCAACCAAGTTGTTTACAGGTTCTAGGTTAAGCAGTCTAAGCATCAATATGAAGGATTGAAAAAAACAACTTAACATCACAAGTCAAGAACAGAGCGATTCTATGCTAGAGGGACTGGAATGCACCACGAAAATCACACAGAAAGGCAATCAAGATAATGCAAGGTTCTCTAGCATCCTACCCCACACTTAGACGGTTCTATGTCCTCACAAGACTAAATTAGGATAGAGAGAAACGGAGAACCTGGAATCAGATGGTTGGTGTAGTGGAGCAGCTAACCGAGCCCCTACAAAGACAAAAGCATCAAAAGGAAAGAAAGATCAAAAGGATACTGGGACAAGTGCCCCGGATCCACACAGAAAAAGCTTGATCGAGATCCGAAAAGAAGAACTAGAAAGAAAAGAAAATTATACGACCTGATCTCTATCCCTCAGGAGGGGGTGGTGGTGGAGCAATGCCTAGGCGCTCATTCACCTGCTGCCGCCAGGCCAGCTCTGCTCGGTGTCGAGTGTTTTGTTCGGTCATGAACTGCTGTAGGAGGAGCCATATAGCATCTTGTGTCCTCTCATGCTCCACCCTGTCCTTCTACCATTGATGGGAACTGGAGGAGTAGTCCCATTGCCACTGATCCATGCAAACCCGTCTCTCACCATGTGGGTCCGAGGGCTGTGCTGTTGGGGGAGGAGGCGCCGGTGTGGGAAAATTTGATCCAGAGAATAGTGTGTAAACGTCGATACTGGCCGAAAGGTCGAGGCCACGCGCGACGTCGAGTTCTACTCCAATGTGATCAATCTTGATGTTGGGAAGGCTGGGGTCCCATTTGTCACGGATCTGTAGTGTGTCAATCAGACAAGAGATGAAAGGGCCGCCAGGAAGGGCAATGGGTAGTTTCTTGGTAGTTGTGCGCTTATGAAAGAAACGGGCTAGCCACCACCCTGGGTGAAGGCACGTGAACTCCTCGACGGCACGAAAGAGAATAAACTCTTCCAGGGATATGTGGTGGTGCGCCTCTTTACTGCAGTAACACAGAGATCATGTCCAAACATAATGAAGGAATTTGAAGAGGGGGTGAGCGATGTTACCGACTGTGGTGCGGCTGGTATCAGACTCGGGGTCACCAGTGATGAAGCGCCATATCTCTGGATATGGGTCACGGGTGACGGAGGTGATTTCTTCAAAGCCCAGGGAAGCTTCCATGACGGTGGCATGGGGGTCGAAAAGGAGAGTGATGACACTCGATTTTACGTGATTATCAGCCTCATTTAAGCAACATTTCTTGGCTTAAGACATGGGTTTTAGGGCAAAATAACGAATAATCACTCAACTGCTCTATCTCGTGCCATTTTGGTTACTTTGGCCCGTTTCGGGTCTATTTGATGGTTTTCTAGTGTTTTCGTGATAGCACATGTTTTGCCACCAAATGATGTAACCAGAGACTTGTCTAAAACATTGGAACCTTGAGGAATCGCACCGGAATTGATCCAAGGAGTCAACCAAGTCAACACGAATCCTGAACAGAGTTTTGAGAGTTTGAAGAGCCATGAAGACATCGTGACGCCATATTTTCACCTCGGAGACTCGGATCTAGGAGTGAAGATTACCGGAGAGCGGAGCTTTGCCAGAGTCATCTTAATTAGGTTTTACAGTTTCCATATGTTCTTCCTTTTCATGATGAACTCTATTTCTGTCTTTGTTTCTGTTGTTATTAACATGAGTACCTAAACTCATAGAGCTTAGACTAGATGAACCCTAAGTGACACAGGACTTTAAAGCGGTCACGGATCGGCGGTGATTAGATTCAAAGTTCAATCAGTTTCTCTTGCATGTTTGATTTGTTCTTCGTTGTTTATGTTTCTTCTCTGGCTTGATCACCAAGATTAGATTCTTGTTAAGCTGAGGATAGTAGTGAATGTTCGCCTCACTTTAAAACACCAATTCAACAATTAACCTATTCATTAGAGTGTGCCTTTCATAGGAACCAGTTAGGGTTAATCCACTTCAAGAGTAACTCATAAATCATTAGTAATTCCACCAGTTAGTTTAGTCGTCGCAAGAAGCGACCGTACTCGGGTGGCTAATTAATCTTGGTAGCTAGATCGGATAGAGCGAACATTCACCAGTCTTAAACCTAAGGGTAAGGAGTTATGGTGGTGCCTTAGAATTGATTGAACGAGAATTGAAAATTGATGGTCTGTTGATTGTCGTTGCCTTGGTGATCTAAGGGGGATTTGAAGTCTAAGCTTGTCTATCGTCTTTGTTAAGTCAACCAATCTTTCAACCTGTCTTTCAATTTAGTTTTTAATTTACCTGCATTTCTAGAATAGAAGTCCTAGAACTCACACCACGCACAACGTGTGTAAACCTGAGTAATCTGCCTTTACATTTGAGTAGACAATTATTAGAAGATCCGTGGAATACGATATGCTTATCTTTCAGCTTATTTGTTATTTGATACCCTGTTCTGCAGCACATCAAATTGGCGCCGTTGCCGGGGAACTTCTTTTAATTGTTTGAAAGAAGAACTGGCATTTTATTCTTCAACTTTCCATCTTTCATACTTTCATCCACTTCAATTTTACACCATTTGTGCTTGCTTTTCTCATTTGTAGGTTGTTTACAGGTTTATGCATCACCGTCCTCTCACACGCTCCTTAACCAAGACTGACAAGGCTAAGAGTGTAGAGAAACCGGGAAGCTCTGCTTTGCCGAAGCCACCACAAATTCCCAAGAAAGGCAGAATCGATCCACCTTCATCCTTCACACCAATTAAGATCGAGGAACCGAATGAGAGTTCCTCATCTTCATCTTCATCCGCTTCATCTACCCCATCACTCTCACCCCCTCCATCTCCTAGGATGGAAGATCAATTACCACCACCACCACCACCAGCTACATTGAAGAGTCTGGCCGATTACAACAAGCCGAGCGCGACTAGCATTCGATCTTCTATCTTCGTGCGACGCATCGACGAAGATCCTGACTATGAGATCAAGATCCCTTTCTTGACCATGATCTATAGGGATTTACAATTTGAAAGCTGGCCACTTGACAATCCGTGCACTCACTTGGCGAATTTCATTGATCTTTGCGGAACTTTCAAGAATGGGAATCTTGACAAGAACACCTTATGCTTGAGAGCCTTTCCGTTCTCTCTTAAAGGCGCAGCTAAGAGGTTGCTCACTATTAAACCACCCGGTTACTACACAGATTGGGATACTCTTGCTCAAGACGTCGTGGAAGAGTACTTCCCTCCCTCAAGAACAACCACCTTCAAGGACAGCATCTCCAGATTTTCCCAGAAGGAAGGTGCGAGCTTATATGACACTTGGAATGAATTCCAAGAACTTCTCTATAACTGTCCTCACCATGGTTCGGAGCAGAGATAGTTAACTGAAATCTTTGCTCGAGGTCTACGTGAAGAATATGCTAAATGGGTCAATTCCTTAGCTGAAGGGGATTGTACTACCCTCACACCTGAAGCTGCTCTTCTCCATTTCGGAAACTGTGCTTCCAAGTCAAGGAACTGGGAACGACAATCAGAATGATCAAGAAGCAAGCTCGATCTTGAAGCAACCATTAGAGCAGGAGTTGCAAAGCATCTGAAGAAGTCTACTACACTTATTAAGCCGCCATCAGCCTCCGTTCTTGTAGCTGATTGCGAGTGGTGTGGAGCTTGTGCTCATAACGGAGGCCGATGCCAGAACTTTGGCAAGGCAGAAGTTTGGTCTATCAAAGAAGTCAGCTTCATCTCTCAAGGCTTTAATAACAATCAACAAGGTTATGCTGGCTATCGCAACTACAAACAACAGGGAAATTTCCAAGAGCGGCCTCCCTATGATGTCGGTGCCAACCAGAACCAATGTCAGAATCAAAATAACGGCTTTGATTGTAGAATGTTGTAGTCCTCCAATGAATCCAGGAGGTCCTTGGTATGCTTTCGAGGATCGATTGTTGCAGTTTTGACCCTGAGGTTGGTAGTTCCTATAGTTGGAGTAGCCTTTCTGGTTATTGGTGAAGCCTTGACTAATTAAGTTCACCTCTTCTGAAGACCAGTCATCTGTTTTACCAAAGTTAAAGCAGCTTGCACCGTTATGAGCACAGGTTCCGCACCATCCACAATCAGCCGAAAAGATGGTAGCTGACAGGGAATCCAGGGGTACGCCAATCGCTTTAAGATGTTTTTGAACTTCTGCTTCGACCTGATCTGCAATGCTCATCTGATTCTTGGTACTTTCTCTCTGTCTCTCCTAGTTTCTTGATTTTGAAGCACAACTAGTAAAATGAAGGAGAGCATCCTGAGGTGTAAGATCAGTGCAATCTCCCCCAGCTAGGGAGTGGACCCACTTTGCAGATTCCTCACGCATACCGCGAGCAAAGAATTCAGCCAACTGCCTTTGTTCATACCCATGGTGAGGGCAGCTGAAGAGAAGGTCTTGGAATTCATTCCAAGTGTTGTACAAGCTTGCATCTTCTTTCTGAGTAAACCTGGAGATGTTGTCCTTGTAGGCAGTTGTCCTTGATGGAGGGAAGTATTCCTCAACGAAATCTTGAGCTAAAGTCTCCCAATCAGTGTAATGACCAGGTGGCTTGCCACTAAGCCATCTCTGAGCTGCACCTCTGAGAGAGAATGGAAAGCTCGAAGGCATAGAGCGTTCTTGTTGAGGTTCCCAGTCTTGAAAGTTTCACAGACAGCCAGAAAGTAAGATAAATGTGTGCAAGGGCTATCATCTAGCTTTCCTTCAAATTGCACGTCCCTAGAGATTAGTCCCAGGAAGGGGATCTTGATCTCATAGTTAGGATCGTCGTCATTGTAAGTCACGGTGATGGAAGACCGAACGTTAGTTGCGCTCGGCTTACTGTAGTCCGCAAGACTCTTTGGAGCAACCATTGCGGTAGGGAAAAATGAAACGGAAGAGATTTGATTCTATACCTACTATGATCTGCAAGGGACAAAAACAAACACAACCGGTGTAGAATCGAAGTGTGATGGGAAATGAAAGATGGAAAGGTAGAAGAATAAAATGCCAACTCTTCTTTCAAACAAACAGAAGAGTCCCCGGCAAAGGCGCCAATTTCATGAACGTTGTAAATAGGTTTATCAAATAACTGTCAAGCACAGAGCAGGACATATCATATTCCACGGGCCTCTTCTACTTGCTTACTCAAATATGTTGGCAATTTTATTCAGGATCAAATAGTTTGCGTGTGGTGTGAGTTCCACGACTTCTACACTAGGATGCAAGAAAAACTGAAATGAAATTAAAATGTAGAATGATTGGTTGTTTTACTTAGAAAGACGACATGCAAGCTTAGACTTCGAATCCCACTTAGATCACCAGAGCATTAGCAATCAACAGACCATCGGTTTTCAATTCTAATTCATTCAGTTCACAGACACCACCATAACTCCTGACCCTTAGGTTTAAGACTGGCGAACATTCGCTCTATCCGATCTAGCTGCCAAGATTAATTAGTCGCCCGAGTACGGTCACTTCTTGTGATGAAAAAACTAACTGGTGGAATTACTAACGATTAATGAGTTACTCTTGAAGCGGATTAACCCTAACTGGTTCCTACGAAAGGAACACTCCAATGAATAGGTTAATTGTTGATTTGGTGTTTTAAAGTGAGGCGAACATTGGCTACTATCCTCAACTTAACAAGAATCTAATCTATGTGGCGAAATCAGACAAGAAACATAGAGAACAAAGAACAAATCAAACATGAAGGAGAAACTGAATGAACTTCGAATCTAATCACCGCCGATCTGTGACCGCTTTAAAGCCCTGGGTCACTTAGGGTTCATCTAATCTAAGCACTACGAGTTTAGCTATTCATATTCAATACAGGGGAATCAAAAATGAACAAGGAATACATCTCAGGAAGAAAAGATAGAGAACAACTGTAAAACCTAATTTCAACGAATTCGTGAAGCTTCGATCTACTGGATCTTCAACTCCTAGCACTGGTTCTCCGAGATGGAAGGATGGCGTCACGATCCTTTCCTAGCTCCTCGAACTCTTTCCACACTCTCTCTCTAGTCTAAGTCTTGGAATTTTCATCCAAAAGTAAGTGTTCTGTATTTAGCCGACGATTTCTCTTTTATAGTTGTCCGCGATCGGCTTGGAAAGCAGCTTGGTTTTTGCCGAAAACTTGGGATGTTTTCGGCAAAAACTTCCATTAAAAAATCTGTTTGCTTCGACTGTTTCTTCTGTTCCAAATTCACCTAGAGTTTTCGGCAAGAACTTTGACTTCTCGCCGAAAACTTCTTCTTGTAAGCTCTGACGATTTCTTCTTGAGTTTTCGGTGAAAACTTCAGGTCTTTTCGCCGAAAACTTTATTGTAAAACCGGGTAGGATTTGTGTTGACTTGATTGACTCTTGGATTGATTCTAGTGCAGTTTCTTGAGGCTTCAATGCCTTAGACACGTCCCTGGTTACATTATTTGACGGCAAAAACCTGTGCTATCATGAAAACACTAGAAAACCATCAAATAGACCTGAAACTGGCCAAGGTAACACAAATGGCAAGAGATAGAGCAGTTGAGTGATTATTTGCTATTCTGCCCTAAAAATCATGTCTTCAGAGAAGAAATCAAGTCAAATCGAGTGTCTTCAAGGACACAGAACGGTTTAAGTGTGGGGTAGGATGCTAGAGAACCTTGCATGAACTTGATTGCCCTTAATTGTGTTTTTGTGTTTCGTGGTGCCTTTCCAATTCCTCTAGCATTAGAATTGCTCTATTATTGATTTTTTATGTTAAGTTGTTGTTCAAATTCTTATAATGATGCTTAGACTGCTTAACCTAGAACTTGGAAACCAACTTGTATACTTTGATGCTAAATTGCCTGGTTAGAACAAATTTTTAAAATCACACTTGTAGTTTGTTGCTTTGATTGCATGACAATGACCGAATCCGATGAGCAAACCAATTATGAGCTTTTGATCCATTGCACATAACCTGCAATTTTAATTTGTTTTGAGTGGTTTTCTGTTTTCTTGAATGACTTAGAATTTGCATTAGACCTAGTCGAGACCACACGATGACACGAGTTCTAGAATGATAGAGGCACCTAGATTCAACTACTAAGCCAGATTGCCTACCCAACGTTAAATCCATTAGGTTTAAACTCTTCAGCTTGGCCTGTTCTTTCGGTTCGATATACATTACAGTCAATCCCCATTCTTTCATTCCTCGTTGATCCCTTGTGGTCGTAGTTCTAGATTAGCCTACCAGAAGTCGGTTTGTGGTAAACTACCTATAGCCATTAAATAGGTGGTCTTAGCTATTATGTCCAGACGTGTAAACCCCTCTAGTAACTAAAAGAAAATTGGCACAAAAAAAGAAAAAAAGAAAAGAAAAAAAAGAGAAAATTTGAAAAAAGTTGCAAGTTTATAGTTTAGTTCAATAACATTCATCTCCCTACATATGGAAGAACGAAGTCAAAAGAAAATGTAATAGAAAATCAGAAAAAAAATATATTTGCAGAATAAAGTGCTAGGTTGCTCGAGGGTATCATAGGGTACACTATTCCACCCATGTTTGGTCAAACGGTAGGAAGTTAGTCGAAAGCTACACCGCACCAAAGCCATCATCATACTTTCCCTTCATCCATCTCATTATAAACCTCTCTAGTGTAGAATTCGTTACAGTCCTAAGCAGGGAAGTCCTTCTTGACTAGTTCCTAGTGTTGTCATAGTGGTGGAGATGTGGTAGAACTACAAACCTATGACAGAATTCAGTAACAGAAAATGATTGAGAGCAGAAACACGTCCCTAAACACAGAGAATGAGAGTTTCCCTTGTACCAAATACTATCTGTGTGAGGAGTCTAGTCGGTCATGTCAAAATCGTGCATGATTGGTAACTACTTCTTGTCGTGTGCAGTTTTTAGTGAGAACAGGTTGTTTGGCTGATCGGTATGCATGTTAGGTTTCTTGTTCTAGAAGTAGTTGTCTAATAATTCATTGTGTATGCTTGAACTTCAATTTAATCGATCTTATCATTTGTGAACTCTGAGCGTTTTCTATTTAGTTTGCTTGAGGACAAGCAAAAGCTTAAGTTTGGGGTATTTGATGACACTCGATTTGACGTGATTATCAGCCTCATTTAAGTAACATTTATTGGCTTAAGATATGGTTGTTAGGGCAGAATAACGAATAATCACTCAACTGGTCTATCTCGTGCCATTTTGGTTACTTTGGCCCGTTTCAGGTCTATTTGATGGTTTTCTAGTGTTTTCGTGATAGCGCAGGTTTTTGCCACCAAATGATGTAACCTGGGACATGTCTAAAGCATTGGAACCTTGACGAATCACACCAGAATTGATCCAAGGAGTCAACCAAGTCAACACAAATCCTGCCCAGCTTTACAAAGAAGATTTCAGCGAAAAGACCTGAAGTGTTCGCCGAAAATATAAGAAGAAATCGTCAGAGCCTAGAAGAAGAAGTTTTCAGTGAAAAGGCTAAGTCTTCGCCGAAAACTCTCGATCAAATTATCCCAGGAGAACAGTCGACTGGTGCCAGCCTTTTTCAAAGAAGTTTTTGGCGAAAAGTCCTTAGGTTTTCGCCGAAAATCTTAAACCTAATCCGGCTGGGAAAGGGTTAAGTATAAATATAAACTAGCGACTCAAAAAGAAATAGACCTTTACCATATACAACTTATCACAAGTTCCAAACCTAAGAAGTTCAGGAGAACAGAGCTTTGAGAGTTCGAAGATGATATGATCCAACAATGCTGCCCCGATGCCAATCGGTACTCCTACACACCACCAGGGTCACCTGGCCGAGACAAGACCCTATGGCCTCTTAAGAAGCGCATGAATTCAAGGACAGGCCGTCCACGAGCCCTAAAACCAAGGTATGCCAAGAAATATCGACTAAATCCTTTACTTGTAGGTAGAAAGACTCCAAGGAATGGAATGCTGTCCCAAGCCATGCTGTTGACCGAGGGTATAAGCCCTAGCACCAAAGAGGAGCTTCAGCCTGCCCCTAGCCTGACCTCTAGAAGCCCTGAAGAAGAAGTCGGTTCTTTGAGTGACCCTCTAGAAGCATCTCTGGAGTACCGAAGGAAGAGAGCCCAAGAACCCTTGGCCCGAAGAGGAGAGTTGTCAAAGACCGAACCTGAGCCGAAGCATGAGAAGACTTGGAGTCCTTGGCCCCGAAGCATGACACTTGGGGTGACCACGGAGAGCTATTTCCAAAGCTACTTGGCGGCCTATCGGAAGCTTAAAAGAGAAGGCCCGAACGAAAAGAAAGAAGGCCCAAGGAGAGAACAACCACCATCCATCAACCAGCAACCGGGCCAATCAAAGGAGCTTTACGGAACCGAGCATGAAGAACATATCTTTTGGACAAGAAGTCCGGCCACTGAGCCCGCCCGAAGCCGAAGCCCGCGTCCGCCACCTGAGTCCAGCCCGGCGTTTGGCCGGTCAAGCCCACCGGGCCGCCACACGCGCCCAACCGGCCCGAGCAGCCACACGCGGCCGGATTAGGGTTTTTGACCTAATTTAGGTCTTTTATTCTGCTTTAAAGACTATAACTATTATTTTATGTTTATTCCTTTTTAGTAGGATTATTTAGGGGATTTATGAGACTATTTAGGAATAGGACTCTTTATTTTATTATTATTTAAGAAGTAGGGTTTAGGGAGGAGAGCTTGTTCCCTCACCTATATAAGGAGGCCGCCGACCACCTCTTGTACTCAGAACCCCCCTTTGATTAAATATATTTCAGAACTTATGTTCTTTTCCCTTCAAGTTAATGTGAGGAGCATTGCTTAAGGTTGACTTATCATCAAGAGCATCCATCTCTTGGCGTGGCGTCTTCGACTGGACACTTCTGGTTCCCGGCTGTTATATAGCCGACGGGTCAAAGTACTTTTTCGCCCTGGTTCCCGAAGGTTTCTACCTCGCTGCACGTTCCAACTTGCGGTGGTTAGGGTCGTCTGCCCACTGTTGCAGCGGTTCACATCAGAAGAGCCAGGAAGAGATCGTGATGCCATCTTTTCACCTCGGAGACTCGGAGCTAGGAGTGAAGATTACCAGAGATCGGAGCTTTGCCAGAGTCGTCTTAATTAGGTTTTACAGTTTTTGTCTGTTCTTCCTTTTCATGATGAACTCTGTTTCTGTCTTTGTTTTTGCTGTTATTAACATGAGTAGCTAAACTCGTAGAGCTTAGACTAGATGAACCCTAAATGACCTAGGGCTTTAAAGCGGTCACGGGTCGGCGGTGATTAGATTCAACATTCAATCAGTTTCTCTTGCACGTTGATTTGTTCTTCGTTGTTTATATTTCTTCTCTGGCTTGATAACCTAGATTAGATTCTTGTTAAGTTGAGGATAGTAGCAAATGTTCGCCTCACTTTAAAACACCAAATCAACAATTAACCTATTCATTGGAGTGTGCCTTTCGTTGGAACCAGTTAGGGTTAATCCACTTCAAGAGTAACTCATAAATCGTTAGTAATTCCACCAATTAGTTTAGTCGTCGCAAGAAGCGACCGTACTCGGGCGGCTAATTAATCTTGGTAGTTAGATCGGATATAGCGAACATTCGCCAGTCTTAAACCTAAGGGTAAGGAGTTATGGTGGTGCCTTAGAATTGATTGAACGAGAATTGAAAACCACTGGTCTGTTGATTGCCGTTGCCTTGGTGATCTAAGGGGGATTCGAAGTCTAAGCTTGCCTCTCATCTTTGTTAAGTCAACCAATCTTTCAACCTGTCTTTCAGTTTAGTTTTTAATTTACCTGCATTTCTAGATCAGAAGTCGTGGAACTCACACCACGCACAATGTGTGTAAACCTTAGTATTCTGCCTTTACATTTGAGTAGACAATTATTAGAAGATCCGTGGAATACGATCTGCTTAGCTTTCAGCTTATTAGTTATTTGATACCCTCTTTTGCAGCACATTAGAGAGCGAACTCATCGAGGGTCTTCTCGTACTGGACTCCACCGAGATGGAAGCGGATACACTTCAGGAGTCAATGGGGTTTCTGTGTGGTCCATTCAAATGAGCGACCAGAATTCTTGGAGGGCGACCAGAGGGCAGGTGGAGCCACAAGTGGTTAGAGCTTGCAATCCGGTTAGCTCGAGGGTGCGGTTGATGCTGGCGTGCCATCCCTCATTGTGACTTTTGATGCTGTCTAGAGAGAGGATAGCCACCTTGGCTGGGGGTGTTCTTGATCTTGTTGTAGGTCACCCGGTTTGCCGGAGGAAGGGAGGTGATGAACGGATGGGGCCCTCGGTGGGGTTGCGAGCTGGAGTGGTGGAGGTAGGGACTTCCGGGGCCACGACTCTCGGGGCAGAAGAGGAGGAGGTCGGAACTCTATCCAGTCTGGCCTTTGTACGTCGCTCTCTGTCGGCTCCAGTAGTCTTAAACTTACCTGGGTTTCTGAAAAGAGAAACTCAAAGCAGACCCTGATGAGAACATAGTAGCCTCACCCCACACTTAGTCGAAAATCTCAATTTCACAAGGAAACGAGGAAAACCGAGTGGGGATAAGGCAATCTAACTACCGATAATTAAAACTCATCACGAGGCAAGAAAACAAGGCAGCCAACGCACATCACTCATACAAAGGTAAACCAATAAGTATGAAAAAGTCAACACCTTGCAAAATTCGGTAATTAAGCATAGCTAACCACAATAAAAGATGTCCCAAGGCACAATCATTGGCTCAACGATGTTTAAATATCACTAGGCACAGGAAGGAATGAACCGGGTAGTCATAAGGGCTCCAAAAATTTAAGGTCAAATCTCAAGTTCGCAAAAGTCAATACCGCAATAACATCATCAAATAAGCATAGCAATTCACGTTCAAATATCATTAATTCATGGCACAACACTCCCTGAGCATACTAGATCACTTAGGTTCAAACAATTCAGCAAAACTTACACCGAAAAAGTAGGCACGCAAATCGAGGTAGACCTAAAAGTCACCCGAAGTCAAACTTGACAAAATTCAGAAATCTACATGGCAAAAGATTTGCAATGAAAACCCCACAACTAACCTTGGAGACATGGTGGCTGAAAACGAACGTACGAGGAGGAATCGGTGAAAAACATGAAAATGGCATTTCGGGTGGAACCGAAGCTAGAGAGCTCTGATTCGGGTGATCTAGGCGTAAAAAAATAGGGGGTCGAGAGGAAGTGAGCGGCGGCGGTGGTTGGAAATCAGGCGGCGGAAGGTTAAAAGACGACGGCCACGAGAGTGGAAGGGAGGGGCTGTGCGGCGATTTCAAATTTTTTGGAGGAGAGAGAGTGGGTCCGGAAAAATATTCAAAAGATAAGGGAAAAAACTTTTGGATTTTTCTGAAAGTTTTCGGCGAAAATAAGTGTAAGTTTTCGCCAAAAATTTTGCTTAAAAACAGAGGAAAAAGTCTGCTGGACTTTTTAAAAATAGTTTTCACCGAAAAGTGTATCAAAAACTGGTCAAAATTTACAGGAGGTTTCAAAGAGGAGTCTCCGCCGAAAATAAGTGCAAGTTTTCGGCGAAAACTCTGACATGTAGTTTCAAATTATTTTTTGAAATTCCAGCAAACCTTGAAACATTAAAACAAAATCAACAAAGGTCGGAACAATCCCAAATGAATTGGAACTGAACCGAGGACACACAGCACACACAAGGAAAATACAAGACCACACAAAGGACACTTTTGGCTCCCTCGAACTGACTCTACAAACGAGATTGACTCAAGAATTCAAAAACTGACTCCAGCCGTGGGTTGCCTCCCACGAAGCGCTCTTGCTTAACGTCCTTGAGCTGGACGATACCTTGATGGTGGTCATGGGGCCAAATTGAAGTGGTGAACGTCAATCAGGGCAACAATTAGGCCTTGGAGATACCTCTTGAGTCTATGACCATTCCCCACAAACGATTCTTGATTGTGTCCTTGGTGAACCTTAGATCATTGTTCGGGTTCAAACAAATAAACTAGCAAAGCTAACAAGCTAGGGTAGATCATATTCCACGGGCCTTCTATGATTGACTACTCCAAAAACTAGCAATTTATTCGGATGCAAACAAGTTGTGCGTGGTGTGAGTTCCACGACTTCTAATTCTAAGAAATGCAGAGAAATTTAGAAATTAAACTAAAGCAGATTGGAAATTAGGGTTGAAAACAAGGATGACAGACGAACTTAGACTTTGAATCCCCCTTCGTTCCCAGAGCATTGGCAATCAACAGATCAGCGGATTTTGATTCTCATTCAATCAATCACTAAGACACCACCATAACTCCTGACCCTTAGGTTTAAGACTGGCGAACGTTCGCTCTATCCGATCTAACTACCAAGATTAACTAGCCGCCCGGGTACGGTCGCCTCTCGCAATGACTTAATTAACTGGTGCAATTACTAACAATTTATGAGTTACTCTTGCAGTGGATTAACCCTAACCGGTTCCTACGAAAGGCACGCTCCAATTATAAGGTTAATTTTTCAATTCGATGTTCTAAAGTAAGGCGAGCGTTCGCTTCTATCCTTAGCTTAACAAGAATCTATTCTAGGTGATCAATCCAGACAAGAAACATGAACAATGAAGAACAAATCAAACATGAAAGAGAAACTGATTGAATTTTGAATCTAAGCACGCCGATCCGTGACCGCTTTAAAGCCCTGGGTCACTTAGGGTTCATCTAGTCTAAGCTCTAACGAGTTTAGCTACTCATGTTTATCACAAAAGAATCTAAGTCAAAGAAAGAGTTCATCATCCAGAGGAAGAACAGAAAAGAATCTGAAAAACCTAATTTAGACGACTCTGACAGACTTCGATCTTCGGTAAACTGCACTCCTAGCTCCGAGTCTCCGAGGTGGAAGGGATGGTGTCACGATCTCTTTCCGGCTCTTCAAACTCTAACTCCTCGCTCCAGAACTTCAGAGGATTCTTTGAATTCTGATTACGAAAAGTATATTATGATGTGTCTCTGGTATGTTGGGCCGCCGGTTAAGTATTTATACTTAACCCTAACTCAGCCGGATTTGCCTGATATTTTCGCCGAAAATACCAAGGTATTTTTGCCGAAAATCCTAGTGTAAATGGACGGCCCTTCGGTTGAATTCTCCTGTAATTTTCTTCTCGGTCGAAAACTCCTTCACCGGTCATCAGTTGATTTGTGCTGATATTTTCGCCGAAAATACTAGGGTATTTTCGGCGAAAATTCCTTTGTAAACCGGGCAGGAATTTCTTGAACTTGATTGGCTCCTTTGATCGATTCCGGTGCAATTCCTCGAGGTTCCAACGCCTTAGACATGACCTTGGCTACTTTATTTGACGGCAAAAACCTGTGCTAACACAAAAACACTAGAAAACCATCAAATAGACCCGAAACGGGCCAAAGTAACACAAATGGCACGAGATAGGGCAATCAATTGAATATTCGTTATTCTACCCTAAAAACCATGTCTTAAGCAAAGAAATGTCGCTTAAATGAGGCTGATAATCACGTCAAATCGAGTGTCATCAAAATACCCCACACTTAAGCTTTTGCTTGTCCTCAAGCAAACTGAATAGAAACGCTCATGTTCAAAAATGATAAGATCGATTAAATTAGAGCTCAATCAAACACAATGAATTATTAGACAGCTAATTCCTAGAATAAGAAACCTGACATGTATACAGATCAGCCAAACAACCTGGTCTCACTAGTAAACTGCACACGACAAGTAATTAGCAACCAATTATCCACGAATTTGACCTAACCGACCAGAATCCTCACACATGAAATATTTAGTACAATGGGAACTCTCGCTCTCTGTGTTTAAGGACGTGTTTCTGCTCTCGATCATTTTCTGTTACTGAATTCTGTCATAGGTTTGCAATTCGACCACATCTCCACCACTGTGACAACACGAGTATCTAGTCAAGAAGGAATTCCCTGCTAGGACCGTAATGAAATCTACACTACTTGGGTTTACGATGCGATGGATGATGGGAATGTATGATGATGGCTTGGTGCGGTATAGCTTTCGACTCACTTCCCTCGAATCTAATCTATGGCTTCCTACCGTCTAACCAGGCACGGGTGGAATAATGAACGCTCGTCCTATGATACCCTCAAGCAACCTAGCACTTATTTTCTTTTTCGTATACTATTGTTTTTTCTTTTTCTCTTTTTTTTTTTGACTTCGTTCTTCCATTTGTAGGGAGAAGAACGTATTATTTGAACTAAACTTTGAAACTTTATTGATTTTTTTCTGATGTTTCTTTTCTTACTTGTCTTTTTTTCTTTTTGTGCTGATAATCTTTTAGTTGCTAGAGGGGTTTACACGTCTGGACATAATAGCTAAGACCACCTATTTAATGGCTATAGGCAGGTTACCACAAACCGACTTCCGGTAGGTCAATCTAGAACTACAACCACAGGGGATCAACGGGGAATGAAAGAAATGGGAAATGGCTGTAATGTATTATCGAACCTAAAGAACATGCCAAGCTGAAGGGTCTAAACCTAATGGATTTATCGTTTGGCTTAGTAGCTGAATCTAGGTGCCCCTATCCTTCTAGAACTTGTGTCATCGTGTGGTCTCGAGTAGGTCTCATGCAAATTCCAACTCATTCAAGCAAACAGAAAACCACTCAGAAAGAATTAAAATTGCAAGTTACGTGCAATGGATCAAAAGCTCACAGTTGGTTTGCTAGTCGGATTCGGTCATTTTCATGCAATCAAGGATACAAACTACAAGTGTGATTTAAAATTCTGTTCTAAAGTTCATGCAAGGTGGTTCTCAAGTTCTAGGTTAAGCAGTCTAAGCATCATTATGAAGGTTTGAACAACAACTTAACATCAAAAATCAAGAACTGAGCCATTCTAATGCTAGAGAGACTGGAATGGAATCACGAGGCACACACAAAACACAATCAAGGGAAATCAAGTTCATGCAAGGTTCTCTAGCATCCTACCCCGCACTTCAATCGGACTGTGTCGTCACATGACTAATTCTAGAGTTTAGAGTGAAGTAGAAGAACTTGGACCGAGATGATTGGCGTAGGGGATGAGTACGGATCCTCGGAGCGGAGGCGGTCTACCATAGCGGAGCAAAGGGAATCTCCCTACTTCCTACAAAACAAAAACAAATGAAACATAAAAAGGAAACTGGGACAAGTGTCCCGGATCCACACAAAAAAAAAGTGGATCGAAATCCGAAAAGAATAAATAAAAAGAAAGGACAAGGAAAAGGACACCACCTGATCATGGCTGGTCAGGGGTGTCGGGGGGGTGGAAAGTGGAGGTGCTCGCCGAGCTGACGTTGCCACGCCAGCTGTGCCTCATACCTCCTGTCGGCGCGGTGCATATGCTGCTGCATAATAGTCCATCTCGCCTCATGAGTGGCGTTGTCGGTGATGCGCCACTCCTGCAGTCGCTCATACAGCTCACCAATGTTCGCGGGGTGCGGTCGGTGCTGAGGGTGAGGCGCCTGGTATGGATCTGGAATGTGCGGCGGCGACTGGTGTGCATACCCTGCCTGATGATGTGGCGAGGGTATATAGTCATGGAACTCTGGCTGCGGCTGGGGCTGCTACTGCTCAGTATCATCATCTTCCTCCGACTCGGCTACATGCTGGAGGGGAGGATCTGCTGCCACGTGGGGACTGAGGTCCAGCTCTAGGTCGTATTCGACCGCTAAGTCTCCTCCAATGGTCCTAACTTGGTGTCGGGGAATGTGCGGGTCATATTCATGGCTGATGCCGAAGGAGATGATGAGCTGACCTATGAAGTTACCTCTCAGGAGTGCACGAGGTGGCGTCCTCCTCTTGGTCTTCTGGCGGAAGATGCGAGCAAGCACCCATCCGGGGTGACGAGGGTAGCTCTCTCGGATGGCTCGGAGAAGCATAAGCTCCTCATTGAGGATATGGTGGTGATCCTTGTCTGGAACATATAAAAGAGATCTACGCCAAACCATATGAATAAATTTAAAGAGAGGGTGAGAGAGTGACTTAACTGAGTTGTGTTCCCCAAGGCGATCGCCAGGCACTCTAGTCATGTGGCTCCAGAGTGCATGGTCAGCCTCCTCGTCATCATCGTCGCCCCAGCCGAGGTGATGGCCATGATAGTGCTCGTAGGGGATACCTAGATGAGCAGTGATATGATCCAACAATGCTGCCTCGATGCCAATCGGTACTCCTACACACCACCAGGGTCACCTGGCCGAGACAAGACCCTATGGCCTCTTAAGAAGCGCATGAATTCAAGGACAGGCCGTCCACGAGCCCTAAAACCAAAGTATGCCAAGAAATATCGACTAAATCCTTCACTTGCAGGTAGAAAGACTCCAAGGAATGGAATGCTGTCCCAAGCCATGCTGTTGACCGAGGGTATAAGCCCTAGCACCGAAGAGAAGCTTCAGCCTGCCCCTAGCCTGACCTCTAGGAGCCCTGAAGAAGAAGCCGGTTCTTTGAGTGACCCTCTAGAAGCATTTCTGGAGTACCGAAGGAAGAGAGCCCAAGAACCCTTGGCCCGAAGAGGAGAGTTGTCAAAGACCGAACCTAAGCCGAGGCATCAGAAGACTTGGAGTCCTTGGCCCCGAAGCATGACACTTGGGCTGACCACGGAGAGCTACGTCCAAAGCTACTTGGCGGCCTATCTGAAGCTTAAAAGAGAAGGCCCGAACGAAAAGAAAGAAGGCCCAAGGAGAGAACAGCCACCAACCATCAACCAGTAATCGGGCCAATCAAAGGAGCTTTACGGAACCGAGCATGAAGAACATATCTTTTACACAAGAAGTCCGGCCACTGAGCCCGCCCGAAGCCGAAGCCCGCTTCCGCCCCTGAGTCCAGCCCGGCGTTCGGCCGGTCAAGCCCACCGGGCCGCCACACGCGCCCAACCGGCCCGAGCAGCCACACAAGGCCGAATTAGGGTTTTTGACCTAATTTAGGTCTTTTATTCTGCTTTAAAGACTACAACTATTATTTTATGTTTATTCCTTTTTAGTAGGATTATTTAGGGGTTTTAGGAGTCTTTTTAGGAGAAGGACTCTTTATTTTATTATTATTTAGGAGTTAGACTTTAGGGAGGAGAGCTTGTTCCCTCCCTATAAATAGAGGCCGCCGGCCTCCCTTGTAACACACAACTTTTATGAAATAAACCCCCTTTGAAAGAACTTTGTTCTGAAAACCTTGTGTATCTGCATGTTGCAATACTGAATGATCGACTTATCATCAAGAGCATCCATCTCTTGGCGTGGCATCTTCGACTGGACACTTCTGGTTCCCGGCTGTTATATAGCCGACGGGTCAAAGTACTATTCCGCCCCGGTTCCCGAAGGTTTCTACCTCGTTGCACGGTGTCCAACTTGCGGTGGTTAGGGTCGTCTACCCACGATTGCAGCGGTTCACATCAGTTGGTATCAGAGCAAGGTTCAAACACAAGGACCACATCTATCCCAGTCTCCAGGTTCACCTGGATTCATATCCTTTACTGCTTTCTTAGAAAATTGATTCGAAAATTCCCTTCTATTTCAATTCTTGTTTTGGTTTCGAGTTAAGAAAAAGAAAAGAAAGCAAGGCTACCTTGCCACGTTATTTCCTTTCGTTGTAAGTTTATTTCTAAGAAGAGGGGATAGAAAATTGCTTCCGTTCGATAGTACTAACCATGGCAGACGAGAGACTAGCCAATCTAGAAGGCAACGTTCGAGACCTTGGAGCTACCATGGCTGCCGTCCTAGCTCAGCTTCAAGCCGATAGAGGACGAGACAGGAACCGAGAGGACAGCCCTGAAGACCCGAATAGAAGAGCCCGACGACTAGCTCAGGAGATTGACGATGACTTGAGCAACCTCAAGCTCACCGTGCCAAAGTTTGCTGGCAAATACAATGCCGACGAGTACCTAGATTGGGAGAGAAGTATGGAGGATTTCCTCGAGTGCCACCACTACTCCGAACGTAAGAAGGTAATTCTCGCCACCCTTGAATTCACTAACTATGCTGCTCTTTGGTGGAGCCAATACAAGGGCAGGATTCAAAGGGATAAAGAAGATCCCGTCGAGTCATGGAGAGACCTCAAGCGGATCATGAGGAAGAAGTTTGTTCCGAGTACTTATACTCGAGACCTACACACATCCCTCCGGAACTTAAAACAAGGCACCATGTCCGTGGAGCAATATACCAAGGAGATTGAGATGTTGGTAGCCCGACTTGACCTCCGAGAAGAACCCGAAGCGAAGATAGCCCGGTTTGTATGTGGGCAACGCCCCGAGCTCATGTATCAAGTCAACATACTCAACTATGCTGACTACGAGGAGCTCAAAGCCCTAGCTAACCGCGTGGAGAGAGAATTAAAGAGGGGTTACACGACAAGATCCGCCAGTGCCCCGTGGAGAGGAGGCTCGACTACCAGCCAAGCCTCATGGAAGACCGAACAACCCTGAGGCTCTAGTTCACGGCCAACCCTAACCCTAGGGGTTCGGCACCTCCGGTAACATCTGTCCAACCTACTTCTACGGTTCAGAATTCTAACCCACGTCCTAGTGGAATTGTATGTTTTAAGTGTCAAGGTAGAGGACACATCTCAAGGGATTGCCCTAACCAACGGACGATGGTAGTAAAAGAAGGAGGAATCGAGACGGATGATGAAGAAAAAGAGAAGAAGGAAGAAGAAGAGGAGTCAGAAGAAGGAGAAGAAGTTCATCCCGAAGGGCTTGAAAAGTTTGCAGGGTTCACTTTAAAAACCCTAGCACCCGGCGCCCCGGCCTCAGCCCCGGCCCCTGCCCCGGCCTCAGCCCCGGCATCAGCCTCAGCCCCGGCCCCTGCCCCTGCCCCTGCCCCGGCCTTAGCCCAGGCACTAGCCCTGACCCCGGCCCTGGCACCCGCACTCGGCCTCAGACTCGGCACTGCCCCAGGCCTTAGCGCCCCAGCGCTCGGCCCCAGCCTCAGCACTGCCCCAGGGCCCAGTGCCCCAGCACTCGGCCCCAGCCCCGGCGCTTCCCCACCAGGCCCCAGCACCCCAGTGCTCAGCCCCAGCCCCGGCGCTGCCCCAGGCCCAAGTGCCCCAGCACTCGGCCCCAGACCAGGCGCCGCCCCACCAGGCCCCAGCCCCGGCGCTGCCCCATGCCCCAGTGCCCCAGCATTCGGCCCCAGCCCAGGCGCTACCCTGACCAGTCCCAGCGCTCCAGCGCCCGGCCCTCCACTGCCCGCCGCCGTCGGCACCCCACTACTCGCCGCCATTAGATTTTTACTACCCGCCGCTGGCCCTCCACTGCCCGTCACCGCATCACCGCCTACTGCCGCCGCATCACTTCCCGCCGCCGCCAATCCTCCACTGCCCGCCGCCGCCGGCACCCCACTGCTCGCGGCCATCAGATTTCTACTACCCGCCACCGGCCCTCCACTGCCCATCACCGCATCACTGCCTACTGCCGCCGCGTCACTTCCCACCGCCGCTGATCCTCCACTGCCCGCCGCCACCGGCACCCCACTGCTCGCCGCCGCCAGGTTTCTATTACCCGCCGCCGGCTCTGCCCTGCCCGGTGCCACCACCTTGCCCGACGTGTCCTGGTTTACCCCTGGCACCCCGGCACCCCCGTGCTCCGGTTCGACGCTTCACCGCCGGTACCATGTGCACCCCAGGATCAAAGGGAGATCACCTCCCGATGAGTTTTGAGAGCTGCCCCGAGCAAAGAAGACCCGGATGCTGACCCGGTTGTGGAAATGAGTAAGGAGCTCTCACCTGCTACCTCCCCGAGCCTTAACATTATTATTGATAGTTTTTCAGGGGAAGAAGCTATGGAGACTGACGGACCCGAGCCTTGGTCCGTTACTGACTCAAGTGAGACTCCTCGGTCTAAGGATGATGGTGCTGAAGATTGGAAGAGGATGATGAGTGTTAGGAAAGGACCCGAGATGGATTTGGGGACAAATCCAAGGCAAGAAGAGGGGAATGATATGATCGAACAGTGCTGCCCCGATGCCAATCGGTACTCCTACACACCACCAGGGTCACCTGGCCGAAACAAGACCCTATGGCCTCTTAAGAAGTGCATGAATTCAAGGACAGGCCGTCCACGAGCCCTAAAACCAAGGTATGCCAAGAAATATCGACTAAATCCTTCACTTGCAGGTAGAAAGACTCCAAGGAATGGAATGCTATCCCAAGCCATGCTGTTGACCGAGGGTATAAGCCCTAGCACCAAAGAGAAGCTTCAGCCTGACCTCTAGGAGCCCTGAAGAAGAAGCCAATTCTTTGAGTGACCCTCTAGAAGCATTTCTGGAGTACCGAAGGAAGAGAGCCCAAGAACCCTTGGCCCGAAGAGGAGAGTTGTCAAAGACCGAACCTGAGCCAAGGCATCAGAAGACTTGGAGTCCTTGGCCCCGAAGCATGACACTTGGGCTGAGCACGGAGAGCTACGTCCAAAGCTACTTGGCGGCCTATCTGAAGCTTAAAAGAGAAGGCCCGAACGAAAAGAAAGAAGACCCAAGGAGAGAACAGCCACCAACCATCAACCAGCAACCGGGCCAATCAAAGGAGCTTTACGGAACCGAGCATGAAGAACATATCTTTTGGACAAGAAGTCCGGCCACTGAGCCCGCCCGAAGCCGAAGCTCGCGTCCGCCACCTGAGTCCAGCCCGGCGTTCGGCCGGTCAAGCCCACCGGGCCGCCACAACGCGTCCAACCGGCCCGAGCAGCCACACACGGCCGAATTAGGGTTTTTTTACCTAATTTAGGTCTTTTATTCTGCTTTAAAGACTACAACTATTATTTTATGTTTATTCCTTTTTAGTAGGATTATTTAGGGATTTTAGGAGTCTTTTTAGGAGAAGGACTCTTTATTTTATTATTATTTAGGAGTTAGACTTTAGGGAGGAGAGCTTGTTCCCTCCCTATAAATAGAGGTCGCCGGCCTCCCTTGTAACACACAACTTCTATGAAATAAACCCCCTTTGAAAGAACTTTGTTCTGAAAACCTTGTTGTATCTGCATGTTGCGATACTGAAGGATCGACTTATCATTAAGAGCATGCATCTCTTGGCGTGGCATCTTCGACTGGACACTTCTGGTTCCCGGCTGTTATATAGCCGATGGGTCAAAGTACTATTCTGCCCCGGTTCCCGAAGGTTTCTACCTCGTTGCACGGTGTCCAACTTGCGGTGGTTAGGGTCGTCTGCCCACGGTTGCAGCGGTTCACATCAAGCAGCAAACTCATCATAGGTGAGCGTCCTGTATACTCCACCCAGATAGAAGGTAACAACCTTCTGGCCCTGCCTCCTCTTGTGCTCATCCAGATCAAAGGTCGCCTAGAACTTCCTGAAGGGCGATGTCTGGGAAGTCGGCAGCTATGGTGGTCAGCTCTAGGAGGCCGGCCGGTGCTAGGGCGTCATGCACGTTCCGGTGGTAGTCCTCGTCGTGCTCGCTGAGGGACTCCATGGAGAGAGGGCGTACCTTAGCTCCCCGGACATGCTCGATCTTCAAGAAGCACTCGAAGTAGAAGTCAGGTAGACGAGCGATAGTGCGATGGTACCCAGCCCGGCGAGGTAATGCTGGAGGAGGGCCCTGAACGGCGGGTGTGACGGGAGCGGGGGCTCTGGAGCTCGAGCCAGCATCGAGTCGTGCCTTGGTCCTGCGCTCATAAGTGGTATTCCTAAAACCAGAACGAAACCAGATCAGTCAAACTTAAAACCCTACCCCACACTTAGTAGAAAAACTCAATTTCACAAAGAAATGAGGAAAACCGAGTGGGGGTAAGCAAAGCAGAGTAACCGGTAATCATAGACAGTAAAATTCATGGTTAGGAACAGCCAGAATTGGATAAGCACAATCAGAGTTCAAAGAGTCAAACTGACATTCAGAAAGTCAACCATATAGCATAATAAACCCTAATCATGGCAAGACTATCACAAAGCGGAGAATGATGGTAAAATATGATCTCAGATGGCAAACACAATAATCTGAACGAGAATGAACACATACGGCAGCCAAATGATAAAAAATAGTTCATGGTCAAACCGACATTTCTCACAAGTCAACATCACAAAGAATCAATCCTATTGGTGAACCTGTCGTTGGCGATTCACACAAATAACTAACAAAGCTACAAAAGCTAGGGTAGATCGTATTCCACGGGACTTCTATGATTGACTACTCCAAAAACTAGCAAAATACTCGAATGTAAGCACTTCGTGCGTGGTGTGAGTTCCACGACTTCTAACTCTAAGAAATGCGGAGAAAATTAAAAATTAAACAAACGCAAATTGGAAATTAGGGTTTGAAAACAGAGATGACAGACGAACTTAGACTTTGAATCCCCCTTCGTTCCCCAGAGCATTGGCAATCAACAGATCAGCGATTTTGATTCTCATTCAATCAATTACTAAGACACCACCATAACTCCTTACCCTTAGGTTTAAGACCGGCGAACGTTCGCTCTATCCATTCTAACTATAAAGATTAACTAGCCGCCCGGGTACGGTCGCCTCTCGCAATGACTTAATTAACTGGTGCAATTACTAATGATTTATGTGTTACTCTTGCAGTGGAATAACCCTAACCGGTTCCTACGAAAGGCACACTCCAATTATAAGGTTAAGTGTTCAATTCGATGTTCGAAAGTAAGGCGAGCGTTCGCTTCTATCCTTAGCTTAACAAGAATCTAATCTAGGTGATCAATCCAGACAAGAAACACGAACAATGAAGAACAATTCAAACATGAAAGAGAACTGATTGAATTTCGAATCTAATCACCGCCGATCCGTGACCGCTTTAAAGCCCTGGGTCACTTAGGGTTCATCTAGTCTAAGCTCTAACGAGTTTAGCTACTCATGTTTATCACAAAAGAATCAAAAACAAAGAAAGAGTTCATCATCCAGAGGAAGAACAGAAAAGAATCTGAAAAACCTAATTTAGACGACTCTGACAGACTTCGATCTTCCGTAAACTACACTCCTAGCTCCGATTCTCCGAGGTGGAAGGGATGGCATCACGATCTCTTTCTGGCTCTTCGAACTCTAACTCTTCACTCCAGAACTTCAGAGAATTCTTCGAATTCTGATTTCGAAAAGTATATTATGATGTGTTGTCTTAGGTCTCTCTTTATTTGGGCCGCCGGTTAGGTATTTATACTTAACCCTAGATTGGCCGGATTTGCCTGATATTTTCACCAAAAATCTTGAGGAATTTTTGGCAAAAATTCCTTCATAAATGGCTGGTATCCCTCCTGTGATTTTCGGACTGATAGTTCTCGGCGAAAACTTTGGGTTTTTGCCGAAAACTTCCTTGGCTGAGCATCAGTGGATTTGTCCTTGCATTTTCGCCGAAAACCATAGGTTCTTTTCGCCGAAAATGTCAGTGTAAACGGCAAACTTTTGGTTTGACTTGATTGGCTCCTTTGTTCGATTCCGGTGCAATTTCCTCGAGGTTCCAATGCCTTAGACACGTCCTTGGCTACTTTATTTGACGGCAAAACCTGTGCTAACATAAAAACACTAGAAAACCATCAAATAGACCCGAAACGGGCCAAGGTAACACAGATGGCACGAGATAGGGCAATCGATTGAATATTCGTTATTCTACCCTAAAAACAATGTCTTAAACAAAGAAATGTCGCTTAAATGAGGCTGATAATCACTTCAAATCGAGTGTTATCAAATACCCCACACTTAAGCTTTTGCTTGTCCTCAAGCAAACTGAATAGAAACGCTCATGTTCATAAATGATAAGATCGATTAAATTGGAGCTCAATCAAACACAATGAATTATTAGACAGATCGATCCTAGAACAAGAAACCTAACATGCATACAGATCAGCCAAACTACCTGGTCTCACTAATAAACTGCACACGACAAGTAATTAGCAACCAATTATGCACGAATTTGACCTAACCGACCAAACTCCTCACACAGGATATATATAGTACAATGGGAACTCTCACTCTCTGTGTTTAAGGACGTGTTTCTGCTCTCGATCATTTTCTGTTACCGAATTCTGTCATAAGTTTGCATTTTGACCACATCTCCACCACTGTGACAACACGAGTATCTAGACAAGAAGGACTTCCCTGCTAGGACGGTAATGAAATCTACACTACATAGGTTTATGATGCGATGGATGATGGAATGTATGATGATGGCTTTGTGCGGTGTAGCTTTCGACTAACTTCCCTCGAATCTAATCTACGGCTTCCTACCGTCTAACCAGACACGGGTGGAATAATGAACTCTCGTCCTATGATACCCTCAAGCAACCTAGCACTTTTATTATTTTTCTTTACACAATTTTTCTGACTTTTCTTTTGACTTCGTTCTTCCATTTGTAGGGAGAAGAACGTTTTATTGAACTAGAAACTTTGAAACTTTTCTGATTTTTTTTCTTCATTTTTTTCAAATTTTCTTTCTTTTTTCTTACTTTACTTTTTTTTTCTTTTGTGCCGATTTTCTTTTAGTTGCTAGAGGGATTTACACGTCTGGACATAATAGCTAAGACCACCTGTTTAATGGCTATAGGTAGGTTACCACAAACCGACTTCCGGTAGGTCAATCTAGAACTACAACCACAGGGGATCAACGGGGAATGAAAGAAATGGGAAATGGCTGTAATGTATTATCGAATCGAAAGAACAGGCCAAGCTCAAGGGTCTAAACCTAATGGATTTATCATTTGGTAGGCTATCTGGCTAAGTAGTTGAATCTAGGTGCCCCTATCCTTCTAGAACTCGTGTCATCGTGTGGTCTCGAGTAGGTCTCATGCAAATTCTAACTCATTCAAGCAAACAGAAAACCACTCAGAAAGAATTAAAATTGCAAGTTACGTGCACTGGATTAAAAGCTCACAGTTGGTTTGCTAGTCGGATTCAGTCATTTTCATGCAATCAAGGCTACAAACTACCAGTGTGATTTTAAAAATTCTGTTCTGACCAGGCAATTTAGTATCAAAGTATACAAGTTGGTTCTCAAGTTCTAGGTTAAGCAGTCTAAGCATCATTATGAAGGTTTGAACAACAACTTAACATCAAAACTCAAGAACTGAGCCATTCTAATGCTAGAGAGACTGGAATGGAATCACGAGGCACACATAAAACACAATCAAGGGCAATCAAGTTCATGCAAGGTTCTCTAGCATCCTACCCCACACTTAAATCGGATTGTGTCCTCACAGGACTAATTCTAGAGTTCAGAGTGAAGTAGAAGAACCTGTACCGAGATGATTGGCGTAGGGGATGAGCACGGGTCCTCGGAGCGGAGGGAATCTACCCAAGCGAAGCAAAGGGAATCTCCCAACTACCTACAAAACAAAAACAAATAAAACATAAAAAGGAAACCGGGACAAGTGTCCCGGATCCACACAGAAAAAAGGTGGATCGAAATCCGAAAAGAATAAATAAAAAGAAAGGACTAGAAAAGGAATACAACCCGATCACTGCTGGTCAGGTGGGTCGGGAGGTGGAAAGTGGAGATGCTCGCCGAGCTGACGTTGCCACCCCAGCTGTGCCTCATACCGCCTGTCGGCGCGGCGCATATGCTGCTACATAATAGTCCATCTCGCCTCTTGGGTGGCGTTGTCGGTGATGCGCCACTCCTGCAGTCGCTCATACAACTCACCAATGTCCGCGGTGTGTGGTCGGTGCTGAGGGTGAGGCGCTGGTATGGATCTGGAATGTGCGGCGGAGACTGGTGTGCATACCCTGCCTGATGATGTGGCGAGGGTATATAGTCATGGAATTCTGGCTCTGGCTGGGGCTGCTGCTGCTCAGTGTCATCCTCTTCTTCCGACTCGGCTACATGCTGGGGAGGGGATCTGCTGCCACCTGGGGACTGAGGTCCGGCTCTAGGTCGTATTCGACCGCTAAATCTCCTCCAACGGTCCTCACTTGGTGTCGTTGAATGTGTGGGCCATATTCATGGCTGATGCCGAAGGAGATGATGAGCTGACCTATGAAGTTACCTCCTAGGAGTGCACGAGGTAGCTTCCGCCTCTTGGTCTTCTGGTGGAAGATGTGAGCAAGCACCCAACCGGGGTGGAGAGGGTAGCTCTCTCGGATGGCTCGGAGAAGAATAAGCTCCTCCTTGAGGATATGGTGGCTGATAGCTGCAGTTTTAGCGGTATCAAATAACGACCAAGCTGGAAAGCTAGGGTAGATCGTATTCCACAGGGTTTCTTCTAATCGACTACTTTGAAGAAGCTGGCAATTTATTCAGGTTTAAACACGTTCTGCGTGGTGTGAATTCCACGACTTCTAATCTAATAAAGCATGAAAATAAAAGACAGAAAGATTAAAAGGTTGACTAACGAGAAGATAGACGAGCTTAGACTTTGAATCCCCCTTCGTTCCCCAAAGCATTGGCAATCGACAGATCAGCGGTTTTCAATTCTCATCCAATCAATTTCTATACACCACCATAACTCCTGACCCTTAGGTTTAAGACCGGCGAACGTTCGCTCTATCCGTTCTAGCTACCAAGATTAATTAGCCGCCCGGGTACAGTCGCCTCTCGCAACGACTTAATTAATTGGTGCAATTACTAGTGATTAATGAGTTACTCTTGCAGTGAATTAACCCTAACCGGTTCCTACGAAAGGCACACTCCAATTATAAGGTTAATTGTTCAATTCGATGTTCTAAAGTAATGCGAGCGTTCGCTTCTATCCTTAGCTTAACAAGAATCTAATCTAGGTGATCAATCCAGACAAGAAACATGAACAATGAAGAACGAATCAAACATGCAAAGAGAAACTGATTGAACATCGAATCTAATTACCGCCGATCCGTGACCGCTTTAAAGCCCTGTGTCACTTAGGGTTCATCTAATCTAAGCTCTACAAGTTCAGTTACTCATATCGGAAACAAGAGAATCAAAGGCAACAATGAAGATCATCATACAGAGGAAGAACAGATAAGAACTGAAAAACCTAATTCTGACGACTCCCGCGAAGCTTCAATCTCCTGGATCTTCAACTTTAAGCTCCGAGCTCTCCGAGGTGGAAGGATGGCGTCACGATCTCTCCACGGATCTTCAACTCTCTAAACTCTATCTATCGACCCTAGAGTCGGCTGACTCTCAAAAGTCTGATTTGTGAAAATATGAATAATGATTCGTGTTCTCTCTTTGGGCCGCCGGTTTAAGTATTTATACTTAAACCCTAAGTCGCCGGATTCCTTCTGTTATTTTCGCCGAAAATAATGAATTATTTTCGCCGAAAATATTCTTGCAATTGAAGACACCGCCGGTTGATTTCTCTGTACTCTATTTTCGGACCGAAGAGTTAATCAATTTCGCCGAAAATACCTTTGACTCGGCATCAGTTGGTTTGTACTATTATTTTTGCCGAAATCAATAGGGTATTTTCGGCGAAAATATCTTTGTAGTCGGGTAGGGATTTGCTTTGACTTTGATTGGCTCCTTTGATCGATTCCGGTTTGGTTCCTCGAGGTTCCAATGCCTTAGACACGTCCATGGCTACTTTATTTGACGGTGAAAACCTGTGCTCTCACAAAAACACTAGAAAACCATCAAATAGACCCGAAATAGGCCAAGGTAACACAATTGGCACGAGATAGGGCAATCGATTGAATATTCGCTATTCTACCCTAAAAACAATGTCTTAAGTAAAGAAATGTCGCTTAAATGAGGTTGATAATCACGTCAAATCGAGTGTCATCAGTGGCGATCCTTATATGGAACATATAAAAGAGATCTACGCCAAACCATATGAATAAATTTAAAGAGAGGGTGAGAGAGGGACTTAACTGTGTCATGGCCCGTGAGGCGATCACCGGGCACTCCAGTCATGTGGCTCCAGAGCGCGTGGTAAGCCTCGTCGTCATCATCGTCGCCCCAGCCGAGGTGATGTCCATGATAGTGCTCGTGGGGGATGCCTAGATGAGCGGCAAACTCATCGTAGGTGAGCTGCTTGTACAATCCACCCAGATAGAAGGTAACAACCTTCTGGCCTTGCCTCCTCTTATGCTCATCCAGATCAAAGGTCACCCAGAACTCCTGAAGGGTGATGTCTGGAAAGTCGGCAGCTATGGTGGTCAACTCCAAGAGGCCGGCCGGTGCTAGGGCTTCATGCACGTTCCGGTAATAGTCCTCGTCGTGCTCGTTCAGGGACTCCATGGAAAGAGGGCGTACCTTAGCTCCCCGGATGTGCTCGATCTTCTGGAAGCACTCGAAGTAGAAGTCAGGTAGACGGGCGATAGTGCGATGGTACCCAGCCCGGCGAGGTAATGCTTGAGGAGGGCCCTGAATGGCGGGTGTGACGGGAGCGGGGGCTCTGGAGCTCGAGGCGACATCAAGTCGCGCCTTAGTCCTGCGCTCATAAGTGGTGTTCCTAAAACCAGAATGATACCAGATCAGTCAAACTTAAAACCCTACCCCACACTTAGTAGAAAAACTCAATTTCACAAAGAAATGAGGAAAACCGAGTGGGGGTAAGCAAAGCAAAGGAACCGGTAATCATAGATAATAAAGTACGTGCTTAGGAAAAACCAGAATTGGATAAGCACAATCAGAGTTCAAAGAGTCAAATCGACATTCAGAAAGTCAACATTATAGCATAATGAACCCTAATCATGGCAAGACTATCACAAAGCGGAGAACGGCGGTAAAATATGATCTCAGATGGCAAACACGATAATCTGAACGAGAATGAACACATACGGCAGCCAAATGATCAACAACAGTTCATGGTCAAACCGACATTTCTCACAAGTCAACATCACAAAGAATCAATCGTATGCATAGCAACACATGATCAAATGATATGAAAATTAAGCACGACACTCCCTAAGTATGCTAGAACAGTTCAACAAGTTCAGCTAACCTAGTTCACATGAAATCAGTCGACACGCAAAACGAGGCAAACCAAAAAGTCAACTGAAAGTCAACCCCAATGAAATTTAGCAATCAGTATGTCAAAAGATTCGTATTGAAAAGTTCTACAACTGACCTTGAAGCCATGGATGCTAAAAAACGAACGGTTTGGGAGAAATCGGTGAAAAACTCTGAAAACAAGGGTTTCGGTGAACTGGAACTGTAGAGCTCCGATTCGAACGTTCTAGGGCTCAAAATGATCGGAAAAGAGAGGGGAGTTGAGCGACGGCGGTCGGCGACGGCGGCGGCGGTTTAAAAAGGGTGCCGATCGAGTTTTGAAAACAGAGGGGGGTTGTTTTGTTTTTCTGTTGTTTCTTTGAAAATGAAAGAAGGAAAGTGGGAAGAGAGAGAGGGTAGACCGGATTTAAAGTGGAGGATTGGGTGATTTTCAAAAGGATTTTCGGCGAAAATAATAGGGAGTTTTTGCCAAAAATTTATGGTCAAATGCACTGCCGGTTTTCAAATGGATTTTCGCCGAAAACACAATGAGTTTTTCGGCCGAAAATGTGAAACAGTGAAATTTAGTGAAAATACAAAAGGCGATTTCGCCAAAAATTTTGAACTGCTCGGGTGAAAATATTTTCGCAAATCCGGCAAACTTCAGAAAATCACAGTTAAATCCACAAAATTCCGAACGACCTCAATCAACTTGCGACTGACTCTATGACACACAGACTCTACACGAAAAATAAGAAAACAAACAAACTGACAATTTTGGCTCCCCTGAACCGACTCTAAAACACTAAGTTCGACAAAAATTAAAAACGGACTCCAGCCGTGGGTTGCCTCCCACGAAGCGCTCTTTTGTTAACGTCCTTGAGCTGGACGATACCTGGACGGTGTTAGGAGACATCCCAACTCAGATTCTCCTTAACGCTCGCGTCGGAGTTCATGAAGTACAACTTCGGGGCTTCTCCGGTAAGCGTGAATCTCTTCCCGTTCGCGTGCAAGAGCTTGGTACGTCCATCGGGAAGATGATCGATGAACTTGAATGGTCCGAATAGTTCTCTGGAGAGGTCATCCTTCTTAAGTGTTACGATGGAAGGAATGAGGACTGTCGGCTTTGTCTTCTTCACTTTAATCTCCGGCTTGTTATCACCAGGATCGGTGATCGTCAGTACTTCCTTAGGAGATGCTTTAGCCTTCTCCTTCCATACTTGTTCCGGCGCCGGTTTCTCGGAACGAATTGGTGGTGCAGCTGGCTCGATGGAAGACGACGGAACTTTTGGTCTCCAGACCATTTGGGTCTTCGTCTTTTTGTTCTTTCCCCGAGGTCTGCTAGGTTTAGTGCTTGGTGGCTTAGAAGAGGCTTGCAGTTCCTTCTTCTTCTTGGGCGGCTTCTGAACCAAAATTTATGGCTCTTCTTACTAACCTGTTCAATACCTGCAGCAACAACTGATCTAGAGACACTGGAAGAAGCATTAGTAACGGAGTTGACCGGAGTCAACTCCACAGTTTCAACAACTAGGCAATGAGGTTCTTCATTCTTAGAGTCATATTTCATGCCATCTTTAAGACGGAAAGTTTTCATTTCTTTACCAACCCTTAGAGTCAAAGAACCATTTGGAACATTAATATTCATTCCAGTAGTAGCCATGAAAGGTCGACCTATGAGAATGGTAGAATCATCTGTACTAGTATCCATAATCACATAGTCAGCTAAGAACGTGAACGGACCACATTTAGTAACAACGTCTTTTATTTCTCCTCTAGGGGTTTTAAGTGATCTATCAGCAAAGACAAGTTGCATACTAGGCGGTTCAAGTTCTCCTAGGTTCAATTTTTCAAACAGGCTCATAGGCATAACATTAACAGACGCTCCTAGATCAACCAAACAACGCACAATCTCAACATCGTTAATAACCAAGGGTAAAGTAAAAGAACCAGGATCAGAGCACTTAGCTGGATATGGAGAGGCAGGTTTCTTGATACGAATGTCAGGATATCCTTCTTTATTCCCCTTCATGCCAGTCTCAATCCTTGCATTTGGCAGCAATGCTTTAGGAAAAGGAGGCTTCACGACATACGGTGCAAGAGGAGGATCATCCTCCTTAGGCGCCGGTTTCTGTTCTTCCTCTGGAGTTTCAGCGATCTTGCGTAAGACAGAACAAGCATCAACAATTAAGTTTGGAAGTTTTTGAGCGGTTACCATCTTGGCTTGCTCCTTTCTCGGATTCGGCTATGTCTGGCTTGGAAGTTGGCCAAATGGTCGACCAGATGCTAGCATGCTCGAGATGTTGTTCACGGCTTGCTCAATTCTTTGTCCGGATGCTATCTGTTCTTGATTGAGAAGAGCTTGAGCCTTCAACTGAGTGTCATGATCATCAAGTCTGGTAATGATCTGGCTGAGCTTCTTATCCAGGTCACTAACATTGTTTTCTCTTTGATGCTGCTGCCCTGGATAGGTATTATTAAGATATTGATTCTGGCGATTGCCAGGAGGAGTTCCATAATTACCCGGATTGCGATGCGGCGACTGGTAGACACCTGCCGGTGGATGGTTAGGTTTCTGATCCTGAGCTGGACCAGCTGGGCGGTTATTCTGGTTCTGGTTATGGTTGGCGCCATTATTGTAGGGAGGTCTGTCTTGATAGTTCCCTTGCTGCCTGAAGTTGCGGTAGCCAGCATAACCATTCTGATTATTAACAAAGCCTTGTTGAATGAAATTTACCTCTTCGGCAGACCAGACTTCTACCTTACCAAAATTCAGACAACGGCCTCCATTATGCGCGCAAGCTCCACACCATTCGCAATCGGCAACATAGACAGAAGTTGCCGGCGGTTTGATTGGTGTGGTAGACTTTTTCAAATGCTTCTCTACCTCTGCCTTGATAGTATCTTCGAGATCCAGCTTGCTCCTTGATCCTTCAGATTGTCGTTCCCAGTTCCTTGACTTGGAAGCACAGTTCGCGAAGTGAAGGAGAGCAGCTTCAGGTGTAAGTGTAGTGCAATCCCCTTCAGCTAGAGAATTGACCCACTTGGCAGATTCTTCTCGAAGTCCTCGAGCAAAGATCTCAGCTAACTGTCTCTGCTCGAATCCATGATGCGGACAGTTGTAGAGAAGTTCTTCGAATCGATTCCAAGTATCGTATAAGCTTTCTCCTTCTTTCTAGGAGAATCTGGCAATGTTGTCCTTGATGGCAGTTGTTCTGGCAGGAGGAAAGTATTCTTTAACGAAGTCCTGAGCCAGAGTATCCCAATCAGTGTAATAGCCAGGTGGTTTGCCAGTAAGCCACCTCTTAGCAGCGCCATTTAGAGAGAACGGGAAAGCTCTCAGACAAAGAGTATTTTTGTCGAGGTTTCCGTTCTTGAAAGTGCTGCAGAGATCAAGGAAGTCTGGAAGATGAGTGCACGGATTGTCTAGGGGCCTGCCTTCAAACTGTAGATCCCTAGAGATCATGGTCAAGAATGGAATCTTGATCTCATAGTCAGGATCTCCTTCAATGCGTGGAACGGCAATGGCAGATCGAACGCTAGTCGCGCTCGGCTTGTTATAGTCTGCTAAACTCTTCTGTGCAGGTGGTGGTGGTGGTAGTTCTCGATTTGGTGGTGGTGGTGGTGGTAACTGATCGTCCATGGTAGGAGATGGAGGAGGTGAAAGTGATGCGGTGTATGAAGCAGATGAAGATGACGGTGGAGACGGAGATGAGGAACTCTCCTTCAGTTCCTCGATCTTGATCGGAGTGACAGGTGGATTGGATCTGCCTTTCTTCAAAATCTGTGATCGTAGAGGTGGAGCAGAACTGCATGGTCTCTCTATACAGCCTGTTCGATTTGAGAGCGAGTCCAAGGACGGTGAGGCATACACCTGTAAACCTACAGATAACAAAGACAAACAAAACCAGTGTAAAATCGAAGTGGATGGAAAGGTGAAAGATGGAAAGTAGAAGAATAAATTTGCCAGTTCTTCTTTCAAACGATCAAAAGAAGTCCCTGGCAACGGCACCAATTTGGTGAACCTTAGATCGTTGTTCGGGTTCAAACAAATAAACTAACAAAGCTAACAAGCTAGGGTAGATCATATTCCATGGGCTTTCTATGATTGACTACTCCAAAAAACTAGCAATTTATTCGGATGCAAACAAGTTGTGCGTGGTGTGAGTTCCACGACTTCTAATTCTAAGAAATGCAGAGAAATTTAGAAATTAAAGTAAAGAAGATTGGAAATTAGGGTTGAAAACAAGGATGACAGACGAACTTAGACTTTGAATCCCCTTCGTTCCCCAGAGCATTGGCAATCAGCAGATCAGCAGATTTCGATTCTCATTCAATCAATCACTAAGACACCACCAGAACTCCTGACCCTTAGGTTTAAGACTGGCGAACGTTTGCTCTATCCGATCTAACTACCAAGATTAACTAGCCGCCCGGGTACGGTCGCCTCTCGCAACGACTTAATTAACTGGTGCAATTACTAACGATTTATGAGTTACTCTTGCAGTGGATTAACCCTAACCGGTTCCTACGAAAGGCACACTCCAATTATAAGGTTAATTGTTCAATTCGATGTTCTAAAGTAAGGCGAGCGTTCGCTTCTATCCTTAGCTTAACAAGAATCTAATCTAGGTGATCAATTCAGACAAGAAACATGAACAATGAAGAACAAATCAAACATGAAAGAGAAACTGATTGAATTTCGAATCTAATCACTGCCGATCCGTGACCGCTTTAAAGCCCTGGGTCACTTAGGGTTCATCTAGTCTAAGCTCTAACGAGTTTAGCTACTCATGTTTATCACAAAAGAATCTAAGACAAAGAAAGAGTTCATTATCCAGAGGAAGAACAGAAAAGAATCTGAAAAACCTAATTTAGATGACTCTGACAGACTTCGATCTTCGGTAAACTGCACTCCTAGCTCCGAGTCTCCGAGGTGGAAGGGATGGTGTCACGATCTCTTCCCGGCTCTTCAAACTCTAACTCCTCGCTCCAGGACTTCAGAGGATTCTTCGAATTCTGATTACGAAAAGTATATTATGATGTGTCTCTGGTATGTTGGGCCGTCGGTTAAGTATTTATACTTAACCCTAACTCAGCCGGATTTGCCTGATATTTTCGACGAAAATACCAAGGTATTTTCGCCGAAAATCCTAGTATAAATGGACGGCCCTTCGGTTGAATTCTCCTGTAATTTTCTTCTCGGTCGAAAACTTAACGGTTTCGCCGAAAACTCCTTCAGCCGGTCATCAGTTGATTTGTGCTGATATTTTCGCCAAAAATACTAGGGTATTTTCGGCGAAAATTCATTTGTAAACTGGGCAGGAATTTCCTGAACTTGATTAGCTCCTTTGATCGATTCCGGTGCAATTCCTCGAGGTTCCAATGCCTTAGACATGACCTTGGCTACTTTATTTGACGGCAAAAACCTGTGCTAACACAAAAACACTAGAAAACCATCAAATAGACCCGAAATGGGCCAACGTAACACAAATGGCACGAGATAGGGAAATCGATTGAATATTCGTTATTCTACCCTAAAAACCATGTCTTAAGCAAAGAAATGTCGCTTAAATGAGGCTGATAATCACGTCAAATCGAGTGTCATTAGTCCTTTTACTTTGACAGCTCCAAGCGGTATTTGCTTAATGACCGTGTAGGGGCCGGATCACCGGGACTTCAACTTCCCAGGGAAGAGCTTCAGGCGGGAGTTGTACAGAAGGACTTGGTCTCTGGCATGCTCTATCAAATGAGAATCGTGAATCCTCTTGGTCCATTCCTTATAAAGCCTCGTGCTTTCAAAGGCGTTAAGGCGGTGTTCTTCGAGTTTGTCTATCTATATAAACCTTTTATCTCCTGCAATCTCAGGACACAAGTTCAGATCTTTAATAGCCCAGAACACCTTATGCTCAAGCTCGACCGATAGATGGCATGCCATGCCATAAACGAGTCGATACGGTGAGGTACCAATAGGAGTCTTGAAGACAGTTCAGTACGCCCATAAGGCCTAATCGAGCTTAGATGACCAGTCCTTTCGAGACCGGCCAACTGTTCTATCAAGAATCCGCTTAAGCTCATGGTTTGTCACTTCTGCTTGAACGTTAGCTTGAGGGTGATAAGCGGTGGACATTCGATGGGTGACGTCGAAACGCTTGCATACCCGATCGAAGTGTCCATGGAAGTGGGTGCCCCTATCGCTGATAATGAAGCGTGGGTTGCCAAAACGCGTGAAAAGACGTTGAATGAACTTCCCTACCACTCTTGAATCATTATTGGGTAAGGCTTCAACCTATGCCCACTTAGAAACAAAATCGACGGCTACAAGGATATACTTGTTTCCGTTAGAGGGCGTGAAAGTTCCCATGAAATCAATCCCCCAAACATAAAAAACTTCAACAGTTAAGGAAATATTCTAAGGCATCTCATTGCGGTTTGAAATTTTACCTGACCTCTGACACGCATCACAATGGCGTGCGAATTCATCACAGTCACGAAATATAGTCGGCCAAAAGAATCCAACTTCCAGCACCTTTCGTGTGGTTCGATTTCCTCCCAAATGTCCTCCGAACTGGCCTTGATGGCATTGTCGCATGATGTCGGCTTCCTCGTCAATTGAGACACACCTTCTGATTATTCCATTGACTCGGATTCATAATAAGAAGGGGTCATTCCATAAGTATAATTTGGACATCTTGATCAGCCTCCTTCTCATGTTGTGGTCGAACTCAAGGTCGGAGTGTGATGAATTGCCCACGGCTCAATGGCTATGCTATTCACCTGTTCTTGATATTCAAGACGCAACAACTCATCAGGAAAAGAATCATCGATGGGAGAGGTAGGGGACTTACCTGGTTGGGATTCCTCAAGCCGGGATAGGTGATCGGCTGGTACGTTTTCAGCTCCCTTGTTGTCCTTGATCTCTACGTCAAATTCTTGAAGTAAAAGCACCCAACGAATCAGCCTGGGCTTCGAGTCCTACTTTGCTAGAAGGTGGCGTAGAGCAGCATGATCAGTGTAAACTATGGTATGCGAGAGCACCAGATACTGTCTAAACTTGTTGAACGAGAATACAATAGCGAGGAGCTCTTTCTTTGTCGTGGTGTAGTTTTGTTGAGCATCGTTAAGAGTCTTGCTAGCGAAGTAGATTGGATGGAATCTCTTTTCTTTCCTCTGCCCTAGAACGGCCCCAACCGCGAAGTCACTAGCATCACACATGATTTCAAAGGGAAGGCTCCAGTCCGATGCTGTGAGGATCGGTGCGGTGGTGAGCTTGGTTTTCAAGATCTCAAAAGCTTCAAGGCAAGCCTTGTCGAACACGAATGATACATCCTTCTCCAAGAGTTTGGTCATAGGGAGAGTTATCTTGGATAAGTCCTTGATGAATCTCCGGTAGAATCCTGTGTGGCCAAGGAAGCTACGAACTGTCTTGACAGAGGAAGGTGGCGAAAGGCTAGCAATTGTTTCGAGCTTGGCGCGGTCAACTTCGATCCCAAGTCTAGATATTTTATGGCCGAGAACAATACCTTCAGTTACCATGAAGTGACATTTCTCCCAACTTAGAGCTACATTCGTCTCTTCACATCGAGCTAACACCTTGTCCAAGTTAGCCAGGCATTGAGAGAACGAATCTCCATAGACAGAGAAGTCGTCCATGAACACTTCTACAATGTTCTCTACCATATCTCTGAAGATGGCAAGCATACATCTCTGAAAGGTGGCTGGGGCATTGCGCAACCCAAATGGAATATGACGATAAGCAAATGTACCAACCGGGCAAGTGAAGGTTGTCTTCTCCTGATCATTGAGCTCTATCAAAATCTGGAAGTATCCGGACATCCCATCTAAGAAACAGTAGTATTCATGGCCAGCTAACCTTTCAAGCATCTGATCACTGAATGGTAAAGGAAAATGATCCTTCTTGGTGGCATAATTGAGGCGTCTATAATCAATGCAGACTCCCGATCCTGTAACGGTATGGGTAGGAATAAGCTCGCCCTTCTGGCTAGGGATCACTGTGATCCCTCCCCTCTTTGGGATGACTTGGGTTGGGCTGACCCAAGGGCTATCGGTGTTGGGGTAGATAATCCTAGCGTCAAGGAGGTTCAGGACTTCCTTCTTCACGGCATCTTGCATCATCGGGTACAACCGGCATTGTGGTTGCCTCACCGGTTTGAACTCCTCATCTACCACTATCCAATGTTTGTAGAACGTCTCGGAGATTCCCCCGATGTTGCATAGCTGCCAGGTTATAGCTCGGATGTGTTTCTTCAAAAGCTTGACTAGTTGCATACCGGAGCTAATCATAATCGGTAGCTGATACTCCCTCCCTAAGTATGCGTACTCTAGATGATCTGGGAGTTCCTTTAACGTGAGCTCTGGTGGCTGCTCATACGAGGTATTTATCCGATTTGGTGTATGCTCGAGAGGTGATGGCGTAAGAGTGGTTGCAGATGCTGATTTCTAGTCGGCGAGCTCCTCTTGCCATTGGAGCTGTTCCGGATCATCCAATGTGTCCTCTATACCTGAAATCAAACACAACTGTAGCGAGTCGCTACACAAGGCATTAGTAACAAAGTTGGCCAAAGCCAACTCCATAGCATCAATTGAGAAACATTTATCATCTTGCACAGAGGAATACTTCATACTGTCCTTGAGGCAGAATGTTACACTAACATCTCTGACCATCAAAGTCAACGAGCCCTATTTGCAATCAATATTTATTCCAGCTGTTGTTAGAAATGGTCGGCCTAGGATGAGTGTAACATCTACCTCTCGGGTATCTAGAACAACAAAATCTGTAAGAAAGGTAAAAGGACAACAACGAACAGCTACATCCTCTATAACTCCCCTAGGAAATTTGACGGTTCTATCAGCTAGCACGAGGTGTAAGCTAATTGGTTTTAGTTCACATAAGTTCAATTTCTCGTAAAGATAAGTCGGCATGACGTTAATAGAAGCACCAGAATCAGCTAGACTACGCTCAATTTTTATACCATTTATCATGCATGGTAATGTAAAAGGACCAGGATCACGACACATAGCTGGGGGTGGCGGCTGGTGTAGGAGAGATGGTTTATTAAGGATGTCGGTGTACTCATCGGTGAGAGTGACGGAGAACACATCCTCATTCTTCACGTTTTTCACTTGATCCTTAAAGAATTTACCAAGCGGCGATATGATCTGCACAGCTTCAGTCACTGGTATCTTGATTTCTGTATTCTTCAAAACTTAGTACCATCTTTTGTACTAAGTGTTCAATGTCTTGAGCTTCATGCCCTTGGATAAGGGATCCTTGGTTGGTAAGGTGCTAAGACTGGCGCAGGGGATGATGTTGGAGGGGGATGCTGAGCTGCTTCATTGATGACACTCGATTTGACGTGATTATCAGCCCATTTAAGCAACATTTCATACCCTTTGATGCCATTTTGATGAGTATTTGGTGCATTTGTCGTAACTTTGTGATTATCGACTCCTAGTGCGTACATTGTCTATTTCTCGGCTATTTTTAACCTTTTTGTGAGCTTTTATGTTGAGCCCCAGGTTATCACATTATAGAGGACTCTCTCACGAGTCCAGTGCTTCAAACGGGGACCAAATCGGAGTTCAAACGAAGCGAGAATGATCGAAACAAGTTGGAATTCTGCCCAGCTCAAAGCGCTGCGTTTTGAAGCTTACACGCCGTGTAAGCTAAATACACTGTGAGCTTACACGCCGTGTAAGCTCCCCAGACGGGAAATTTTCAGCTTTTCCAACAAGGAAAGAGTTTTCGGGGTATTAATAGACTTTTCGAAGCACGATTTGTTAACATTAAATTGAGAAAGATCAACCACGACTTGAGGAGAGTTGAGAGAGTATTCCAGAGCTATCGGAGAGATCATGTCCCATCAATCCATCCCGGAAAATGCTCGGAGCTAGGAATTGAAGATTCTCAAGATCGAAGCTTCACGGATCATCTGAAATTAGTTTTTCAGATCCTTTTCTCTTCTTCCTTTGTATAAGATGAATCCTCCTGTCGTCTTTGATTCTTGTTTTTCAGATATGAGTAGCTAAACTTGTAGAGCTTAATTAGATTAGATGAACCCTATGTGACCTAGGGCTTTAAAGCGGTCACGGATTGGTGGTAATTAGATTCAAAGTTCAATCAGTTTCTCTTTGCATGGTTGTTTTGTTCTTCATTGTTTATGTTTCTCTTCTGGTTGGTCGCCTAGATTAGGTTTATGCAAGCTAGGGTTAATCGCCAGACAGCTTCCCTGCTTTGGCGCATAAACTTGTCTTCCTTGATCACCTAGTTTAGTTTCTTGTTAAGATAAGGATAGAGCGAACGTTCGCCTTACTTTAGAACATCAATTCAACCAATTAACCTATTCATAGGAGTGTGCCTTTTGTAGAAACCAGTTAGGGTTAATCCGCTTCAAGAGTAACTCATGAATCACTAGTAATTGCACTAGTTAGTTTTGTCATCGCAAGAAGCGACCGTACTCGGGCGGCTAATTAATCTTGGTAGTTAGAACGGATAGAGCGAACGTTCGCCAATCTTAAACCTAAGGGTCAGGAGTTATGGTGGTGTATAGAAACCGACTGAATTAGAATTGAAAACCGCTGGTCTTATAAATCCACGTTTCTTAAACTTAAAGAAATGAAAATCATGAATTGAAGCTCTGAAAAATGAACACTCTCTCGGTTCTCTGAACTGTTCCATTGGAGGTCATCGTAAAGCAAGATCTGGCCGGCGTTGATCCGGCTGTGGGTGCGCTCCGGTCGGGATACGGCGGTTGTGATTCTTCGGCAAGGGTACCTGGTACCTGAGCTTTCTTTACCATTGTTCTTTTCTAGAGTTTTTGCGATCTTCGATTTTGCTTCTGTCCGTATCTCTTCTTCGTCTTTTGGATTGGCTTATTGGTTGAGAATTTACCTCTGGCGGGTCGCTCCCAGGGGCTCTCCCGATTGAGCTTATTCCCCGGTAGGTCCTTTAGGGCATCAGATCGTTTTCACTTCTCTTCTTTTTTCCTGCTTGGTACTCTGCCATGGCGGGTTCTAGTTCGTCTGCTCCAGGTCAGTCTAAGACATGGGCAGATATGGTCTCGGTTACGGACATGGATCTAAAGTTCATTGACATTCCAGCATCTGCGATGGTGGGAGATGTGTTGCGAATCCCGGATGAGGTCATTAAGAAAGGTGTGCTGAAACTTCGCTCAGCGGCGGTAGCACAGTTTTTGGGAACTCCACCTCCGATGCGTGTTTTCAACAGCATGGCTAACAACTCTGGGGTTACGAAGGGGCAGTTATTGTTTCAAGCCTGGCACCCAATTTTTACTTGCTTGAATTTGCTTCTGAGAAGCTCTGCAGCTGGGTATTAGGTCGTTCATGGCATATCCATAACACTGCAATGATTTTGAGGAAGTGGGAAAGGGGGATTCGTCCTGTTGATTTCACTCCTACAGCAACTCCAGTTTGGATTGAATTTCAGGGGGTTCCTCCTGAGGCTATCACGAATGAGGGGGTTAGCTGGTTAGCAAGTAAGATTGGAAAGCCATTGAACAAATTCGTAAGGGATGGTGTTAACATCAGGGTTTGTGTGCTCAGAGATAGGGCGATTCCTTGCCCAGAGAAGCTTGTTATTGAGATTTCTAAGACTGATAGGTTTGAGGTGATGGTTGTTCAGCCTAAGGCAAGGGAATATGGGAAAACTGGAACGAAATTATGGAGAGTAAAGTCTGTTCCAAAGGTGAATGAGTCAGAAACACAGACTGAGGAGGGTGAGACACTGAAGGTACAAGAGGTCACTCCTGCTACCCCGATTGGTCTCCAGATTATTGTAAGTGATGATAAAGCTCCTTCTACAGTTGTTACTGAAGCAAGAGGCTCTAAGAGTAAGAAAAAGAAGAAGGCAAAGAGGAAGGTAGTAGTTGATGGTGGTGCTAGTAGTGTTGAAGGTCATCAGGTGTCCACCTCTTTACCTGTGTCGGTCATTGGCTATGGCAATGGCTCATCATCTCCTTTGGGAGGGACTGAGGCACCAGTTGGCATTGTCCCTAAACAGGGGACTGGGGGAAGGATAATGCCCAAAAGGAAGTTATCCAGATCCCCACTGATGATCAAACACAGATACAAGAGGGTGAGGAAGTGTATGTGGAAGAAGAGGAATATATCCAACCTGGTCCAAGTGGGAGGAAAGCGCAGCTAAAAGATTATTTCCCTTTTAATAAGGAAGGAGCTCCTCATAAGCAGAAGTATGTGTTTTCTGGTGTAAAAACTAGGCATAAGACAACTCAGAGATGAAGATTTGGACTTGGAATACAAGAGGATTTAACAAAAAAAGTAAGTATAATGTTGTCTTTAATTACATTAAACAATATAGTATATATATGGTTGCTATATTAGAACCTAGAGTTAGATACAATAAGACTCATTATATGTTTACTGAGAGATTCCCCGGCTGGCTTGGTGTCTTTGCTTTTGATGGTGCTCTTGGGAAGGTTTGGTTGATTTGGGAAAAAGATATTCCTGTGTGTGTTCTTGATGTTGGAGATCAGTATGTGCATATTAAGGTGAACTTGCCAAGAGCTTTCCACTGCACTTTTCTGTATGCAGCTAATGATGTGGGTGGGAGAAGAAGGTTGTATGACAAGATGAGGGATTTAAAGGTAGATGAGCCCTGGTTAGTAACTGGTGACTTCAACGCTTTTCTCAGTCTTGATGAAGCCTCTACGGCTCCTTCTTCTTTTGAGAGTATGGAGGATTTTTGTGATTGTATTAGGGACTGTGAACTTGTGGATCACGTCTCACATGGCCCCAGGTTTACTTGGATGAACAACCGAGAGGAGGGATTGGTTGCTAGAAAGCTGGATAGAGCCCCTATTAATGTTGCTTGGGAAGCTAGTATCCCTGGAAGCAAAGTGCAGATTATCCCTACTAGTGATTCTGATCACTGTGCAGTGTATGTGGATACTAAATTTGAGGATGGTTCTCACCCTAAAGGGTTTAAGTTCTTTGCATGCTGAACTAAACATGAAAGCTATAGACAAATCGTTCATGATGTGTGAGGGAGACGAGGTACATGAAATAGCTTCTACTGCTTGTATAAGAAGATGAGAGACCTTAAATGGGAGCTCAAAAAGCTGAATGAACAATGTTATTCTAATATTCATGAGCGAGTTAGGACCAAAGAGAAGGAGTTGCTATTGCTAAAGGAGGGCATTTATAATCACCCCTCCTCTAATACTCTTGTGAGGATGAAGGAATGTTCAGAGGAATTGCAAAGGTTAAGGCTGGATGAAGAAAGCATCTACCAGCAGAAAGCAAAGGTGAATTGGATTACTCTTGGAGATAATAACACGAGTTTTTTCTTCAAATATGCAAAGTCTAGAGAAGTGACAAACACCATCAGACAATTGTGTGACAAGAATGGTGTTATGAAAGATGGCTTTGATGACATTGCTGAAATAGCAGTTAATTTCTATAAAAAACTGCTTGGCCAGAGTACCACTGTGAATGTGGAAGATATCCCAAGTATCATCAAGAGGACTTTGACCCCTGAGCAGAGTGATAGCCTAATTAGTGATGTAAGTGAAGAGGAAATCAGAAAGGCTTTAATCAGCACAACTGATGGAAAAGCACCTGGGCCGGATGGTTACAATGCTTATTTCTTCAAGCATAGCTGGGACATTGTGAAAGGTGATTTGTTTGCAGCAGTCAGAAGCTTCTTTAGTAAAAGCAAGATGCCAGGGTATGTAAATTCTATCCTTCTAGCTTTGATCCCTAAGAAATTCAATGCTGCGAACATGAAGGATTATCGACCTATCTCCTGTTGCAATGTTGTGTATAAGATAGTGTCTAAGGTGTTAGCCAATAGGCTGCAAACAGTGCTACCTTCACTGATTAATCCAGCTCAAACTGCATTCATAAAAGGGAGATCAATTGGAGATGGGATCCTACTTGCTCATGAGCTCATTAGGACTTATAACAGGACAGGGATTTCTCCTAGATGTGTAATGAAAATCGACCCAATGAAGGCCTTTGACTCTGTAGAATGGACATTTATTGAAGCTACACTGGAAGCTATGCAATTCCATAAGGTTTACATTGGCTAGATCATTGCTTGTTTTACCTCTACCATGCTCTCTGTTAATATAAATGGTACATCTAGAGGCTACTTCCCAGCTCAAAGAGGACTGAGGCAGGGGATCCAATATCCCCGTACCTCTTTGTAATTTCTATGGAGGTTCTCAGTTGTCTATTTGAGAGAGCTAGTGCTGACAAGAAGCTACAATTCCACCCTCAGTGCAAGGGAGTCCAGGTAACGCATTTGAGCTTTGCTGATGACTTGTTAGTGTTCACCAAAGCCAATGTTGAAGCTGTGGAAGAGGTTAAGATGGTGTTGGATAAGTTTCACAAGTGCTCTGGTCTGAGATTTAATCTAAAAAAAGCAACATTTACATTGCAGGGGTTTGATGTGAAGAGGAAGAGGAGATTATTAAATCTTCAGGTTTTCTGAAAGGCACCCTCCCCTTTCGATACCTAGGAGTCCCCCTAACATCTGGTAACCTACGGAAATGTGAATGTAAGGCTCTTATTGACAGTATAACAACAAGAGTGACTGATTGGCGTGCAAGAAAACTTTCCTATGCTGGAAAATGTCAGCTTATAGACTCGGTTATTGGGGGCAAGCTTCAGTACTGGATGACACACTTCGTTTTGCCGTCTGGTGTCATAAAGGAAGTTGAGCAGATATGCAGTGCTTTCTTATGGGGTAAGGCAGTTGGTGAGGGGAGAGCAAAGGTAGCATGGTACTTGGTAGCTTTGCCTAAAGAAGAAGGAGGAGTAGGGCTTCGAGACATGAGGAGTTGGAACTATGCTAATGTAATTAGACATATTTGGAGTCTGTTAATGAAAGCAGGTTCTCTATGGGTTGCTTGGATCGGCAAGTACAGGCTGAAAGGCAGAGATTTCTGGGAAGTAAAATCGATAGTTGGTTCCTGGCATTGGACAAAGCTTCTGAAGCTTCGATCAAAAGTAAGGCAATTTATTGACATTGATGCTGATGGTGATGTTATGTGGAAAGGGACCTATATGCCTAAGTTCAGAGTAAGGAAAATCTGGAATGACATTAGACCTACTGCCCCCAAAGTTAGATGGTATGAAGCTGTTTGGAAGGACCTTATTATCCCTAGAAGATCATTTGTAACATGGCTCATTGTCATCAATCGGGTTGCAACAAAAGATAAGATTAAAAGATGGAGCCCTGATATTGCTGCTGAGTGTGTGCTGTGTGGAAACGCTGAAGAATCCAGGGAGCATCTGTTTGCAGAATGCGAATATGCTAATCTGATCTTCAGCACGTTACTGCCAGAGATGAGTGGTAAGAACATGGACGAAGCTATTGATTATGCAGCAGGCTGGACTGTTGGAGAAGCTCGTATAAGGGTTAAGAAACTCATTTGGAGAAGTATCTTAGCCTTAATATGGGAAGAAAGATGTAGGCGAGTTTTTACGCAAATGAGACGAACTGAATATCAGTTGATGGACATCATTAGAGAAGAGATCATAGCCTTTGCCGGGGGGAGTAAATATAAGAGTGAAATTTTGTTAGCTATATAACGCTACAGTAGTTCTATAGTTTACACTTTTGGTCATTTGTCTCTCATTGTATTGCTATTCCATGCCTTTTTGATGAAATAAAATCCCAACTAATTCATCAAAAAAAACCGCTGGTCTTGTGATCGCCAATGCTTTGGTTATCTTAGGGAATTCGAAATCTAGCTCGTCTATCTTCCTGTTAGTCAACCTTTTGAATCATTCTGTCTTTTATTTTTCCTGCTTTATTATATTAGAAGTCGTGGAACTCACACCATGCACAACGTGTTTAAACCTGAGTAATTTGCCAACATATTTGAGTAGACGATTGATGAGCTGCAGAACAGTGATCAAATACTACCAAGCTGGAAAGCTAAGCAGATCGTATTCCACAGGGTTTCTTCTAATCGACTACTCAAAGAAGCTGGCAATTTATTCAGGTTTAAACACTTCATGCGTGGTGTGAGTTCCACGACTTCTAGACTAAGATGCAAGAAAATTAAAATGAAATTGAAAGACAGAATGAGTGGATGGTTCAGACAGACGACAAACAAGCTTAGATTTCGACTCCCCCTTAGATCACCAAGGCAACAGTAATCAACAGATCAGTAGATTTCAATTCTCGTTCAATCAATTTCTAAACACCACCATAACTCCTGACCCTTAGGTTTAAGACCGGCGAACGTTCGCTCTATCCGCTCTAACTACCAAGATTAACTAGCTGCCCGGGTACGGTCGCCTCTCGCAACGACTTAACTTAACTGGTGCAATTACTAATGATTTATGAGTTACTCTTGCAGTGGATTAACCCTAATCGGTTCTTACGAAAGGCACACTCCAATTATAAGGTTAACTGGTTGAATTGATGTTTTAAAGAGAGGCGAGCGTTCGCTTCTATCCTTAGCTTAACAAGAATCTAAGCTAGGTGATCAGGAAAGACAAGTTTTAATGTTTAAAGCAGAGAAGCTGTCTGGCGACAAACCCTAATTCAACACAAACCTAATCTAGGTGATCAATCAGAAAGGAAACATAAATAATCAAGAACAAAACAACCATGCAAAGAGAAACTGATTGAACTTTGAATCTAATCACCGCCGATCCGTGACCGCTTTAAAGCCCTGGGTCACTTAGGGTTCATCTAATCTAAGCTCTACGAGTTTAGCTACTCATATTAGGAACAAGAGAATCGAAAACAAACAAGGAATACATCTCAGGTAGGAAGAACAGAGAAGAACTGTAAAACCTAATTCGACAAATCCGTGAAGCTTCAATCTCCGGTAATCTTCAATCCAAGCTCCGAGTCTCCGAGGTGAAGGGATGGCGTCATGATCTCTCCATGATTCTTTGAACTCTCTAAACTCTCTCTTGAACTTCTAGGTCTAGAAATTATGATTGATATTATCAGGTATGAAAAGTATATCTGATTTTGGGCCGTCGATTAAGTATTTATACTTAACCCTAATTCAGCCGGATTTTGCCTGATATTTTCGCCGAAAATACTAGGGTATTTTCGCCTAAAATCTTGGTGCAAATGGGGAGCCCGCCGGTTGATTTCTTCTGTAAATTTTGGTCCCATACTTTTTGGTCGAAAACTTAGGGTTTTTGCCGAAAACTTCTGTTCATGAGCATCAGTAGATTTGTACTGATATTTTCGCCAAAAATGCTGAGGTATTTTTGGCGAAAACTCCTTTGTAAACCGGGCAGGAATTGTTTCGACTTGATTGGCTCCTTGGATCAATTCCGGTGCAATTCCTCGAGGTTCCAATGCCTTAGATATGTCCTTGGCTACTTTATTTGATGGCAAAAACCTATGCTATTATAAAAACACTAGAAAACCATCAAATAGACCCGAAATGGGCCAAAGTAACACAAATGGCACGAGATAGGGCAATTGATTGAATATTCGTTATTCTACCCTAAAAACTATGTCTTAAGCAAGGAAATGTCACTTAAATGAGGCTGATAATCACGTCAAATCGAGTGTCATCAATGATTAGAAGAGGCCCGTGGAATACGATCTATCTTGCTTTTAGATTGGTAGTATTTGATCACTGTTTTACAGCTCATCAAATTGGCGGCGTTGCCGGGGACTCTTCTAATTGTTTGAAAGAAGAGTTGGCAATTTATTCTTCTACCTTTCCGCTTTTCATATTTCATTACACTTTGATTTTACACCGGTATGTTTGTTTTTGTTGCTTGTAGGTTGTTTTACAAGTCTATCAACCGCACGTTCACTCGTTCTCGGTCTAAGTCTTTCAAGACCATTAGTTCAGACAAGTCGGGTAGCTCTGCACCGCCTAAGCAACCGCGAGTTTCGAAGCAAGCTACTACCGATCCACCCTCATTCCCTTCACCACTTAAGATCGAGGAGTTGAAGGAGAACTCCTCATCTTCGTCCGCTTCATCCACTACTTCAGATTCACCACCGCCTTCTCCTCCCGTAATGCCTGCTCAACGCACCATGGCAGATTACAATAAACCGAGCGCGACGAATGTTCGGTCTAGCATCGCTGTGCCGTGCAATATGACGATCCTGACTATGAGATCAAGATCCCCTTCCTGGAAATGATCTCTAGGGATGTTCAGTTCGAAGGGAAGCCGCAAGATAACCCATGCACACATTTGGCGAACTTCCTAACCATGTGCGAGAAGTTCAATAGTGGGAACCTCGATAGGAACACATTATGCTTACGAGTCTTCCCATTCTCCCTTAGAGGCGCGCCAAGAGATGGCTCAGTATGAAACCACCTGGCCACTACACCGATTGGGATAGTCTAGCTCAAGACTTCGTAGAGGAATATTTTCCTCCTTCAAGAATGACAGCTTACAAGGACAACATTGCCAGATTTTCTCAGAAGAAAGGAGTAAGTTTATATGATGCTTGGAACGAATTCCAAGAACTCCTCTACGATTGGCCTCATCATGGATTCAAGCAGAGACAGCTAGCTGAGATCTTTGCCCGAGGGATGAGTGAAGAATCAGCTAAATGGGTCAACTCCTTAGCTGATGGAGACTACACCAGACTCACACCAGAAGCTGCTCTTCTTCACTTTGCAAAGTGTGCATCTAAGTCCAGGAATTGGGAGAGACAGTTTGGAGCAGCTAAGAGCCAACCAGGCATTCAAGATCAGATCAAGATCAAAGTACAGAAAGAAATAAAGAAGAATTTTGGTACAGCAGATGTCTGGTCTATAGGGGAAGTGAATTTTATTGATCAAGATCCCCCTGGATTCACCGGAGGACAGCAGCCTCAGAATTATACGTTTGAGAATACTTGGGAAATCGAGGTAGACAAGAAGCTCCACCTGATCTTGGCAAGACTCGATGACCACGAGGAGAAATTCAAGCTTCAAGCCGTCTTAAATCAAGATCATGAAGCTCGAGGTCGGCCAGTGGAGAGTGCGGTGAATAGCATGGCTAGCATGCTAGCTAGTATCCCCTTATTTAATCAATCATCGGTTCAAGACGACTCTACCATTAGGAAGGAGCACGTCAAGGCCATTTCCACAAGAAGCGGCAAGCAATTAGCTGGTCCTGCAGCTCCTGATCCGGGCATAATTCCTGGTGGTATAGCCATTGACAAGCCAAAGATCGAGGAGGAGGATAAAGAAGAAGAGGAGGAGGTGACTGCCCCGCCTCCCTAACAAAGACATCACCTGCGCAACCAGGTCCTCCATATCAGCTTCCGATTCCGATTCCGTTTCCTAAGGCTGCGGAATCACAAGAGAAAGATCATGATACCCGGTACAAAAAGTGGTATGGATACTTGAAGAACACAGATATCAAGATACCAGTTACTGATGCTATCCAGATGATACTGGAGGTTGGAAAAGTCGAGAAAGATCTTGTGAAGAACAAGAAGAAGGGAGAGTTGTCCTCCGTCTCCCTCGAGGAAGACTGCTCCACAATCCACAGCCAGAAAACCGCCATACCTCCCCTAGCTAAGTTTCATGATCCCGGTGCTTTTACTTTGCCTTGCACTATTAATGATGTAAAAATTGATCGTAGTTTAATTGATCTAGGTTCTTCCATTAATGTCATGCCTACCTGCTTGTATGAGAAATTGAACCTAGGAGAATTGAAACTGATTATCATGCATTTAGTGTTTGCTGACAGATCTGTTAAATTACCTAGGGGATTACTAGAAACGTGGTTGTCAGTTGTTGTCCTTTTACTATTATGGCTGATTTTGTTGTTATGGATACCCGAGGGGAAGATGTTACTCTTCTCCTAGGCCGACCGTTTATGGCGACAGCCGGCATTACTATTAATGTCCTGAATGGCTCGTTGACATTAAGGGTTGGCAAGGATACCATGACATTCCGCCTAAAGGACGGTATGCAAGTCCCTGTCAAAGAAGAGGCGCATTGCTTATCTGTTGAAGTTGTGGAGTTGGCTTCGGTCAACTTCGTTACTAACAAAAATTCTAGAGTTTCTTCAAAAATGTGCTTGCTAGGTGTCGGATAGGTCCCTAATCTGAAGAATGAGCCACCAGCACAGAAGCCGAGAAAGAAGGAGGAGCCAAAGGCATCCCCTACTGAATCGCCAAAAGTTAAAGATCCTGGCGAGATGAAGAAGGAGAATAAAGAGAAGGATGCTCCTTCGAAAGAACTGTTCGGGCCATTTGAAATTTCTGGTCATATTCCTGATGGATGAACTAAGTTAATTCACGCAAACGGGAAGAAGTTCAGACTTACCGAAGGATCCCCAAAACTGTATTTCATGAACTTCGACTCGAGCCTAACAGAAATCCTGAGTTGGGATGTCTCTTGATCACCATCCAGGTATCGTCCGGCTCAAGGACGTTAAGCAAGAGCGCTTCGTGGGAGGCAACCCATGGCTGGAGTCATTTTAAATTTATTGAGTCATTTTTTGTTTGTTTTGAGTCATTTTGAGAATTTTGTGTCGAGTCGGTTGAGTCTGGATGATAGAAAATAGTTGAAAAAATATTTCTTGGGTATTATTTGGGTTGAATTTATTGTTTGCAGGAAGAGGAGTGACCAAATTGCAAGAAATTGGCCAAAATCCGGAATAGAGAACCCAATGAGAGCTAAAAAACACAGTGGGTTTACACAGCTGTGTACCCATCCGTGTAAGGGCTTACACGCCGTGTAAGCTATTGCACTAAGGAGCTTACACGCCGTGTAAGCTATTGCACTAAGGAGCTTACACGCCGTGTGGTGAACGCCCGGTCGTTGGTCGGGATTCAACCAAATAAAAACTACTAATGCTAAGAAAAAGTGTATAGCAGATCGTATTCCAGGGGTTTCCTCTACTTCCTTACTCAAAGGTGTTGGCAGTTTTAATCCAAGGTCAAACACAAGTTGTGCGTGGTGTGAGTTCCACGACTTCTATACTACAACGCAAGAAAAAGAAGAATTGAAAATTAAAACGAAGAAAGATTGAAGATTGATTAATTGACTAGAAAGATGACAGACAAGCTTAGACTTCGAATTCCCCTTAGATCACCAAGGCAACAGCAGTCACAGACCAGCGATTTTCGATTCTAGTTCATTCATTTCATAGACACCATCATAACTCCTGACCCTCAGGTTTAAGACTGGCGAACGTTCGCTCTATCCGATCTAGCTACCACGATTAATTAGCCGCCCGGGTACGGTCGCCTCTCGCAACGACTTAACTTAACTGGTGCAAATTCTAATGATTGATGAGTTACTCTAGTAATGGATCAACCCTAATCGGTTCCTACGAAAGGCACACTCAATTTATAAGGTCGACTGTTCGATTTGGTGTTTTAAACTAAGGCGAGCGTTCGCTTCTATCCTTAGCTTAACAAGAATCTGATCTAGGTGGCCAAACCAGACAAGAAACACAGAAAACGAAGAACAAACCAAACATGAAAGATGAAACTGAATGAATTTCGAATGTAATCACCGCCAATCCGTGACCGCTTTAAGCCCTGGGTCACTTAGGGTTCATCTAATCTAAGATACACGAGTTTATCTACTCATATTCAATACAGAAGAATCGAAGACAGACAAGAAATACATCTCAGATAGGAAGACAGAGAAGAACTGCAAAACCTAATTTCGATGTTTCCTGGCAGCTCCAATTTGCTGGATTTTCAAGTCCTGGCACTGGCTCTCCGAGATGGATGGATGGCGTCACGATCCGTTCCTGCTCCTCGATCCCTATCTACTCGCCCTATCTCTCTCTCTATCGTCATTTGTGTGTGTCTTTTTGTTGTCAAAAGTGATTCCTCCTATATTCGCCGCCGAGTTCTCTATTTATATCAACCCGATATTTTTCTGATTTCAACTTGGATTTTCGCCGAAAATAATAGGGTGATTTCGGCGAAAACTTCTTCATACTCGGGGCAGTGGATTCTTCCTTTTGTTTTTGGCGAACTCTCAAGGGTATTTTCGCCGAAAACTTCCTCTCAATCGGCCAGTCATTTCTTCTTCCATTTTCGGCGAAAACCGAAGGGTAGTTTCGCCAAAAATATATGTATAAACCGGGCAGCAATTTGGTTTGAACTTAATTGGCCCCTTTGAATGATTCTGGTTCAGTTCCTCGATGTTCCAATGCCTTAGACACGTCCTTGGCTACCTTATTCGATGGCAAAAACCTGTGCTAACATAAAAACACTAGAAAACCATCAAATAGACCCGAAACGGGCCAAGGTAACACAAATGGCACGAGATGGGGCAATCGATTGAATATTCGTTATTCTACCCTAAAAACCATGTCTTAAGCAAAGAAATGTCGCTTAAATGAGGCTGATAATCACGTCAAATCGAGTGTCATCAAATACCCCACACTTAAGCTTTTGCTTGTCCTCAAGCAAACTGGATAGAATCACACTCAAATTCATGAATGACACGAGATTAACTGAGATTCAATTCTAACAATTTGGTTTAGACTGTTCCACGTAGAAAGAGTGACCTACACATGCAAGAATATCAACCAAACAAGTTTCCGATCATACTGATTTCTGCACACTTCCAGTAGTGGTTTTAACACAGATTGTTTCTCAGCACAACAATTAATCATGATTAACCGACTACGAAAACACCAATTCTAATCAAAACGACTTTAAGCTCTGGCCATGATGTGGACGCGGAGGTAGGAAAAGTAACGTGGCTATCGACTCGACTTCATCCGCTTTTAGATCTGTACGTTACACGTTCTAGCTAGGACCGATTCAAACAACAATTTCTTTCAAGATTCAAACTTTTCTTTAATTTATTTACTGCATACTAGTGCTCGATACCAAACACTTCACTTAGGCGTTGCACCTGCCTAGCTCACAGTATTCGTGCCTTTTGCTAGTGCTCAACCCGAACACTTCACTTAGGTGTCGGGCTTGCCTAGCTTTATTTTCAGTACTTTAAAGAACTTAGCATTGATTTGATTCACCCAATCACTTGATTTCACCATTTAGCCACTTAATCCTAGCTAGTTATAACTTTTTACACATTGGATTTCCGTCTAATCTCAAGCCACAATCACAGGTGATCAAATATGGAGTGAAAACATGGAAGAAGCTAGCATTTATCATCTTAGAACGGTGTTATCGAGCTTTGTTGTTAACAAGTTAATTGATTCAATTAATTCCAGTTCCAACTACAGAAGTGATTTATGATCTGTTCTGATCTAGACCCATTTAATATCAGTTCTGACACGTTGGTTACAGGTTCTAAGTGGAACAGTCTAGACGTCATTGTTCAAAATTGAAGTCAATTTAACATCCAAAGTCAAGAATTGAGCAATTCGATGCTAGAGAACTGGACAGGAATCACGAGGCACACACAAAGATATAGGCAATCAAGATCATGCATGGTTATCTAACACCCTACCCCACACTTGAACTGTTCTGTGTCCTCACAGGACTAACTAGAGTAGAGATATACGAAGAACCTGGAAGGTGATGGTCGGTGTAGTGGATGAACATGGAGAGTCCGGAGCGGAGCAGAGCTACTCAAAATCCTACAAAACACAAACAACAAAAAGATCAAAAGGACACCGGGACAAGTGTCCCGGATCCACACAGAATAAAATTTGGTCGAGACCCGAAAAGAAGAAAGAAAAGAAAGGAAAAAGATAGAAGCAACCTGATCACTGTTCTGCAGGAGGAGGTGGAGGTGCAGTGGGAGTGGAGGATATGGCGAACCGCTGCTCCATCTGCTGTCGGCATGCGAGCTCGTCCATGTGTCTGGCTGACTGGTCGGCCATGAATTGCTGTAGAGTGGACCAACGCTCGTTCTGAGTCTCCTCATGTGCTACTCGGTCCTTCTGCCATTGCAACGAACCAGCCGAGTAGTCTAGCTGCCACTTCTCAATACGCGCCAGCCTTTCATTCATCTCCGCGGTGATTTGCGCTCGCGATGGTGGGCGCTCAACTGACTGGGGAACTCGGTGAGGGAGCGATGTGCAATGCTCAATAGTCTCTGAAAGGTCGATGCGCCGTGCTATGGCAAGTTCAGCGCCTATATGCTCAATCGGGATGCGAGGAATATCGGGGGCCCATTTATCACCGAGCTGGAGGTTGTCGATCAGAATAGAAATGAAGGGGCCTCCTGGAAGCTCAGTAGGAAGCTTCTTGGCGGTAGTGCGCTTGTGAAAGAATCGTGCAAGCCACCAGCTGGGGTGCAGGTTGGCATCCTCCTCTAAAGCACGGAATAATATGAGCTCCTCCAGAGAAACGTGGTGGCGGCTCGTCTTGCTGCAAAAACACAGAGATTGCACCCAAACATAATGCAAGAATTTAAGAACAGGGTGAAAGATGTCACCGACCGTGGGGTGGACGATAGGTGAGCTCTCATCCTCGCAGCAGGCCCATTTCCACACATCCGGGTAAGGAGCACTGGTGATGGAGTATGTGTCCTCAAAGCCAGCTAATGCAGTATTGAAATTGATGTGCGGATCCAGCAAGCGGCCGAACTCGCGAAGGGACTTCTCATGAAGAACACCACCGAGGCGAAAGGAAACGAATTTCTGCTCACGAAAGGGCTTCGGGGTGAGGCGCCGAAATGAACTCCAGAACTCTTGGAGGGCGATAAGCGGGTACGGGGATCCATGAGTGGTCAGCACTCGCAATCCGGCTTTATGAAGAGCGGTGTCAATTGTCGAGTGCCAAGCCGGATTGTGTGCTTTGAGACTGTCAAGAGATCAGAACTGCCACCGTAGCTGGAGGGATGTCTTTGATCTTCTGAAAGAACTCGAGCTGGTGCGGCTCCAGGGCGGCGATGAAAGGATGCACGGCCCCATTGGCAGGTGTAGGAATAGAGGAAATGGGAGTCGCAGGGGTAGGCGCATCCTCGGGAATGATGGCCACAGCTGTCGATTTCTGTGCAGCTGGTGCAGGCTGACGAGGAGGTGGTGTCCTGCTCTGGCGAGCTGAGGATCGATGTGCTCTATCTGCACTGGTAGTCTTAAAACGCTTGGGAGCCCTGTAAAACACAACTCAGAGATGACTAGCATTAGATGACAAGACTCTTACCCCACACTTAAGTTGACAAGTTGGGGCACTAAGTAACCGAGTGCTCATAGAATCAAGATATCTCATTGAATAACTGTCAAGTCATTAGGCAAGCATGAATAACGAAATGATTCATCACTACGATTACACAGACAACAAGGCACAAGTCCTAAAAAGTCACAAAAACAATATCAGAACCTAGCCAATTGATACCGACAAAGCAGTCAAGAAGAATGAGGGAGAACCGAAAAGTCAACTATGGTCAACCATGCCGAAACCCGAAAGTAAAAAAAAGCCAAAAGATGCACAATCAAAGGCTGAACAACTAACCTTGAAGACATGATTCGAGAAAACTATTGGAAAGCCGAGAAATCGAAGAAAAACTTGAAAGCTAGGGCGGCCGGAACCGGAGCTGAAAAATGCTGGTTCTAGGGTTTGGAACAGGGGCTAGGGACGGAGTTGGTGACTGTCGGTGGCGGTAAGGAGATGGCGGCGGATTAGGGGCGGTCGTCGGACTGGCGGCGGCGAGTGGTTGATTCTGTGGACAAGGCGGCGATGTTTCAAATCAGGGGGAAATTTATTTTGTTTTGCAAAGTTTTCGGATGCTGGATCGAAATTATGAGGATGGGGCCGCTTAAATAGTCGAAGGGGAACACAGGAATTTTGGCGAAAATCATGGCTTGGTTTCGGCAAAAATGTTAGACATGATAGGCAGGAGAATTTGAACCAGGATTTTCGGCGAAGATTTCGGCAAAAATTGTAGTGAAAATGGAGGAAATTGTTTCGGCGAAGGGCTTGTGGTTTTCGGTCCAAAAATGCTGAACAGGGAAAACAGGTCGAGTTTAGAAACACGTTTTCGACGAAAACAATGACACAGTTTCACCGAAAACTCATATGAAGACGGCGACATTTTTTTTTTCAAAAGGGGTGTTAAAACAAAACGAATCAAAACGAGAAATAACTGACTCCAGCCGTGGGTTGCCTCCCACGAAGCGCTCTTGTTTAACGTCCGTGAGCCAGACGATACCTGGATTCGTGTCAGGATTCCAAAACGAGGTAGTGCACGTCTATGGAGGATACGACTAACCCTTGCAGATACTTCTTAAGCCTATGCCCGTTGACCACAAACGGCTCTTGATCGTGCAATTTAATGTAGACGCTGCCTAAGGGTGTCTGTCGGACCACGGTATAAGGGCCAGACCATCGAGATTTCAACTTACCCGGAAAGAGCTTTAATCGAGAATTATATAAGAGCACTTCCTCTCACGGGTAGAACTGCTTGATCATCTTCAACTGAGAGTCATGAATTTTCTTGGTGCGTTCTTTGTATAGCTTTGTGCTCTCATAAGCGTGTAGACGGTGCTCCTCAAGCTCAGCGATCTGGTCATGGCGGTTATTACCTGCTACTGCATAGCTCATATTCAACTCTTTGTTAGCCCAGAATGCCTTGTGCTCAAGCTCAACTGGTAAATGACATGACTTGCCATAGACCAGCTGATACGGTGAGGTACCGATAGGAGTCTTGTAGGCAGTTCGATATGCCCATAAGGCATCATTGAGCTTAGATGACCAGTCCTTGCGAGACCAGCCAACTGTTCTATCAAGAATCCGCTTGAGCTCACGATTCGTCACTTCCGCTTGACCATTCGCTTGAGGATGATAAGCCGTGGACATTCGGTGGGTGACGCCAAAGCGTTTGCACACCCGGTCGAATTGTCCGTGGAAGTGGGTTCCCCTATCGCTTATTATGAAGCGCGGTGAACCAAAACGCGTGAAAAGACGGGTAAGGAACTGACCCACCACTCTAGAATCATTAGTGGGTAAAGCTTCAGCCTCAGCCCACTTAGAAACGTAATCAACGGCTACAAGAATGTACTTGTTTCCGTTGGAGGGTGTGAACGGACCCATAAAATCAATCCCCCAAACATCAAAAATTTCAACGGTTAAAGAAACAATTTGGGGCATCTCATTACGGTTGGAAATGTTACCTGATCGCTGGCATGCATCACAACGTCGAGCATAAACATTGCAATCACTAAAATTTGAGGGCCAGTAGAAACCTGTTTCGAGTACCTTTCTCGCCGTGCGGTTTCCTTCGAAGTGTCCTTCGAACTATCCTTCGTGGCACTTACGCATGATGTCTGCAGCTTCAGTGTAAGAGACACATCTCCAGATCATCCCGTCAAGACTGATGCGGTATAAGAAAGGCTCATCCCAGAAGTATGACTTGGCTTCTTTAAAGAGCTTTTTGCGTGCATTGAAATCTAGTTCAGGAGGTACAATGCCGTGTGAGAGATAGTTAGCCAGAGTTGCGTACCAAGGCTCATCTGAATCGGCGACATTACTCAGATCTTGAGCGTGAGGAATTGCCCAGGGCTCAATAGCTATGCTGTTAACCTGTTCAAATGTCTCAACACGCAACAGCTCGTCAGGGAATGAATCATTGATAGGGGTAGTAGACTTACCTGTTTGTGATTCCTCGAGGCGCGAAAGATGATCTGCTGCTAAGTTCTCTGCTCCTTTCTTGTCTTTAATTTCTATGTCGAACTCTTGGAGGAGAAGGATCCACCGGATGAGACGTGGCTTTGAATCCTGCTTGGCTAATAAATGGCGCAGAGCAGCATGATCTGTGTAGACAATGGTATGTGAAAGAACTAGATACTGTCTAAACTTATCAAAGGAGAAAACGATAGCTAGAAGCTCTTTCTCCGTAGTAGTGTAGTTCCTCTGAGCATCATTTAGTGTCTTGCTCGCAAAGTAGATAGGATGAAATCTCTTTTCCTTCCTCTGACCCAGAACTGCGCCAACAGCGAATTCACTAGTATCCCACATGATCTCGAATGGAAGATTCCAATCTGGTGCTGTAAGAATCGGTGCGGTGGTCAGTTGAGTCTTCAAGGTCTCGAAAGCTTCAAGACAAGCTTTATCAAAGACAAAGGGAACATCTTTCTCAAGCAGCTTCGTCATTGGAAGAGTAATCTTGGAGAAATCTTGGATGAATCTCCGGTAGAATCCAGCATGACCGAGGAAACTTCGCACTGTCTTAACTGAGGTCGGCGGTGGTAAGCTGGCAATGGTCTCAAGCTTGGCACGATCGACTTCTATACCTGTCTTAGATATTCTATGGCCAAGAACAATACCTTCTGTAACCATGAAGTGACATTTCTCCCAGCTAAGAGCTAGGTTGGTCTCCTCACAACGAGCTAACACCTTATCCAGATTAGCCAAACACTTTGAAAATGAATCTCCATAGACGGAGAAGTCATCCATGAACACCTCTACCACATTCTCTACCAGATCTCCAAATATTGCAAGCATGCATCTCTGAAAAGTAGTGGGAGCATTACATAGACCAAAGGAATACGACGATAAGCAAACGTACCGAACGGGCATGTGAAGGTCGTCTTCTCTTGATCAGCAAGCTCGATGGGGATCTGAAAGTAACCGGACATCCCGTCTAAGAAGCAGTAGTATTCATGACCAACCAATCGTTCAAGCATCTGATCGATGAATGGCAGTGGAAAGTGATCCTTCTTGGTGGCATCATTTAGTCGTCGATAATCGATGCAGACTCTCCATCCTGTAACTGTTCGGGTGGGAATGAGTTCACCCTTTGGATTAGGGATGACTGTGATTCCTCCTTTCTTTGGGACGACCTGAGTCGGGCTGACCCAAGGACTGTCGGCAATACGATAGATGATACCGGCATCTAGAAGCTTGAGCACTTCTTTCTTTACAACTTCCTGCATCATAGGGTTAAGTCGGCGTTGGGGTTGTCTGACTAGTTTGAATTATTCATCAACAACTATCCGATGTTTGCAGAAGGTTTCAGAGATGCCTCTGATGTCCGCCAACTGCCAGGCAATAGCTCGGACATGCTTCTTGAGTAATCTGATCAGTTGCTCTTTCTGCTCGGGAGATAGATTCGCATTGATAATGACAGGTAACTGGCAATCCTTTCCCAGAAATGCGTACTCTAAGTGGTCAGGCAGCTCCTTCAGAGTGAGTTCTGGCGGATTCTCATATGAAGTAGTAATTCGACTCGATGCTGGCTCGATATGGGTAGGCGCAGTGATGGGCGTGAATGTCGCCTTTTGTTCATCTAGCTCATCTTGCCATAAGCACTGCTCTGGGTCGTCTAACGCATTATCAATCCCTGAAATCAAACACAACTCTAGCGGATCACTAGATAGAGCATTAGTAAAGGAGTCGGCCGAGGCCGACTCTAAGGGATCAACAGCATAGCATTTATCATCTTGAGCAATAGAATATCTCATGCTATCTTTAATGCAGAATGCAACACTCTCTTGACCTACGCTTAAAGTTAACAGGCCTTGTTTGCAGTTTATATTCACACCAGCAGTTGCTAAGAAAGGTCGACCTAGGATGAGTGTTCCGTCTAACTCACGAGTATCTAAAACAACAAAATCTGCCAGTATAGTAAACGGACCACAACAAACAGTTACATCTTCTATTATACCTCTAGGTCATTTGACAGACCTATCGGCTAAAACGAGATGCAGAGTAATCAGTTTTAATTGCCCTAGATTCAGCTTTTCATAAAGATAGACAGGCATAACATTAATAGAAGCACCAGAATCAACCAGGCTGCGATCAATTTGAATGCCATTAATAATGCACGGTAATGTAAAAGAACCGAGATCAGGACACTTAGCTAGGGGTGGTGGCGGCTGTCACATGGGAGATGGCGCACCTAGAATAGACGCGCATCCATTAGTGAGCGTGATAGAGTACACCTCGCCACTCTTCACTTTTTTCACTAGGTCTTTAAAGAACTTCCCAAGTGGTGGTATAATCTCCACAACGTCTGTCACTGGTATCTTGATTTCTGCAGTCTTAAGAACATTGTACCATTTCTTATACTGAGTGTCGTGATCCTTGGCTTTGCTCCTTGCAGCTTTTGGAAAAGGAATCCTAGGTACATATGGCGCCAAGACAGGTTCAGGGGCTATCTTGGACAGCGGAGGAGGAGGAGCGGGTGCTTCTTCTTCCTCTTCTGTGATATCTTCTATCTCTGGCATATCCAGGACATCATTAGTATCTGGTACTATGTCAGGTTTTGGAGCTTTTGGATCAGTTGTTTGCTTGCCGCTCCTAGTGGTAATAGCTTGAGCGTGTTCACTCCTTATATCGGAATCTGCTTGAAATGCTTCTGGATTAAGGAGAGGATTGCTAGTAAAAAGTTTCGCCATATTGAGTACTGCATCTTCTATCCTCTGGGTTTGAGCCCTTGTTCCTTGATTAAGTGCGGCTTGAGCTTTTAACTGAATGTCATGGTCGTCAAGTCGGCTCATGATCTGATCAAACTTCTTCTCATAGTCCATATCTCTATTGTAGTACGGCTTAGCCTGAAACTGGTGTTGTCCTCCAATGAATCCTGGAGGTCTATAATAAGGATCTACCAACCTGTTGCTCTGCTTTCGTGGCACGTAGTTTCTGTAACCGGCATAGCCTTTCTGATTATTAGCGAAGCCCTGATCGATGAAGTTGATCTCTTCTGTAGACCAGACTCCTGTTGTACCGAAATTGAGGCAACTTCCGCCGTTATGAGCACATGATCCACACCATCCGCAGTCAACCGAAAAGATGGTAGCTGACGGAGAGTCGAGAGGGATACCAGCTGCTTGCAGATGCTTCTGAACTTCTGCCTTGATCTGTTTTGCAACATTTATCTGACTCTAGCTCTGACTCTTGGTTCCTTCTATGTGCCTCTCCCAGTTTCTAGATTTTGAAGCACAGTCAGCAAAATGCAGAAGAGCATCCTGAGGAGTGAGAGCGGTGCAATCTCCGCCGGCTAGGGTGTTGACCCAGTTTGCAGATTCTTTGCGCATACCTCGAGTAAAGAATTCAGCCAGCTGTCTCTGTTCATACCCATGGTGAGGGCAGTTGAAGAGAAGAGACTGAAATTCGTTCCAAGTGTCATACAGGCTTGCATCCTCTCTCTGAGTGAACCTGGAGATGCGGTTTTTATAAGCAGTTGTTCTTGCAGGAGGAAAGTATTCCTCAACAAAATCTTGAGCTAATGCCTCCCATTCAGTGTAATGACCTGGCGGTTTGCTGCTAAGCCATTGTTTAGCTACACCTCTGAGAGAAAATGGAAAAGCTCGGAGATATAGCACATTCTTATTGAGATTCCCAGACTTGGAGGTGTCACAAACAGCCAGAAAGGTGGTTATGTGTGTAAGGGTTATCTTCTGGTCTTCCCTCGAATTGTATGTCCCTAGAAATTAGCTCCAGGAGAGGAATCTAAATCTCATAGTCAGGATCATTGTCATTAGAGGGCACGGTGATGGGTGATCGAAGATTAGATGCACGCGGCTTACTATAGTCCGCAACACTTTTAAGAGTAACCATTGTGGTGAAGGAAGATGGAACGGAAGTGAGCTGCTTCTGTACCTGCTATGATCTGCAAGAGACAAAAACAAACACAACCGGTGTAGAATCGAAGTGTAATGGAAAGTGAAAAATGAAAACGTAGAAGATTAAAAATGCCAACTCTTCTTTCAACGAAGTAGAAGAGTCCCCGGCAACGGCGCCAATTTGGTGAACGCCCAGTCGTTGGTCGGGATTCAACCAAATAAAAACTACTAATGCTAAGAAAAAGGGTTATAGCAGATCGTATTCCAGGGGTTTCCTCTACTTCCTTACTCAAAGGTGTTGGCAGTTTTAATCCAAGGTCAAACACAAGTTGTGCGTGGTGTGAGTTCCACGACTTCTATACTACAACGCAAGAAAAAGAAGAATTGAAAATTAAAACGAAGAAAGATTGAAGATTGATTAATTGACTAGAAAGATGACAGACAAGCTTAGACTTCGAATTCCCCTTAGATCACCAAGGCAACAGCAGTCACAGACCAGCGATTTTCGATTCTAGTTCATTCATTTCATAGACACCATCATAACTCCTGACCCTTAGGTTTAAGACTGGCGAACGTTCGCTCTATCCGATCTAGCTACCACGATTAATTAGCCGCCCGGGTACGGTCGCCTTTCGCAACGACTTAACTTAACTGGTGCAAATTCTAATGATTGATGAGTTACTCTAGTAATGGATCAACCCTAATCGGTTCCTACGAAAGGCACACTCCAATTATAAGGTCGACTGTTCGATTTCGTGTTTTAAAGTAAGGCGAGCGTTCGCTTCTATCCTTAGCTTAACAAGAATCTAATCTAGGTGGCCAAACCAGACAAGAAACACAGAAAACGAAGAACAAACCAAACATGAAAGATGAAACTGAATGAATTTCGAATCTAATCACCACCGATCCGTGACCGCTTTAAGCCCTGGGTCACTTAGGGTTCATCTAATCTAAGCTACACGAGTTTATCTACTCATATTCAATACAGAAGAATCGAAGACAGACAAGAAATACATCTCAGATAGGAAGACAGAGAAGAACTGCAAAACCTAATTTTGATGCTTCCTGGCAGCTCCAATCTGCTGGATTTTCAACTCCTGGCACTGGCTCTCCGAGATGGATGGATGACGTCACGATCCGTTCCTGCTCCTCGAACCCTATCTACTCACCATGTCTCTCTCTCTGTCGTCGTGTGTGTGTGTCTTTTTGTTGTCAAAAGTGATTCCTCCTATATTCGCCGCCGAGTTCTCTATTTATATCAACCCGATATTTTTCTGATTTCAACTGGGATTTTCGCCAAAAATAATAGGATGATTTCAGCGAAAACTTCTTCATACTCGGGGCAGTGGATTCTTCCTTTTGTTTTCGGCGAACTCTCAAGGGTATTTTCGCCGAAAACTTCCTCTCAATCGGCCAGTGATTTCTTCTTCCATTTTTGGCGAAAACCGAAGGGTAGTTTCGTCGAAAATATATGTATAAACCGGGCAGCAATTTGGTTCGAACTTAATTGGCCCCTTTGAACGATTCCGGTTCAGTTCCTCGATGTTCCAATGCCTTAGACACGTCCTTGGCTACCTTATTCGATGGCAAAAACCTGTGCTAACATAAAAACACTAGAAAACCAACAAATAGACCCGAAACGGGCCAAGGTAACACAAATGGCACGAGATGGGGCAATCGATTGAATATTCGTTATTCTACCCTAAAAACCATGTCTTAAGCAAAGAAATGTCGCTTAAATGAGGCTGATAATCACGTCAAATCGAGTGTCATCACCGTGTAAGCCCCAAAATTCATGAGTAAGTCCCCTTCTCCCTTTCATTTTTCAGATTTCACACTCTCTCTCCTTGTTTCTGTCTCCCAAAAACCTCCCAACTCCTCTCCCTCCCTCAAACCAAATTTCCCCCCACCACCATCACCTACCGCCGTGGAGCTTGGACCGCCTGCGTCGGACACGCCACTCCAACAGCCGACCGTCCCCCACCGCTCCCGCACCCAGCAGTACCAAGCGTCGGGCAGCCGACCGCCCTCCACCCCGCTCCACCGCCCTCTCCGTTTCCGCCCAGCCGACCGTCCTCCGACCCAAACCCACGTTGCCCCATCGCCACTGCCCCCCACCGCTCGTCGACCCGACGACCACCGTCCGCCATGACCGCCCGACGACAGCAGCTGTAGCATCTTGAGTCGGAGAAACTTGAACCAACCAGCAATTCCCCCCTCATTTTTCTTCGATTTCGTGTGTTTGAGTCGAATATCAGGTACAGAACATCACCCTCTACCTCTTACAATGCTTCTATTATGCTTGTTTGCCATGAAAATTGAATTTGCAGGAGCTGAATCGGATTTGAGTTCTTGAGCTCAAGAACCCTAATTTTTCAATTTTGGGGTTTTGTATAATTGACTTGATATTCATGAAATTGGTGATATAATGAGCTTGTAGTTTGAATCTGGGGTCATTTCGACTTCGTTTGCCTATCCAATTGTGAAATTCCTTAGACTTTTCATACCGATTTTTATCGAAATTGGGGATTCTTGCTTATGGACGAAATTGGATGAATTTTTGCTGTGTGATTGATCTTGTGATGATTATAGACATGTATGCATGCTTGTTCTCGAATATCTCTACCTTAATTAGCTCGTATGACGGATTAAGGTACACTTTTTGCATATCGATTTCATGAGTTGTGATCTTAGCTTGTGTGACTTATATGGCTGATTTGGACTTGCTTATTACTTGATTATGACTTAAGTTTGAAATGCAATTGGATATTTGCTTCCATGATGATCTTTGCCAAGTTTGTTACATGCCTAAATGTTGATCTTGCTAAGTGTGTGTAAGACCTAGCTATGTGCTAATGTGATTGTGCCTTCACTTGTTGGCATCCTACTTGCATTATTTGATCTTGATATCTTTGATGTTTGTTGTGGTTGTCATTGCTCGGTTGATTCATAGGTTCAATACCGTGATCTTGTGTGTCTCATACCTTGTTCCATTTGCTTGTTTTATATGCACCAATTCCACTTGTTATATGCTAAACTTGGGATTTGGTTTGTGATTTATTTTCAGGATGGGAAAATCCAAAGGAAAAGGAGTTGCTTCCTCTTCCTCCGCCCCACCTCTAGTGAAGAAACTGAAAGGAACCGTGAGGCGCGACACCCTCCAGGTGGCTTCCGCGCCAGATAACGTCTCCACCATTATCTTTAACTTCCCGCGGGAGGATGATCGGGCAACATGGATGGTCATACAAAGGAAAGCAATTGGTGCCATGAGCCAGATTGATTGGGAGGCCATGGAGGAGGAAGATTGGGCTGATGGTCTCCCGTGCGACACTTAACAGAGCCGATTTGCTTCCACTATTCCAGGTCACCGAGTCGGCGTACGAGTGGCCAAAGGAGCTCCTCTCCACCTTCCGTATGGGGAGGGTGAATGAGAGAATTCATTCTCTCACCACGACCATGTGCATCTACTTCCGCCTAGGAGGGATCGAGAGGTCTCTCACTCTTGATGAGTTTGCCATCGACCTCGGTTTCTACACTACGGAAGAGCTAGCTTCAGCTCCACCTACTGCTGTCTTCCACAACACCAAGAGTACTGAGGAGTGTGAGAAGATCTGGCGCACCTTAGCTCCGTTGGACCCGACCAAGTATGACTCTAGTGCATCCAAGGCTAGTATGATGGAGAGGCCAATCTACCGGTTCTTACATTTGGTCTTTGATGTGACTTTATTTGGTGCATTTTAAGCATTTGATTAGCCTAAGGATCTCCCATGTTTGATCTCATTTTTCCATGCTTAATTTGCTTTTATTGAAGTTTTGTGCTAAGTGTCCATTTGTTGTCCAGTTGCTACTTTGAGGCCAATTCCGTGTCTATTAGTGTTGTTTTCTTGGCATTTTCAGGACTTGGGGTCGTAGTACTAGTGACAAGGAAAACGTAGGATCAAAAGGGAGATCAATCGGAGCTATGACGGAGGAGATATAGCCGTTGCAAAAACGAGAAAAATGCATCCTTCCACTGAAGAAGTTTTCGGCGAGAACTCTAAGTTCTCACCGAAAACCCTCAACATTTTCAAGCAGAAGAATTACAGAAGGATGAGGTTCGATTTTCGAAGAGGTTTTCGGTGAAAACATTCAGAGTTTTCGCTGAAAACATTAGAAGGAATTGAAGAAGGCTCGGTGATTTTCAAAGGAGTTTTCGGCGAAAACTGTAGGAGTTTTCGCCGATAAATCCAGGTCTTCTCAGCAGACTATATAAAGAGGAGTCGCGGTGGAAATTGGGAAATGAATACAATTCATTGTTTTCAACAACTTAGCCTTCGACAAAACCTCTCTCTCAACTTTTCAATTACTTTCTTCTCATCTCCAATCCACAACCCTAGAGCAAGGTGCAACTCAAAGTAGAGGAGCTTGGATTGAAATCCACAACCTTGGAAGAGGAGCTTGCAAGAGGAGGATTGCCATGGTGTTCTTGGTGATCATCTTTCTTTCTCTTTCCTTAATTTCCTTGGCCATGTGTGGCTGATTTCTTAGGTTTCCTTGGATTGATAGATACTTGTGCTAGGATAGAGGTTGATTGTACAAATTGCCATGATTGATCTTGGATTGTAAGAAGATGATCTCTAGACTTGTTTTCAATTCCAAATTATGTTGTGTGCTTGATTTGGTCTATCCTTTGTGATGTAATGCATGAGAGTGCTTAGATTACATGGTTTGTAGGTCTAGGGATTGAAGAGAGTATGTTCTAAGAGATTAGATCATCTCAATTCAACCATAGTTGCATGATTTCTCCCTTGTGCATTTTATCGAACACTTGGTGTGCATTAGGTTTTTTCATTCAATTGAACTTTGATTAGTCTTTTGATGATTCTCTTAGTGTTAGGACATTGACATGAGAGTGTGGTGTCTAGCCTAGTGGTCATAGAGTCATAGGAGAGGGTTTTGTAGCTTGGCATTTCATCAAACACCTTTAATGCATCCTTAGTCACTTAGCTTGAGAGCGAGAGCCTAGGTTGAGTGGTTATAGGATAGGAACTTAGTGCGACGAGAGTGCATTGAGTCTATAGAAGGGATTTGCGTGCTCATTCGATTGCAACCTCGATCATGTTTGGCTTGTTTGTGCATTTGTTCCTCTTGAGCATGATGAAGCTATCTTTCCAAGTGAACCTCCTTTATCTTTGTGTTGCACCGCTTTGTTTGTTTATTTAGTTTTCTTTATGTTTTCTTTTGTTCCTATTTCAAACCAAAACTCCTTTTAAATGAATAGACCGTCCATGAACCGTGTGAGTATTAGCTATTGAGAGAGCCCTCGTGGAATACGACCTTGATAGTTGTGAGTTAAATCTTGCACATCAGTCTTCCGGGAGTCTATTACTCACAGGTTGAACTCTGGAGGTGTCTGTAACGCTAGAGACCTGTTCATGTTGCGGTGCATCGAGGAGGGACGGGAGGTCCATCTTGGCTCTTTGGTGGCCAAGTTATTTCAGCTTCAGCGCGAGCGCGGCACAAGACTTCTTTTGGGTGGCTCCTATGTCACCCGTCTGGCCAAGTTATTAACAGGTACGACGTGCTCGCTTCATATGGCTCCATCCGCCTCCATCATCGTATTCCTCAGCTCTGGATCAACGGCGAACTTCCTTGGTCCACGAAGGTTCCTGACATCCTCGCTCCCACTACGATCCTTTCATTGAGCGACGTGGAAGACAGACACCAGCACCAGAGCCAAATCCAGAAGCGACCCCAGCATATGACTTCAGTGGACTGGAGCGCGAGCTTAGGGAGATGAGAGCAGATTCCGATGCGCGTTTGGAGGCTACTCAGAAGTGGCAACAGGAGTCCGACGAGCGTTTTACTAGCTTCCAGGAGTTGCAGCAGCAGATGTACCAGTCCCAGCTCCAGTTCTTTAGGCAGTTCCAGGCTCCAAATGATCGCCATCACCCTCCGCCCTAGTGATTTCAGGATTTTTCTTTACTTTTCTTATCATCCGAAACTCTGCACTCTTTGTTTTTGTTAGTGTCAGTTTGTATTGTTTTGGGTCATTGTCGAACCTTTGTGGTTGGTCGAGTCTTTTATATTCCAACTGCTCTAATCATGTGTTGGATCCTCACTTATCAGGTTTTCAGGTTGTGAACTCAGAATTCTCTATAAATTCTATTCAGGATCACGTCTTTGGTATCTCGCCTGCGCCATCTCCGGCGCCCTCATGCTCGTATTGCGGTACCCCTATACACTTTTCTTCTCTTTTTGTATGGTCCATTGAGGATAATGTCTGATTTAAGTGTGGGGTGGGGATTATATTTCTGAAGGATGATATTCGTCTGTGGCATTTGTGAGCTTTCTTTAGCATAGAATTGCTCTATTTCTTGACTCGTGATGTTAAGTTAGTTTTCAATTTTTCATAATGATGCTTGGACTGCTTAACCTATAACCTATAATCAACCTGCTTGCATCGATGCTAGATTTCCTGGTTAGAACAGAAAAGCTTATCACTCTTCTAGTTTTTCACTTTGATTGCATGATAATGACTGAATCCGACTAGCAAACCAACTGTGAGCTTTTGATCCATTGCGCATAACTTGATATTTTAATTCTTTCTGAGTGGTTTTCTGTTCTCTTGAATGAGTTAGAATTTGCATGAGACCTGTTCGAGACCACACGGTGACACGAGTTCTAGAATGATAGGGGCACCTAGATTCAGCTACTAAGCCAGATTGCCTACCCAACGTTAAATCCATTAGGTTTAAACCCTTGAGCTTGGCCTATTCTTTCGGTTTGATATACATTACAGCCATTCCCCATTCTTTCATTCCCCGTTGATCCCCTGCGGTTGTAGTTCTAGATTAGCCTACTGAAAGTCGGTTCGTGGTAACCTGCCCATAGCCATTAAACAGGTGGTCTTAGCTATTATGTCCAAATGTGTAATCGGCACAAAAGAGAAAAACAAAAAAATAAAAAAAAGAAGAAAAGAGAAAAATTCGAAAAAACAGAAAATGTTCAAAGTTTCAAAGTTTATAGTATAGTTCAATAACGTTCTTCTCCCTACATATGGAAGAACGAAGTCAAAAGAAAATGTAAAGAAAAGAAAAAGAAAATATGCAAAATAAAGTGCTAGGTTGCTTGAGGGTATCATGGGACGAGTGTACACTATTCCATCCGTGTCTGTTTAGACGGTAGGAAGCCATAAGCTAGATTCGAGGGAAGTTAGTCGAAAGCTACGCCGCACCAAAGCCATAATCATACATTCCCATCATCCATCTTATTAAAAACCTTGTAGTGTAGAATTTGTTACGGTCCTAAGCAGGGAAGTCCTTCTTGACTAGTTACTCGTATTGTTACAGTGGTGGAGATGTGGTCGAATTGCAAACCTATGACAGAATTCAGTGACAGAAAATGATTGAGAGCATAAACACGTCCCTAAACACAGAGTGCGAGAGTTCCTGTGTACCAAATATCACCTGTGTGAGAAGTCTGGTCGGTTAGGTCAGATTCGTGCATGATTTGTGTTTGCTACTTGTTGTGTGCAGATAATTAGTGAGACCAGGTTGTTTGGTTGATGTGTAAGCATGTTAGGTCACTTGTTCTAGAAGTAGCAGTTTAATGATTCATTGTGATTACTTGAACCTTAACTTGATCAATCATGTCATTTGTGAATCTGAGCAAATTCTAATTCAGTTTGCTTGAGGACAAGCAAAAGCTTAAGTGTGCGGTATTTTGATGACACTCAATTTGACGTGATTATCGGCCCCATTGATGCAACATTTCATACCCTTTGATGCCATTTTGATGAGTATTTAGTGCATTTGTCATAACTTTGTGATTATCGGCTCCTAGTGTGTACATTGTCTATTTCATGGCTATTTTTACCCTTTTTGTGAGCTTTTATGTTGAGCCCCAGGTTATCACATTATAGAGGACTCTCTCACAAGTCCAGTGCTTCAAACGGGGACCAAATCGGAGTTCAAACGGAGCGGGAATGATCGAAACAAGTTGGAATTCTGCCCAGCTCAAAGCGCTGCGTTTTGGAGCTTACACGCCGTCTAAGCTAAATACACTGTGAGCCAGACGGGAAATTTTTAGCTTTTCCAACAAGGAAAGGGTTTTCAAGGGTATTAATAGACTTTTCGTAGCCAGATTTGTTAACATTCAATTGAGAGAGATGAGCCACGACTTGAGAGAGTTAAGAGAGTATTCCAGAGCTATCGGAGAGATCGTGACGCCATCAATCCATCTCGGAAAAAGCTCGGAGCTAGGAATTGAACATTCTCAAGATCGAAGCTTCATGGATCATCCAAAATTAGGTTTTTCAAATCCTTTTCTGTTCTTCCTTTGTATAAGATGAATCCTCCTGTCGTCTTTGATTCTTATTTGTCAGATATGAGTAGCTAAACTTGTAGAGCTTAGATTAGATGAACCCTAAGTGACCCATGGCTTTAAAGCGGTCACGATTTAGCAGTAATTAGATTCAAAGTTCAATCAGTTTCTCTTTGCATGGTTGTTTTGTTCTTCATTGTTTATGTTTCTCTTCTAGTTGGTCGCCTAGATTAGGTTTATGCAAGCTAGGGTTAGTGATATGATCCAACAATGCCGCCCCGATGCTAATCGGTACTCCTACACACCACCAGGGTCACCTGGCCGAGACAAGACCCTATGGCCTCTTAAGAAGCGAATGAATCCAAGGGAAGGCCATCCACGAGCCCTAAAACCAAGGTATGACAAGAAATATCGACTAAATCCTTCACTTGCAGGTAGAAAGACTCCAAGGAATGGAATGCTGTCCCAAGCCATGCTGTTGACCGAGGGTATAAGCCCTAGCACCGAAGAGAAGCTTCAGCCTGCCCCTATCCTGACCTCTAGGAGCCCTGAAGAAGAAGCCGGTTCTTTGAGTGACCCTCTAGAAGCATTTCTGGAGTACCAAAGGAAGAGAGCCCAAGAACCCGTGGCCCAAAGAGGAGAGTGGTCAAAGACCGAACCTGAGCCGAGGCATGAGAAGACTTGGAGTCCTTGGCCCCGAAGCATGACACTTGGGCTGACCACGGAGAGCTACGTCCAAAGCTACTTGGCGGCTTACCTGAAGCTTAAAAGAGAAGGCCCAAACGAAAAGAAAGAAGGCCCAAGGAGAGAACAGCCACCAACCATCAACCAGCAACCGGGCCAATCAAAGGAGCTTTACGGAACCGAGCATGAAGAACATATCTTTTGGACAAGAAGTCCGGCCACTGAGCCCGCCCGAAGCCGAAGCCCGCGTCCGCCACCTGAGTCCAGCTCGGGGTTCGGCCGGTCAAGCCCACCGGGCCGCCACACGTGCCCAACCGGCCCGAGCAGCCACACACGGCCGGATTAGGGTTTTTGACCTAATTTAGGTCTTTTATTCGGCTTTAAAGACTACAACTATTATTTTATGTTTATTCCTTTTTAGTAGGATTATTTAGGGGTTTTAGGAGACTATTTAGGAATAGGACTCTTTATTTTATTATTATTTAGAAGTAGTAATTAGGGAGGAGAGCTTGTTCCCTCACCTATATAAGGAGGCCGCCAGCCACCCTTGTAACACACAACTTTTATCATATAAACCCCCTTTGATAGAACTTTGCTCTGAAACCCTTGTTGTATCTGCATGTTGCGATACTGAAGGATCGACTTATCATCAAGAGCATCCATCTCTTGGCGTGGCGTCTTCGACTGGACACTTCTGGTTCCCGGCTGTTATATAGCCGACGGGTCAAAGTACTTTTCCGCCGCGGTTCCAAACGTTTCTACCTCGTTGCACGGTCTCAACTTGCGGTGGTTAGGGTCGTCTGCCCACGGTTGCAGCGGTTCACATCAGTTGGTATCAGAGCACGGTTCAAACACAAGGACCACATTTATCCCAGTCTCCAGGTTCTCCTGGATTCATATCCTTTTATTGCTTTCTTTAGAAAATTGATTTGAAAATCTCCCTTCTATTTCAATTTTAGTTTCGAGTTATAAGAAAAGAAAAAGAAAAGAAAGCAAGGCCACCTTGCCACGTTATTTCCTTTCATTGTAAGTTTATTTCTAAGAAGAGGGGATAGAAAATTGCTTCCGTTCGATAGTACTAACCATGGCAGACGAGAGACTAGCCAATTTAGAAGGCAACGTTCGGGACCTTGGAACTACCATGGCTGCCATCCTAGCTCAGCTTCAAGCCGAGAGAGGACGAGACAGGCACCGAGAGGACAGCCCTGAAGACCCGAACAGAAGAGCCCGATGACTAGCTAAGGAGATTGACGATGACTTGAGCAACCTCATGCTCACCGTGCCAAAGTTTGCTGGCAAATACAATGCCGACGAGTACCTAGATTGGAAGAGAAGTATGGAGGATTTCCTCGAGTGCCACCACTACTCCGAACGTAAGAAGGTAATTCTCGCCACCCTTGAATTCACTGACTATGCTGCTCTTTGGTGGAGCCAATACAAGGGCAGGATTCAAAGGGATGAAGAAGATCCCGTCGAGTCGTGGAGAGACCTCAAGCGGATCATGAGGAAGAAGTTTGTTCCGAGTACTTATACTCGAGACCTACACACATCCCTCCGGAACTTAAAACAAGGCACCATGTCCGTGGAGCAATATACCAAGGAGATCGAGATGTAGGTAGCCCGACTTGACCTCCGAGAAGTACCCGAAGCGAAGATAGCCCGGGTTGTAGGCGGGCTACGCCCCGAGCTCATGTATCAAGTCAACATACTCAACTATGCTGACTACGAGGAGCTCAAAGCCCTAGCTAACCGCGTGGAGAGAGAATTGAAGAGGGGTTACACGACAAGATCTGCCAGTGCCCCGTGGAGAGGAGGCTCGACTACCAGCCAAGCCTCATGGAAGACCGAACAGCCCCAAGGCTCTAGTTCACGGCCAAACCCTAACCCTAGGGGTTTGGCACCTCCGGTAACATCTGTCCAACCTACTTCTACGGTTCAGAATTCTAACCCACGTCCTAGTGGAATTGTATGTTTTAAGTGTCAAGGTAGAGGACACATCTCAAGGGATTGCCCTAACCAACGGACGATGGTAGTAAGAGAAGGAGGAATCGAGACGGACGATGAAGAGGAGGAGAAGAAGGAAGAAGAAGAGGAGTCAGAAGAAGGAGAAGAAGTGCAGCCTGAAGGGCTTGAAATGTTTACAGGGTTCACTTTTAAAACCCTAGCACCCGGCGCCCCGGCCTCAGCCCCAGCGCCAGCCCCGGCCTCAGCCCTGGCCCCTGCCCCGGCCTCTGCCCCAGCGCCAGCCCCGGCCTCAGCCCCGGCCCCTGCCCCAGCCTCAGCCCCGGCATCAGCCCCATCCTCGGCCCCTGCCCCTGCCCCTGCCCCGGCCTTAGCCCAGGCACTAGCCCTGACCCCGGCCCTGGCACCCGCACTCGGCCCCAGTCTCGGCACTGCCCCAGGCCTCAGCGCCCTAGCGCTCGGCCCCAGCCACGGTACTGCCCCAAGCCCCAGCGCCCCAGCGCTCGGCCCCAGCCCCGGCGCTGCTCCAGGCCCCAGTGCCCCAGCACTCGGCCCCAGCCCCGGCGCTGCCCCACCAGGCCCCAATGCCCTAGTGTTCAGCCCCAGTGCCCCAGTGTTCAGCCCCAGCCCCGGCGCTGCCCCAGGCACCAGTGCCCCAGCACTCGGCCCCACCCCCGGCGCTGCCCCACCAGGCCCCAGCACCCCAGTGCTCAGCCCCAGCACCGGCGCTACCCCAGGCCCCAGTGCCCCAGCACTCGGCCCCAGCCCAAGCGCTGCCCTGACCAGTCCCAGCGCTCCAGCGCCCGGCTCTTCACTGCCCACCGCCGCCGGCACCCCCACTGCTCGCCGCCGTCAGATTTCTACTACCCGTCGCCGGTCCTCCACTGCCCATCACCGCATCACCACCTGTCCCGTCGCATCACTTCCGCCGCCGCCGATCCTCCACTGCCCGCCACCGCCGGCACCCCACTGCTCGCCGCCGCCAGGTTTCTACTGCCCACCGCCGGCTCTGCCCTGCCCGGCGCCACCACCTCTGCCCGACGTATCCTGGTTTACCTCCGGCACCCCCGGCACCCCCGTGCTCCGGCTCGACGCTTCACCACCGGTTCCATGGGAGAATCCTTCCCGACGAGTTTCAAGAGCTACCCCGAGCGAGGGCAATCCGGATGCTGATCCGGATGTGGAGATAAGGGAAGAAGCTATGGAGACTGAAGAAGAGAGCACTGAAGGACCCGAGCCTTGGTCCGTTACTGGCTCAAGTGAGACTCCTCGGTCTAAGAATGATGGTGCTGAAGATTGGAAGAGGCTGATGAGTGTTAGGAAAGGACCCGAGATGGATTTGGGGACAAATCCAAGGCAAGAAGAGGGGGATGATATGATCCAACAATGCCGCCCCGATGCCAATCGGTACTCCTACACACCACCAGGGTCACCTGGCCGAGACAAGACCCTATGGCCTCTTAAGAAGCGAATGAATCCAAGGGAAGGCCGTCCACGAGCCCTAAAACGAAGGTATGACAAGAAATATCGACTAAATCCTTCACTTGCAGGTAGAAAGACTCCAAGGAATGGAATGCTGTCCCAAGCCATGCTTTTGACCGAGGGTATAAGCCCTAGCACCAAAGAGAAGCTTCAGCCTGCCCCTAGCCTGACCTCTAGGAGCCCTGAAGAAGAAGCCTGTTCTTTGAGTGACCCTCTAGAAGCATTTCTGGAGTACCAAAGGAAGAGAGCCCAAGAACCCGTGGCCCGAAGAGGAGAGTTGTCAAAGACCGAACCTGAGCCGAGGCATGAGAAGACTTGGAGTCCTTGGCCCCGAAGCATGACACTTGGGCTGACCACGGAGAGCTACGTCCAAAGCTACTTGGCGGCTTACCTGAAGCTTAAAAGAGAAGGCCCGAACGAAAAGAAAGAAGGCCCAAGGAGAGAACAGCCACCAACCATTAACCAGCAACCGGGCCAATCAAAGGAGCTTTACGGAACTGAGCATGAAGAACATATCTTTTGGACAAGAAGTCCGGCCACTGAGCCCGCCCGAAGCCAAAGCCCGCGTCCGCCACCTGAGTCCAGCCTGGCGTTCGGCCGGTCAAGCCCACCGGGCCGCCACACACGCCCAACCGGCCCGAGCAGCCACACACGGCCGGATTAGGGTTTTTGACCTAATTTAGGTCTTTTATTCGGCTTTAAAGACTACAACTATTATTTTATGTTTATTCCTTTTTAGTAGGATTATTTAGAGGTTTTAGGAGACTATTTAGGAATAGGACTCTTTATTTTATTATTATTTAGAAGTAGTAATTAGGGAGGAGAGCTTGTTCCCTCACCTATATAAGGAGGCCGCCGACCACCCTTGTAACACACAACTTTTATGAAATAAACCCCCTTTGATAGAACTTTGTTCTGAAACCCTTGTTGTATCTGCATGTTGCGATACAGAAGGATCGACTTATCATCAAGAGCATCCATCTCTTGGCGTGGCGTCTTCGACTGGACACTTCTGGTTCCCGGCTGTTATATAGCCGATGGGTCAAAGTACTTTTCCGCCCCGGTTCCCGACGTTTCTACCTCGTTGCACGGTCTCAACTTGCGGTGGTTAGGGTCATCTGCCCACGGTTGCAGCGGTTCACATCAGTTAGTCGCCAGACAGCTTCCCTGCTTTGGCGCATAAACTTGTCTTCCTTGATCACCTAGTTTAGATTCTTGTTAAGATAAGGATAGAGCGAACGTTCGCCTTACTTTAGAACATCAATTCTACCAATTAACCTATTCATTGGAGTGTGCCTTTCGTAGGAACCAGTTAGGGTTAATCCGCTTCAAGAGTAACTCATGAATCACTAGTAATTGCACCAGTTAGTTTTGTCGTCGCAAGAAGCGACCGTACTCGGCGGCTAATTAATCTTGGTAGTTAGAACGGACAGAGCGAACGTTCTCGGTCTTAAACCTAAGGGTCAGGAGTTATGGTGGTGTATAGAAACCGATTGAATTAGAATTGAAAACCACTGGTCTTGTGATCGCCAATGCTTTGGTAATCTTAGGGGGATTCGAAATCTAGCTCGTCTATCTTCCTGTTAGTCAACCTTTTTAATCCTTCTGTCTTTTATTTTTCCTGCTTTATTAGATTAGAAGTCGTGGAACTCACACCACGCACAACGTGTTTAAACCTGAGTAATTTGCCAACATATTTGATTAGACGATTAGAAGAGGCCCGTGGAATACGATCTATCTTGCTTTTAGCTTGGTAGTATTTGATCACTGTTTTACAGCTCATCATTCATCCTCTCCCTCTTCCTTGTTCTCTTCCTCTACCGTGATGTCCTCAATTTCTGGCATGTCTACAGCAATAGCATCAGGTATCATATCTGGTTCTGGGCCTTCGGATCTGCTGTCTACTTTCCGCTCCTGGTTGTGATGGCCTTACCATGTTCGCTCTTCGTAATGGTGTTGCTTTGAAATAGTGTTTGACTGAAGAGAGGACTGTTAGCCAACATGGTAGCAATACTATTCACCGTATTCTCTACTCTCTAGTTATGAGCAATTTGTCCTTGGTTAAGAGCGGCTTGAGCTTTGAACTGATTATCATGGTCGTCAAATTTGGTCATGATTCGATCGAACTTCCTCTCAAAATCATCTTCTCTGTTATAGTACGGCGTTGATCGATGAGGTTGGTGTCCTCCGATAAATCTAAGAAAACCTTGATTCATCCCAGATGGTTGACCATTTTGATTCTGACCTTGGGGTTGCCTGTAGTTACGGTAATCAGAATAACCTCTTTGATTGTTGGCGAAGCCTTAACCAATGAATTTCACCTCATCAACAGACCAGACGTCTGCTTACCAAAGTTCTGACAACAGCCTCCGTTATGTGTACAGGTTCCACACCATTCACATTCAGCTGCGAAGATCGAAACTGACGGAGGGCTAGTATGTGTACCGGCTTTATTCAATCGCTTTTGGACTTCTGCTTCAATCTGTTCTTCAATATTCCAATGGCTCTTTGCTGCTTTGGTTTGTCTCTCCCAATTTCTGGATTTAGAGGCACATCTTTCAAAATGGAGCAGAGCAGCTTCTGGTGTGAGAGTAGTACAATCTCCTTCGGTTAAGGAGTTGACCCCTTTTGACGATTCCTCGTTCAAACCTTGAGCAAAGATCTCAGCTAATTGCCTCTGCTTGAAACCATGATGAGGGCAACTATAGAGGAGCTCTTGAAATTCATTCCAAGTGTCGTATAAGCTTGTTCCTTCTTTCTGCCTGAACCTGGAGATGCCATCTTTGTAAGCGGTTGTTCTAGAAGGAGGAAAGTACTGCTCGACAAAGTCTTGAGCCAACCTATCCCAGCTTGTGTAGTAACAAGGAGGCTTACTATTTAGCCATCTGTTGGCAGCAACTTTAAGAGAGAGTGGGAAGGCTCGCAAGCACAAGGTGTTCTTGTCGAGATTCCCTTTTTTGAAGGTCTCGCAAAGGGTAATGAAGTCAGCCAAGTGAGTGCAAGGGTTGTCGTGCGGCTTTCCTTCAAATTGTATATCCCTAGAGATCATTCCCATGAAGGGGATCTTGATCTCATAGTTAGGATTGTTGTCATTAAGTGGTACAGAGATGGATGATCGAACTAGCCGCACTCAGCTTGTTGTAGTCCGCAAGACTCTTCTGGGCAGCCATCGCTGTAAGAGAGGGTTACGGTGAGTCTGAAAATGTGAAAGTAGTGGAAGAAGATGAGGAGTTCTCCTTCAACTCCTCGATCTTAATTAGTGTAATGAATGAAGGTGGGACGGTAGTGGATTGCTTCGGAACTCGCGGTTGCTTAGGCGGGCCAGAACATCCCGGCTTCTCTACACTCTTAGCCTTGTCAGTTTTGGTTAGAGAGCGAGTGAGGGGGCGGTGATGCATAAACCTGTGAACAACCTGCACGAGACAAAAACAAACACAACCGGTGTAAAATCGAAGTGGGTGGAAGTATGAAAGATGGAAAAGTCTAAATTGCCAACTCTTCTTTCAAGCAATTAGAAGAGTCCCCGGTCAGAACATAATTTTTAAAATCACACTTGTAGTTTGTAGCCTTGATTGCATGAAAATGACCGAATCCGACTAGCAAACCAATTATGAGCTTTTGATCCATTGCACGTAACTTGCAATTTCAATTCTTTCCGAGTGGTTTTCTGTTTGCTTGAATGAGTTAGAATTTGCATGAGACCTACTCGAGACCACATGATGACACGAGTTCTAGAATGATAGGGGCAGCTAGATTCAGCTACTAAGCCAGATAGCCTACCTAACGATAAAATTCATTAGGTTTAAACCCTTGAGCTTGGCCTGTTCTTTCGGTTCGATATACATTACAGCCATTTCCCATTCTTTCATTCCCCGTTGATCCCCTGTGGTTGTAGTTCTAGATTGACCTACCGGAAGTCGGTTTGTGGTGACCTGCCTATAGCCATTAAACAGGTGTATTATGTCCAGATGTGTAAACCCCTCTAGCAACTAAAAGAAAGAATCAGCACAAAAGAAAAAAATAGAAAAAGAAGAAAAGAAGCAAGTTTCGAAAAAAAATGAAAAGAAGAAAAATCAGAAAAGCCAAAAAGGTTTCAAGTTTTTAGTTCAATAAAACGTTTTTCTCCCTACAAATGGAAGAACGAAGTCAAAAGAAAAGTCAGAAAAATTGTGTAAAGAAAAATAATAAAAGTGCTAGGTTGCTTGAGGGTATCATAGGACGAGAGTTCATTATTCCACCCGTGTCTGGTTAGACGGTAGGAAGCCGTAGATTAGATTCGAGGGAAGTTAGTCGAAAGCTACACCGCACAAAGCCATCATCATACATTCCCATCATCCATCTCATTATAAACCCATGTAGTGTAGAATTCGTTACAGTCCTAGCAGGGAAGTCCTTCTTGACTAGATACTCGTGTTGTCACAGTGGTGGAGATGTGGTCGAATTGCAAACTTATGACAGAATTCAGTAACAGAAAATGATTGAGAGCAGAAACACGTCCTTAAACACAGAGAGTGAGAATTCCCCATTGTACTAAATATTTCCTGTGTGAGGAGTCTGGTCGGTCAGGTCAAATTCGTGCATAATTGGTTGCTACTACTTATCGTGTGCAGTTTATTAGTGAGACCAGGTAGTTCGGCTGATCTGTATGCATGTTAGGTTTCTTGTTCTAGGATCTATCTGTCTAATAATTTATTGTGTTTGATTGAACTCCAATTTAATCGATCTTATCATTTGTGAACATGAGCGTTTCTATTCAGTTTGCTTGAGGACAAGCAAAAGCTTAAGTGTGGGGTATTTTGATGACACTCGATTTGACGTGATTATCAGCCTCATTTAAGCGACATTTCCTTGCTTAAGACATGGTTTTTAGGGTAGAATAACGAATATTCAATCAATTGCCCTATCTCGTGCCATTTGTGTTGCCTTGGCCCGTTTGGAGTCTATTCGATGGTTTTCTAGTGTTTTTATGTTAGCACAGGTTTTTGCCATCAAATAAAGTAGCCAAGGACGTGTCTAAGGCGTTGGAACCTCGAGGAATTACACTGGAATCGATCCGAGGAGTAAATCGAGTCGAACCAAAGTCTGCTCGGTTTACAAAGGAGAAAATACCCTAGTGTTTTCGGCGAAAATGCAAGAACAAATCGACTGATGCTCATCAAAGGAAGTTTTCGGCGAAAACCCTAAGTTTTCACCGAGAACAAGTGGACCGAAAATCACAGGAGAAAAGCAGCCGGGGGACCATCCATTTACACTAAGATTTTCGGCGAAAATTCCCTAACATTTTCGGCGAAAATATTAGGCAAAATCCGGCGGTATTATGGTTAAGTATAAATACTTAACCGGCGGCCCAAATCAAGATACCTTTTTCATACACAACATAATTACCAACTAATACCAAACTTCAGAATTCTCTGAAGTTCTGGAGCAGAGAGTTTAGAGTCCGAAGGGCCGGAAAGAGATCGTGACACCATCCCTTCCATCTCGAAGACTCGGAGCTAGGATTGCAGTTTACCGAAGATCGAAGTCTGCCAGAGTCGTCTTAATTAGGTTTTCAGATTTTTTTCTGTTCTTCCTCTGGATGATGAACTCTTTCTTTGTCTTTGATTCTTTTGTGATAAACATGAGTAGCTAAACTCTTAGAGCTTAGACTAGATGAACCCTAAGTGACCCAGGGCTTTAAAGCGGTCACGGATCGGCGGTTATTAGATTCAAAGTTCAATCAGTTTCTCTTTCATGTTTGATTTGTTCTTCATTGTTCATGTTTCTTGTCTGGATTGATCACCTAGATTAGATTCTTGTTAAGCTAAGGATAGAAACGAACGCTCGCCTTACTTTAAAACACCAAATCGAACAATTAACCTTATAATTGGAGCGTGCCTTTCGTAGGAACCGGTTAGGGTTAATCCACTGCAAGAGTAACTCATAAATCGTTAGTAATTCCACCAGTTAAGTTAAGTCGTTGCAAGAGGCGACCGTACCCGGGCGACTAATTAATCTTGGTAGCTAGAACGGATAGAGCGAACGTTCGCCGGTCTTAAACCTAAGGGTAAGGAGTTTTGGTGGTGTCTTAGAATTGATTGAATGAGAATCGAAATCCGCTGATCTGTTGATCGCCAATGCTCTGGGGAACGAAGGGGGATTCAAAGTCTAAGTTCGTCTGCCTTCTCTGTTTTAATCAACCAATTTCCATTCTGTTCTTAGTTTCAATTTTTAATTTTTCTGCATTTCTTAGAATTAGAAGTCGTGGAACTCACACCACGCACGAAGTGTTTAAACCTGAGTAATTTGCTAGTTTATTTGAGTAGTTAATCATTAGAAGGCCCGTGGAATACGATCTACCCTAGCTTAGGTTCATCAAATTGGCGCTGTTGCCGGGGACTTCTTTTGATTGTTTGAAAGAAGAACTGGCAATTTATTCTTCTATTTTCCATCTTTCACTTTTCCACCCACTTCGATTTTACACCGGTTTTGTTGTTTTTGTTATTTGTAGGTTGTTCACAGGTGTATGCATCGCCGCCCTTGGACTCGCTCTAAAACCGACAAGGCTAAGAGTATAGAGAGACCAAGCAGTTCTGCTCCACCTCGACAATCACAGATTCCAAGGAGAAGCAGAATCAATCCACCTCCATCCATCACTCCGATTAAGATCGAGGAACTGAAGGAGAGTTCCTCATCTCCATCTTCACCTGTACCATCACCTACATCCGTTTCATACACCGAGTCACTTTCACCTCCTCCATCTCCTACCATGACTGATCAATTACCACCACCACCACCACTAGGCGGAAATCCACCACCGCCACCTGCACAGAAAAGGTTAGCTGATTACAACAAGCCGAGCGCGACTAGCGTTCGATCTGCCATTGACGTACCACGCATTGAAGGAGATCCTGACTATGAGATCAAGATTCCATTCTTGACTATGATCTCTAGGGATCTATAGTTCGAAGGCAGGCCCCTAGACAACCCGTGCACTCATCTTGCAGACTTCCTTGATCTCTGCAGCACTTTCAAGAACGGAAACCTCGACAAGAATACTCTTTGTTTGAGAGCTTTCCCGTTCTCTCTGAAAGGCGCTGCTAAGAGATGGCTTACTGGCAAACCACCTGAATATTACACTAATTGGGATACTCTGGCTCAGGACTTCGTTGAAGAATACTTTCCTCCTGCCAGAACAACAGCAATCAAGGACATCATCGCCAGATTCTCCCAGAAAGAAGGAGAAAGCTTATACGATACTTGGAATCGATTCCAAGAACTTCTCTACAACTGCCCTCATCATGGATTCGAGCAGAGGCAGTTAGCTGAAATCTTTGCTCGAGGTCTTCGAGAAGAATCTGCCAAGTGGGACAATTCTTTAGCTGAAGGGGATTGCACTACACTCACACCCGAAGCTGCTCTTCTTCACTTCGCAAACTGTGCTTCCAAGTCAAGGAACTGGGAACGACAATCTGAAGGATCAAGGAGCAAGCTCGATCTCGAAGCAGCTATCAAGGCCGAAGTAGAGAAGCATTTGAAGAAGTCTTCCACACCAATCAAACTGCCGGCAGCTTCTATCTATGTTGCTGATTGCGAATGGTGTGGAGCTTGTGCACATAATGGAGGCCGTTGCCAGAATTTTGGTAAGACAGAAGTCTGGTCCGTCGAAGAGGTAAATTTTGTTCAACAAGGCTTCATCAATAATCAGAATGGTTATGCTGGCTACCGCAACTTCAGGCAACAAGGGAATTATCAAGACAGACCTCCCTACAATGCTGGTGCCAACCATAACCAGAACCAGAATAACCGCCCAGCTGGTCCAGCTCAGGATCATAAACCTAACCATCCATCGGCAGGTGTCTATCAGCCGCCGCACCGCAATCCGGGTAATTATGGGACTGCTCCTGGCAATCGCCATAATCAATATTTGAATAACACCTATCCAGGGCAGCAGTACCAGAAGGAACACAATGTCAGTGACTTGGACAAGAAGCTTAGTCAGATCATCACCAGACTTGACGATCATGACAGTCAGTTTAAAGCTCAAGCTCTTCTCAATCAAGAACATATAGCAGCCGGTCAAAGAATTGAGCAAGCAGTGAACAACATCTCGAGCATGCTAGCATCTAGTCGACCATTTGGCCAACTTCCGAGCCAGACAGAGCCGAATCCGAGAAAGGAACAAGCCAAGATGGTAACTGCTAAAAAATTTACTAGCTTATCTGCTGACGCTTGTTCTATTTTACGCAGGATCGCTGAAACTTCAGAGAAGAAGGAAGCACTAGAAGTGGCGCCTAAGGAGGAAGATCCTCCTCTTGCACCGTACGTCGTGAAGCCTCCTTTTCCAAGAGCATTGCTACCGAATGCAAGGATCGAGACTGGCATGAAGGGGAATAAAGAAGTATATCCTGATGCTCGTAGCAAGAAACCTTCCTCTCCATATCCAGCTAAGTGTTCTGATCCTGGTTCTTTCACTCTACCTCTTGTCATTAATGATATGAGATAGAACGTTTTTTGGTTGATCTTGGCGCGTCTGTTAATGTTATGCCTATGAGTCTATATGAAAAATTGAACCTAGGAGAACTTGAACCGCCTAGCATGCAACTTGTCTTTGCTGATAGATCACTTAAAACCCCTAGGGGAGAGATAAAAGACGTTGTTATTAAATGTGGTCCTTTCACGTTCTTAGCTGACTTTGTTATCATTGATACTAGTAAGGATGATTCTACCATTCTCATAGGACGACCTTTCATGGCTACTACTGGAATGCAAATTAACGTTCCAAATGGTTCTTTAACTTTGAGGGTTGGTAAAGAAACGATCACGTTCCGCCTTAAAGACGGAATGAAATATAATCCTAAGAATGAAGAATTTCATTGTTTAGCTGTTGAAACTGTGGAGTTGACTCCGGTCAACTCCGGTACTGATGTCTCTTCTAGTGTGCCTAGATCAATTGCTGTTGCAGGTGCTGGACAGGTTATCAAGTAGAAATCGAAATCTGTTCCTCAAAAGCCGCCAAAGAAGAAGGAACTGAAAGACTCTTCTAAGCCACCGAGCACAAAACCTAGCAGACCTCGGGGAAAGAACAAGAAGACGAAGACTCACATGGTCTGGAGACCAGTTGTGCCGCCACTTTCCACCGAGCCAGCTGCACCACCAATTCGTTCCAAGCTACTGGTGCCGGAACAAGTAGGGAAGGAGAAGCCGAAAGCATCTCCTAAGGAAATACTGATGATCAATGATCCTGGTGATATCAAGCCGGAGGTTAAAGAAAAGAAGGAGCCGATCGTTCTCATTCCGTCCACTGTCTTCCTTGTAGAAGATGATCCTTTAGCAGAACTGTTCGGACCATTCAAGATCACTGACCACCTTCCGACGGACGTACCAAACTCTTACATGCGAACGGGAAGAAATTCATACTCACCGGAGAAGCCCCGAAGCTCTACTTTATAAACTCCGATGCTAGCATTAAGGAGAATCTAAGTTGGGATGTCTCCTAATACCGTCCAGGTATCGTCCAGCTCAAGGACGTTAATAAAAGAGCGCTTCGTGGGAGGCAACCCACGGCTGGAGTCCGTTTTTCAATTGTGTCAACCTTAGTGTTTTAGAGTCGGTTCGGGGGAGCCAAAAGTGTCAGTTTGTCGTATTTTTTCGTGTGTAGTCTGTGTGTCATAGTGTCAATTGCAAGTCGTTTGAGGTCTTTCCGATTTTTGTGGATTTAACTGTGATTTTCTAAAGTTTGTCGGGATTGCGAAAATATTTTCAATCGTAGAGTTCAATATTTTCGGCGAAAATGACCCATGTTTTCGGCAAAAATTCTCTTTGAAATCCCACTGAGTTTTCCAGACGTTTCTGCTTCACATTTTCGGCAAAAACTATTCCACATTTTTGGCGAAAATTCATTTGAAAACTGGCAGTACGTTTTAACTAACATTTTTGGCGAAAAATTGCACTTATTTTCGCCAAAAATTCCTTTGAAAATCAACCAACTATTCATTTTAAAATCCGGATCCTCTTCTCTCTCTCCTCACTTTCCCATTTCGAAAATTTCTTAAGAAACCAAAAAAAACCCATCCCCTGTTTTCAATCAAACCCGTCGACCGCCACCCTTATTTCACCGCCACCGACCACCGCCGCCATCGCTGCCACCGTTGCTCCCTTCCCCTTCCATTTCCGATCAATCCAAGCCCTAGAACAACCGAATCAGAGCTCTATAGCTCTAGTTCACCCAAACCCTAAAATTGTCGATTTTTCACCGATTCCTCCCCATCCGTTCATTTTTAGCATCCATGGCTTCAAGGTAAGTTGTAGAAATTTTCATTACGAATCTTTTGACATATTGATTGCTGAATTTTGTTGGCGTTGACTTTCAGTTGACTTTTCGGTTTGCCTCGATTTGCGTGTCGACTGATTTCGTGTGGACTAGGTTAGCTGAACTTGTTAGACTGTTCTAGCATGCTTAGGGAGTGTTGCGCTTAATTTTCATATCGTTTGATCATGTGTTGCTATGCCTAAGTCCTATTCCTTGTGAGGTTGACTTTTCAGAAATGTCGATTTGACCATGAACTGTTTTTGATCATTTGGCTGCCTTATGTGTTCATTCTCGTTCCGATTATTGTGTTTGCCATCTGAGATCATATCATACCGTCATTCTCTGATTTATGATAGTCTTGCCATGATTAGGGTTCACTGTTCTATTATGTTGACTTTTTCAATGTCGGTTTGACTTCTGAACTCTGATTGTTCTAATTCCATTCTAGCTATTCCTAAGCATGTATTTTATTGTTCGTGATTACCGATTAATCTGCTTTGCTTACCCCCACTCGGTTTTCCTCAATTCTTTGTGAAAATGAGTTTTTCGACTAAGTGTGGGGTAGGGTTTTAGTTTGACTAATCTGGTTTGTTTTCTTGTTTAGGAACACCACTTATGCGCGCAGGACCAAACAGAGACTTGACGCCGCCTCGAGCTCCGGAGCCCCCGCTCCCTTCACACCCGCTGTCCAGGGCCCTCCACCAGCATTCCCTGGCTGTGCTGGGCACCATCGCACTGTTGCTCGTCTACCCGACTACTACTTTGACTGCTACAAGAAGCTCGAGCATGTTCCGGGAGCTAATGTTAGACCACTTTCCATGGAGTCCCTCTTCGATCATAATGAGGACTACCACCAGAACGTGCACGACGCCCTGGCACCGGCCGGCCTCCTAGAGCTGACCACCATAGCTTCCGACTTTCCAGACATCGCTCTCCAGGAGTTCTAGGCCACCTTTGATCTGGACGAGCACAAGAGGAGGCAGAGCAAGAAGGTCGTTTCCTTCTACCTGGGCGGGGTGTACAGGACCCTCACCTATGATGAGTTTGCAGCTCATCTAGGCATTCCCTACGAGCATTACCATGGTCATCACCTCGGCTGGGCGAACGACGAGGACGACGGGGAGGCCTACCTTGCACTCTGGAGCCACATGACTGGAGTGCCCGACGATCGTCTCACGAACCATAACTCAGTTAAGTCTCTCTCTCACCCTCTCTATAGATACATTCATATGGTTTGGCGTAGATCGCTATTTATGCTCCAGAGAAGGACCGCCACCATATCAGCAAGGAGGAACTTTTGCTTCTTCGCGCCATCCGGGAGAGCTACCCTCTTCACCCCGGATGGGTGCTTGCTCGCATCTTCCGCCAGAAGACCAAGAGGAGGACGCCACCTCGCTCACTCCTGGGAGGCAACTTCATCGGCCAGCTCATCATCTCCTTCGGCCTCAACCATGAATATGGCCCGAACATCCCACGTCGTTGGAGAAGATTTGGCGATCGAGTACGACCTCGAGCTGGACCTCAGTCCCCAGGTAGCAGCAGATCCTCCCCTCTAGAGCGAGGATGAATCGGAGGAAGACGATGATTCTGAGGAGTCCCAGCCTCAGTACGGGCCAGAGTTTCATGACAATACTCCCTCGCCACACCATCGAGCAGGGTATGTACACCAGTCGCCGCCAGCCATCCCAGATCCATATCAGGTGCCTCACCCGCAGCCTCACCCGCACCCCGCGGATGTTGGAGAGATGTATGAGAGACTGCAGGAGTGGCGCATCACCGACAATGCAACTCAAGAGGCGAGATGGACTATTATGCAGCAGCATATGCACCGTGCTGATAGGCGGTATGAGGCACAGCTGGCGTGGCAACGTCAGCTCGGCAATTTCCTCCACTTTCCAACTCCCGGCCCACCTAACCAGCAGTGATCGGTTTGTATTCCTTTTCTGGTCCTTTCTTTTTATTTATTCTTTTCGGATTTCGATCCAACTTTTTTCTGTGTGGATCCGGGGCACTTGTCCCGGTTTTTTTTTTATGTTTCATTTGTCTTTGTTTTGTAGGCAGTAGGGAGATTCCCTTTGCTTCGCATTGGTAGATTCCCTCCGCTCCGAGGACCCGTGTTCATCCCCTACGCCAACCATCTCGGTCCAGGTTCTTCTACTTCACTCTGAACTCTAGAATTAGTCCTGTGAGGACGCAGTCCGATTTAAGTGTGGGGTAGGATGTTAGAGAACCTTGCATGAACTTGATTGCCTTTGATTGTGTTTTCTATGTGCCTCGTGATTCCATTCCTGTCTCTCTAGCATTAGAATGGCTCAGTTTTTGATTTTTGATGTTAAGTTGTTGTTCAAACTTTCATAATGATACTTAGACTGCTTAACCTAGAACTTGAGAACCAACTTGTGTACTTTGATGCTAAATTGCCTGGTCAGGACAAAATTTTTAAAATCACACTTGTAGTTTGTAGCCTTGATTGCATGAAAATGACCGAATCCGACTAGCAAACCAACTGTGAGCTTTTGATCCATTGCACGTAACTTACAATTTCAATTCTTTCCGAGTGGTTTTCTGTTTGCTTGAATGAGTTAGAATTTTCATGAGACCTACTCGAGACCACACGATGACACGAGTTCTAGAATGATAGGGGCACCTAGATTCAGCTACTAAGCCAGATAGCCTACCTAACGATAAAATCCATTAGGTTTAAACCCTTGAGCTTGGCCTGTTCTTTCAGTTCGATATACATTACAGCCATTTCCCATTCTTTCATTCCCCGTTGATCCCCTATGGTTGTAGTTCTAGATTGACCTACCGGAAGTTGGTTTGTGGTGACCTGCCTATAGCCATTAAACAGGTGTATTATGTCCAGACGTGTAAGCCCCTCTCGCAACTAAAAGAAAGAATCGGCACAAAAGAAAAAAATTGAAAAAGAAGAAAAGAAGCAAATTTTGAAAAAACTGAAAAGAAGAAAAATCTGAAAAGCCAAAAAGGTTTCAAGTTTTTAGTTCAATAAAACGTTCTTCTCCCTACAAAAGGAAGAACGAAGTCAAAAGAAAAGTCAAAAAAATTGTGTAAAGAAAAATAATAAAAGTGCTAGGTTGCTTGAGCGTATCATAGGACGAGCGTTCATTATTCCACCCGTGTCTGGTTAGACGGTAGGAAGCCGCAGATTAGATTTAAGGGAAGTTAGTCGAAAGCTACACCGCACAAAGCCATCATCATACATTCCCGTTATCCATCTCATTATAAACCCATGTAGTGTAGAATTCGTTACAGTCCTAACAGGGAAGTCCTTCTTGACTGGATACTCGTGTTGTCGCAGTGGTGGAGATGTGGTTGAATTGCAAACTTATGATAGAATTCAGTAACAGAAAATGATTGAGAGCAGAAACACGCCCTTAAACACAGAGAGTGAGAATTCCCCATTGTACTAAATATTTCCTGTGTGAGGAGTCTGGTCGGTCAGGTCAAATTCGTGCATAATTGGTTGCTACTACTTGTCGTGTGTAGTTTATTAGTGAGACCAGGTAGTTCGGCTGATCTGTATGCATGTTAGGTTTCTTGTTCTAAGATCTATCTGTCTAATAATTCATTGTGTTTGATTGAACTCCAATTTAATCGATCTTATCATTTGTGAACATGAGCGTTTCTATTCAGTTTGCTTGAGGACAAGCAAAAGCTTAAGTGTGGGGTATTTTGATGACACTCGATTTGACGTGATTATCAGCCTCATTTAAGTGACATTTCCTTGCTTAAGACATGGTTTTTAGGGTAGAATAACGAATATTCAATCAATTGCCCTATCACGTGCCATTTGTGTTACCTTGACCCGTTTCGGGTGTATTTGATGGTTTTCTAGTGTTTTTATGTTAGCACAGGTTTTTGCCGTCAAATAAAGTAGCCAAGGACGTGTCTAAGGCGTTGGAACCTCGAGGAATTGCACCAGAATCGATCCGAGGAGTCAATCGAGTCGAACCAAAGTCTGCCCGGTTTACAAATGAGTTTTCGCCGAAAATACCCTAGTGTTTTCGGCGAAAATGCAAGAACAAATCGATTGGTGCTCATCAACCGAAAATCACAGGAGAAAAGTAGCAGGCGGACCATCCATTTACACTAAGATTTTCGGCGAAAATTCCCTAACATTTTTGGCGAAAATATCAGGCAAAATCCGGCAGTATTAGGGTTAAGTATAAATACTTAACCGGCGGCCCAAATCAAGATACCTTTTTTCATACACAACATAATTACCAACTAATACCAAACTTCAGAATTCTCTGAAGTTCTGGAGCAGAGAGTTTATAGTCCGAAGAGCCGGAAAGAGATCGTGACGCCATCCCTTCCATCTCGAAGACTCGGAGCTAGGATTGCAGTTTACCGAAGATCGAAGTCTGCCATAGTCGTCTTAATTAGGTTTTTCAGTTTTTTCTGTTCTTCCTCTGGATGATGAACTCTTTCTTTGTCTTTGATTCTTTTGTGATAAACATGAGTAGCTAAACTCTTAGAGCTTAGACTAGATGAACCCTAAGTGACCCAGGGCTTTAAAGCAGTCACGGATCGGCGGTGATTAGATTCAAAGTTCAATCAGTTTCTCTTTCATGTTTGATTTGTTTTTCATTGTTCATGTTTCTTGTCTGGATTGATCACCTAGATTAGATTCTTGTTAAGCTAAGGATAGAAGCGAACGCTCGCCTTACTTTAAAACACCAAATCGAACAATTAACCTTATAATTGGAGCGTGCCTTTCGTAGGAACCGGTTAGGGTTAATCCACTGCAAGAGTAACTCATAAATCGGTAGTAATTCCACCAGTTCAGTTAAGTCGTTGCGAGAGGCGACCGTACTCGGGCGACTAATTAATCTAGGTAGCTAGAACGGATAGAGCGAACGTTCGCTGGTCTTAAACCTAAGGGTAAGGAGTTTTGGTGGTGTCTTAGAATTGATTGAATGAGAATCGAAATCCGCTGATCTGTTGATCGCCAATGCTCTGGGGAACGAAGGGGGATTCAAGGTCTGTCTTCTCTGTTTTAATCAACCAATTTCCATTCTATTCTTAGTTTCAATTTTTAATTTTTCTGCATTTTTTAGAATTAGAAGTCGTGGAACTCACACCACGCACGAAGTGTTTAAACCTGAGTAATTTGCTAGTTTATTTGAGTAGTCAATCATTAGAATGCCCGTGGAATACGATCTACCCTAGCTTGTTAGCTTTGTTAGTTATTTGTTTGAACCCGCACAACGATCTTAGGTTCATCAGAGTTCCACGACTTCTAGACTAAAATGCAAGAAAATTGAAATGAAAGCTAAGGGCAAAATGATTGGTTGGTTCACTAACAGGATGACAGACAAGCTTAGATTTGAATCCCCCTTAGATCACCAGAACATCGGCGATCACTAGACCAGCGGTTTTCAACTACGACCCATTCAATTCTCAGACTCCACCATAACTCCTGACCCTTAGGTTTAACTGGCGAACATTCACTCTATCCGATTTAACTACCAAGATTAATTAACCGCCCATGCGTTCGCTTCTGCAACGGAAAACTAACTGGTGCGATTACTAGTAATTAATGAGTTACTCTAGCAGCGGATTAACCCTAACTGGTTCCTACGAAGAGAAATTGTTCCAAGAATAGGTTAACTGTTGATTTGATGTTTTGAAGTGAGGCAAACGTTCGCTACTATCCTCAGCTTAACAAGAATCTAATCTAGGTGGCCAAACCATATAAGAAACACAACAACAAAGAACAAACCAAGCATGGAAGAAGAACTGTCTGAATCTGAATCTAATTATCGCCGATCCGTTACCGCTTTAAAGCCCTGGGTCATTTAGGGTTCATCTAATCTAATTTCTACAATTTTTAGCTACTAATGTTCGAAACAAGAGAAACGAAGACAAACAAAGAATACATCTTCAAACAGGGAGAACAGAGAAGAACTGTAAAGCCTAATTTCATATGAATCTGTGAAGCTTCAATCTCTCGGATCTTCAACTCCTAGCACCGAGCTCTCTGATACGGAAGGATGGCGTCACGATCTCTTCCCGTCTCTTCGAACTCTCTTTACTCTATCTGCTCTTTGAAGTCTAGGGAATTAATCCTTGAAAGAGTGTGTGTTGATTGTATCCGTCGGTCCTGTATTTATAGGGTTTTCAAATCCCAGCTGGAAAACTGGGAGTTTTCGCCGAAAACTTCAAGTGAATCCCCGGTTGGATCTCTTGTCTTCGACTAAACAACTTGTGCCTTAGATTTCGGTGAGAACTCTGGAGTTCTCACCGAGGACTTCTTTCTCCCAGTTGGCAGTGTCCGTATTTGCAATACTTTTTGGCGAAGACTTGGGTCTTTTCGCCGAAAACTTATGTGCCAAGTAGGGGGTGATTTGTCTTAAATCCAAAGCTCCTTGGGTTGATTTCGGGCCAATTCCTCGAGGTTCCTTCACTTCCCGAGCTCGTATATGGCTACGTATTTGACGGCGGAAACCTGTGTAATCTCATAAACACTAGAAAACCATCAAATAGACCCATATCGGGCCAAAGTAACCAAAACAGCAAGAATTAGAGCAATTAGGTGAAAACATGCCAAATCACCCTAAAACCCGAAATTCAAGCAAGGAAATGTAGCTTAAATGAGGCTAATAATCACGTAAAATTGAGTGTCATCACTACGGACGGATTGCTGCTGCATAAAGGATTTTGTTCAAGAGGAGTTTCAAGAGAGAATGGAAAATCGTGTGAATGAATGAAAGTTCAGCTGTCTATTGGAGAAATAGATCTAATCCGCTGTTAGGATAATCATTGCTAAAATTAACAAACGACACGCCGTTTGGTAATGGAGGAATCAAGCAGGAAGGATTAAAATTCTAACAATGGATAAATCCGCTGTTAGAATGGTTAATTAGTAGCGGAGATGTATTCGATGTAGATAAGCATAAACCGCTGTTAAATTAGGTCGTTTAACAGCGGATTACAGGCTGCCGTTAGGAAATCAATGTTAGAATACCATATTCTTGTAGTGCTATGATGTTTAGTTATTGAAGTGATGTCATTTAATTCAATTTAGTTGAGTCAAACTTAATTTGTGGCATTTGTTAATTAACTAATTAAAGTAGTAGTTTGTTAGGTGAAATTTGGGAATTGTGAGTAGTGGGTAACGTGTGTTACAGCACACAAGCTGTTGTGTATTTAGGCATATTCCAGCTTCAATGACAGTTGTTGCGTTTGCACACAAACAGGGTCGATTTCTTGGGAACATGAGTGTTGATGAGATTCATAATCTTGGGTGTGCGTGAAACAAGAGTGATCGTGCGAAAGTTTAACTGAGGTCATGACTGGCTCCCCCAAGGGGTCGCCTAAATCAAAGATACCTAGCAAGCCAGGGTCAATTTCACGGGGTCCCTCGATGGAAGCTTTCTGAGATATGAGGAGAGCTAACAACGGGGTTTTGTGGTTGAGGTGCCACGAGAATCAAACAATAGAAGTCAAAGTCCACTAGCACAAATCAAAAATCAACTTAATGAGAAAAGTAAACAAGGGATTAAAGAGCATAAAATGTGTGAGAACGAGTAAATGAGCATACAACTGAGGCAACACAACGAAGGAAAGATTCTAGGCTGCTAAAGGGAGTGTCGGGAGTTCACTTTCGAGCTTAGGGTCAACTATTAAGGAAATTTGGTAAAAACGAGTCAATGCAAGGCAAGAATCAATCCACAACCCTCACACACTTCATCAAGCCATGGTCTAGGATCTCTAACGAGATCTATTTCTATACAAGTGGCAAGACAATCGATCTTTCAACCGAACTAGTCAAAACCACTATGCACGCCACATGCTCGATGAAATGCCTAGGTGAAAAATTACCTAAAGTAGGACCAACAAGATGTAACTCTTGTGAATTAACACTTGTAGGTAGGCAAACATAACTTAAACCTGAATCCTAAAAAGCAACTATGCGAATTAGGACCCAATCCACCAACATACATGAGAAAACAAAGTGTCTATTCTCACCTTCAACACCCTTTAAACAAGTCATGGTCAAATTTGGGTAAGGGAGTATGCATAGTAAATGGAATGAAACCAATCTTGCATCCACAAACAATTCTTGCACACAATAGAATCCAATAGAACACCTTTACACCCATGGATTTCCCCCAACCCAAACCCTAGTCCTAGTGTGCCATACAAAGAACAAGAACAACTACAGCTCCACACAAAGAAGTGAAGAAAGTGGACATTCTTAACTCTTAGATAGACTTGGGATGATTGAGGATGGTGTGGAGACCTTTGGGAATGGTCTAGGAGGTGGTGGAGACCACTTTCCTTCCTCAATTCTCTTTGGAGAAGAACCAAAATCAGAACTCTCCTTCTAAAACTGCTAAAAAAACACTTATATAGTGCTGTCAAAAAAGGGGCCACGGCTGCGGTGGGTGACCTGTCGCGGGCTGGGCGCGGGTGTGGTGGAGGGAAGGCCGCAGTGGGTACCTAGCGCGCCTCGGGCATTGCTTCTAGAAACTTACTTTGCGAGATCACACCGGGAGCTATGGACCTCCGATTAGGGCACCGTTGGAAACCTCTTGCAGCACTCTCCAATGACATAACCTGATATAACGACAAAAAATTACTAAACAGCAGACGAAAATGGACTATGAATGTCCCCTGTCACCACAAACAATCAAAGTGTCAAAACAAGCTAGAATGCCACGAAATTAATGGGAAAGGTGCCAAAACTCCTAGATTCCGTGATTAAGTGAAGCGGAAAAGGTTATATAATTTCCTCGCAACAAATCACCCCACACTTAAACATTACTTGTCCTCAAGCAATGAACTCAATCGAAATAAATGCTCCTACTTAAACAAACTGAGATAAACTAACCTTAGGTCTTAGAATGATGTAAACGACAACCAAATACTCCCTAAGATAGGATAGAACCCCACAATTAGATTGCCGGACAATACAAACCATAGTCCCTTCTAAAACAGTACTAGAGTAGTCAACTCTTAGAAAACTTACGAAATAAGAAAAACTTGAAACTTACTCTAGGACTTGGCATATTCCTTTCTTTAAAAAGCTCGGATAAGAGTACTTTATTGAGGCCAAATTACTTAGCAAATGGGGGAATATGGCCAAGGTCGTGGCAAGATTCGTGGAAAACCTCTACCAATCACCACCCATGCAAGTTCACAATTTCAATTAAGAAACTTAAAAGCCATTTGAGGTCTCTAATCCGACAAATTGTTTTTGCAGCAAACCAGATAGATCGAGAAAGTTAAGAAAGACCACGTTTTGTCAAAAAATTTGGGCCAAAAGTGTCCCAAACAAAATGAGTTATCTATCCTCAAATCTTTTAAAAGTTGGCTCCTAAAGTACTATAGAACAAGAGACGCGGGGGTGCAACATAACCGTAGAAATACGAACATCCTACTAAGGGACTCGATCACCACACCAAACTCACCAAGAGATCAGAAACTCGATTTGAACAAGCAGAATTTAAAGCAACACGATGAGTCAAGGACTTTCAGAAACTAGCACCCATAAACTCAAAAACATCCCAAGGGCCACAAGATTTTGGTTAAAAAAATCGGGAAGCAATGACAGAATGACAAAACAAGACGTATTCACTGCCCGAAACTTAGAAAAGAAAATAACAAGAAAAACAAAACACAAGAAGCCACACCATACAACAGACATTTATAGAAACAAGAAACTGAAAATAGAAACTGCAAAGTTATAGAGTCTACAACCTAGTATCCGATAGAGAGTGGTATGCAGGGAAAATTAGAAACCTAACAAGCTAGGAAGCTAAAACATGCACTAATAATAAGTCATAAGTAGAAGAGTAGAAAAATAAGCATCCCACAAAAAAAAATCAACAAAAGTGTAAAAAAAAACAGAAAATAAGAAAAAGTGATAAGAAGAAGGTGAGGGTGCATTGCCCCTCACTCAAAGTACGTAGTCCCCCTCTTGCCAATGCCCGGAGTCGACGTCCTCGCCTTAAGGAGGGCAAATCTTGGAGTTGCGGAGAGATGTTGATCCAAGCTTAGAAAGGTGATTGGAGGAGAATCTGTGTGCGCCCCATGGTGCTACGAGTCGGCAGGTTTTATTGGTTGGGGGTGGAAAAATATACGGGATAGGTGAGGAAAGTAAATGAAAGGAAGATGAGGCAAAAGAAATGCGGAAGGGAAATGAGGAAGGGACGTGCGAACCAAGGGGACCACGGGCGCGTCAGCTCAAGCATCACAGGCACGACGAATATCCAGCCACGGCCACACTTTGTGCCTCCCTCTCGCTTTCATCCTTTCCTCCAAAATGACTCGACTAGCCACCTACACTGAACAAAACGATGCACCGAGAAGCAATAGGGAAATCGACCCTCGACATGATCCAATAAAAAACATGCAAAACACAAACAAAAGTCTGCCCAGTATCTCAACTAGGCGAGACGAAACACAACACAAGAAACAAGAAATAAACAAAAGAATGACACACGAAGGACAACATAAGGATAGCTCGGGGTGCTTCCGGGAGCACTAGTTTTTAACATCGCTTAGCTCAATGAAACCTGGAAAAAAGAAACAGCATGTCTGATGTTTGGCCCATTGGTGATCCTAACCAAGCACCTACTTGGAGTTCCTCTCTTGAGCCGGAGTAGAGCGAGGGGGTCCTTAGCTGATCGACTAGAAATGCTAGAAGACGGGGTAATATCCTTGCAAGTTCCCCTCGAAGTAACTCCGATAACCTTCCCGCTTTCTACCTAGGCTACTTTCTTCTTACGATGCACTCTCTACTTCTTGCTAGGCCGCTTCAAAGCCGTATTGGGAGGTATTGAGTCAGCTTTGGGACTTGTCTTAGGAGCGGAGTGTACCATGAGCTTGTCCGCGGTGGAAGCCACGATACTCACAACCTTGAGTTCTTTCGCGGCGGGGCGGATCCTTCACTTACCACGATAGAAGGGGGTGTTGATTTCCCACTTTGTCATGAGACTCTCCCCAAAAATTCTTCATCGTTGAAACTCTCATAGTCCGACATGGTGTGCTCAATAGGGGGCTCCCTCCTTCATTCTCATTAATGCTCAGGCTCAAACACTCCTGATTCTGACTTTCCCAAGTGGTGAGAATGGAGATCTCATGGTGCATTCGTTCACACCCTTCCATGGATATCCCATACCTCTTTTCTATGTGAGCTCTTATCCACATCTTCGGAATAGGGCTAAAGCCATGTGGCCGTCCTAGGGAAGGGGTAGCTTCTTTCTTCTTTTGTGGAACGTTTGTAACAAGTTCTACCCCTTTCCTTTTGGCTTGCGATTTGTTTACCTCAACCTTGACCTCCCTTTCATTTCTCTCTAGATCCATGACAACCCCTTTGAACATCTCCAACTTCTCGACTAACCGCATATTATCACTTTGCTCATTATCACCTCGCCGTCTCTAATAGTAATCTTCATTGTGGTGATCCCTTTGATGGGAACCGTGTGTTTTGAGAATCTTGATATTGTTGTTTTTCTTTGCCGCAATAGGTTTGCTGGTAAGTCCATCTGTTTGTACAAATTCTAGAAGATAATGTCTGCTGAATTACCCTCGTCAATCATTACTCTCTCAACACGACTGTGATGGGTAAAAACTTGAATCACCATCGCCTCTAGGCTAGGCCCTCCAACTCGAGCCATGTCTTCCTCATCGAAGCCAATGATTGGGTGGCTTACCCGGTTAATAATCATCACCTCATCGACTTCCTCCTTCCTCTTAACTTTCTTTGTTGGACAGCTTTCGCCTCCAAAAATAGTTTGATACACCTTGTTAACCTCTAGCCGTGCTTTTTTATTTGTTTCTTCATCACCCTGTGATTTTTGCAATCGGGTGAAAACTCCCCCTTCTTCTCCTAGGCTCTTCCTTTCTACGTTGTTCTCTTTCCGGGATTTTATCCTTTCGTTTAGTGCTAAGGATAAAGTCCCTCAATTGTCCTTCATTAATCCATCGCTCGATCTCATTTTTCAGCTCCCTACACTCCTCGGTTGTATGCCTATGTGAGTCATGAAAATCACATAATTTATGACGACTCCTTTGTTCTGGTGGAGTCTTCAAGGGCTCGAGCCATTATATGTGATGACCCTTAAGCTGCATATACATTGAGGGGTTGTATTCTGGTTTTTCCTCCCTAAATCCTCTCCTTTCTCATCTCGTGCAAAAGAGGAATCATTTGGGAGGTGGGACGATGGGCAAGGGTTGGAGTTAGAAGTTATGTTTCTAAGTTTGGATAGAGAGAACAACAGAGATAATGATGGCCTGGAAGAGAATCAAGGGTAGGAGAATATTGAATCAGAGGGAGAGAACTGTGGGTGGGAATGTCAGTGAGGAAAGGAGGAAGGATTGACAGCGTTGCCTTCGGGAATGAATAGGGTGGAAGGGTAAATTGGTGGTAATTTTATTTTTCTATTTTTGTAAACTGTTAATTTATTTTAAATTTAATTTATTCTTTTTATTTTCTTTATTAAAATTCTGATGTAACAGCTTATGTGGCATCCGATTGACCAGTCAAATAGATGCCACATCTACTTTGTTTGCATCGTAACTAACGGTGTTAAAAAAATTAACAAATGTTGGCTAGATTTCACATAAAGTCAAAACGTTGGACCTAAAAATTGTCATCAAAATAGTAATGGCTAGATTTGTGTATTAGTCCACCATTATATAAAGTACAATTATGTTCTAGGGTTATATTTCAAAAATTTTGTTGGATTAAAATTTTCTAAACATAATTTTAGATCTATGATTACATAAGGTCATTCCTCATTTAGTAATGATACCAAATAAATAATTAAAATATAAAAAATCAGCCAACGAGCTGAAAAAATGCTATAAGAAGACTTTATATTTAATTACACAATTAGTTCTTATTTCTTAAATCATTACAAAAATGATAGGGTAAAATTATTGATTAAATGAATGATATGAATTTTTGCAACTTTATACCCTTTATTTCATGTTAGGTGTGTTATGTTCCTCACTCCAATTTTTGTTGAATAATTTTGTATTATTCTAATTTATTTTATAATGGTATTTATGAACATTAAATGTATAAATAGTGACGTACATGATAAACTCATATATTTTTGTCAAATAAATATATTTTTTGAAAAAATCTTGATACACTATGAATTATGAAAATTGCGAAAAATTATGATTGAAGTAAAGACAATTAAAAAATAGGGTAAGGAGCCAAGTGGATCTAGGATCCAACACATTGGTAACGATGAGTATGAAGATTTGAACTGGTTATGATAGGGTCCGTAATCATATGATTTTCGTTGTTCTAAATTGTATCGATGAAAATAAAATAATGCAACTTTATTAATTAAAAACCAATAGTAAATGTAATTAGTTTTAGACATTTTTGGAAAAAATATGTTCAAATTTAAAATTTACATCAGTTTTTTTGTTATAAATTTAAAGCAATAAAATATAAATTAGTTGTATATTTTTTTATAGTAAAAAAATAGGGCCCGCCGACACACGAGCAAAATCTTAGTAACCTTATAAACGGGGATACTATTCAAGTAGGAGTTGATGATTGGATTTTTGAACTTGCAGATTTTAAATTGACCTCTGTTATCTTTGAAGAGATGTTTTCCCTTCAATTGTCCACGCAAAAGAATAATATCTGAAGTGCTCCTCTAAGGAACTGCAAGAGATCTGAAAGATACCAATTGGACCAAATCAAGTAAAGGACCAATGGGCGTGGCACTTTGATTATAAATTATGCTTATCAGTAAAATCTACTTACCATGTCATGCGCTCCTCAAGACTGGGCAGTATAAATGTGCATTATTCATATGGGAGAGCATCGAGAAATACATACTATATCGAAAAGAAGATTCTCTCCTGATCCTCTTTGCCCTCTTAATTCATGGGAATGGTGAGGAAGATACACTATATATATTGGCTCTTTATTGTCTTTAGTCTTCTCAAGTGTGGATCCGATCCTCCATTCCTACTAATAGCCCACGTCTGTAACTATGCCAACGTTCATCTTTTGTTATTGGAACCACTATAGTAGTTGCATAGATAAGGGCTAGAATTAAGAAGAGTAGTTAAGTCCTTATTGTATATAATATAGAAAGATATCAATAACAAATCAAGCATTCAATTTTTTACCTTATTATGGTATCCAGAGCCTAGGGTTCCTTCTTCTCTCCTCCCTATCTTCAATTTTTTTTCTCTTCCCTTTCCTCGCTCTCAAATCAGCTGACACTCTTTTCAACCATGACTTCATCCCCAAATTTCTTAGCCCTTGCTACCTCATCCTCTTCCTCTCTCAGCTTGCCATTTCCACCGATCTCAATCAAGCTTGATCGAGATAACTATTCTTTATGGTGTTCTACGATTCTCTCTGTCCTCGAGGCCTTCAATCTTTAGGCTTTCATTCTCTCGTTGTCCACACCTCAAGAGACACGTCTTCTCACGGCCGAAGACGGAACTGTAACCTCTGAGTCGAATCCAACATATATAGAGTGGCGCAAGAATGATAGGATTGTTCTTCTCTAGCTGAAGTCAATGATGACGGAGCATGCACTCGCAATGATCGCACGATCTTGATCATCCCATGTGGCATGGCTTGAAATTGATATGGTTTTTCAATCTCAGACACATGCTCGTCGAATGACTATACGTACCCAACTACAAACAATTTCCAAGGGGTCATTGTCGATGATGGAATATATTCAGAAGAAGTTGGATTTAGCTGACTCGCAAGCCGAGAATTTCCACCCGGTTGCCGAAGAGGAGCTTATTGGTTACATATTAAATGGCTTGGATTCATCTTATGGACCCTTCACTTCAGCTTTCATGATGAAATCTGATGTAGTGATTGTTGCTAACTTGCGTGGGATGCTTCTTTTGGAGGAAGCCAAGCTAGAACGTCACTACAAAAAAAAGGTCGTTTAGCGTCGGTCAGACGCGCGTTATGGCGTAGGTCACCGACCGACGCTAAATTTAATAGTGTCGGTTGACAAAACAGACGTCAGATGTGGTGACGTTAATATTTAGCGTTGGTTTTAGGTCGACCGATGCTACGGCACAGACCGACCGACGCTAAATATGCGTTCACATCACAAAAAAAAGCTGCAGATCCAGCTGCAGCTTTTTTCTTCTTCTTCCCCTCCTTCTTCTTCCCTCCGTCTTGCATCTGCTTCTTCTTCTAGCCTCCTTCTTCTTCTTCTAGCCTTCTTTTTCTTCTTCTTCTTTTTCTTCTTCTTCTTCCCTCCTTCTTCTTCTTAGGAAAAGGTGGGCGGTGGCGGTGGAATAGGTGGAGCGGCGGGGTGGGCGGCGGCGGCTTGGGAGCGGCGGGGTAGGCGGCGGGGCGGAATAGGTGGAGCGGCGGGGTGGGCAGCGGCGGCTTGGGAGTGGCGGGGTAGGCGGCGGCGGCGGAATAGGTGGAGCGGCGGGGTGGGCGGCGGCGGCTTGGGAGTGGCGGGGTAGGCGGCGGGGGCTTGGGCTTGGGAGCGGTGGGGGCGGCGACGGCAGAATAGGTGGAGCGGCGGGGTGGGCGTCTGAAGAAGAAGAAGAAGAGAGGTTTGGGTTTAGGAGATGAAGATGAAGAAGAAGGAGAGGTTTGGGAGTGGAAGATGAAGACGGGAAAAGAGAAAGATAAGAGAGAAGAGAGGAGGCGTTCAGCTCATAAGGGTTAGTTTTTAGCGTCGGTCAACCAGCGTCGGTCGACCAAACGACCGACGCTAAAACACGAGATTCTCTTTAGCGTCGGTCGATCGGTCGACCGACGCTATCCTCTTTCGTTTCAACCGACGCCAAAACGCTCTTTTTTTGTAGTGCGTGAAATGGCATCTTCAATCATTCCACCGTCTCTTATGATGTGAACTGCTGCAACCGTGGGCAGACGACCCTAACCACCGCAAGTTGATGCTCCTAGCAACGAGAAGAAACCATCGGCACCGGGATGGAAGAGGACTATGACCCGCTAGCTATAAAGGAGCTAGGAACCAGAAGTATCAAGTCGAGGGCGCCACTTCAAGAGGAGGATACTCTTGATGATAAGTCGAACCTTAAGAAATGCAACAACGAGCAAAGGCTTGAAGGGAAGAGAACATATTTTTGATGAACCGCCCGGTCGTTGTGCGGACGTTCAACCAAATAACTAACAAAGCTAACAAGCTAGGGTAGATCGTATTCCATGGGTCTTCTATGATTGACTACTCAAATAAGCTGGCAAATTACTCGGATTTAAGCACTTCGTGCGTGGTGTGGGTTCCACGACTTCTAATTCTAAGAAATGCAAAGAAATTTAAAAATTTAAACTAAAGACAGATTGGAAATTGGTTGATTAAAACAGAGATGACAGACGAACTTAGACTTTGAATCCCCTTCGTTCCCCAGAGCATTGGCAATCAACAGATCAGCGGATTTCGATTCTCATTCAATCAATTCTAAGACACCACCATAACTCATTACCCTTAGGTTTAAGACCGGCGAACGTTCGCTCTATCCGTTCTAGATACCAAGATTAATTAGTCGCCCGAGTACGGTCGCCTCTCGCAACGACTTAACTTAACTGGTGGAATTACTAACGATTATTGAGTTACTCTTGCAGTGGATTAACCCTCACCGATTCCTACGAAAGGCACGCTCCAATTATAAGGTTAATTGTTCAATTTGATGTTCTAAAGTAAGGCGAGCGTTCGCTTCTATGCTTAGCTTAACAAGAATCTAATCTAGGTGATCAATCCAGATAAGAAACATGAACAATGAAGAACAAACCAAACATGAAAGAGAAACTGATTGAACTTCAAATCTAATCACCACCGATCTGTGACCGCTTTAAAGCCCTGGGTCACTTAGGGTTCATCTAGTCTAAGCTCTAAGAGTTTAGCTACGCATATTCATCATGAAAGAATCAAAGACAAAGAAAGAGTTCATCATACAAAGGAGGAACAGAAAAGAATATGAAAAACCTAATTAAGACGACTCCGGCAGAACTTCGATCTTCCGGTAGACTGTAATCCTAGCTCCGAGTCTTTGAGATGGAAGGGATGGTGTCACGATCTCTTTCCGGCTCTTCGAACTCTAAACTCTCTGCTCCAGAACTTGAGAGAATTCTGAAGTTCGGTATATTTCAAAGTATATCTGATTTTGGGCCGCCGGTTAAGTATTTTTACTTAACCCTAATTCAGCCGGATTTTGCCTGATATTTTCGCCAAAAATACTGAAGAATTTTCGGCGAAAATTCCTTTGTAAATGGATGGTCCGCCGGCTGATTTCTCCTGTAAATTTCGGCCCCTTAGTTTTCGGTAGAAAACTTAACATTTTCGCCGAAAACTTCTATTGATGAGCATCGCTGATTTGTACTGATATTTTCGCCGAAAATGCTGAGGTATTTTCGGTGAAAATTCCTTTATAAACCGGGCAGGAATTGTTTCGACTTGATTGGCTCCTTGGATCGATTCCGATGCAATTCCTTGAGGTTCCAACGCCTTAGACACGTCCTTGGCTACTTTATTTGACGGAAAAAGCCTGTGCTAACATAAAAACACTAGAAAACCATCAAATAGACCCGAAACGGGCCAAGGTAACACAAATGGCACGAGATAGGGCAATCGATTGAATATTCGTTATTGTACCCTAAAAACCATGTCTTAAGCAAGGAAATGTCGCTTAAATGAGGCTGATAATCACGTCAAATCGAGTGTCATCAAAATACCCCACACTTAAGCTTTTGCTTGTCCTCAAGCAAACTGAATAGAAACGCTCATGTTCACAAATGATAAGATCGATTAAATTGGAGTTCAATCAAACACAATGAATTATTAGACAGATAGATCCTAGAACAAGAAACCTAACATGCATACTGATCAGCCAAACAACCTGGTCTCACTAATAAACTGCACACGACAAGTAGTAGCAACCAATTATGCACGAATTTGACCTGACCGACCAGACTCCTCACACAGGATATATTTAGTACAATGGGAACTCTCACTCTCTGTGTTTAAGGACGTGTTTCTGCTCTCAATCATTTTCTGTTACTGAATTCTGTCATAAGTTTGCAATTCAACCACATCTCCACCATTGTGATAACACGAGTAACTAGTCAAGAAGGACTTCCCTGCTAGGACTGTAACGAATTCTACACTACTTGGGTTTATGATGCGATGGATGATAGGAATGTATGATGATGGCTTTGTGCGGTGTAGCTTTCGACTAACTTCCCTCGAATCTAGCCTATGGCTTCCTACCGTCTAACCAGACACGGGTGGAATAATGAACACTCATCATATGATACCCTCAAGCAACCTAGCACTTTTTTATTTTTTTCTTTACAAAAATTTTTTTTTACTTTTCTTTTGACTTCGTTCTTCCATCTGTAGGAGAAGAACGTTTTATTGAACTAAAACTTGAAATCTTTTTGGCTTTTCTGATTTTTCTTCATTTCATTTTTTCGAAACTTGCTTCTTTTCTTCTTTTTTCTATTTTTTTCTTTTGTGCCGATTTTTCTTTTAGTTGCTAGAGGGGTTTACACGTCTGGACATAATAGCTAAGACCACCTGTTTAATGGCTATAGGCAGGTTACCACAAACCGACTTCCGATAGGTCAATCTAGAACTACAACCACAGGAAATCAACGGGGAATGAAAGAATGAGAAATGGCTGTAATGTATTATCGAACCGGAAGAACAGGCCAAGCTCAAGGGTCTACACCTAATGGATTTTTATCGTTAGGTAGGCTATCTGGCTTAGTAGCTGAATCTAGGTGCCCCTATCATTCTAGAACTCGTGTCATCGTGTGGTCTCGAGTAGGTCTCATGCAAATTCTAACTCATTCAAGCAAACAAAAAACCACTCAAAAAGAATTGAAATTGCAAGTTACGTGCAATGGATCAAAAGCTCACAGTTTGTTTGCTAGTCGGATTTGGTCATTTTCATGCAATCAAGGCTACAAACTACAAGTGTGATGTTAAAAATTCTGTTCTGACTAGGCAATTTAGCATCAAAGTAAACAAGTTTGTTCTCAAGTTCTAGGTTAAGCAGTCTAAGCATCATTATGAAAGTTTGAACAACAACTTAACATCAAAAATCAAGAACTGAGCCATTCTAATGCTAGAGAGACTGGAATGGAATCACGAGGCACACAAAAAACACAATCAAGGGCAATCAAGTTCATGCAAGGTTCTCTAGCATCCTACCCCACACTTAAATCGGACTGTGTCCTCACAGGACTAATTCTAGAGTCAGGGTGAAGTAGAAGAACCTGGACCGAGATGGTTGGCGTAGGGGATGAGCACATGCCCTCGGAGCAGAGGGAATCTACCGAAGCGAAGCAAAGGGAATCTACCTACTGCCTACAAAACAAAAAACAAATGAAACATAAAAAGGAAACCGGGACAAGTGTCCCGGATCCACACAGAAAAAAGTTGGATCGAAATCCGAAAAGAATAAATAAAAAGAAGGGACAAGAAAGAGGATACAACCCGGTCACTGCTGGTCAGGCGCGCCGGGAGTTGGGAAGTGGAGGAAATCACCGAGCTGATGTTGCCACTCCATCTGTGCCTGATACCGCCTATCAGCGCGGTGCATATGCTGCTGCGTAATAGTCCATCTCGCCTCTTGAGTGGCATTGTCGGTGATGCGCCACTCCTGCAGTCGCTCATACAGCTCACCAATGTCCGCGGGGTGCGGTCGGTGCTGAGGGTGAGGCGCCTGGTATGGATCTGGAATGTGCAGCGGCGGCTGGTGTGCATACCCTGCCTGATGATGTCGCAAGGGTATATGGTCATGAAACTCTGGCTGCGGCTGCTGCTGGTCATAATCATCTTCTTCCTCTGACTCGTCCTCGTCCTCGAGAGGAGGATCCGCTGCTACCAGGGGCTGACGTCCAGATCGAGGTTGTACTCGACCGCCAAATCTCCTCCAACGATGTGTACTCTGCGGCGTGGAATGTTCGGGCCATATTCTTGGCTGAGGTCGAAGGAGATGATAAGTCGGCCCACAAAGTTACCTCCGAGAAGTGAGCGGGGGCGACCTGATCGAAGAGTCTTCTTGCGGAGTAGGCGAGCAAGCACCCATCCGGGATGAAGTGGATATCGCTCCCGGATGGCGCGAAGAAGAAGAAGCTCGTCCTTGCTGATATGGTGGCGGTCCTTCTCTGGAGCATATAAAAGTGATCTACGCCAAACCATATGAATGTATCTAAAGAAAGGGTGAGAGATTGACTTAACTGAGTTATGGTCCCCGAGGCGATCGCCGGGCACTCCAGTCATGTGGCTCCAGAGCGCATGGTACTCCTCTCCGTCGTCCTCATCGTCCGCCCAGCCAAGGTGATGTCCGTGGTAGTGCTCGTAGGGAATGCCTAGATGAGCTGCAAACTCATCATAGGTGAGGGACCTGTACACCCCGCCCAGATAGAAGGAAACAACCTTCCTGTGGTGCCTCCTCTTGTGCTCGTCCAGCTCGAATGTCGCCCAAAACTCCTGGAGAGCGATGTCTGGGAAGTCAGCGGCGAGCGTGGTCAGCTCTAGCAGGCCGGCATGGGTCAGTGCATCGAGCACGTTCCGGTACTAGTCATCATCGTGCTCAGAGAGCAACTCCATGGAAAGAGGGCGAACATCAGCTCCACGGGTGTTCTCAAACCGCTGGTAGCGTGCAAAGTAGTGCTGGGGTAGGCGAGCAACGGTGCGGTGGTACCCAGCACGGTCAGGGAAAACTGGGGGAGGGCCATGAACGGCGGGTGTGACGGGAGCGGGGGCTCCGGAGCTCGAGGCGCCATCAAGTCATGCCTTGGTCCTGCGCTCATAAGTGGTGTTCCTAAACAAGAAAACAAACTAGATTAGTCAAACTAAAACCATACCCCACACTTAGTCGAAAAAAACTCAATTTCACAAAGAAATGAGGAAAACCGAGTGGTGGTAAGCAAAGCAGATTAACCGGTAATCATGAACAATAAAATACATGCTCAGGAACAGCCTAAATGGATTAGCACAATCAGAGTTCAGAAGTCAAAACGACATGCATAAAGTCAACATAATAGAACATTGAACCCTAATCGTGGCAGGACTATCACAAAGCGGGAAATGACGGTGTAATATGGTCTCAGATGGCAAACACAATAAATTGAACGAGAATGAGCACATAAGGCAGCCAAATGATCAAAAACAGTTCATGGTCAAACCGACATTTCTCAAAAGTCAACATCACAAGGAATAGGACTTAGGCATAGCAACACATGATCAAACGATATGAAAATTAAGCACAACACTCCCTAAGCATGCTAGAACTGTTCAACAAGTTCAGCTAATTTAGTTCACACGAAATCAGTCAGCACGCAAATCGAGGCAAACCAAAAAGTCAACCGAAAGTCAACCCCGACGAAATTCAGCATTCAATATGTCAAAAGATTCACAATGAAAAGTTCTACAACTTACCTTGAAGCCATGGATGCTAAAAGTGAACGGATTGGGAGAAATCGCTGAAAAATCGAAAATTCTAGGTTTGGGTGAACTAGAGCTGTAGAGCTCCGATTCGGCTGTTCTAGGGCTTAAAATGATCGGCAATGGGAGGGGAAGGGTGCGGCGGCGGCGGCGGTCGGGTTTAGTAAACAGAGGATGGGTTTTTCGGTTTCTGTTTGAAAATAGAAAGTGAGAGAGAGAGGGTGAAAATCCGGATTTAAAGTGAATAGTTGGTTGATTTTCAAAGAAATTTTCGGCGAAAATAAGTGCAAGTTTTCGCCGAAAATTCTAGTTAAAAAGTACTGCCGGTTTTCAAAAGAAATTTTTGCCGAAAATATTAATACATTTTCGCCGAAAATGTGAAACAGGAACGTTTGGAAAACTCTGTGGGATTTCAAAGAGAATTTTCGCCGAAAATATGGGTTGTTTTCGCCGAAAATATTGAACTCTACGATTGAAAATATTTTCGCAATCCCAGCAAACTTCAGAAAATCACAGTTAAATCCACAAAAATCGGAAAGACCTCAAACGACTTGCAACTGACATTATGACACACAGACTACACACGAAAAATATGAAATCAAACAAACTGACACTTTTGGCTCCCCCGAACCGACTCTAAAATACTAAGGTTGACACAAATGAAAAACGGACTCCAGCCGTGGGTTGCCTCCCACGAAGCGCTTTTTTATTAACGTCCTTGAGCTGGACGATACCTGGACGGTATTAGGAGACATCCCAACTCAGGTTCTCCTTAACGCTAGCATCGGAGTTCATAAAGTAGAGCTTTGGGGCTTCTCCGGTGAGCATGAATTTCTTCCCGTTCGCGTGTAGTAGCTTGGTACGTCCGTCGGGAAGGTGGTCAGTGATTGTGAAGGGTCCGAACAATTCTGTCAAAGGATCATCTTCTACAAGAAAGACAGTGGATGGAATAAGAACGATCGGCTCCTTCTTCTCTTTAACCTCCGGCTTGATATCACCAGGATCGGTGATCGTCAGTATTTCCATAGGAGATGCTTTCGGCTTCTCCTTCCATACTTGTTCCGGCGCCGGTAGCTTGGAACGAATTGGTGGTGCAGCTGGCTCGGAAGTAAGTGGCGGCACAACGGGTCTCCAGACCATGTGAGTCTTCGTCTTCTTGTTCTTTCCCCGAGGTCTGCTAGTTTTTGTGCTCGGTGGCTTAGAAGAGGCTTTCAGTTCCTTCTTCTTTGGCGTCTGAAGAACATATTTCGGTTTCTGCGTGGTAATCTGTCCAGCACCTGCAACAGCAATTGATCTAGGCACACTAGAAGAGACATCAGTAACGGAGTTGACCGGAGTCAACTCCACAATTTCAACAGCTAAACAATGAAATTCTTCACTCTTAGGATTATATTTCATTTCGTCTTTAAGGCAGAACGTGACAGTTTCTTTACCAACTCTCAAAGTTAAAGAACCATTTGGAACATTAATTTGCATTCCAGTAGTGGCCATGAAAGGTCGCCCTATGAGAATGGTAGAATCATCCTTACTAGTGTCAATGATAACAAAGTCAGCTAAGAACGTGAAAGAACCACATTTAGTAACAACGTCCTTGATTTCTCCCCTAGGAGTTTTAAGTGATCTATCAGCAAAGATAAGTTGCATACTAGGCGGTTCAAGTTCCCCTAGGTTCAATTTTTCATATAGACTCATAGGCATAACATTAACAGACGCGCCAAGATCAACCAAACAACGTTCTATCTCAACATCATTAATGACAAGAGGTAGAGTGAAAGAACCAGGATCAGAACACTTAGCTGGATATGGAGAGGAAGGTTTCTTAATACCAGCATCAGGATATCCTTCTTTATTCCCCTTCATGCCAGTCTCGATCCTTGCATTCGGCAGCAATGCTCTTGGAAAAGGAGGCTTCACGACATACGGTGCAAGAGGAGGATCTTCCTCCTTAGGCGCCACTTGTAGTGCTTCCTTCTTCTCTGGAGATTCAGCGATCCTGCGTAAAACAGCACAAGCATCAGCAGATAAGCTTGTAAATTTTCAAGCGGTTACCATCTTGGCTTGCTCCTTTCTCGGATTCGGCTTTGTCTAGCTCGGAAGTTGGCCAACTAGTCGACCAGATGCTAGCATGCTCGAGATGTTGTTCACAGCTTGCTCAATTCTTTGACCGGCTGCTATCTGTTCTTGATTGAGAAGAGCTTGAGCTTTAAACTGGCTGTCATGATCGTCGAGTCTGGTGATGATCTGACTAAGCTTCTTGTCCAGGTCACTGACATTGTTTTCCTTCTGGTACTGCTGCCCTGGATAGGTGTTATCAAATATTAATTATGGCGATTTCCAGGAGCAGTTCCATAGTTACCCAGATTGCGGTGCGACGGCTGGTAGACACCTGCCGGCGGATGGTTAGGCTTTTGATCCTGAGCTGGACCAGCAGGGTGGTTATTCTGGTTTTGGTTATGGTTGGCGCTAGCATTGTACGGAGGTCTGTCTTGATAGTTCCCTTGCTGCCTGAAGTTGACGAAGCCTTGTTGAACGAAATTTACCTCTTCGGCGGACCAGACTTCTGTCTTACCAAAATTCTAGCAACGGCCTCCGTTATGTGCGCAAGCTCCACACCATTCGCAATCGACAACATTGACAGAAGCTGCCGGCGGTTTGACTGGTGTGGTAGACTTCTTCAAATGCTTCTCTACTTCTGCATTGATAGCTGCTTCAAGATCGAGCTTGCTCCTTGATCCTTCAGATTGTCGTTCCCAGTTCCTTGACTTGGAGGCACAGTTTGCGAAGTGAAGAAGAGCAGCTTCAGGTGTGAGCGTAGTGCAATCCCCTTCAGGTAGGGAATTGACCAACTTGGCAGATTCTTCTCGAAGACCTCGAGCAAAGATTTCAGCTAGCTGCCTCTGCTCGAATCCATGATGAGGGCAGTTGTAGAGGAGTTCTTGGAATCGATTCCAAGTATCATATAAGCTTTCTCCTTCTTTCTGGAGAATCTGGCAATGCTGTCCTTGATGGCCGTTGTTCTGGCAGAAGGAAAGTATTCTTCAATGAAGTCCTGAGCCAGAGTATCCCAATTAATGTAATATCCAGGTGGTTTGCCAGTAAGCCACCTCTTAGTGGCGCCTTTCAGAGAGAACGGGAAAGCTCTCAAACAAAGAGTATTCTTGTCGAGGTTTCCGTTCTTAAAAGTGCTGCAGAGATCAAGGAAATCCGCAAGATGAGTGCACGGATTGTCTAGGGGCCTGCCTTCGAACTGTAGATCCCTAGAGATCATAGTCAAGAATGGAATCTTGATCTCATAGTCAGGATCTCCTTCAATGCGCGGTACGGCAATGGCAGATCGAATGCTAGTCGGGCTCGGCTTGTTGTAATCAGCTAGACTTTTCTGTCCAGGCGGCGGTGGTGGTGGATTTTCGCCTGGTGGTGGTGGTGGTGGTAATTGATCAGCCATGGTAGAAGGTGGAGGAGGTGAAAGTGACTCGGTGTATGAAACGGATGTAGGTGACGGTAACGGTGAAGATGAGGGACTATCCTTCAGTTCCTCAATCTTAATCGGAGTGACGGGTGGAGGTGGATTGATTCTGCTTCTCCTTGGAATCTGTGATTGTCGAGGTGGAGCAGAACTGCTTGGTCTCTCTATACTCTTAGCCTTGTCGGTTTGAGAGCGAGTCCAAGGGCGACGATGCATAGACCTGTGAACAACCTACAAATAACAAAAACAAACAAAAACCAGTGTAAAATCGAAGTGGGTGGAAAATGAAAGATGGAAAGTAGAAGAATAAATTGCCAGTTCTTCTTTCAAACAATCAAAAGAAGTCCCCGGCAACGGCGCCAATTTGGTGAACCTAAGATCGTTGTGCGGACGTTCAACCAAATAACTAACAAAGCTAACAAGTTAGGGTAGATCGTATTCCACGGGTCTTCTATGATTGACTACTCAAATAAGCTGGCAAATTACTCGGATTTAAGCACTTCGTGCGTGGTGTGGGTTCCACGACTTCTAATTCTAAGAAATGCAGAGAAATTTAAAAATTTAAACTAAAGACAGATTGGAAATTGGTTGATTAAAACAGAGATGACAGACGAACTTAGACTTTGAATCCCGCTTCGTTCCCCAGAGCATTGGCAATCAACAGATTAGCGGATTTCGATTCTCATTCAATCAATTCTAAGACACCACCATAACTCATTACCCTTAGGTCTAAGACTCGCGAACGTTCGCTCTATCTGTTCTAGCTACCAAGATTAATTAGTCGCCCGGGTACGGTCGCCTCTCACAACGACTTAACTTAACTGGTGGAGTTACTAACGATTATTGAGTTACTCTTGCAGTGGATTAACCCTAACCAGTTCCTACGAAAGGCACGCTCCAATTATAAGGTTAATTGTTCAATTTGATGTTCTAAAGTAAGGCGAGCGTTCGCTTCTATCCTTAGTTTAACAAGAATCTAATCTAGGTGATCAATCCAGATAAGAAACATGAACAATGAAGAACAAACCAAACATGAAAGAGAAACTGATTGAACTTCGAATCTAATCACCGCCGATCTGTGACCTCTTTAAAGCCCTGGGTCACTTAGGGTTCATCTAGTCTAAGCTCTAAGAGTTTAGCTACGCATATTCATCACGAAAGAATCAAAGACAAAGAAAGAGTTCATCATACAAAGGAGGAACAGAAAAGAATCTGAAAAACCTAATTAGGACGACCCCGGCAGAACTTCGATCGTCCGGTAGACTGCAATCCTAGCTCCGAGTCTTCAAGATGGTAGGGATGGCATCACGATCTCTTTCCGGCTCTTTGAACTCTAAACTCTCTGCTCCAGAACTTGAGAGAATTCTGAAGTTCAGTATATTTCAAATTATATCTGATTTTGGGCCGCCGGTTAAGTATTTATACTTAACCCTAATTCAGCCGGATTTTGCCTGATATTTTCGCCAAAAATACTGAAGAATTTTCGGCGAAAATTCCTTTGTAAATGGATGGTCCGCCGGCTGATTTCTCCTGTAAATTTCGGTCCCATAGTTTTCGGTCGAAAACTTAACATTTTCGCCGAAAACTTCTGTTGATGAGCATTGCCGATTTGTACTGATATTTTCGCTGAAAATGCTGAGGTATTTTCGGCGAAAATTCCTTTATAAACCGGGCAGGAATTATTTGAACTTGATTGGCACCTTGGATCGATTCCGATGCAATTCCTAGAGGTTCCAACGCCTTAGACACATCCTTGGCTACTTTATTTGACTGCGAAAACCTGTGCTAACATAAAAACACTAGAAAACCATCAAATAGACCCGAAAACGGGCCAAGGTAACACAAATGGCATGAGATAGGGCAATCGATTGAATATTCGTTATTCTACCCTAAAAACCATGTCTTAAGCAAGGAAATGTCGCTTAAATGAGGCTGATAATCACGTCAAATCGAGTGTCATCAATGTTCTAACAGAAGTTTATTGATTTCAAAAGTTGTGTCTTACAAGGGTGGCCGGTGGCCTCCTTATATAGGAGAGGGAACAAGCTCTCCTCCCTAAAGACTACTTCCTAAATAAGAATAAAATAAAGACCCCTAATCCTAATTAGGGTCTTAACACGCCTAAACAATCCGACTAAAAAGGAATAAAACATAAAATAATAACTGAAGTCTTTAATGTTGAATAAAAGACCTAATTAGGTAAAAAAAAACCTAATCTGGCCGTGATCGGCTACTTGGGCCGGTTGGGCTTCGATGGTAGCCCGGCGGGCTTGCTCGATTGGGCGCCGGCTGGGCTTGGCCGGAGGCTCCGGTCTTTGCTGGGCCTTGGCCCGCGGCTTTAGCGATCTGTCTTGGGTCATGCTCCGGGTGCGACCTGGTGTCTTCTTGAATTTCCAGGAGGGTGAAGCCCTCCTTGACAAATCGATCGGCATCCTCTTCATGACCTTCTTTACTCGAAGACTCTATGTAGGTGTTAAGTTTCTCTCGGAAGGCTTTGGTTTGGCTTCGGGTGAAAGGGGGCTCAGGTCGTGTCCAGGTTTTGTTGGGCTCATCATCCCCCTCTTCTTGTGGAGGATTCGTCCTCGAATCCTGTCCTGCATATTCTTCCTCATAATAAGGGGTTAGGTCAGCCACATTGAAGGTTGCACTCACTCCGTAAGAGTTTGGTAGGTCGAGGATGTAAGCATTATTGTTGATTCTTTGGAGAACTGTGTAGGGACCATCTCCCCTAGGCAGTAGCTTGGACTTCCTCTGCTCTGGAAACCTGTCCTTTCGGAAGTGTATCCACACCTGGTCTCCAGCTTCCTCAGTTGGCATTGCGGAGGTACTGAGCAGATCTTCTTTCAATATTAGCCTTGGCCTTCTCATGGAGTTGCTTGACATTGGCTGCCTTCTCTTGGCCACCTGCATTGTTATGTTGTTGATCGCTCGGCAGTCAACACACATCCTCCATGTGCCTTCCTTTTTGGGGACTAGGATGACTGGAACAGCACAAGGACTCACGCTCTCTCGGACATATCCCTTGTCCATCAATTCCTCCACTTGTGCTTGGATCTCCTTGGTTTCTTTGAGGTTGGTATGATAGGCTGGCTTGTTTGGCAAGGCAACTCCGGACACCAAGTCGATCTGATGCTCAATGCGTCTTAGTGGTGGCAGTCCACTAGGAATTTCTTCGGGAAAGACATCTTTAAATTCTTGTAAAAGTGAAGTAACAACACTAGGCAGAGAAGTATTAGGGTTAGAAATCAAGCATTCCTTGTAGCGAATGATTACAAGGAGGTTCCTAGAAACTAAAGATTGTTTGATCTCACTCGGGGTGGCTAACAGGTTTTCTCTCTTACCAACCTCACTCTTTTTAGCTCTGGGACCTTTAAGGTCGTGTATTTATGTTTTTACACTCATAGGGTCTTTCGTTTGTTCTCTCTTCTCTCTGTTCTTGAGCTCTCTCTCTTTCTTTTCTTTGATGGCTCTTCGATCTATCTGGTCTTGGAGAATCTCAGTAGGTGACATTGGCCTCAGGGTGTACTTAGTATCCCCATGAATGAGGTTGTATCTGTTGGTCCTTCCGTCATGTGTGGAGTACCTATCGAATTGCCAAGGTCTTCCTAACAAGATGTGGGCAGCTTCCATAGGAACCACATCACATAGAATATTGTTGGCGTACCTTCCAATGTAGAAGGGAACATGAGCCTGTCGGGTGACCCTCAATTCACCACAGTTACTAAGCCAATGAAGTTTGTAGGGTTTGGGGTGTTTTAGGGTTGGGAGACCAAGTCCCTCAACCAGCTCATGACTTACAGCATTGGTACAACTTCCTCCATCAATCACCATACTACAAATCTTGTTCTAAATCACGCACCTGGTATGAAAGAGGTTGTCTCGTTGCTCCCATCCTTCCTCCACAACTTGTGCACTGAGAATTCGTCGGGAGACGGCAGAGAGCCGACCGGCTGACTTGGGTGGCCGGGGGGGCACGGGGGTTGTTCGCAGGTAGTGGTCGAGGCTTAAGCCGTCCGGGGCTCGGGGCTTGAGTGGCTGCTCGGGTCATGGACCGGGTCAGGACTTCGGTCCGGGCAGGTACTCGAGGTGCACCAGGATCAGGTGGAATCGGGTCGGGGGTAGATAGGGCGGCGTCGGCGTCACGAGGCTCGTCGGGTGTGCCGAGGTCGGGCGGCGTCGGGTAGGACAGCGTCGGGAGCAGGGGTCTGTCGGGTGGCATCGCGACTGGGTGCTTAGGCGTCGGAGTCAGGGAGAGCGACGTCGGGGGCGGGTGCTGGGCACCGGGACTGGGCGCTCGGGCGTCGGGACTAGTGCTCAGGCGCCAGGGCTGGGCGCTGGGGTGCTGGGGCTAGGCGCTGGGGTGCCGGGGGTGGGTGCTGGTCATGCCGGTTGGCGTCGGGGCCGAGCAGTGGGGCGTCGGGGCCTGATCGGTCAACGTCGGGGCTGAACGCTAGGGCTGGTCGATTCCGGTCGGGCGTCGGAGCTGGTCGGGCCTGATCGGGTGGTACTAGGGCTTGGCGCCGGGGCTGGGTGCCGGGTTGTGCCGGTTTCTTCCTCCAATCGAGCTAAGGTGGCTTGCACCTGTTGCAGGACTCGGGAAGCATACCCCAACGCAGCTTCTAACTTGGCAAGCCTCCAATATGCCATGGTTAGTCGGAACAAGTATTTTGGCATCACAAATCTCTCAAAATTCTCCTCACTCACTCTTGATTTTTCCCCTCATGTTTAAAATATAACGGATGCACTCAATTAAAAGTAGAACATAAACAATTCAGCTCTAAGCAGTTGCAAGTTTCTTCAAATCTTTGAGGATAGACTTACCAATGTATGGGTGCCGAGACTTGAACTCCTAGGATTTCCCTTGCAGCTAGGGCTTAGTGAGCTCTCTGTCTTGTCCTCGGGATTCCTTCTCGGTAGTAGGTGATCTTGGTGTTGGGGTCAGGCAACGAAAGCCTATCTTATATCCCCTCTTCTTAGAGTGGTTCTTACTATCTCGGCAAGGGTGGCCTCTTTTTAGTTGGATCTTTTTATATTTTCTTTTGACCTCTTTTCTTTTCTTTTTTCTTGATCTTGACTTAGGGTTTTGTCGATGGTATGATGGCCACCAATTTTTCTTTGCCTTACCCTTGAAAAGAACTGAATACAGGAATTGAAACAATATGGATTTTTCGAAGCTATTTCTATGAAAGCAATAAAGGATATGGGTCCAGGGGTTAACCTAGCAAATTACTCAGACTAAACACTTTGTGCGTGGTGTGAGTTCCACGACTTCTAATTCTAAGAAATGCAGAGAAATTAAAAAATTGAAACTAAAAGAAGATTGGAAATTAGGGTTGAAAACAGAGATGACAGACAAACTTAGACTTCGAATCCCCCTTCGTTCACCAGAGCATAGGCAATCAACAGATCAGCGGATTTCAATTCTCATTCAATCAGTTCTAAGACACCACCATAACTCCTAACCCTTAGGTTTAAGACCGGCGAACGTTCGCTCTATCCGTTCTAGCTACCAAGATTAATTAGCCGCCCGGGTACGGTCGCCTCTCACAATGACTTAAGTTAACTGGTGGAATTGCTAACGATTTATGAGTTACTCTTGCAGTGGATTAACCCTAACTGGTTCCTACGAAAGGCACACTCCAATTATAAGGTTAATTGTTCGATTTGATGTTTTAAAGTAAGGCAAGCGTTCGCTTCTATCCTTAGCTTAACAAGAATCTAATCTAGGTGATCAATCCAGACAAGAAACAAGAACAACGAAGAACAAACCAAACATGAAAGAGAAACTGATTGAACTTTGAATCTAATCACCGCCGATCCGTGACCGCTTTAAAGCCCTGGGTCACTTAGGGTTCATCTAGTCTAAGCTCTAAGAGTTTAGCTACTCATGTTCATCACAAAAGAATCAAAGATAAAGAAAGAGTTCATCATACAAAGGAACAACAGAAAAGTATCTGAAAAACCTAATTAAGACGACTCCGACAGAACTTCGATCTTCCGGTAGACTGCAATCCTAGCTCCGAGTCCTCAAGATGGAAGGGATGGTGTCACGATCTCTTTCCGGCTCTTCGAACTCTAAAACTCTCCTCCATAACTCTTGAGAATCCTTGAAGTATTTGGTATTAGTTGGAAAATTCTGATTATGAAAAGTATATTTGATTTTGGGCCGCCGGTTAAGTATTTATACTTAACCCTAATACTGCCGGATTTTAACTGATATTTTCGGCGAAAATAGTAAGGAATTTTCACCGAAAATTCCTTCACAAAATAACTGAACGCCGGCTGCTTTTCTCCTGTGGTTTTCGGTCCAACGGTTCTCGGCGAAAACTTAGTGTTTTCGCCGAAAACATCCTTCAGTTGACATCAGTGTATTTGTGCTTGCATTTTCGCCGAAAATACTAAGGGATTTTCGGCGAAAACTCCTTTGTAAACCGGGGCAGGAATTTGTTTGACTTGGTTGGCTCCTTGGATCGATTCCGGTGCGATTCCTCGAGGTTCCAATGCCTTAGACACGTCCTTGGCTACTTTATTTGATGGTAAAAACCTGTGCTAACATAAAAACACTAAAAAACCATCAAATAGACCCGAAACGGGACAAGGTAACACAATGGCACGAGATAGGGCAATTGATTGAATATTCGCTATTTTACCCTAAAAACCATGTCTTAAGCAAGGAAATGTCGCTTAAATGAGGCTGATAATCACGTCAAATCGATTGTCATCAAAATACCCCACACTTAAGCTTTTGCTTGTCCTCAAGCAAACTGAATAGAAACGCTCATGTTCACAAATGATAAGATCGATTAAATTGGAGCTCAATCAAACACAATGAATGTAACATCCCATTTCCGAGTCACCGGTTAGTATTTAAAATTCTTGGTTAAACCTTATTGGTTAAAACTTTGAGGATTTTAATTCAGATTTAATTAATTAATTTGTGAAGGTAATTTATTTTGATTGGTGAAATAAATTATATTTTGGGTTAATTGTTTGGTTCGAGTTCTAAATCGGTGGGCCAAATCAATTGGTCGGACTAATTGATCCAACCCATGACTGGATATTGAGATGGAAGTGGGAAAGAGGTTGGGCCTCGAATTAGCAGCAGCGGTAGAAGAAGGAAGCTGGGCCTGAGGCCTAGCAGTGTGCTGGCGGCGTTTAACAGAGGAACAAGAAGAAGTTGGGCCGAGGCCGATTCGGGCTGGGTGTGTCCCGTTCAAAGAAGAAGAAAAAAGGGGGAGAGAGAGAAAGGAGCAGGGGGTTTCGTTGTTGGGGAAAATAAAGAGAGGGGAGAAAAAGTGGCGGCGGCCACGTTCGTTGATGGGAAGAAGGCTCGGGCATCCCGACTCCCACAATTGTAACTCGGCGATGGTTCGTGGTATCAAGAGAGAGGATGAAGTCTGAATAAAAACCCGGCAACAGAGCTTGGAGGCTGGATCGGCTTGGCGGAATCGGAAGGATAGAATGGAGTCGGAGATGGGGTTTGGAAGCAAGAGTGGTGGCGGCTTATTTCGGTAGGGAAAGTAAAGTTGGTGGCACACGAACTTCGAGACGGCAACAGCGACTTCCACGATTGTTGGAGGCGGTGGCGGTCGCCGGCGGTGGTGGCTAGAGATCGCCGACGGTCAGGTAAGCAACGAAGAAGAAGAAGGTCTCCGTTGCAAAGTTTGAGAAAGATTAGTGACAGTTTTGTACTCCCTGGAAAGTTACATGGCTTTTCTGTACTTGTCAGAAGATTAAGTGCCTTTCTGTGAATTCAGTTAGTCTGGGCAGTGTTTGGGAATATGTCATTAAGGGTTTGTTTGGCAGGGCTTTTGGTGGTATTTCATACTTTCATGCGTAACTCATTCGTTAGAGCTTCGATTGACGAACCGTCAGGACCGGTGGAATCAGGACGATGAGATGGACGTTCTAGGACATAATTCAGGAGCTGCTTCTAGGCTAAGGTGAGGGTTTAGCATATGATAGGTAGTAATAGTCAGTGTGAGGAGTTGAAACTTTGACTTAGATGAATATAGGTTTTGCATGGAATTGGAAGAGGGTAAAATGGGAAGAATGTTCTGCATTTGATTGCTATGTGGATTATGTTGATTGATTGTCATGTGAATGTTAATTGATAAATTGGTTGATGGTTGTTGGTTGTTGTGATGTGTTGGGATTTGGGAAATGATTAACATTGATGATAAACTGAATGGATTTAGTAATGAGTGTAGGAGGGTTGGGTTGTGAACCTGTGGAATTATATGTACACCTGCCGTATCAGTTTGTGGTTGCAGGAGGGTGGTCCTGCCAATGTGGGGTCGCCCTATAAATGATGAACATGTGGATGGCCTTGCCAATGTGGGATCGTCCTATTAGGGATGAACAGGAGGGTAACCCTGAGACTCACGACATGGCTATCCCTGTACTTGCAGGTGGGGGTGGCCGGTGAGCTAGCAGTTTTCCCTTAATTGGTTGTGTTATGTGGAATGTTGAATGAAATAGATTGTGATTGTAAATGTGACACTGGGTGAAGTGATGTTATGTGTGGTTGGATGACTTGATGTTATGTGTTTTTTAGGTGAAAGTGGTGCTAGGTGAGATGGTGATTGTTAGTGTGATTAGTATTGTGGAATCATAACTTGGATTTGGGTATTGGAATTGGTACGTGGAATTGGCTAATAGAATTGGTAAAAGAATTAGTACGTGGAATTGGTTAATGGAATTGGTTGTGAGATTGTGATGTGGACTTGTGTTGTTGAATTGTGAAATGAAATTGCATTGTTGATGTGTGCATTTGGTGAGGTTGTGTTTATTAGAATTAAATTGATAGAACCGGAAGGAGCCAACGTTACCCCAATCGAAAAACCATTGTGATTGAGTCCGATTCACTGGGGTGAATCTCTTGGTTGGGATGCCAAGGTCGGTTGATATCTCCTTCGTGGAAGGATCCTGCGGGATGCGTCTGATGGTATACTCCTTCGGGGAAGAATCCTATATGGATGCGTCTGGATGATGTAGCCTAATTAACTCCATATGCTGGCGGGGTAGCGGGGGAACAACTCCTTATGGCGCTTAATTAACTCACCTAGTTAAATGAATTATGAACGGACGTGCGTGTGTTGTGTTGGATTTGAGTGCGAGCTGAAATGTGATGTGTTGAGTGTGTATATGTGATGTGCGATATGTGTTGGTGATCTGATATGCAATGTGCTGTGAACTAGGTTGGATTGATCTATGAATTAAGTTATGTTAATTGGATAAGTTGCGGGATAAATGTTGAATGGCTGATGATTATGATGATGATATGGATGGTGAATGGTTAGTTTGGAGTTATGCACTTGAATGATAACCTGGATTACTTAGAGATGTCTAATAGCTCACTCAGTGATTTGGAATGGTATCAATGTGTGTATTAAATGTGTATGCGTGTGACTGTTGCGTGTGTAGAAATGCTGACTATGACCTTGAGTGATATTGTGATGTAATGTCGAACTGTGTGAATTATGATTCTCCATTATTCATGAATGTTATCGTGGATGGCAAGTGTCGAAATGAGAACTGCACCTATGTGATCACTTAGACTGTTTTCAGTGAATTAAAACCGGTAAAGGTTGAGTCTGATTCCCTTGTTGGTGTTTTTTTTTGAGGAGTTGGAATCGCTTCTTTTGGTTAGGTTCGGCGCATAGTTAAACCCAGTGGGTTCACTCAATTTCAATAGGAAATTGATTCCCCTCCAGTTTCTCTTTTCAGGTGCACGTGGTCAGAGTGTGTGTGAGTTAAAGTTCTGGAGTTTCTTTGTGTGTCGAGTGTCGGTGTGTTGTTGGCGTGGAGAAGATCTTAGGAGGCTTGGAAACGAGTTGACCATCTTTTGGGTTTTATGTTGACTATTTTTGGGTTGGGTTATTTTTGTATCGGTTGATTTGAACTTCGGGATTGCAAAGGAATCTTGGTTTGAATTGTGTCTTGTAATAAGTTTTGGGATTTTGAATAATGGAAGCGCTTCCGACTTACGCTTGTTTTAAGTTTTAATTCAATTTCAAGGTTGGTTCTCTTTTATTTTATTGCTGAATCTTCGAGTGATGTTCAAACCGGTTCGACCGCGATTTCAACCCGGGTTAATTTGGGATGGATGTTACAATGAATTATTAGACAGATAGATCCTAGAACAAGAAACCTAACATGCATACAGATCAACCAAACCACCTGGTCTCACTAATAAACTGCACACGACAAGTAATCGTAACCAATTATGCACAAATTTGACCTGACCGACCAGACTCCTCACACAGGAAATATTTAGTAAATTGGGGAAACTCTCACTCTCTGTGTTTAAGGACGTGTTTCTGCTCTGAATCATTTTCTGTTACTGAATTCTGTCATAAGTTTGCATTTAGACCACATCTCCACCACTGTGACAACACGAGTAACCAGTCAAGAAGGACTTCCCTGCTAGGACTGTAACAAGTTCTACACTACTTGGGTTTATGATGAGATGGATGATAGGAATATATGATGATGGCTTGGTGCGGTGTAGCTTTCGACTAACTTCCCTCGAATCTAATCTGTGGCTTCCTACCATCTAACCAGACACGGGTGGAATAGTGAACGCTCGTCCTAAGATACCCTCAAGCAACCTAGCACTTTTTATTTTCTTTTAACACACAATTTTTCTTTTCTCACTTTTCTTTTGACTTCGTTCTTCCATATGTAGAGAGAAGAACGTTTATTGAACTTAAAACTTTTTGCTTTTCTGATTTTTCTTCTTTCTCTTTTTTTTTTTAAATTTGCTTCTTTTCTTCTTTTTATATTTTTTTTCTTTTGTGTCGATTCTTTCTTTTAGTTGCTAGAGGGGTTTACACGTCTGGACATAATAGCTAAGACCACCTTTTAATGGCTATAGGCAGGTTACCACAAACCGACTTCCGGTAGGTCAATCTAGAACTACAACCACAGGGGATCAACGGGGAATGAAAGAATGGGTATGGCTGTAATGTATTATCGAACCGAAAGAACAGGCCAAGCTCAAGGGTTTAAACCTAATGGATTTTATCGTTGGGTAGGCTATCTGGCTTAGTAGCTGAATCTAGGTGCCCCTATCATTCTAGAACTCGTGTCATCGTGTGGTCTTGAGTAGGTCTCATGCAAATTCTAACACATTCAAGCAAACAGAAAATCACTCAAAAAGAATTGAAATTGCAAGTTACGTGCAATGGATCAAAAGCTCGCAGTTGGTTTGCTAGTCGGATTTGGTCATTTTCATGCAATCAAGGCTACAAACTACAATTGTGATTTTAAAAATTCTGTTCTGACCAGGCAATTTAGCATCAAAGTAGACACGTTGGTTCTCAAGTTCTAGGTTAAGCAGTCTAAGCATCATTATGAAAGATTGAACAACAACTTAACATAAAAAAATCAAGAACTGAGCCATTCTAATGCTAGAGATATTGGACAGGAATCACGAGGCACACAAAAAACACAATCAAGGGCAATCAAGTTCATGCAAGGTTCTCTAGCATCCTACCCCACACTTAAATCGTACTGTGTCCTCACAGGACTAAATCTAGAGTTCAGAGTGAAGTAGAAGAACCTAGACCGAGATGGTTGGCGTAGGGGATGAGCAGGGATCCTCGGAGCGGAGGGAATCTACCAAAGCGAAGCAAAGGGAATCTCCCTACTGCCTACAAAACAAAAACAAATGAAACATAAAAAGGAAACCGTGACAAGTGTCCCGGATCCACATAGAAAAAAAAGTTGGATCGAAATCCGAAAAGAATAAATAAAAAGAAGGGACAAGAAGGCGGATACAACCCTATCACTGCTGGTCAGGCGCGTCGGGAGGTGGAAAGTGGAGGAAGTCACCGAGCTGACGTTGCCACGCCATCTGTGCCTCATACTGCTCGTTGAAGCGGTGCATATGTGCAGCATAATAGTCCATCTCGCCTCTTGAGTGGCGTTGTCGGTGATGCGCCACTCCTGCAGTCGCTCATACACTCTCCCACATCCGCGGGGTGCGGGTTTTGCTGCGGGTGAGGTGCCTGATATGGCTCTGGAATGGGTGGCTCGGCGACTGGCGTGCATACCCTGCCTGATGGTGTGGCGAGGGTATATGATCATGAAATTCTGGCTCGTACTGAGGCTGAGGCTCCTCGGAATCATCTGCTTCCTCCGACTCATCCTCGTCCTGGGGAGGAGGATCTGCTGCTACCAGGGGGCTGAGGTCCAGCTCGAGGTTGTACTCGACCGCCAAATCGCCTCCAACGGTGCGTACTCTGCGGCGTGGGATGTTCGGGCCATATTCGTGGCTGAGGCCGAAGGAGACGATGAGTCGGCCTACAAAGTTGCCTCCCAGGAGTGAGCGAGGTGGCTTTGACCTCTGAGTCTTCTTGCGGAGTAGTCGTGCAAGCACCCATCCGGGGTGAAGAGGGTAGCTCTCCCGGATGGCGCGATGAAGAAGAAGCTCCTCCTGGCTGATGTAGTGGCGATCCTTCTCTGGAGCATACAAAAGAGAATGACGCCAAACCATGTGAATGAATCTATAGAAAAGGTGAGAGAGAGACTTAACTAAATTATGCTTCGTGAGGCGATCGCCGGGCACTCCAGTCATGTGGCTCCAGAGTGCATGGTACTCCTCTCCATCGTCAACGTCGTTCTCCCAGCCGAGGTAATGACCATTGTAGTGCTCGTAGGGGATGCCTAGATGAGCGGCAAACTCATCATAGGTGAGTGTCATGTGCACCCCGCCCAGATAAAAGGAAACGACCTTCCTGTGCTGCCTCCTCCTGTGCTCGTCTAGATCGAACGTCGCCCAAAACTCCTATAGAGCGACTTCTGGGAAGTCGGCTGCTAGCGTGGTCAGCTCCAGGAGTCCAACATGCGTCAGTGCATTGAGCACGTTCCGGTGCCAGTCCTCATCGTGATCGAAAAGGGACTCCATGGAGAGAGGGCGAACAGAGGCACCAGGGATATTCTCGAGCTTCTGGTTGCACTGGAAGTAGAACGGGGGCAGGCGAGCAACGGTGTGGTGGTACCCAACACGGCCAGGGAAATCTGGGGGAGGTCCATAGATGGCAGGTGTGACGGGAGTGGGAGCTCGGGAGCTGGAGGCGGTGTCAAGTCTGTGCTTGGTCCTGCGCTCATGAGTTACGTTCCTAAGCAAGAAAACAAACCAGATTAGTCAAACTAAAACCCTACCCCACACTTAGTCGAAAAAAACTCAATTTCACAAAGAAATGAGGAAAACCGAGTGGGGGTAAGCAAAGCAGAGTAACCGGTAATCCCAAACAATTAAAATACATGCTTAGGACACATCCAGAATGGAATTATCACAATCAGAGTTCAGAAGTCAAAACGACATTCAAAAAGTCAACATAATCGAACATTGAACCCTAATCTTGGCAAGACTATCACAAAGCGGAAAATGACGGCATAATATGATCTCAGATGGCAAGCACAATAATATGAACGTAAATGAGCACATAAGGCAGCCAACTGATCATAAACAGTTCATGGTCAAACCGACATTTCTCGAAAGTCAACCTCACAAGGAATAGGCCTTAGGCATAGCAACACATGATCAAACGATATGAAAATTAGGCACGATACTCCCTCAGCATGCTAGAACAGTTCAACGAGTTCACCTAACCTAGGTCACACGAAATCAGTCGGCACGCAAATCGAGGCAAACTAAAAAGTCAACCGAAAGTGAACCCCGACGAAATTCAGCACTCAATATGTCAAAAGATTCGTAATGAAAAGTTCTACAGCTTACCTTGAAGCCATGGGTGCTGAAAACGAATGGAGAAAGAGAAATCGGAGAAAAACCGAAAATTTTAGGGTTTGGCTGAACGGGAGATCTAGAACTCCGATTCGATTGTTCTACGAACTCATCGGACAAAGAAGAGGGGAGGTGCGGCGGTGGCGGCAGATGGCGGCGGCAGACGACGGTGGCGGCGGGCTTGGGCGGCGGTGGATGAAATAAGGCGGCGGCGGTCGGTGATTTATTTTAAACAGGGGGAGGGTTTTTTTTTGCTCGGTTTCGAAAATAGAAAGTGAAGAGAGAGAGGGTGAATCCGGATTTTTAAAACGAAAAAGTGGTTGATTTTCAAAGGATTTTCGCCGAAAACATTAAATAGTTTAAGTTAAAAAAACGTCTGGAAAACTCAGTGGGATTTCAAAGGAAATTTTCGCCGAAAACAGGGTGTATTTTCGCCGAAAATTTTGAACTCTACGATTGAAAATATTTTCGCAATCCCAGCAAACTTTAGAAAATGACAGTTAAATCCACAAAAATTGGAAAAACCTCAAACGACTTCCAATTGACTCTACGACACACAGACTACACACGAAAAATAAGAAATCAAACAAACTGACACTTTTGGCTCCCCCAAACCGACTCTAAAACACTAAGGTTGACACAAATGAAAAACTGACTCCAGCCGTGGGTTGCCTCCCACGAAGCGCTCTAGATTAACGTCCTTGAGCTGGACGATACCTGGACGATATTAGGAGACATCCCAACTCAGGTTCTCCTTAACGCTAGTGATAGCTGCAGTTTTAGCAGTATCAAATACTACCAAGCTGTGAAGCTAGGGTAGATCGTATTCCAGGGTTTCTTCTAATTGACTACTCAAAGAAGCTGACAATTTACTCAGGTTTAAGCACTTAGTGCGTGGTGTGAGTTCCACGACTTCTAAACTAATAAGCAAAGGAAAATAAAAGACTGAAAGATTAAAATGGTTGACTAACAGGAAGATAGACGAACTTAGATTTCGAATCCCCCTTCGATCACCAGAGCAACGGCAATCACAAGACCAGCGGTTTTCAATTCTAATTCAATCAATTACTAAGACACCACCATAACTCCTTACCCTTAGGTTTAAGACCGGCGAACGTTCGCTCTATCCGTTCTAACTACCAAGATTAACTAGCCGCCCGGGTACGGTCGCCTCTCGCAACGACTTAATTAACTGGTGCAATTACTAATGATTAGTGAGTTACTCTTGCAGTGGATTAACCCTAACCGGTTCCTACGAAAGGCACGCTCTAATTATAAGGTTAATTGTTCAATTCGATGTTCTAAAGTAAGGCGAGCGTTCGCTTCTATCATTAGCTTAACAAGAATCTAATCTAGGGGATCAATCCAGACAAGAAACATGAACAATGAAGAACGAATCAAACATGCAAAGAGAAACTGATTGAACTTCGAATCTAATTACCGCCGATCCGTGACCGCTTTAAAGCCCTGGATCACTTAGGGTTCATCTAATCTAAGCTCTACAAGTTCAGTTACTCATATCAGAAACAAGAGAATCAAGGGCAACAATGAAGATCACTATACAGAGGAAGAACAGATAAGAACTGAAAAACCTAATTCTGACGACTCCCGCGAAGCTTCAATCTCCTGGATCTTCAACTTTAAGCTCCGAGTTCCGAGGTGGAAGGATGGCGTCACGATCTCTCCACGATTCTTCGAACTCTCTAAACTCTATCTATCGACCCTAGAGTCGGCTGACTCTCAAAAGTCTGATTTGTGAAAAGATGAATAATGAATTGATTCTTTGTTTTGGGCCGCCGAGTTAAGTATTTATACTTAAACCCTACGTCGTCGGATTCCTTCTGTTATTTTCGCCAAAAATAATGAAGTATTTTCGCAGAAAATATTCTTGCAATTGAAGACACCGCCAGCTGATTTCTCTGTACTCTTCGCCGAATAAGTACTCGGTGAAAACTTGATGTTTTCGCCGAAAACATCCTTCTGTTGGCGCCAGTGATTTTCCCTTGCATCTTCGCCGAAAACCCTGGGCTCTTTTCGCCGAAGATGTTCTTCTTCTTGACATCAGTTGGTTTACACTGTTATTTTCGCCGAAGATGTGAGCTTGTTTTCGCCGAATGTGTAAGTGTGAATGGGCAGATTTTCAGTTTGACTTTGATTGGCTCCTTTGATCGATTCCGGTTTAGTTCCTCGATGTTCCTATGCCTTAGACACGTCCATGGCTACTTTATTTGACGGCAAAAACCTGTGCTTACGCAAAAACACTAGAAAACCATCAAATAGACCCGAAACAGGCCAAGGTAACACAATTGGCACGAGATAGGGCAATCGATTGAATATTCGTTATTCTACCCTAAAAACAATGTCTTAAGCAAAGAAATGTCGCTTAAATGAGGCTGATAATACGTCAAATCGAGTGTCATCAAATACCCCACACTTAAGCTTTTGCTTGTCCTCAAGCAAACTGAACTAGAACACACTCAAATTCACAAATGACACGAGATTAAACCGAGATTCAATTCTATCAATTTGGTTTAGACTGTTCCACGTAGAAACTTAACCTACACATGTAAGAACATCAACCAAACAAGTTTTCGATCTCACTAATTTCTGCACACTTCAAGTAGTGGTTTCAATAAAGCTCGTTTCTTGGCAAAACAATTAATTATGATTAACCGACTACGATAACACCAATTCTACTGAGAAAAGACTTTAAGCTCTAGCCATGATGTGGACGCGGAGGTAGGAAAAGTGACGTGGCTATCGACTTGACTTAATCCGTTTCTAGATCTGTACGTTACATGTTCTAGCTAGGACTGTGACACCCATTCCGAATCAACCCGAGTAAACCCGTGGTTGAGCGCGGTCCCAGGTACTAACGAGTAAAAACAAGGGTAAAACAGTGAAATTGGCGGTGATCAAAAGACAATAAAAACATGGGAGGCCTCCATAGAAACGCGAAACTGAAATCCGAGTACAATCCAATCCATCATAAATCCTCCAAACCAACATAAATCAGAAAGTACATAAAAAAGAACCCCAAAATCCCATAGTCAACTGAAATGAACAGAAAAGTCAACTCCGCGTAATCCCAGTCTTCACCTCATGGCTTCCGTCAAGAACTTCACGAAATCGACCTCGAACTCAAACTCCTCAGCTACCTCTACTAGCCACGAGATCCTGAAAGGGGAAAAGGGATCAATTTCCTATTGAAATTGAGTGAACCCACTGGGCCTACCTACACGTTTTCCTACTCTATGGAGCGGTCCCAACTCCGCACAAGACATCCAACAATGGAACCAAACCCAACCCCCCTTTCCATATTTTAATTCCCTAAAAGCAGTCTAGGTGATCACGTTGGTCAGTTCTTGTTCTCAAGCACAATTCATAACAATGGAATCACACAGAACTAATACATCAATCCACGGCACACACAGCATCATCACATCACATCCATCAACCAAGTCACTACCACAACCACAAGCACACAAACATTCACGTTCATATTATCTAGGTGAGTTATTAGGTGCCAAGGAGTTATCCACACCACCACCGGCCGGCCGACGCACTTCCCTACCGCATGGGAAGTCCTCGCGCTCCCCTACCGCATGGGGAACGCGTTCTCATTAACCATCATCATCATCATCAATCTCATCATCAATCTCATCACTCGCTTGACACCCATGTCAAGGGGATCCACCCCAATGGATCAGACTCAACAACCAGTACCTCGAGTGGGGTAGTGTGGGCTCCTTCCGGTTCTATTTCCAACATACAATTCTCAACATCACATTCTCAACTCATACATCACATCTACTACCAACATACAACACAAATCAGTCACATCTCATTCATAGTCCATAGTTCACAACACATCTCGTCCTCCATGCCCCTGTCATGTTCACAGCACACACCTCACAATCAATAGGATAACCGGCTAGCTCACCGGCCTCCCCCACCTGCAAGTACAGGGGAAGCCATGTCATGAGTCTAGGGGTCACCCACCTGTTCCTCTTATTCAGAGCGACCCCACATTGGCAGGGCAACTCTCCTGTGTCCACAACCAGCAATTCATAATATCATAGCACCCGCACTCATTTCCCAACCATCCTAATTCTCATTTCTATGTCAATCCATTACTTAATTCACTTCAGTTCACACCCAACCCCAAATCACAGCAATCAACAACAACAATCAACCACGGCAATCATCAATAGCAATCAAGTACATTCACAGAACAGTTTATCCCCTTTTACGCTCATCATTTTCATGCATAACCTAGGTTTTGTTCTAAGTCCAATTGAAGCTCCTCACGCTGTACAAACTACTTACACAACCCTAAGCCCTCACCTGGAATAGAAGACGAGGTTCTAATCGTCTTCTAGTTCCCCAGAAACTCGATTCCCAACCACCAAACTCGTAGCTCTACCCTTCCTTACTGCTCACGACCTACACCCAGAAACCCAAAATGGAGGTTATCGATCTCTTCTCCTCGTTGCTACAAAACCATAGCAACAAACGGAACTCAATTCCGACCTCTACAGCTCCCGGAATCACCCTTCGAAGATTGCTCGCACTAGGTTTGTCAATGGCTTTTCGGGGAGAGAGAAAGGGGAAAGAAGTTATGAATTTCCGTGCAAATCCGTCCTTTTATGCACGAAAAGTGCGCCTGGTATGTCAAAAAGTGCGCCGGCGCACTTTGGCCCCAAAAAGGCGCACTTTTGGAATTTTGTCAAAATTCCGCCGAATGATATTACAGAAGTGCGCCTGGCACTTTCAAAAGTGCGCCTGCGCACTTCAGGGCCCAAAATCGGCACTTTTTGGTGCATCACCGTTCCCCTCTTTGCAACTTCGACCCAACTTAAACCCGAATGACCCAAACCTCAAGGGGAGCTTAAGAGCACTGATTCCAGTACCCTAGTCCACCGATCTTGAGTTCCAAACCGTTTGGTTGAGCGGGGATGTTACAAGGACCGATTTAAACAACAATTTGTTTCAAGTTTCAACTTCCTTCAATTTATTCACTGCATACTAGTGCTCGATACCAAACACTTCACTTAGGTGTTGGACCTGCCTTGCTCACAGTATTTGTGCTTATGCTAGTGCTCAACCCGAACACTTCACTTAGGTGTCGGGCTTGCCTAACTTTATTTTTAGCACTTCAAAAACTTAGCATTGATTTGCAACACTTAATTACTTGATTTAACCAATTTAGCCACTTGATCCTAGCTAGTTATAACTTTTTACACAAGATTTCGAATTGGATTTCAGTCTAATCTCTAGCCACAATCACAGGTGATCAAATATGGAGTGAAAAACATGGAAGAAGCTAGCATTTATCATCTTAGAACGGTGTTATCGAGCTTTGTTATTAACAAGCCAATCCATTCAATTAATTCAAGTTTCAAATACTGAAGTGATTTATGATCTGTTCTGACCTAGACTCATTTAATATCAGTTCCAGCACGTTGGTTACAGGTTCTAAGTGGAACAGTCTAGACGTCATTGTTCAAAATTGGAGTCAATTTAACATCACAAGTCAAGAATTGAGCAATTCTATGCTAGAGAAATTTCAAATTTGAACCACAGAATCATAGATAGCAAGCAAAATTTGAACCACAGAATCATAGATAGCAAGCAAGATCATGCATAATCCTAGACTCCTACCCCACACTTACACGGTTCTGTGTCCTCACAGAACTAATCTAGAGTAGAGAGATACGAAGAACCTGTGACGAGATGGTCGGTGTAGGGGATGAACACGGAGAGTCCGGAGCGGAGCGGAGTAGCTACTCAAGATCCTATAAAACAAAAACAACAAAAAGATCAAAAGGATACCGGGACAAGTGTCCCGTATCCACACAGAATAAAAGTCGAACAAAGAAGGTTAAGGGGAATTTTAAAAATATTTTGACGATTGAATGAGAAACTGAAAGAAGGAAGAGAGAGAGGGTGAATCCGGATTTTAAAGTGAATAGTTGGGGTGATTTTCAAAAGAGTTTTCGGCAAAAATAAGAGGGTGTTTTCGCCGAAAATTTTAGTTCAAATCATTGCCGGATTTCCAAAGGAGTTTTCGGCGAAAACAAAAGCTCTTTTTCGCCGAAAATATGAGTTCAAATCACTGCTTGGTTTTCAAAAACAATTTCGCCGAAAACGTTATACATTTCGGACCGAAAACATTGAACAGAGAGAATCAGTGAAAACCAGGAGGCGATTTCGCCGAAAATGATATTGAAATCTCGCCGAAAATTCTGAAACCTACGATTCAAAATATTTTCGCAAATGCGGCCAACTTCAGAAAATCATAGTTAAATCCACAAAAATTGGAACGACCTCAATCAACTTGCTACTGACTCTATGACACACAAACTCTACACGAAAAATAATAAATCAAACAAACTGACACTTTGGCTCCCCCGAACCTGACTCGAACGACGAAAAGACTGACTCAAAAATTCAAAAACTGACTCCAGCCGTGGGTTGCCTCCCACGAAGCGCTCTCTTTTAACGTCCTTGAGCCGGACGGTACCTGTTAGGGACCCCAACTCAGAAGTTCCTTGAAGTCAATCATCTTCTTCAAGGTGTGCGGTTGAGTGCCATGTAGCACTCCAGCAGGGTGATGTAACCGGTAGTGTTCCAGTAGATCGTGGTCTTGGTTGGATGACCAGTTCTTCTTGAATTCTCCTTCTGGAGGAGGAAAGAGGTAGTACGGCGTGGCATGGTCAATGAGCTCCATCTTCTCCACAGGTTGACTCGGCGGAAGTGTAGGTGAGGGTATCTCCTCAATCTCTATGTGCTCCTCTTCGGCTTCAACTTCAAGATGGATTGGCTCTTTGTCTTCATCAACCACCACCACCAAGGATTCTTCATCAGATGCTTCTAGCTCGCAATAGTCATTGGTGAGATTGTCATGTTGATCTTCATACAGCTCTTGAGCATCTTCTTCCATTAGTGGATTTGGTTGCTCGAGCTCGATATCCACTACGTTACGAGCTTGCAGCTTCGAAATGAGATCATCCAAGGCGGATTCTACTCTTGCCGTCTGTTGTCGATTTTGATGAACCTGTGAGTTTATCTCTTTGTGAGCTTGTAGCTCTGTAGAGATACTCTCCAAGAAGGATTCTATTCTCGTCGTCTGTTGTCGATGCTGATGAGCTAGTATATACATCTCTTGGTTTTCCTCAATATACGGTGCTTCATCGACATACCACTCTTGGTACTGGTCATCCCACCTGTAATCCTGCATAATTAAAACTCAAAAACACTACCCAGGTAAATCATGAAAATATGGAGGAAAATTAAATGGTAAGGCGGAAAGGTAGAAGAGTAATTTGCCAACTCTTCTTTCAAACAATTAGAAGAGTCCCCGGCAACGGCGCCAATTTGATAAGCTGCAGTTTTAGCGGTATCAAATACTACCAAGCTGTGAAGCTAGGGTAGATCGTATTCCAGGGGTTTCTTCTAATTGACTACTCAAAGAAGCTGACAATTTACTCAGGTTTAAGCACTTAGTGCGTGGTGTGAGTTCCAAGACTTCTAAACTAATAAGCAAAGGAAAATAAAAGACTGAAAGATTAAAACGGTTGACTAACAGGAAGATCGGGTAGCGCCGGGGTGTTGGGGCACTAGGGTTGCTGGTGGGGCCTGGTGGGGTAGTGCCTGGTCTGGGGCTGAGTGTTGGGGCACTAGGGTTGCTGGGGCCTGATCGGGTAGCACCGGGGCTGGGGCCGAGCGCTGGGGCGCTGGGGCCTTATCGGGTAGTGTCGTGGCTGGGGCCGAGCACTGGGGTGCTGGGCCTGGTCGGGCAGTGCTGGGGCTGGGTACTAGTGCCGGGGTCGGGGCCGGGGCTGGTGCCAGGGCCGGGGCCAGGGCTGGTGCCGGGGCTGAGGCCAGGGCTGGTGCCGGGGTTAAGGCCAGGGCTGGTTCTGGGGCTGAGGCCGGGGCTGTGGCCAGGGCTGTGGCCGGGGCGCCGGGTGCTAGGGTTTTTGAAGTGAACCCTGCAAACTTCTCGAGCCCTTCGGGCTTAACTTCTTCTCCCTCATCAGACTCCTCTTCTTCTTCCTTCTTCTCCTCTTTTTCATCGTCCGTCTCGATTCCTCCTTGTCTTACCACCATCGTCCGTTGGTTAGGGCAGTCCCTTGAGATGTGTCCTCTACCTTGATACTTAAAACAAACAATTCCACTAGGACGTGGGTTAGAATTCTGAACGGTAGAAGTAGGTTGGGCAGATGTTACCGGTGGTGCCGAACCCCTAGGGTAGGGTTTGGCCGTGAACTTGAGCCTCGGCGCTGGTCGGGCTTCCATGAGGCTTGGCTTGTGGCCGAGCCTCTCCACGGGGCAGTGGCTGATCTTCTGGGGTAGCCCCTCCTCAACTCCCTCTCCACACGGTTGGCTAGGTCCTTGAGATCCTCGTAGTCAACATAGTTAAGTAGGTTGACTTGATGCATGATCTCGGGGTGTAGCCCACCCACAAATCGGGCTATCTTCGCTTCAGGCTCTTCTCTGAGGTCGAGTCTGGCTACCAACATCTCTATCTCCTTGGTGTATTGCTCCACGGACATGGTGCCCTGCTTTAAGTTCCGGAGGGATGTGTATAGGTCTCGGGTGTAGGTACTAGGAATGAACTTCTTCCTCATGATCCTCTTGAGGTCTCGCCACGACTCGATAGGGTCCTCCTCATCTCTCTGAATCCGTCCTTTGAACTGGCTCCACCATAGGGCAGCATAGTTAGTGAATTCAAGGGTGGCAAGGATTACCTTCTTACGTTCGGAGTAGTGGTGGCACTCGAGGAAATCCTCCATACTTCTCTCCCAATCTAGGTACTCGTCGGCATTGTATTTGCCAGCAAGCTTTGGCACGGTGAGCTTGAGGTTGCTCAAGTCATCGTCAATTTCCTGAGCTAGTCGTCGGGCTCTTCTGTTCAGGCCTTCAGGGTTGTCCTCTCGGCGCTCATCTCATCCTCTCTCGGCTTGAAGCAGAGCTATGGCTTCTTGGACGGCGGCCATGGTAGCTCCAAGGTTCCGAAGGCTGCCTTCCATGTTGGCTAGTCTCTCGTCTGCCATGGTTAGTACTATCGAACGGAAGCAATTTTCTATCCCCTCTTCTTAGAAATAAACTTACAACGAAAGGAAATAACGTGGCAAGGTGGCCTTGCTTTCTTTTCTTTTTCTTTTCTTATAACTCGAAACTAAAATTGAAATAGAAGGGAAATTTTCGAATCAATTTTCTAAAGAAAGCAATAAAAGGATATGAATCCAGGTGAACCTGGAGACTGGGATAGATTGTGGTCCGTGAGCTGAACCGTGCTCTGATACCAACTGATGTGAACCGCTGCAACCGTGGGCAGACGACCCTTAAACACCGTAAGTTGAGACCGTGCAACGAGGTAGAACCGTCGGGAACCGGGGGCGGATAAGTACTTTGACCCGTCGGCTGTATATAGCCGGGAACCAGAAGTGTCCAGTCGATGACGCCACGCCAAGAGATGGATGCTCTTGATGATAAGTCGGGGCCTTCAGTATCGCAACATGCAGATACAATAAGGTTTCAGAACAAAGTTCTTTCAAAGGGGGTTTATTTCATAAAAGTTGTGTCTACAAGGGTGGCCGGCGGCCTCCTTAAATAGGTGAGGGAACAAGCTCTCCTCCCTAATCACTACTTCTAAATGATAATAAAATAAAGAGTCCTATTCCTAAATAGTCTCCTAAAACCCCTAAATAATCCTACTAAAAAGGAATAAAACATAAAATAATAGTTGTAGTCTTTAAAGCAGAATAAAAGACCTAAATTTGGTCAAAAACCCTAATCTAGCCGCGTACGGCTGCTCGGGCCGGTTGGGCGTTAGTGGCGGCCCGGTGGGCTTGACCGGCCGAACGCCGGGCTTGACTCGAGTGGCGGTCGCGGGCTTCGGGCGGGTTCAGTGACCCGGCTTCTTGGCCGACTGCTTGGGATCCCTCGGATCGGTCTGGCTGCCGGTTTAAGGCTCGGGACGGGCCTGTCTTCAGTTCCTTCCCTTTTCTGCTCGGGCCTTCTTTCCTAAGCTTTAGGTAGGCCTCCAGGTAGCTTTGGACGTAGCTCTCCGTGTTCAGCCCAAGTGTCATGCTTCGGGGCCAAGGACTCCAGGTCTTCTCATGCCTCGGCTCAGGTTCAATCTTTGACAGCTCTCCTCTTCGGGCCAAGGGTTTTTGGGCTCTCTTCCTTCTGTACTCCAGAAATGCTTCCAGAGGGTCACTCAAAGAACCTACTTCTTCTTCAGGGCTCCTGGAGGTCAGACTAGGAGCGGGCTGAAGCTTCTCTTCGGTGCAAGGGCTTATACACTCGGCCATCAGCATGGCTTGGGATAGCATTCCCTTCCTCGGAGTCTTTCTACCTGCAAGTGAAGGGCTTAGTCGATATTTCTTGTCATACCTTGGCATTAGGGCTCGAGGATGGCCTGCCCTGGGATTCATGCGCTTCTTAACAGGCCCTAGGGTCTTGCCTAGGCCAGGGGATCCTGGTGGGGTGTAGGAATACCGGTTGGCATCGGGGCAGCATTGTTTGATCATATCAATAGGGCAATTGATTGAATATTCACTATTCTACCCTAAAAACCATGTCTTAAGCAAGGAAATGTCGCTTAAATGAGGCTGATAATCACGTCAAATCGAGTGTCATCAAAATACCCCACACTTAAGCTTTTGCTTGTCCTCAAGCAAACTGAATAGAAACGCTCATGTTCACAAATGAAAAGATCGATTAAATTGGAATTCAACCAAACACAATGAATTATCAGACAGATAGATCCTAGAACAAGAAACCTAACATGCATACTGATCAGCCAAAATACCTGGTCTCACTAATAACTGCACACGACAGGTAATCGCAACCAATTATGCACGAATTTGACCTGACCGACCAGACTCCTCACACAGGAAATATTTAGTAAATGGGGAACTCTCACTCTCTATGTTTAAGGACGTGTTTCTGCACTCAATCATTTTCTGTTACTGAATTATGTCATAAGTTTGCAATTCGACCACATCTCCACCACTGTGACAACACGAGTAACTAGTCAAGAAGGACTTCCCTGCTAGGACTGTAACGAATTCTACACTACTTGGGTTTATAATGAGATGGATGATGGGAATGTATGATGATGGCTTTGTGCGGTGTAGCTTTCGACTAACTTCCCTCGAATCTAATCTATGGCTTCCTACCGTCTAACCAGACACGGGTGGAATAGTGAACGCTTGTCCTATGATACCCTCAAGCAACCTAGCACTTTATTATTTTTCTTTACACAATTTTTCTTTTCTTTTCAACTTATCTTTTGACTTCGTTCTTCCATTTGTAGGGAGAAGAACGTTTTATTGAACTAAAAACTTTAAACTTTTCTCTTTTTCTGCTTTTTTCGAATTTTTCTTCTTTTCTTTCATTCATTTTTTTCTTTGTGCCGATTTTTCTTTTAGTTGCTAGAGGGGTTTACACGTCTGGACATAATAGCTAAGACCACCTGTTTAATGGCTATAGGCAAGTTACCACAAACCGACTTCCGGTAGGTCAATCTAGAACTACAACCACAGGGGATCAACGGGGAAATGAAAGAATGGGAAATGGCTGTAATGTATTATCGAACCGAAAGAACAGGCCAAGCTCAAGGGTCTACACCTAATGGATTTTATCGTTAGGTAGGCTATCTGGCTTAGTAGCTGAATCTAGGTGCCCCTATCATTCTAGAACTCGTGTCATCGTGTGGTCTCGAATAGGTCTCGTGCAAATTCTAACTCATTCAAGTAAACAGAAAACCACTCAGAAAGAATTAAAATTGCAAGTTACGTGCAATGGATCAAAAGCTCACAATTGGTTTGCTAGTCGGATTTGGTCATTTTCATGCAATCAAGGCTACAAACTACAAGTGTGATTTTAAAATTCTATTCTGACCAGGCAATTTAGCATCAAAGTACACAAGTTGGTTCTCAAGTTCTAGGTTAAGTAGTCTAAGCATCATTATGAAAGTTTGAACAACAACTTAACATCAAAAATTAAGAACTGAGCCATTCTAATGCTAGAGAGACTGGAATGGAATCACGAGGCACATAAAACCACAATCAAGGGCAATCAAGTTCATGCAACGTTCTCTAGCATCCTACCCCACACATAAATCGTACTGTGTCCTCACAGGACTAAAATTAGAGTTCATAGTGAAGTAGAAGAACCTGGACCGAGATGGTTGGCGTAGGGGATGAGCACGGATCCTCGGAGCGGAGGGAATCTACCGAAGCGAAGCAAAGGGAATCTCCCTACTGCCTACAAAACATAAACAAGTGAATCATAAAAAAGAAACCGGGACAAGTGCCCCGGATCCACACAAAAAAAAGTTGGATCGAAATCCGAAAAGAATAAATAAAAAGAAAGGACCAGAAAAGGAATACAACCCGATCATTGCTCGGTAGGCGCGTTAGGAGGTGGAAAGTGAAGGAAATCGCCGAGCTGACGTTGCCACGCCATCTGTGCCTCATACCGCTCGTCGGAGTGGTGCATATGTTGCTGCATAATAGTCCATCTCGCCTCTTGGGTGGCGTTGTCCTGGATGCACCACTCCTGCAGTCGCTCATACAGCTCTCTGACATCCGCGAGGTGCGGGTGGTGCTGCAGGTGAGGCGCCTAATATGGCCCTGGAATGGGTGGCGGCGACTGGCGTGCATACCCTGCCGGATGGTGTGGCGAGGGTATATGATCATGAAATTCCGGCTCGTTCTGAGGCTGAGACTCCTTAGAATCATCTTCTTCCTCTGACTCATCCTCGTCCTGGGGAGGAGGATCTACTGCTACCTTGGGGCTGAGGTCCAGCTCGAGGTTGTACTCGACCGCCAAATTGCCTCCAACGGTGCGTACTCTGCAGCGTGGGATGTTCAGGCCATATTCTTGGCTCAGGCCGAAGGAGATGATGAGTCGGCCTACAAAGTGGCCTCCCAGGAGTGAGCGAGGTGGCTTTGACCTCTGAGTCTTCTTGCGAAGTAGTCGGGCAAGCACCCATCCGGGATGAAGAGGGTAGCTCTCCCAGATGGAGCGAAGAAGAAGAAGCTCCTCTCGGCTGATGTGGTGGCGGTCCTTCTCTGGAGCATACAAAAGAGAACGACGCCAAACCATGTGAATGAATCGATAGAGAGGGTGAGAGAGAGACTTAACTGAGTTATGCTTCGTGAGGCGATCGCTGGGCACTCCAGTCATGTGGCTACAGAGTGCATGGTACTCCTCCCCGTCGGCATCGTCGTCCTCCCAGCCTAGGTAATGACCATTATAGTGCATGTAGGGGATGCCTAGATGAGCTGCAAACTCATCGTAAGTGAGTGTCCTGTGCACCCCGCCCAGATAGAAGGAAATGACCTTCATGTACTGCCTCCTCCGGTGCTCGTCCAGATCAAAAGTCGCCCAGAACTCCTGTAGAGCGACGTCTGGGAAGTCGGAAGCTATGGTGGTCAGCTCTAGGAGTCCAGCATGTACTAGGGCGTCGTGCACGTTCCGGTGGTAGTCCTCATCGTGATCGAAGAGAGACTCCATGGAAAGTGGGCGAACATCGGCATCAGGGATATTCTCGAGCTTCTGGTAGCACTCGAAGTAGTATGGGGGCAGGCGAGCAACGGTGTGGTAGTACCCCACACGGCTAGGGAAAGCTGGGGGAGGTCCATGAATGGCAGGTGTGACGGGAGCGGGAGCTCGAGAGTTGGAGGTGGTGTCAAGTCTCTGCTTGGTCCTGCGCTCATTAGTTACGTTCCTAAGCAAGAAAAACAAACTAGATTAGTCAAACTAAAACCCCACCCCACACTTAGTTGAAAAACTCAATTTCACAAAGAAATGAGGAAAACCGAGTGGGGGTAAGCAAAGCAGAGTAACCGGTAATCCCAAACAATTAAAAGACACGCTTAGGAACAGCCAGAATGGAATTATCACAATCAGAGTTCAGAAGTCAAAACGACATTCAAAAAGTCAACATAATCGAACAATGAACCCTAATCATGGCAAGACTATCACAAAGCGGGAAATGACGGCATAATATGATCTCAGAAGGCAAGCACAAGAATATGAACGTAAATGAGCACATAAAGCAGCCAACTGATCATAAACAGTTCATGGTCAAACCGAAATTTCTCAAAAGTCAACATCACAAAGAATAAGTCTTATTTATAGCAACACATGATCAATCGATATGAAAATTAGGCACAAAGCTCCCTAAGCATGCTAGATCAGTCCAACGAGTTTAGCTAACCTAGTTCACACGAAATCAGTTGGCACGCAAATTGAGGCAAACTGAAAAGTCAACCGAAAGTCAATCCCGACGAAATTCAGCATCCAATTTGTCAAAAGATTTGTAATGAAAAGTTCTACAACTTACCTTGAAGCCATGGACGCTAAAAGTGAACGGAGGAGGAGAAATCAGCGAGAAATCAAAGATTTTAGGGTTTGGGTGAACTAGAGCTGTAGAGCTCTGATTCAGCTGTTCTGGGGCTTGATTGATCGGAAATGGAAGGGGAAGGGAGCGGCGGCGGCGCCGGTGAAAAAGTGGCGGCGGTCGGCGAGTGTTTTGAAACTAGGGGGGAAGGTTTTTTTTTTGGTTTCGGTTTCGAAAATGAAAGAAGGAAGAGAGAGTGGGTGAATCCGGATTTTAAAACGAAAATTTGGTTGATTTTCAAAGGAATTTTCGGTGAAAATAAGTGCAAGTTTTCGCCGAAAATGTTAGTTAAAAAGTACTGCCGGTTTTCAAAAGAATTTTTGCCGAAAATGTTGAATAGTTTTCGTCGAAAATGTGAAGTAAAAATGTCTGGAAAACTCAGTGGGATTTCAAAGAGAATTTTCGCCGAAAACATGGGTCATTTTCGCCGAAAATATTGAACTCTACGATTAAAAATATTTTCTCAATCCCGGCAAACTTCAAAAAATCACAGTTAAATCTACAAAAATCGAAAAACCCTCAAACAACTTGCAATTGACACTACGACACACAGACTACACAGGAAAAATAAGAAATCAAACAAACTGACACTTTTGGCTCCCCTGAACCGACTCTAAAACACTAAGGTTGACACAAATGAAAAACTGACTCCAGCCGTGGGTTACCTCCCATGAAGCGCTCTAGATTAACGTCCTTGAGCTGGACGATACCTGGACGGTATTAGGAGACATCCCAACTCAGGTTCTCCTTAACACCAGCATCGATGTTCATGAAGTAGAGCTTCGGGGTATCTCCGGTGAGCGTGAACTTCTTCCCGTTAGCGTGTGTAAGCTTGGTACGGCTGTCGGGAAGGTGCTCAATGATCTTGAACGGACCAAAGAGCTCTGTCAAGGGATCATCTTCTACGAGGAAGACAGTGGGTGGAATGAGAACGATTGGCTCCTTCTTTTCTTTGACCTCCGGCTTGATATCACCAGGATCGGTGATCGTCAGTATGGCTTCTCCTTCCATACTTGTTCCGGCGCCGGTATCTCGGAACAAATTGGCGGTGCAGCTGGCTCGATAGGAGGTGGCGGCACAACTGGTCTCTAGACCATTTGAGTCTTCGTCTTCTTGTTCTTCCCCCGGGATCTACTAGGATCTTTTCTAGGTGGTTTAGAAGAGGCTTGCAGTTCCTTCTTCTTTCGCGGCTTCTAAGGAACAGATTTCGGTTTCTGCCTGGTAATCTGTCCAGCACCTGCAACAGCAATTGATCTAGGGATACTAGACGAGACATTAGTAACGGAGTTGACCGGAGTCAACTCCACAGTTTCAACAGCTAAACAATGAAATTCTTCATTCTTAGGATTATATTTCATTCCATCTTTAAGGCGGAATGTTATCGTTTCTTTACCGACTCTCAAAGTTAAAGACCCATTTGGAACGTTAATTTGCATTCCAGTAGTAGCCATGAAAGGTCGTCCTATGAGAATGGTATAATCATCTTTACTAGTATCAATGATAACAAAGTCAGCTAAGAACGTGAAAGGACCACATTTAGTAACAACGTCTTTTATCTCTCCCCTAGGGGATTTTAAGTGATCGATCAGCAAAGACAAGTTGCATGCTAGGCGGTTCAAGTCCTCCTAGGTTCAATTTTTCATACAGACTCATAGGCATAACATTAACGGACGCGCCAAGATCAACCAAACAACGTTCTATCTTAACATTATTTATGACAAGAGGTAGAGTGAAAGAACCAGGATCAGAACACTTCGCTGGATATGGAGAGGAGGGTTTCATGCTACGAGCATCAGGATATCCTTCTTTATTCCCTTTCATGCCAGTTTTGATCCTTGCATTTGGCAGCAATGCTCTTAGAAACGGAGGCTTCACATAGTACGGTGCAAGAGGAGGATCTTCCTCCTTAGGCGCCACTTCCAGTGCTTCCTTCTTCTCTGGAGTTTCAGCGATCCTGCGTAAAACAGAACAAGCATCAGCATATAAGCTTGTAAACTTTTTAACAGGTACCATCTTAGCTTGTTCCTTTCTCGGATTCGGCTCTGTCTGGCTCGGAAGTTGGCCAAATGGTCGACCAGATGCTAGCATGCTCGAGATGTTGTTCACAGCCTGCTCAATTCTTTGACCGGCTGCTATCTGTTCTTGATTGAGAAGAGCTTGAGCTTTGAAACTGACTGTCATGATCGTCGAGTCTGGTGATGATCTGACTAAGCTTCTTGTCCAGGTTGCTGACATTGTTTTCCTTCTGGTACTGCTGCCCTGGATAGGTGTTATTCAAATATTGATTCTGGCGATTACCAGGAGCAGTTCCATAATTACCCGGATTACGATGTGGCGGCTGATAGACACCTGCCGGTGGATGGTTAGGCTTTTGATCCTGAGCTGGACCAGCTGGGCGGTTATTCTGGTTCTGGTTATGGTTGAAGCCATTATTGTAGGGAGGTCTGTCTTGATAGTTCCCTTCCTGCCTGAAGTTGCGGTAGCCAGCATAACCATTTTGATTGTTAACGAAGCCTTGTTGAACGAAATTGACCTCTTCGGCAGACCAGACTTCTGTCTTACCAAAATTCTGGCATCGGCCTCCATTATGCGCACAAGCTCCACACCATTCACAATCGGCAACATAGACAGAAGCTGTCGGCGGTTTTATTGGTGTAGAAGACTTCTTCAGATGCTTCTCTACTTCTGCCTTGATAGTAGCTTCGAGATCGAGCTTGCTCCTTGATCCTTCTGATGTCGCTCTCAGTTCCTTGACTTGGAAGCACAGTTTGCAAAATGAAGAAGAGCAGCTTCAGGTGTAAGCATAGTGCAATCCCCTTCAGCAAGAGAATTGACCCACTTGGCAGATTCTTCTTGAAGACCTCGAGCAAAGATTTCGGCTAACTGCCTCTGCTCGAATCCGTGATGAGGACAGTTGTAGAGAAGTTCTTGGAATCGATTCCAAGTAGTGCCCTTCCTTTTGGGAGAATCTGGCGATGCTGTCCTTGATGGCTGTTGTTCTGGCAGGAGGGAAGTATTCTTCAACGAAGTCCTGAGCTAGAGTATCCCAATCAGTGTAATATCCAGGTGGTTTGCCAGTAAGCCACCTTTTCGCTGCGCCTTTCAGAGAGAACGGGAAAGCTCTCAAGCAAAGAGTGTTCTTGTCAAGGTTTCCGTTCTTGAAAGTGCTGGAGAGATCAAGGAAATCGGCTAGATGTGTGCACAGATTGTCTAGTGGCCTGCCTTCAAACTGTAGATCCCTAGAGATCATAGTCAAGAATGGAATCTTGATCTCATAGTCAGGATCTCCTTTAATGCGCAGAACGGTAATGGCAGATCGAACGCTAGTCGCGCTCGGCTTGTTGTAATCAGCTAGACTCTTCTGTGTAGGCGGCGGTGGTGGATTTCCGCCCGGTGGTGGTAATTGATCGGTCATGGTAGGAGATGGAGGAGGTGAATGTGACTCGGTGTATGAAACGAATGAAGGTGACGGTAATGGTGAAGATGAGGAACTCTCCTTCAGTTCCTCGATCTTAATCAGAGTGATGGATGGAAGTGGATCGGTTCTGCTTCTCCTTGGAATCTGTGATTGTCGAGGTGGAGCAGAACTACTTGGTCTCTCTATACTCTTAGCCTTGTCGGTTTGAGAGCGAGTCCAAGGGCGGCAATGCATACACCTGTGAACAACCTACAAATAACAAAAACAACAAAAACCAGCGTAAAATCGAAGTGGGTGGAAAAATGAAAGATGGAAACTAGAAGAATAAATTGCCAGTTCTTCTTTCAAACAATCAAAAGAAGTCCCCGGCAACGGCGCCAATTTGATGATGCTGCAGAACAGTGATCAAATACTACAAAGCTAAAAAGCTAAGCAGATCGTATTCCACGGGCCTTCTAATGATCGATTACTCAAATAAGCTAGCAAATTACTCAGATTAAACACTTCGTGCGTGGTGTGAGTTCCACGACTTCTAATTCTAAGAAATGCAGAGAAATTGAAAATTGAAACTAAAACAGATTGGAAATTAGAGTTGAAAACAGAGATGACAGACAAACTTAGACTTCGAATCCCCTTCTTTCACCAGAGCATAGGCAATTCTCATTCAATCAGTTCTAAGACACCACCATAACTCCTTACCCTTAGGTTTAAGACCGGCGAACATTCGCTCTATCCGTTCTAGCTACCAAGATTAATTAGCCGCCCGGGTACGGTCGCCTCTCGCAACGACTTAACTTAACTGGTGGAATTACTAAGGATTCATGAGTTGCTCTTGTAGTGGATTAACCCTAACCGGTTCCTACGAAAGGCACACTCCAATTATAAGGTTAATTGTTCAGTTTGATGTTTTAAAGTAAGGCGAGCGTTCGCTTCTATCCTTAGCTTAACCAGAATCTAATCTAGGTGATCAATCCAGACAAGAAACATAAACAACGAAGAACAAACCAAACATGAAAGAGAAACTGATTGAACTTTGAATCTAATCACCGCCGATCCGTGACCGCTTTAAAGCCCTGGGTCACTTAGGGTTCATCTAGTCTAAGCTCTAAGAGTTTAGCTACTCATGTTTATCACAAAAGAATCAAAGACAAAGAAAGAGTTCATCATCCAGAGGAAGAACATAAAAGAATCTGAAAAACCTAATTAAGATGACTCTGGCAGACTTCGATCTTCGGTAAACTGCAATCCTAGCTCCGAGTCTTCAAGATGGAAGGGATGGCGTCATGATCTCTTTTCGGCTCTTCGGACTCTAACTCTCTGCTCCAGAACTTGAGAGAATTCTGAAGTTCGGTATTAGTTGGTAATTATCATGTCTCTTTAAGTATGGGCCGCCGGTTAAGTATTTATACTTAACCCTAATACCGTCGGATTTTAACTAGAATTTTCGCCAAAAATCATAAGGAATTTTCGCCGAAAATCTTAGTGTAAATGGATGGTCCGCCGGCTGCTTTTCTCCTGTGATTTTCGGATCAATTGTTCTCGGCAAAAACTTAGGGTTTTCGCCGAAAACTTCCATTGATGAGCATCAGTCGATTTGTGCTGGGGTTTTCGCCGAAAACACTAAGGGATTTTCGGCGAAAACTTTAGTGTAAACTGGGGCAGACTTTGGTTCGACTCGATTGACTCCTCGGATCAATTTCGGTGCAATTCGTCGAGGTTCCAACGCCTTAGACACGTCCTTGGCTACTTTATTTGATGGCAAAAACCTATGCTAACATAAAAACACTAGAAAACCATCAAATAGACCCGAAATGGGCCAAAGTAACACAGATGGCACGAAATAGGGCAATTGATTGAATATTCGCTATTCTACCCTAAAACCATGTCTTAAGCAAGGAAATGTCACTTAAATGAGGCTGATAATCACGTCAAATCAAGTGTCATCAATGGTTAAAACTCAATTTTCGTGCATTATAAAGTCGCTTCAAACTGATTGGGGAGGTGAATTTCAAAATGTGTCAACACTTTTACGTAGTCAAGGAATTGTTCATAGGATTTCATGTCCTCATACTCAAAAAACAAAATGGGGCTATCGAAAGGTGAAATTGTGTTATAATAGAGAAGGGTCTCACAGTCCTCACTCAATCATCCTTACACTACAAAAAACGCTGCATTTAACAGCGGCAGAAATAATGTTTAACAGCGGCTGTGGCCGGTGTTAAAATAATTTAACAGCGGCCGGAGGTCGGTGTTAAAATGACCAATGCTAAAATTATTTAACAGCGCGACTGTCGCCGTTAAATAGGTCGCGGTTAATTGATTTATTTAACAGCGGCCTATAGCCGCTGTTAAATTACTCCGTCGATTGGGTCGGAACTCCGGCGATAGTCCAGATCGTCCTCCTCCTCCTCTTCCTCTTCTCTTCTTCTTCTTCTCCTCCTCCTCCTCCTCCTCCTCCTCTTTCCTCTTCCACTTCTTCCTCATCCTCCTCCTCCTCGTCTTCCTCTTCATCTTCCTCGACGCGACCGTCCGCAGTCTTATAGCTCGCCGGATCCAGAGTTCGGTTTTGCGAAGAAGAAGTAGAAGAAGAAAAAGAAAAAGAAGAAGAAGAAGAAGAAGAAGAGGAAAGTCATCGCCGAGGAGGAGGAGGAGAAGAAGAAGAAAAAGAAGAGTGGTGGCGGTTGTCTCAAATCAGGAAGAAGAAGAAGAAGTAGTAGCAGTCGGCCTGTGGCGGCAGCGAGTTGAGGTTTTGGGACCGGCGGGAGTGGGTTTTGGGATCGGCGGCGGCGGCGAGTTGAGGATAAGGGAGAGACTGATTAGGGTTTTTGGGAAGAAGAAATAAGAACCGTTGAGATTAAATCAACGGTTCACACATTTTTGGGAGCTATCCGCGTGAATCTGTTTAAGCCAATCAGGACTTAGTATTTTAGCAGCGGCCTGTGGCCGCTGTTAAACTGTCTAATTTAACAGCGGCCACTTAGCCGCTGTTAAATTTCCCGTTTTTTTTTAATTTAACAGCGGCAATATTCTGGCCGCTGTTAAACCTCTGCTGTTAAATTGTCTTTTTCTTGTAGTGTTACCTCAAAGTTTTTGGGAGCATGCCTTTAAAACCGCAACCTATCTTCACAATCGAACCATCACACCTCTTCTTGACTTTCAATCTCGATACCAAAAACTTTACCATACCACATCAGACTATCATTTTCTAAACGTTTTTTGGTTGTCTGTGCTACCCCTACTTGAGACCTTACAATGCTCATAAAATGAATTTTCGATCTTTACCATGTGTTTTCATAGGCTACAGCCCGACCCACAAAGGATATCTTTGCTATCATCAGCCCACGTCCCGAATATATGTCTTTCGACATGTTATTTTTAATGAAATTTTTTTTCCTTTTTGGTAATCCTGATCATTCTTTGTCCGACACCTCCATTCCGACTCGAGAAATTACAACGTCAACGGACTTACTGCGACATGTGGTGCAACAACACCCGCCATGCTACGACGCCATGCCATGCACACCTCCAAGAGCTCCATCCAACCCAACGTCCTCAGGTACACAATATACTCCCTCAACTACCAACCAATTATCCACTACAGCCTCTGTATCACACCTCTCGACCACCCCATCAACCAATACACCCCCATCCTACCAGCTACCAACCAAGAGCTCCCTAGCTAAATGCCCCCAACATTCCACTTCCCATTATCGGCCAGTCCAAACCAATACACATCATCTGGTCACTCGAGCCCAAACGAAATCCCTCAAACCAAAAGCTTTTACCACGTCTTTGACACCTAGCCCACCAACCGAACCCACTACGTATAACCAAGCTGTTAAACACAAATGTTGGCAAGACGCCATGAATGATGAATACAACGCTTTAATGAGAAATAACACTTGGTCACTTGCCTCTTGTCTTGCTAATGTCAATCTAGTTGGTTGTAAGTGGATTTACAGGTTAAACGATGCTCTGATGGGTCGGTGGAACGCTACAAGGCACGACTGGTCGCACAAAGGTTTAGTCAACAAGCGGGGGTTGATTTCTTCAACACATTTAGTCTCGTGGTCAAGCCGACTACCATACGTCTCGTTCTCTCCATCGCTTTGTTACGCGGCTGGGATATTCGACAATTAGACATAAACAACGACTTCTTAAATGGGGATTTACATGAAGATGTGTATATGCGACAACCGAAAGGATTCGAGGATCTTCTCCGACCACAACATGTTTGTCGGCTACACAAATCTCTCTATGGACTCAAGCAAGCACCTCGGGCGTGGTTTAACAAGTTGAAACAGTATCTCCTTACTCAACACTTCAAAGCTTGTAACTCGGATACATCACTTTTCGTGCACCACTCCACCACGGCAACCATCTACATCTTGGCATATGTTGACGACCTCATTATCACTGGATCGAATGTCGGGTATATTCGCAACTTTATCTCTCAGCTTCATCAACAATTTGCTCTTAAGGATTTAGGCAAGCTTCATTACTTTCTTGGCTTAAATATCACTTATATGTCTGATGGTGGTTTAAGCCTTTCTCAACACCAATATATAAAGGAGATTTTGGCAAACACAAACATGCTTGAGGCCGCATCAGTCTCTACTCCAACTGATCCACAACTCAAGATTATTTGACAAGGGGATTTATTTCATGATCCACGACTTTATCGCCAAGTGGTGGGTTCTCTACAGTATGCAACAATTGCACGTCCAGATATTACTTTTACAGTAAATCGATTATGTCAATTCATGCACACTCCTACCTCTTTTCATTGGCAAGTAGTAAAGCGAGTACTGCGATACCTCAAAGGGACTTTGGATCACTCACTCACATTCAAACCAACATACACTTTGTGTGTCATGGCATATTCTGATGCTGGATGGGTTTCCGACATGGATGACAGTCGATCGCAATATAGTTATGTGGTCTTTCATGGTCCGAACTTGATCAGTTGGACATCTCCCAAGCAGAAAGTGGTAGCTCGCTCCAGCACCGAGGTAGAGTATAGGGCTCTTACATACACAGTCGCCGAGTTACTTTGGTTAAAGCAATTGTTTGGCGATCTTCATGTTCCTTGGCAGCCACCGATTCTCTTGTGTGACAACATTGGTGACATATTTCTCACAAAAAATCAAGTAATAGTCAAAGCACATAGCATTGGATTTTCACTTTGTTCGTGAATTGGTGGAACCTGGTGACCTTAGGATTTCTCATATATCCACATTGGATCAACTAGCAGACATCTTCACAAAGCCTCTAGCAAAGGACCGTATCGCACTTCTACGAAACAAGCTTCAGGTTCACACCACCCATCAACTTGTCGGGAGGTAATAGCCCACGTCTGTAACTATGCCAGTGTTCATCCTATGTTATTGGAACCACTATAGTAGTTGCATAGATAAGGGCTAGAATTAGGGAGAGTAGTTAAGTCCTTATTGTATATAGTATAGAAAGATATCAATAACAAATCAAGATTCAATTTTCTACCTTATTACCTACCATCCCTTATGACTGAGCTGTACTTTTAAATTTGTCTAATTCATTGTAATGGTGCCTTTCTCCTTTGTTAATGAACATACATAGTTGTCAAATTTTTTCATAACAATTAAAAGGAAGGAAATATATATATAGGTGAAAGTTGATTTTCATTACACAATCGTGAACAGATTACAAAAAAACAAACTATTACCTTCTCCAAGTGAAGAAGCAAGGGAAAAACACAGACAGAAGACAAAAAGAAGGAAATTAAAGAGATTTTATTACAATATATATATATGGCAAACGCTCCGGTACCCACAGGGTACCGGTACCCTACCACTCTAAATTCACATTTTTAAATGCTTAAAATTCAAATAATGAGTCCTAAATTCATTGTAATAAATCATGAGGAGTAATGAATAATACTTACCCCGTAAACACTGAATTTTGACCCTAGAAAACTACTTCATAAACTCAAATCCTAAATCGTACGTAAAACTCTAACTTTTGACCAAAAGTCCAAATTAAAATATCATAAACCAAAAAAATAAACTTGAAACCCCAAATACTATATCCTTACACCTAAACACTAAACTAAGACCCTCAAACTTTAAAATACAAACATAATTGTGATGAAATTTTAGTGATAGGGTACCGGTACCCAGTGGGTACCGGAGCGTTGATCATATACATATATATATATATATATATAATATATATATATATATTCTTTTTTATACCTTACAATACATATGATGAACCATTCGAAATGACCTTTCCTTCGAGGAAGTAAAGCCACAAAAAAGAATTGATTCCCATGCGGTTGGTGACTCCCATTCTCTTAGCGAATCGCAACCCCGCCTCCATGGCTCTATACTCTGCCGCATTATTCTTTCTATTAGACGCAAATCGCAGGGCCAATTCATGGAGGATTCCTCCAGGCAATTTTAGGACGATCCCTGCGCCTGCTCCATTATTGCTTGATGCTCCATCCGTGAATAATGTCCATCCTTCGCCTTTGTCTACTTCTTCCTGGATTGCCCCTTCAACCACAAAGTCCGCAAGCACCTGGGCTTTTATCGCCGTCCTTGGCTGATACCTTATATCATATTCACTCAGTTATATTGCCCATTTCGCCAATCATCCTACAACACTCATGGATTGTAATGCGTTTTTGATAGGCAAGTTTGTAAGAACATGAATGGTGTGTGCTTGAAAGTAAGGTCTTAGCTTCCGTGCCGCACACACCACATCATATGCCATCTTTTCAATTGATGTTTATCTGGTCTTAGCGTCGATCAGCGTTTTGCTCGTGTAAAATATGGGATATTCACTCCTGTCTTCTCGTCGAACGAGAACAGTGCTAACTGCCTTTGTGGAGATTTCGATGTATAAAAAAAATCTTCATTCATCTTAGGTGAGACTAGTACAGAAGGTGTAACCAAAAATTGCTTTAAATCCTCGAATGCCCTATTACATTTGTCATCGCACGCAAATTTGGATGCATTTTTTAGTGTTGCAAAAAATGGTGCTATCAGCGATTCTTGGGATAAATCGGTTGATCATCGTGAGTCATCCTGACAGTATCTAGACTTACTTCACTATTTTCGGGGGCATCATAGATGTGATCGCCTCAATCTATGATGGGTTTACTTCTATTCCTTTCTATGTTATGAGGTAACCCAGAAACTTCCCTGAAGTCGCGCCGAAAATGCACTTAAGTGGGTTAAGCCGTAAAGAATACTGCTGCAGAGTATCAAAGGTTTCCCTTAGGTCGCTTAGGTGATCACTAGACTTCTTACTTTTTACTAGTAGATCATCTGCATATGCTTCCAAATTTCTTCCAATCAGTTTCTGAAAACTGTATCGATCATCCGCTGATAAGTAGCTCCCGCGTTCTTGAGACCAAAAGACATTACCTTATAGAAATAATTCGTCGTTGGTGTGATGAACACGATTTTTTCTTGATCGTCCTCGTTTAGGGGAATTTGGTGATAGCTGGAAAACATGTCCAAAAAAGATAGCATCCCGTTGTTGGCCGTCACGTCCACTAACTGATCTATGTATGGTAACGGGTAAGGATCCTTTGCGTAGGCGTCGTTTAAGTTTGTGAAATCTATGCACATCCGCCAAGATCCGGATGATTTTTTTACTAGGACCACATTTGCTAACCACTCTGGGTATCAAACTTCCTTAATAAAATCCGCTTTTAATAGTTTTTCCACCTCAAATGTAACCACTTGTTGCCTCTCTCTACAGATATTTTGTCTCTTTTGTTGGACGGGGTGACTTCCTAGATCGATCGCCAAACAGTGTTTTATGATCTCTAGGCGATTCCCGGCATATCGCTAGGCGACCAAGAGAACAGGTGTGCAAATTCTCATATTAGTTGAACTATCTCCTTTCGCCTATCTGTTTCCCAAGTATGATGATATCTTGACTGTTTTTGTTGGGTCTCCCTCCCATAAGGGAATCGGCACGTGCGACTCTTCCAGAGTAAGCTACTCATTTCCACCTTCTGCCTCCAGGCTAATGTTGTAGCAAGTGCTCTTTGTTGCAGCCCTGTAACACCTTCTAGCTATCTCTGGGTGCCCCAGGTGATTCCTACCCCTTCCACTGTAGTGAACTTCATGACTTAATGTACTGGCGAAGAAAATGCCTGGAATGCTGCCAAAGCTGGGTGACCCAGTATCATGTTATATGTGGACTTGTAATCCATGACATAAAAGTTGATGGATCGCGTGGACTGAACCTCGTCGTCTCCAATAGTAATCTTCATTGTGGCGATCCCTTTGATGGGAACCGCGTGCCCTGAGAATCCTGATATTGTTGTTTTTGTTTTCCACAAGAGGTTTGTCAGTAGGTCCATCTATTTGTACAAATCCCAGAAGATAATGTCTGTTGAACTACCCTCGTCAATCATTACTCGCTCTCCGTGACTGTTATGGGTAAAAACTTGAATCACCATCACCTCTAGGCTGGGCCCTGTAACTCGAGCTATGTCTTCCTCGTTGAAGCCGATGATTGGGCGGCTTACCAGGTTAATAATCATTAACTCCTGGACTTCCTCCTTCCTCTTAACATTCTTTGTTGGACAGCTTTCACCTCCAAAAATAGTTTGGTACATCTTGTTAACCTCCGACCGCGCTTTATTCTTTGTTTCTTCATTACCCTGCGATTTTTGCAATTGGGCGAAAACTCCCCCTTTTTCTCCTAGGGCTCTTCCTTTCTATGTTTTTCTCTTTTCAGACTTTTATCCTTTCGTTTAGTGCTAAGGATAAAGTCCCTCAATCTTCCTTCATTAATCCATCGCTCGATCTCATTTTCAGCTCCCTACACTCCTCGGTTTTATGCTCATGTGAGTCATGAAAATCACAGAATTTACAACGACTCCTTTGTTCTCTGGAGTCTTCAAGGGCTCAGGCCATTGTATGTGATGACCCTTATGCTGCATATACATGCATATCTTTCTCCTAGATTCATTGAGGGGGTGTGTAATCTGGCCTTTCCTCCCTAAATCCTCTACTTTCTTATCTCGTGCAAAAGAGGAATCGTTTAGGAGGTGGGACGATGGGCAAGGGTTGGAGTTAGAAGTTATCTTTCTAAGTTTGGATAGGGAGAACAACAGAGATAATGATGGCCTAAGAGAGAAACCAAAGGAAGGAGAAAATTGAATCAGAGGGCTATAGAGAGGAGGAATGATTGACAGTGTCGCCGTCAGGAATGATTAGGGTGGAAGGGGAATAGAAACGTAGAAAGGGGAAATTGGGGGCAATTTTTATTTTTCTATTTTTGTAAACTGTTTATTTATTTTAAATTTAATATAAATTTTTGATTATTTTCATTATTAAAAATTTCATGTAGCAGCTTATGTGGCATCAGATTGACCAGTCAGATAGATGACACGTCTGCTCTGGTGTTAAAAATTAACGAATTTTGGCTAGATTTGACATAAAGTCAAAACGTTCAACCTAAAAATTGTCATCAAAATAGTAATGGCTAGATTTGACATATTTGCAAAAGATTTGGCTAGGCCAAAAACAAATTTGTAGCCAAACCTTTCTGGAAAATGTCAAACATAGCCAAAACTATTTACGTCACACTTTTTAGACCAAATTTTTAATTTTTATGACAAATTTAGCCGACATCCGGTAAAATTTTAACACCGTAAGTGATTGTACAAACGGAACTGACGTGGCATCCACTTGACCGGTCAACTAGATGCCACATTAGATGCCATGTCATTATTTAAATTCAAAATAATAATAAAATATGCAAAAAAATAAAATATGCTAAAAAAATTAAAATATAATAATACTTAAAAAAATATAATATTTAAAATAAAAAAGTAAAGTTAGCGCTGACAGCTAACTGCTGCCGCACCTCCACCACGGCCGCCGTCGTGCTTCGTCCGCTTCCTCAATCCTCTTCCTCTTCTCTTCTTCCCCTCCTGCTTCCTCAATCCTCTTCCGCTTCTCTTCTTCCCTTCCACTTCCTTCAAATCTCAATCCGCCAAATTTCACCGCTGCTTGCCGTCCGATTCGTTCGACTCCGAGTCAAACCTCTTCCTCTTCTCTTCTTCCCCTTCCGCTTCCTTCAAATACCAACCTCCCTCGCCGATTCAACGCCTTCGATTCGCACACTCCTGTCTTCGATCTGGATCTCTCCCTCAGTGACGCTCCTCTCCTTTCGATTTCTCCTCTTCCTCCCTTGCTTGTACCCACTCGATCTGGGCGGCGGCTTGTAGAAGATGGCATTGGAATCGTAGCCAGGGGTGGAGGATCTGGTGGCGACGGGAGTGAAGCAGAAGGATATAGAAGAGTAGTAGTCGTGGCCACTATCGCTGCTCCGATGATAGCCTCTTCTTCCTCATCATCCTGATGCTCCTCCTCCTCTTCTTCTTCTAGAACAGGGGGTGGTCGGAGGTAAGCTTCGGGCAGACGGTGTCAGAGGTAAGCTTCGGCCGGACGGCGACGGAGGTAGAAGGTAGACTTGCGGCGGACGGCGTCGGCGGTAGGAGGTAGGCTTCGAGCGGACGGCGTCGGAGGTAGGAGGAGGTGTGGCGGCGGAGTGTTGCTGTGGAGATGAAGGAAATTAGGGAAATTAGGGTTAGGGAAATTAGGGATATTATTTTGTTTTGATGAATAATTTTTAATTAAAAATAATTGTGTGGCAAAATTTTGGACACATCAGCAGACACATCACTTTGGGGGTTAAATTTCCGTTAACTTGGACGGAAAAGTTCAGGGAAAATAAAAAATTGCTATTTTTGGGATTAGGAATAGTCTTGGCTATGTTTGACATTCTCGGTAAAGGTTTGGCTACAAATTTATTTTTGGCCGATTTTTTTATTAGTCCACCATTATGTATAGTACAATTATGTTCTAGGGTTATATTTCAAAATTTTTGTTGATTAAAATTTTCTAAACATAATTTTAGATCTATCATTACATAAGGTCATTCCTTATTTAGTAATTATACCAAATAAATAATTAAAATATAAAAAATCAGCCAACAAGCCGGAAAAATGCTATAAGAAGACTTTATATTGAGTTACACAATTAGTTCTTAAACCATTATAAAAATGCCAGGGTAAAATTATTGATTAAATGAATGATATGAATTTTTGCAACTTTATACCCTTTATTTCATGTTTGGTGTGTTATGTTCCACACTCCAATTTTTGTTGAATACTATCGTATTATTGTAATTTATTTTATAATGGTATTTATTAACATTAAATGTATATATAGTGACGTACATGATAAACTCATATATTTTTGTAAAAAAAATATGTTTTATAAAAAATATTGATACACTATGAATTATGAAAATTGCGAAAATTAAGAATGAAGTAAAGACAATTAAAAAATAGGGTAAGGAGCCAAGTGTCTCCAGGCTCCAACGCATTGGTAACGATGAGTATAAAGATTTGAACTTGATATATAAGCTCAACCCCGACGATCCAGAAGCTTGGGATCTCACAGGAAGCACTTGGACAGTTACCAACATCCAAACCAGGCGATCTTAAGCCCTTTACCTAAGCACACGCTTAGCTAAAGGACTTAGGGGCAATTGATAGGCCTAGCCCCAGCGATTTGGGCCTCACGGCGGCCCACGAGCTAGTCGCTCCAAATATAGATAACGACAATAGCAGGCCTGGCGATTCAGCAGACAGGGCCTAGCCCATGAACGATCTTTGCGGCAGCCCAACAAAGCTTAGGGTTACAAGGACACGTGTGAACATCCTAGGAACTCTGATGGGCGGTCGAGATTCAGCCTTGGAGATCAAGCCAGGGACTATAAATACCCCTCTACCCCCACAAGGCTCGGAACGACACTTTGACATAGCGGAACAAAACCCTCCGCGGGGCGTAATCTTATTCCCTCACACTCACTATTCCAATCGCCTAGACATATCTCATTGAACTGACTAGTACTTTCCCCCATTCCTACGTGAGCCTTCAACATCTATTGGGCCAAACGACTAGTCTGGAACAGAACTGGTTATGATAGGGCCCATAATCATTTCGTTGTTCTAAATTGTATCGATGAAAATAAAATAATGTAACTTTATTAATTAAAAACCAATAGTAAATGTAATTAGTTTTAGAAATAAACATTTAAAAAGAATATGTTCAAATTTAAAATTTACTTAAGTTTTTTTTGTTATAAATTTAAAGCAATAAAATATAAATTAGTTGTATATTTTTTTATAGTCAAACAAATAGGGCCCGCCGACAGACGGACAAAACCTAGTAACCTTATAACGGGGATACTATTAAAGTAGGAGTTGATGATTGGATTCCTGAACTTGCAGATTTTAAATTGACCTCTGTTATATTTGAAGAGATGTTTTCCCTTCAATTGTTCACGCAAAAGAATAATATCTGAAGTACTCCTCTAAGGAACTGCAAGAAATCTGAAAGATACCAATTAGACCAAATCAAGTAAGGGACCAATGGGTGTGGCACTTTGATTATAAATTATGCTTATCAGTAAAATCTACTTACCATGTCATGCGCTCCTCAAGCCTAGCTCGGCAGTATAAATGTGAATTATTCATATGGAGAGCATCAAGAAATACATACTATATGGAAAAGAAGATTCTCTCCTGATCCTCTTTGCCCTCTTTGTGGGAATGGTGAGTGATGGGCCACCCTGAGTTGGATAGCCCAATGGGTAAAGAGGGTCCGCCGGTCAAAGGAGGTCAACACCTCAAGCGAGGAAAGTCAACACCTCAGGCGAGGGTTGACCAGGCAGACGTCCTAGAGCCGCTCAAGAGATGGGCCTGAACGCATAAGGGGCCCACTGAGCCGAATAAAGTCAACACCTCAGGCGAGGGTTGACCAAAGCAGGTGCCCTAGAGTCGTGCAAAGGATGGGCCTGGACGCGCGAGCCCAGAAGAAGCTATGAGGCGACAGTGCGTCCGCCATCCTGGAAAACCCTAAAAAAGCCACGTGGATCAATCCTAGAGCTTTCGTATTCGCCAAGCGACGGCTATGATTCAATGCCACGTGGCGTAATCTGCCGAGCTCCGCACCAATTGCCTAACGGTCTTGGCAGGTTTGCCAGGCTATAAATACAGGGAGGAAGAGCAGACAGCGGACACGACCAAATTCTGGGAGCAATCCCTAGGTACACTCTGTTACATCATCGTCCATTTCATTCCTCACCCTTTGTTCTGATTACTGCCCTCACTCTCTTATTACGAGGCGATTCGGAGTCACTTAGGTGACCAGGTCGGCTCCCTCATTGTTCCAGGCGACAAGAGCGGAACAATTGGCGCGCCAGATACGGGACTAATCAAGAACTGAGGAAGCTGAGCAATGGAGCAGAGGAATATTGGAAGAATGATAAGAGGAGAAGCGTCGACTGTAAGGCTTGAAGGAGAGACGGAGGAAACACCATTAAAATACGTGAATTCGGGAGCCCAAAGCATACCACTTGAGGGTAGAAACTTGAGAAATGATCTGGAGGAAGAAGGGGTGCCTAGAGACACAGACACCGACTCCTCATATATCCCTCGTGACGCCAAAGGAAAGGGCGTACTAAAGGAGGAAGCACCAAATACAGAAGCGTACCAAGTCCTTGAACAGCGTTTTCAAGTTTCGGAAAAGCAGAATTTGGAACTTACCTAGTTATTGAAAACGGTTATCGCTCAGCAGGCAAAGACACCCAGAGCTCAGAACGTACAGGCCCCGGACTACGACGCCCACGCGGAAATGCTACGGGGATTTCGACCGCTAGTCGAGACCGGAGTCGAGCAAAGGGTCATTCGGCAACCTCTGGCAAGGGCTATCTTCGCCGAAGCACTACCAATTGGCTTGGTCCCACCAAACATGGAGAAATATTTGGGGTTGGGCGATCCTGAGGAACATCTGCAAATTTTTCAAATGCCATGCAAATGCAGGGCGCCAGCGACGCAGCATTCTGCAGAGCCTACCCAGCTACTTTAGGAGGGGCAGCAAGAGAGTGGTACATGAGCTTGCCAGAAGGAATTATTCACACATGGGATGAGTTTGCTAGGATTTTTTTGGTAAAATATGAAAGTAGGCGACACCGAAAGGTTCCAGTACAGGTCCTAGTTAACTTACGACAGTGGCCGGAGGAATCGCTGAAAGATTTCTTTGAGAGATGGATCAGCACAGTACAGTCCGTTAGAGACGTGACTTTTGACATTGCTACTGCAAGTATGATTCAGGCGACACATAATAGGCGACTGAAGGAAGCATTGGTAAAGAAAAATCCTACTACTCTGTCCAACTTGGAAGCCAGAATAAATAGTATAATTCTCATTGAAGAGCAGTTGGCTGAGATTGGTGGGGATGACGGCCGAAAAGGCCGAAAGGACGGACAGGCAGATGCGTCGCGTGATGGCACTGACAGGCGAGGACGGTGGCAGAGAACTGAGCGATCCCCTGAAAGATGGGAGTATCGAGATGACAGGAGAAACAATGACAGACGCACGTACCAGGAAGACAGGCGAGAATACACTCCGCTCAACCGATCCCGGAAGGAGGTATTCCTGTATATGCAGCACAAGGATCACCACATTCAGTGGCCCGAGCCGCTTCGAGGCGACCCAGAGCAACGTAACCCCCGGAAGTTTTGCAACTTTCATGATTCGCACGGTCACACCACGGAAGAATGTAGACAACTCAAAAATGAAATTGAGCGATGGATTAAGGAGGGTCGCCTGAAAGATTTCATTCTCCAGACCAAGCGAAAAGAGAGGAGTTCAAATGATAAAGAAGATAGCCCAGCCCTGGGCGACCAACCTAGAAAAATAATTTTTGCCCGATTGCAAGAACCGCAGGGCGATGCTCCCAAAAAGGCAAATGACACGGAAGAAGTCACAAAGGTCTACCAAACTATATTCGGAGGAGAAAGTTGTCCAACAAAAAAGCAGTCAAGCGATTGCAAAGAGGTGTTGATCATAAACAATAAGGCGCGACGATCTCCCGTCATGTTTACGGAGGACGACATGATCAAAAGTGGAGGACCCAGCCTGGAAGCAATGGTGATTCAGATTGTGACGCTCCGGAGTAGAGTGGAGCGAGTAATGGTGGATGAAGGAAGCTTAGCTGACATCCTATTCTGGGAACTTTTCCAGCAGATGAAACTCCCCATCTCAAGCCTGAGACCGACAAAGACAACTATTACAGGGTTCTCTGGCCACCAAGTGCCCATTAAAGGAATCGTTACCTTACAGGTCATGATAGGCGATGAGCAGATTAAGGCGGTGCAGTCAGTAGATTTCCATGTGCTGGATTGTCGATCCTCGTACAATATAATTCTGGGGCGACCGGCGCTTGCTGCTTTTTGGGCTATCTCTTCACTAGTGTATCAGGTGCTGAAGTTCGTCACAAAGGAAGGCGTCGGAGTCGCTTGGGGACACCCAGAGGTGGCTAGGCAATGCTATCGGGCAGCAACGAAAGGAGCATGTTATAAAATCGACCTGGAGGATGGAACGGAGAACAGAGAAAGACTACAGTCAGCGGAATCTGACGTCCCTGTAACTTTGTGGGAAGGCGACGAAGAGAGAACAGTGAGGTTGTCGTCTTACCTAAGCCAAGAGGCTAGACAGGCGATGATGACACTAATCAGGCAATATTCGCATCTATTTGCATGGCATCCCAGCGACATGCTAGGGATAGACCCAGCAATTGTTAAGCATTGCTTATCCATCGACAAAAGCTGTCGCCCAGTGCAACAAAAATGAAGAAATATTTGCCGAGAGCGACAACTAGCCGTCACAAAAGAGATAGACAAACTACTGGAGGCAGGTTTTATCAGGGAGGTTCAATATCCGGAATGGCTATCGAATGTGGTTCTGGTTAAAAAATCATCGGGAGCATGGAGGATGTGTGTCGACTTCACAAATCTAAATGATGCCTGTCCGAAAGACGCTTACCCACTCCCGAACATTGAACAGCTAGTCGACGCCACAGCAAATAACGAAATATTATCCTTTCTCGATATGTTCTCTGGATATCACCAGATACCACTCAATGAGGAGGATCAGGAGAAAACGGTGTTCATGACTCCTACGGCGAACTATTGTTATAAGGTTATGCCCTTTGGCCTAAAAAATGCAGGAGCAACTTATCAAAGGATGATAGATATGGTCTTCGCTAAGCAGCGGGGACGTAACTTGGAAGCATATGTCGACGACCTTCTGGTAAAGAGTAAGAAGAGCGACGATCATCTAAGCGACTGGAAAGATACGTTTGAAACGTTACAACGCTACGCGTTGCGGCTGAACCCACAAAAATGTGTTTTTGGGGCTACATCAGGCAAATTCCTAGGGTACTTGGTCACGCGACGAGGAATAGAGGCGAATCCAGCACAATTGGAGGCCATCTCGGCCATGGCACCACCCAAAACGGTTAAAGAAGTACAAGTTCTAGCCGGGAGAATAATTGCATTCAACCGGTTCATTCCAAAGGCGGCAGAGCGATGCGCACCGTTTTTCTCTATTTTGAAAAACGCGTCAAAATTTGTCTGGAATGACAAGTGTGATAAGGCATTTGAAGAGCTCAAGCAATTTCTAGTCACTCCGCCGGTGCTGGCCTCACCCAAGGAGGGAGATGAGCTATTTATGTACATCGTGATATCACCAACAACAGTAAGTGCGGTGTTAGTGCGACGGGAGGAACGAAGCGACCAGTCCATTTTTTACACAAGTAAAACGTTGGTCGACGCTGAAAGTCGGTACCCCGCCATCGAGAAGATGGCCTATGCTGTGGTATGCGCGGCAAGAAAACTCCGACCATACTTTCAGGCTCATACTATAACAGTATTAACCAACCTGCCAATACAAAACGCCCTGCGGGCGATGAGCGTGGCTGGGCGACTTGCAAAATGGGCCATTGAGCTCAGCGAATATGACATCCGATACAAACCAAGAACAGCAATCAAAGCTTGAGTTCTCGCTGACTTTATTGTAGAGGGGGCAGTGCAGGAAGAAAAGGGGGAGAACCAAACTTGGACACTCTTCACAGATGGGGCCTCCAGTAAAAATGGTTCGGGAGCCGGCATAGTACTAAAAAGCCCAGAGGGAGCTATTCATGAGGTCGCCTTGCGCTTCGCGTCGCCTAGAACCAACAATGCTGCCGAATATGGGGCGATGGAGGCTGGACTCAGGATTGCAAGAAGTATGGGGGTCAAATATGTGAAAAAAATTTTCGATTCAGCGGTGGTGGTTAACCAGTTAAATGGGGAGTTTGAAATTAAAGAGGAGTCACTAATGCCATATTTTGATGAGATAAAGCTAGCCCTAGCGGATTTTAGTAAGGTACACATTGTGCAAATCGCCCGAGAAGAGAATTGCGACGCTGACGCGCTATCAAAGCTAGCCACGGCGGTTGATTTTGAGGAAACAAGGATGGTGACGGTGGAGAAAGAAGTAAAACTAAACACATGCTTCCAGATCGACGATACTCAGGAAGATGGAGACATACAAGACGATTGGCGCACCCCCATTATTAGGTTCCTAAAGGATGGAACAGTCCCGAAGGATCAGGCGATGGCTACGAAAACATGGCGACAGCCGGCAGATGCACCTTAATAGGCGACAATCTTTACAAGAAGTCCGCCGCGGGACCTTATTTAAGATGCCTCGGACCAGTGGATGCTGATTATAGCCTCCGGGAAGTACACTTTGGAGTATGTGGAACACACTTAGGCTCTAAAAGTCTGGAGAAGAATTTATTATACCAAGGCTATTACTGGCCGACGATGCGACGAGAGGCGACGGAGTTGGTTAAAAAATGTCACAAGTGTCAGGAATATGCCGATTATCATAAGTTGCCTTCCACGGCTTTGCAGGCGATCGTTAGCCCTTGGCCCTTCGCCCAATGGGGAATGGATATTCTGGGACCTTTTCCTGAAGCCTCTGGGAAGCGAAAGTACCTGATTGTGGCCATCGACTACTTCACAAAATGGATTGAGGCTGAAGCGACGGCCAGCATCACCGCTAAGCAGATTGAGAAGTTCACATTCAAACATATCATCTCACGATTCAGTATTCCTCACAGCATTATATGTGACCATGGCACCCAATTTGATTGTCAGAGTTTTCAAACGTACTGCCAAGAATATAAAATCCTTCTGCGATTCGCCTCGGTTGCATATCCACAAGCCAACGGGCAAGCTGAAGCCGCAAACAAGCTTATATTACGGGGTTTAAAGCGATGGATCGAAGGTAAAAAAGGCATGTGGGTTGAGGAGCTCGATCATGTACTGTGGGCACATAGAACGATCTACAAAACGTCAACAGGCGAGTCGCCTTACACATTGACCTATGGATCAGAGGAAGTCCTTCCGGTGGAAATAACAATACCTTCCGTCCGTTTGAATAGCTACAACCCAGAGGAAAATGAGCAAAACCTTGTCCATAGTATCGATATGGTTGAAGAGAAGCGCGAGGTCGCCCAGATGAGGTTAATAGTAGAAAAGGAGATGTTAGCCAGGCGATACAACAAAAAGTTAAGGCCTCATCGCATCACGATTAATGACTTAGTGCTACGAAAGATCTTTCGCACCACAGAAGGCGCCGCAAAGCTCGACCCCGGATGGGAGGGACCATTTCAGGTCAGAAAGGTAATGGGGGCTAACACCTTCAAATTGGCAAGAATGAACGGAACAAAGATTCCGCGGACATGGAACGCAATGCATCTCCGAAAGTATCGTGGATAGTCGCCCAAGGGCATGTATCGATTTCCCATTTCGCTGATTAATGAAAAAGAGCATCTGATAGCAATATCGTTGGATGACTCGTTTTTTATCATTTCTATCTCACCATCGCCATTGATATTACCTGAAACTTATCACGAGCTAAGAATCTACATAATCTCCATGAAAATTTCCGCAAGACACGGACTCGTTTCGCCTATGAGGCATCAAAGTTTAAAACTTAGCTAAGGCCTAAATAACAGCGTCGCCTAAATGGCATTACAAGAAGGCAAAACGTCGCTCATTAGCAAAATACATATCGCTAAGGTAACAAGAACTAGGTTGTTGCCTATGACGGCTAAAGACAATCGCGCTAAGGCTTTCAAACCAGTAAAGCATCGCTTACGAGCCTACCTTATAAGATAAAGGCAAAATAAAAGGCATTGTGCACATAAAATTTAAGCGGATCGCATGCGACTGTCTTAATAGTAAACAAAAAAAAAATCTTCTTATTAGCAAATCTCCTTATTTCTCTTGCCTCGACTGTTGACCCCGGTCGCTCTTGGAGACCACAAGGCTTTTTTCTGAGGCCTTCTCCCCCTTCCCCCGCCGACTGAGCCTTTGCGGATGCCTCAGCCTTCGCGCGCTCTCGGCGAATCTTCTCCGCGGCGATATACTCCTTGTCAGCCGCCTGAACCTCTTTCATCACAGTGATGTACTCAGAGTCAATGTTTGAGTTAGGGTCAGGCACCCCATACAACAGACGATTGACGGCCTTAAACGCAACTACCATGAATTCGCGTCGCCGGAATGGAGGGGTTGGTCCCACAACAGCCGCAAACTTTTGCTTGACGGTGGTCATAATCACCGGAATCGATCTCCGGATAAGCGCCACAGCGGTCGAGTATTGGCGAGCACTGAGTGCCTCAGTCTCCTTCACGGTCTGCAGAGCCTTGTCCTTCTCCACGATCATCGCCTGAGCCTGTCGCCTGGCCCTGTCCCGCTCTTCAGTAAGAAGGGCTATACGTTTCAAGTGGGTGGACTCTCGTTTTTGGGCCTCGGCGGCAGCATCGCGTTCTTTGGTCAAGTCCCGAATCTGCCCTTGGAGAAGCTCCTGGTCTTGTAGCTTCTTCGCGGAAGAGGAAGCGGCATCTTTAGCCTCTCCCAGGCTTTTTTCTAGTTGGGCGATGCGGGACTTAGAGGTAGACAGCTCTTTGGTCAGGCGTTCCCTGTCAGAGTTAGCCTCAGCTAAGGCTTGCTGCAGAGTCGCCTAAGCTTCGTTCAGGCGGGCTAGCTCGCCTCGGGTGGACTGATGAGCAGACTACGCATCGACAAGGGAAGAGAAGCTTAGTTACGACAGTGATAGAAAATACAAAGTTAATTTTCGATTCGCGTGGAGTTTACCTCTTCAGTGTCCAAATGCTGTTGCAGAGCTGTGTGTTCATCTCGAAGCTCACGTGCCTTATGCATCAGCAGTTGGTGAGACTTGTCAGCAATACTCAAGGCCAGCAGCATCTGCAAAGCAGAAATTGCAACACAGAGTATATGTATTAAAGCCGTAAATACTGTGGGTGCGTAACGGAGTGGCAAAGTGGCAGCCAACCTCATGGTGCTTCACATAGACATTTCCCATGGCAGGGTTGAAGTCGCCAACTTTCACGTCGTCCAGACCTTGCAAAACTCCAGACGTTAGCTCTTCGGCAATATCGCGTGCCACGTCGGCAAAAAGCTGAGAGCGTCGAGGGTAGATGACGGGGAAGTAGCCATCCGGCTTCTCGTAGTCTGGCGCAGAGTAGTCCTCCCGCACTCGGTGAGACAAGGCGCGATGACCTTCCTCATCATTGTGGGGGGATAAAGGCGAGTCATCGTGGAGGAAGGAGATAGTCTCTCGCTCGCCCGGGTCCTGTGGCCTCACTTCCGGGGGAGGCGGAGGGTTAGAATCATGAGTGTTGTGGCGCCCAACGTCATCTTGGTTATCCGGAGGCGGTACAATGGGATCTGCAGTATCCCTCAGAGGCGAGGTCACGGGCTCATCAGGGGCGTCGTCCGTGATGATGATGGGCTCCGTACGATCAGGGGTGGAGGACCTCCGTCGCTTGGCAGCAGGCGACAATTTTTTTTCATGAGGACGACGAGCTCCTCGTTTTTTCCCTTTTCCCTTAGGGGATGGCGGTGGATTTGAAGTCGCGGCAGGAGGCTCAGATTGGGGTTGGGTTGTCTGGACAGCCCCTCGAGCCGACGTGCTAATTAGCACACTCGAAATATCTGTCATGCCTGCATAAAAAACACAAAATTAGGACAAGGTGTGTAAAGAAGAAGGAAGAGAAACGGGTTCAAGGGAAGTTCCATAAATATTTGGATAAGGATGCAGGAAAAGGAGGTCCTGTCTACCTCCGGGGAGCGTCGCCAGAACGCGGCTCAAGGTAGGAGGGTCGCTCAAGTCAAAATCTTCCTTATTTATGAGCGACAGGAGTTGTCGCTCCATTGTGGTGACTGAGCGACCACGAGGAAAGTTGTTGGCGTCGCCTCGCGACCAGAAGGAAGGCAGAGTTGTAGTCCAGGTGTCCTTGGGCGACGGCTTAAAATAAAAAAATGAATGGTACCAGGTGGGGTGCGGTTTTACAGTTTTCTGCATCCCCACATTCTTGTAAGCACCCCGCTTCACGAAACTTAGGCCGTTGGCGTTATTTTTGGCATTATACATCAAAGAAAAGAGACGAAGAGTGGGGGTGATCTTCTCGCGTTGACAGCAAGCCTCAAAGCTGGCTATTACAGACCATGAGGTCGCGGTATAGGCGCCAAGCGAGGCTTTTAGGGTTTGAAGTATCGATATGACAAAGGGGGAAGGAGGAAGGTGTAGGCCGTTGGCGAAACTTTCGGTCCATATCCCGTGCCAGCCCGGCGGGCAGTTGCCGATGGTTGACAAGTACGATGAGGCGGCGTAGTCCCAGTGAGTGGGAAGTGCAAGTTTGGGGAGAATGGAACATACGGTGGTGGCGGAGAGATAAGGGAAGTAGCCTGGACCGATGACGTAGCGGTCCCGACCAAGGCCGTCATACTACATGTCCTTCCAGGCTTTGACGTTGTAGCCCTGATCGGAGACAGGTGCGGTCATATCTACGGACCAGGATCGAAAGCCAGGAATAAATCCAAACTGGTGCATGCCCCATTCTCGGGGCTCAGAGAGGTCCGGTGAAGGCGAGCGGGGTGACGGTTTTTTCAGAATCGGTTGAGGAAGACGACATCATTGATTGAGGTGAGGAAAAAGGAGGGGCTAGTATACAAAAAGTCTCTATGGAAAGGGGACTAGGAAAGCAGAAGAGAAAATCAACGATAAAGATGGAAGAAGATTTAGGCAAAGATAAACAACGTACCAGGGCAACTGAGAAGGTAGTCAAGATCGTCCGACATCGGAGGCAGGAAAGGGTAGCCGAGATCGGAGGAGCTAAAAGAAGAAAGGAAACGCGAAGGACGAAGCGGAAGGTTAAGCAAAAACGGACAAAGGATAAAGTGGGAGCTTGAATGAAAGGGCAGGAAGAAGAATGAATAAGAGAAATAAGGCGTCTTATATAAGAAAAGAAATGACTCTTGGGTTGCTTAGATTGGGAAAAGGAAATGACGCGACTGATGAAAGGACTGTTGGGATGACCTGCGTTGAAAGAAGGGAAGCGTCTTGGAGACGCATAAAAGGACGGCGTTGATTGGGTGGCTGCCCACTACGGCCTAGGAGGCTATTAAGTAGATAATAATCAAACTGAGGGCTACTGATGGAGGAAAAGACTAGAAGGACCCTCAGCGGCAATGGGAGCAAATATTCTTCAAAGGGATGCAGCAGGCGACGGTTCTGAAAAATCCGCCAATGTCATTGGAAACAAGAACACTGGCGGACTTGGGGGCTCATGATGGGCCACCCTGAGTTGGATAGCCCAATGAATAAAGAGGGTCCGCCGGTCAAAGGAGGTCAACACCTCAAGCGAGGAAAGTCAACACCTCAGGCGAGGGTTGACCAGGCAAACGTCCTAGAGCCGCTCAAGAGATGGGCCTGAACGCATAAGGGGCCCACTCAGCCGAATAAAGTCAACACCTCAGGCGAGGGTTGACCAAAGCAGGTGCCCTAGAGTCGCGCAGAGGATGGGCCTGGACGCGCGAGCCCAGAAGAAGCTATGAGGCGACAGTGCGTCCGCCATCCTGGAGAACCCTAAAAAAGCCACGTGGATCAATGCTAGAGCTTTCGTATTCGCCAAGCGACGGCTAGGATTCAATGCCACATGGCGTAATCTGCCGAGCTCCTTACCAATTGCCTAACGGTCTTGGCAGGTTTGCCAGGCTATAAATACAGGGAGGAAGAGCAGACAGCGGACACGACCAAATTCTGGGAGCAATCCCTAGGTACACTCTGTTACATCATCGTCCATTTCATTCCTCACCCTTTGTTCTGATTACTGCCCTCACTCTCTTATTACGAGGCGATTCAGAGTCACTTAGGCGACCGGGTCGACTCCCTCATTGTTCCAGGCGACAAGAGCGGAACAGGGAGGAAGACATACTATAATATTGGCTCTTTATTGTCTTTAGTCTTCTCAAGTGTGGAACCGATCCTCCTTCCCTACTATCCCTTATGACTTAGCTGTAATTTTGCATTCATCTAATTCATTGTAATGGTGCCTTTCTCCTTTGTGAATGAACATACATAGTTGTCAAATTTCTTCATAACAATTATAAAAAAGGAAATATATATATAGGTGAAGTTGATTTTCATTACACAATCCTAAACAGATTACAAAAGAAACAAAACTACTACCTTCTCCAAGTGAAGAAGCAAGGGAAACACCAAGACAGAAGACAAAAAGAAGAAAGAAATTAAAGAGATTTTATTACAAAATATATATATATATATATATATGATGAACCAATCAAAATGACCTTTCCTTTGAGGAAGAAAAGCCACAAAAAAGAATTGATTCCATCATATTTTATATATATATATATATACGAGTCTGACGCCACGCACCATTAATAAAAAAGTTAAAAAAATTTAATTAAATTAAATCAGTTGTTCATCCGTGGACGATAGTCTTCCATGAAGCGGTGCAACCTGTCCAAGGCAATATGAAGAGTATCCTCACTCATATTGGCGAAACATACCCTAAACCAACCAGGTTCAGAGCAATGACATGATGATCCAGGAGATATATTTAGCCTTACTTCCTTCAGTATCAACTTCCATAAGGAAAGCTCAGCTTCCCTACTTGTTGGCTCAACAAGGAGTTTACCCAAATTCATCCAACAAAATAGACCTGCATTCCCTTCCAGACACTCTATCCCAGCACTTCTCAGTCCTGCTATGATCATCTCGTACCTCCTCCTCAGTCTCTCCCTATTAGTCCTTACGTACTTTTCCGTAAACTCAGTGTTTGAAAGCATTGTAGCAAGCAAGTGCTGCGTCTGGGAAGATATTAGAGTAAAGCTTGACATCCTTCTAGCTGTAGTAACAACAGCGTCGTTGTAAGAGTAGATAGTACCCACTCGGAACCCAGGAAGACCCAAGTCTTTGGATAGGCTATATACAATGTGAATGCGCTCGGAATCCACTTGTTGGCTTCCTCTATCCTTGAGGATCTCAGCAATGCTTACGAACTCGTCCTGAGAGAATGTAGAGCCAGAGTATATCTCGTCGGAGACTAAGTGGATGTTCTTTTGAACAGTGAAATCAAGGATATTCTCCAACACCTTACGCTGAACGGTGGCTCCTAAAGGATTGGAAGGGTTGGTGATGAGAATCCCTCTTACTTTTAAGTCCATAGAAAGGGCTTTCTCATATGCAGCTTCCATGGCTTCATTGGTGACTTGGAAATTGTTGGAGCTTTGGCAATGGATGGGAACAATCTTGACACCAGTCCTCCACCTGAGATCTCGGTCAAAGCCTGGGTAGTATGGTGTGGGGACTAATAAGGCGTCTCCAGGGTTAGCAAGGATGAAGGTAAGTAGCTCGTTGGCGGCTGTTGCTCCAGCTGTTAGGACTATCCGGTCAGGATCGAATGTTGCTCTTCCACCTCGGATCTGTTCCATGAAGCTTGCCATTGCCTGGCGGAATGATTTGAGACCGTGGTAATCTTGGAACAGGGCGTTCTCCTTGAAATTGCGACTACTACTACTATTACTACTAGTTATTGTTGTTGTTGTTGAAGAAGCTTGTGGATGTTGGTCAAGGTACTCTTCCAAGAGGTCAAATGAAACCTGGTTTTCTGCCAATCCCATCTGGATTACTCCTGTTGAGTTTGTTGTTTCGTCATATGGGTTTTCATCGTATGCTTTCCACCCTGCGAAGTACGGTGAGTCTTCTCCGTGGGTTTCTGACACTGCCATTCTTGATAGCTCCACTGCCTTTGCCTTTGGTTGCTGCTGCACCTCGATCGCCATATATATGGTATAGTTACTTAGAAGCAAAAAACAAAAAAAAAAAAAGATGGTAACTTGAAATTAGTATGCAGTTGGGGAGAGCTTTCCTTCTTCCTTGACAAAAAAAAAAGAAAAAAAAAAAACAGACTTGAGATTGTCTGTGGGGAATTAAGGAAGGAAGAGAGAGATGATTGATTAGTGATTGTTGAATGAAAAGTTAGTGGAGAATTTTAGTTATATATATATATATATATATAGCAAGTAAACGAGGGAGGGGAGGGGAAGAGAAGAGAAGACTGTTTTTCAGATTAAAATAATTATATATAAAATATTAAATGAGGTGGGGGGGATAAAACGTATATAGTAAGGTCCCCCACAAGTTGCCTGCTGCTGCTATTGCTATGACTTCAGGAAAAAATAATTAATTCAATCATTATATGATTCTTCTATAGTGGTAGTAATCATAGACAAAATCTTCATCTACGGAGAGAAGTACTCGGTCCATCCTTCCTTCCTTCCCCACTACTACTGATTCACATATGCAAAAAATAAAATTCATTATATTTTTAATAAGTTGACAACTGTTCATGTCTGTCAATCTTCTTCCTAAGATCGAATAATGAATATGGTGGTGGTTGAATTAATGTACGTAGTGGGGATAGGAGTTTGGTGTACTCAGTGTTAAATTTTGATTACAAACATTATTTTCTCTTTCATTCATTATTTTACATAAAATACAAATGAAAGCATGCATGGTTTAATGTTAATGACTGAGATTAGTAGAGTAGTTAGTTGAGACAGAGAGAGACAGGGGGAAATTAAGCTATGGATCATCAAAACTAGTAGGTAGGTGGGTTTGAAGATAGTGGGAAATCTATATGATCTAGCTAATGCTGTTGCTACATACATATACATACCAATATGTAAGAATTCAGATGCTTGTCAAGATTGTGTTTCTTCAATTTGTAGATTTTTTCAAACTAACAAACTCTAGATGGAACCACATAAATATGAAAACAATCAAGGAGCCCGACCGCCCTATCAATTATGCTTTTACAATACATGCATACGCCATTTCATACGTAATTATATATATATATATATATATATATATAATATATATATTTGAGATACGATGGCATGAAAAGGATATCATACGAATTTTCCAATGAAATATGTTATGTGTGGGTGTGGCCGCTTTAAAATGATCACATATTAAGAGTTCCATCAATAATATACTGTTTATGAATATATCCATGTTGATACTTTTCTTTTCAAGGCATCAATGCTGCCGATACCTAAACGGCAAAAAAAAAAAAAAAAAAAAAACTCAACCTTCTGCGATATTAACTCAATAAACTTTACATTTATTATTATTAACTCAATAAACTTCACATTTACTATTGTTCAAATTAGGTGATCCAAATTCTCTAATTTATATCTTCATCCTATTTATACTTGGTAGTCGTAGGAAAAACTCAAGTAGCACTTTGTAAAATCCCTACATTTGTAGTACTCTCTCTGATTATAGTGGAGCTTTCGTCACCGCAACACATTCATGATTTTTCCCCCGCAAGGCTTTTCCACGTTAAATCATTGTGTCGTCTGTCTCGATCCTATTTCAATTCCCGTTTATTGCTTGTGGATTTCTAACAAGTGCTATTAGAGTTCTTGGTTTCTTGAAATCGGGGTTTCATATCAACATGGCTTCTTTGAAATACGATCTTCCCCTATTGGAGACAAACACACGATTTTCTCTATGGGAAATGAATATCCTAGCCATTCTATCAAATACTGATTTGGAGGAGGAAGGAGGAGGATTTGGGAAAGCATCCACGGAGTGGACCGTGAAAGAGAAAAAGATGGATCGGAAAGCCCTCTCACGGATTCAACTCCACTTATCTAATAATATTTTGCAGGAGGTGATGAAGGAGAAGACTAAAGTTGTATTGTGGTAACAACTTGAAAAGATGTGTACGACGAAGACTCTTACCAACAAGATGAATCTTAAACAAAAAATAGTTTCACACAAAATGCAGGCTGGAGGAAGAGTGCAGGAGCATATTTCTTAATACAAACAAATTATGGTTGACCTATTCATAAAAAAAAAATTATGGTTGACCTAGAATCCATGAACGTAAAATACGACAAAAAAAGATTTTCCTCTTATTCTTGTCTTCTGTTGTAACATCCCCGCCCAACTGGACGATTTAGAACTTGGGTTCGGGTGATCGAGGGATTGGAAACAGTATTCTTGAAGTCCCCTCGAGGTCTGGGACGTTTGCGTTTAAGTCGCGTTGAAGTTACAATCGAGCATGTTGTACAGTGGGAACAACATGACGTTTAGTATGCTACACGACCGTGAAGTATAAAACACGCCATGTTGTTTGACCTGCATATAAAAGGACAGGTGTTGACAGATTTCTACAACTCTTCCTCTCTCTCCTTCTTCCCGAAAACCTTTTTGACAAACCAAGGGTTTCCCATCTTCAAACCTTGATTCCGGGAGCTACGAGTGTCTAATTAAGGCATCATTTTCTCTGTGCGTTCCTGGCGATGAGGAGAAGAAATCGCTACTCTTGGTTTCTAGATTTCTGGAGAGAGGTGTTGTCGGTGAGGGAGGGAAAAGCTATGTTTTTTTGAGAAGGAGGGTTCGTTCGTCCGGGTTTCTAGAAGTTTGTTAGAGCCTCGTCTTCTTGTCAGGTGAGGGCTTAGCGTTGATAGGATAAGATGAGTAACGTGAGGAGTTTCAATTCGGCTTAGATGAAATTAGGAAATTTCATGAAATTGAAGAGAGTAAAAGTGGTGAAAACTTTTCTGTGATTGATGATTGATTCATTGTTGTGTTGCTTTGCTTTGCTTTTTGGGGGATTATGATGGAACAAATTATTTAATGAATTTGATTTAGAAATGAGAGATAGGATGTGATGAGTTCAATGATGTATTATGTATATTTGTCTTTGTTAGTTGTGGTTGCAGGAGGGTAGCCCTGCCAATGTGCATGGGGTCGTCCTGTGAATGACGAACGGGAGGGTAACCCTAGACTTGTGACATGGCTACCTCTCTCCCTTGTTATATATATGCAGGTGGGGTGGTCGGAAAGACTAGCCGTTTACCCTTGTTATGGTTGTGATGTGTGAATTATGGGTGTAATTGATTGAGAGAAAAAATGTGGGATTGAATGAATTGGGTGAATTGATGTGATGAGTGATGGTGGTTGATAACATGAATTGTGGTGATTGTAATGAGGATGTGACATTTAGAGTTGAACTAAATGAATCATACTTGTGAATTGTGAAATGATTGATGAGAATGAGGATGTTGAGATTGGGTGAATTGTGTTGAAATTGAGGATCGAAAATGTGAATGGGACGATTTGGTTGTTTGACGTGATTACTTGAATAATGGTAGAACTGGTAGAAGTCCACACTGGCCACCTTGAGATATGATGAGTTGAGTCTGGTCCACGTTGAGTGGATCACTCTAGTTAGCTACCAAGGATTGATGTTGAGTCGGTCGGCGTTGAGTGGATCACCTTGGTCAAGTACTAGGGATTGTTGGTGTAATCGGTCTACGTTGATTAGATCACTTTGGGTTGTATTACCAGGGATTGTTGGATGGAAGTGGTGGTGTGGAGCAACTCCTAGGTGCCTAATTAACTCACCTAGTTAAATGAAATGGGAATTGCATATGTGTGTGTGTATGTGCTATGTGTGATTGTGAGATGTTGTATGATGTGTTGTTGAACCGTATGAATGTTAGTTCCATTGATGTTATGGATGATGATGGTGAGTTGTAGTGTGATGTGTTCTGTATTGTATTTTGATGTTGGATTGTTATGCATATTGATTGATATTGTTGGGGTGATGCATGATGGGAATAGAGGTAGAGGGAAACGATTTGATCACTTAGAACTACTGTACCATGATGTTAAAAATGAAATATACTAGGATTGGTCCCACTGTGAATTATGTTTGTGGAGTGTTGGGACAGCTCCTTCAGGCATAGTTCGGCGCATAGTTAAGCCTAGTCAGTTCATTCAGTTTCATTAGGAAATTGATTCTCCCCCTCCCCTTCCCATTTCAGGTTCTCGTGGTTAGAGTGAGTGGTGTTAGAGTTCAGGTGTTATAGTTGGGTGTCGAGTGTTGGTGTGATGTCAGCGTTTAGGTGGTGGCAGGAAGCGTGATGAGGATCATTGAAGGCTTGGACCAGGAGTTGACCATCTTTTTATTTCAGTTGACTATTTTGGGTTGGGTTATTTTGTATCAGTTTAATTATGAACTTTGGGATTGTAAAATGATTCTTGGTTTGAACTGTATTCTTGTAATAAAATTTTGGATTTGAATAATGGAGGCGCTTCCAATTTACTCTTGATTTATGTTATTTATTTTGAATTGAAGTTGTTATTTCTCGCTTTATGTTTTAAGTCAAACCGTGACACCTAATTTCCGGTCTAACCACAGGTTCAACCCGGGGTGATTCAGGGGGTGTTTCATTTATGGTACATGTGATTCTGGAACAACCTTTGAAAGTAGAGGAAGTAAGGGTGGTGTAAGAGTTTCAAGACGTCTTCCTAGAAGACTTGCCAAGTGTTCCGCCTGAGAGGGAAGTAACTTTTGACATTGAATTGGTGTTTGGTACTATGCCTATCTCAATACCGCCTTGCCAGTTGGCACCATGTGAATTAAAGGAGCTGAAGGAGTAGTTGCAGGAACTACTACATTAGGGGATTATCTGTTCAAGTGTGTCTCCATGGGGAGCGCCAGTTCTGTTTGTGAAGAAGAAGGATGGAAGCACGAGGATGTGCATTAATTATAGGCGTCTCAATCAGGTTACTGTCAAGAGCTGCAGGTATCCACTTTCAAGGATTAATGATCTATTTGATGAATTGCAAGGGGCTTCGGACTTTTCCAAGATCGATTTGAGGTTTGGGTATCATCAACAGAAAAAAGTTGAGGAAGCAATTCCAAAGACAGCTTTCAGAACAAGGTATGGGCATTATGAATTCTTGGTTATGCCTTTTGGGTTGACTAATGATCTTGCTGCGTTTATGGCTATGATGAACAAGGTTTTCAGTGATTACCTTGACAAATTCGTCAGTGTGTTCATTGATGATAGACTGGTGTACTCTAAGTCGGAAGAAGAGCATGAGCATTTGAGGTTGGTGTTGGCAATGTTGAGGAAAGAATAGTTGTATGCTAAGTTTTCTAAGTGCGAGTTCTAGTTGAAGGAGGTTCTCTTCCTGAGGAATTTGGTTTTTGGTAAGGGGATTGCGTTAGATCCCAAGAATATTGAATCAGTGGTGAAGGTAGGCGCCTCCGGAAAATGTACCTGAAGTTAGAAGCTTTCTTAGCATGGAGGGTTACTATAGGAGGTTTGTGGACGGGTTCTCCAACATAGAAGGACCTCTTTAAAAGCTGGTTAGAAAGGAAAGCAAGTTCATCTGGAGCAAGGCATGCTATGAGAGCTTAGAGGAGTTGAAGAACCGGCTCACTACAACACATGTGCTCACCTAACCGGTTAGTGGAAGTGAGTATGTGGTGTATAGTGATGCTTACTACTAGGGTTGGGTGTGTGTTGATGCAGGATAGAAAGGTGAACTTATGTGTCAAGGCAATTAAAGACGCATGAAGTCAATTACCCGGTGCATGATCTAGAGTTTCTAGTAGTGGTCTTCGCACATAGGCTTTGGAGGCATTATCTCTATGGGGAAACATTTATGATCAAGACTAATCATAAAAGTTTGAAGTACCTAATGGAGCAAATGGGTTGAATAGCCAATAGAGGCACTAGGTGGAGCTACTCAAGTATTATGACTGTATCATTGAGTATCATCCAGGCAAAGCTAATGTTGTGGAGGATGCCTTGAGCAGGAAAGGCAAATTGTCCGAGTTGGTCCAGTTGAAGAAGCTGGGAGCCGAGTTTATAGAGGATGAGAAGAATGGGTTGCTAGCAAGGTTAGTGGTGAGGCCAATGTTGACCGATCAGATCCACCAAGCTCAGTTGAAGGATCTTAAGTTAGTTGAGATCAAGAAGCAGGTTGAGGAGGGGAATGTAGGTTTGTTCTCCTTAGAGAATGGCTTGGTGACTATGCAAGGTAGGATCTGCATTCCTGATGCTAAGGAGATGAGGAAGGAGATACTGGATGACATTCATCCGTCTATGCAATGCATCCTAGAGAAACCAAGATGTAACGAACCTTCAAGCCTCACTACTAGTGGTTGGGCACGAAGAATGAGGTGGCTAACCATGTGGTGAGTTTTTTGGTATGTTGATTGTTGTAGAAAGCGTGACCAAAGATACCTGGATTTTGCCCAGGGTCGTATTTCCCGAGGTTCTCTAGGTTGTACTTACTTAGTTGTAAGAGAGGTGTTGAAATTGGTAGAGCAAACAAAACACACACACTTCACAATCACAATCTCAAGACAGGGCTGGCTCAAGCTATAATGAACTAACTCAAGCACGGGCTCAAAGAGCATGGAAGTAGGGGTTAGACAATAAATCGTTCAAAGTGCGCAAAGACAAAAATCGTTCAAAGGTTGGATGAAATGGGAGAGAAATAAGGGTCAATGAAGTTTCTCCTTTCAGGTTCATGAATCATGATCACACAACTTTGGACTAAAATAGTTCTAACAAGCCATATAAGATCTTTCAACAAAACATCGACATGAATCCTAAGCTCATTGGATAGAGTCAAATAGAACTCAACATTAACCACTAACAAACGGGCATTGGTCACCATTTACATTGAAAGTAGAATGCGCACAAGGTGTTCGATGAAATGATTTTTGTTTTCTAAACCTAAAAAGTCATAGCTAGTATGATCAAACCTATGCATAACATTAAAGGGAAACACTCTAGGAGACAAACACTTGAATAAAGACATTACTAAATCAAACAAGAAATAGAAATAGAAGATGAAGAACACATAGGTCTGAATCACATCTGAAATTGAATTAAACCAAAATAAATACAAAGTAATAGGAGTGTAATCAAACATCAATCCCCCTAATGTTCCATCACTGATGAACTGCAGAACAGTGATCAAATAACTACCCAGCTAGGAGCTAAGCAGATCGTATTCCACAGGGTTTCTTCTAATCGTTTACTCAAATATGCTGGCAATTTATTCAAGTTTGAACACGTTGTGCGTGGTGTAAGTTCCACGACTTTAGACTAAGATGCAAGAAAATTAAAATGAAATTAAAAGACATAATGATTGGTTGGTTTAAACAAACGACAGACAAGCTTAGATTTCGAATCCCCTTAGATCACCAAGGCAACATCAATCAACAGATCATCGGATTTCAATTCTCATTCAATCAATTTCTATACACCACCATAACTCCTGACCCTTAGGTTTAAGACTGGAACGTTCGCTCTATCCGATCTAACTACCAAGATTAATTAATCGCCCGGGTACGGTCGCCTCTCGCAACGACTGAACTAACTGGTGGAATTACTAACAATTTATGAGTTACTCTAGAAGCGGATTAACCCTAACTGGTTCCTACGAATGGCACACTCCAATAAATAGGTTAACTGGTTGAATTGATGTTCTAAAGAGAGGCGAGCGTTCGCTTCTATCCTCAGCTTAACAAGAATCTAAACTAGGTGATCAAGAAAGACAAGTTTATGCGCCAAAGCAAGGAAGCTGTCTGGCGACTAACCCTAACTTGCAAAAACCTAATATAGGAGATCAACCAGAGAAGAAACATAAACAATGAAGAACAAAACAACCATGCAAAGAGAAACTGATTGAACTTTGAATCTAATTACCGCCGATCCGTGACCGCTTTAAAACCCTGGGTAACTTAGGGTTCATCTAATCTAAGCTCTACGAGTTTAGCTACTCATGTTCATAGCAAAAGAATCAAAGACAAAGACAGATTTCATCTGAAATAGAGGAAGAACAGAAAAGGATATGAAAAACCTAATTAAGACGACTCCGGCGAAGCTTCGATCTCCGGTAATCTTCAATCCTAGCTCCGAGTCCCCGAGATGAAGGAATGGCGTCACGATCTCTTCCTGGCTCTTTGAACTCTAAACTCTGCCCCAGAACTCGTGAGAATTCTGAAATTATGATGTATTATTCGGTATCTCTTCAATTGGGCCACCGGTTAAGTATTTATATTTAACCCTAATACCGCCGGATTTTGCCTTGAGTTTTCGACGAAAACCTATTGAATTTTCGCCGAAAACTTGAGTATAAATGAGGGTGGCCGTCGGCTGTTTCTCCTGTGATTTTCGGACCTTAGGGTTCTCTGCGAAAACTTGGAGTTTTTGCCGAAAACTTCTCTTTGTGAACTCAGCTGATTTCTTCTTGAATTTTTGCCGAAAACCTGGGGGATTTTTCGCCGAAAACTTCAGTGTAAATGAGAGTAGGATTTGATTTGACTTGATTGACTTCTCGGATCGATTCTAGTGCGATTCCTCGAGGTTCCAATTCCTTAGACACGTCCTTGGCTACTTTATTTGACGGCAAAAACCTGTGCTATCATGAAAACACTAGAAAACCATCAAATAGACCCGAAACGAGCCAAAGTAACATAAATGGCACGAGATAGAGTAGTTGAGTGAATATTCGCTATTCTACCCTAAAAACATGTCTTAAGCAAGGAAATGTCACTTAAATGAGGCTGATAATCACGTCAAATCGAGTGTCATCAAAATACCCAACACTTAAGCTTTTGCTTGTCCTCAAGCAAACTGAATAGAAACGCTCACGTTCACGATTGATAAGTCAATCATACACAATGAATTATTAGACAGATAATTCCTAGAACAAGAAACCTAACATGCATACTGATCAGTCAAACAACCTGGTCTCACTAAAACTGCACACGACAAGTAATAGCAACCAATTATGCACGAATTTGACCTGACCGACCAGACTCCTCACACGGGAACTATTTAGTAAACGGGGAACTCTCACTCTCTGTAATTAAGGACGTGTTTATGCTCTCAATCATTTTCTGTTACTGAATTCTGTCATAAGTTTGCAATTCGACCACATCTCCACCACGGTGACAACACGAGTAACTAGTTAAGAAGGACTTCCCTGCTAGGACTGTAACAAATTCTACACTAAAAGGGTTTATGATGAGATGGATGATGGGAATGTATGATGATGGCTTTGGTGCGGTGTAGCTTTCGACTAACTTCCCTCAATCTAGCATATGGTTTCCTACTGTCTAACCAAACATGGGTGGAATAGTGTACACTCGTCCTATGATACCCTCAAGCAACCTAGCACTGAATTTCCTTTACACATTTTTTCTTTTGACTTCGTTCTTCCATATGTAGGGAGAAGAACGTTATTGAACTTTGGAACTTTGAACTTTTCTTCTTCTTCTTACTTTTTCAAAATTTATTTTGTTTTTCTTCTTCTTTTCTTTTATTTTTTTCTTTGTGCCGATTCTTTCTTTTAGTTGCTAGAGGGGTTTACACGTTTGGACATAATAGCGAATACCACCTGTTTAATGGCTATAGGAAGGTTACCACAAACCGACTTCCGGTAGGTCAATCTAGAACTACAACCACAGGGGATCAACGGGGAATGAAAGAATGGGGAATGGTTGTAATGTATATCGAACCGAAAGAATAGGCCAAGCTCAGGGGTTTACACCTAATGGATTTTATCGTTAGGTAGGCTATCTGGCTTAGTAGCTGAATCTAGGTGCCCCTATCATTCTAAAACTCGTGTTATTGTGTGGTCTCGAGTAGGTCTCATGAAAATTCTAACTCATTCAAGCAAACAGAAAACCACTCAAAAAGAATTGAAATTGCAAGTTACGTGCAATGGATCAAAAGCTCACATTTGGTTTGCTAGTCGGATTCGGTCATTTTCATGCAATCAAGGCGACAAACTACAAGTGTGATTTTCAAAAATCTGTTCTGACCAGGCAATTTAACATCAATCTATACATGTTGGTTTTCAGGTTCTAGGTTAAGCAGTCTAAGCATCATTATGACAGATTGAACAACAACTTAATATAAAAAATCAAGAACCGATTAAATCTAATCCTAGAGAAACTAGAAAGGCACCGAGAAACACACAACACACAATTAAGGGCAATCAAGTTCATGCAAGGTTCTCCAGCATCCTACCCCACACTTAAATCGTTCTGTGTCCTCACAGGACTAAACTAGAGTAGAGAGATACGAAGAACCTGGAATGAGATGGTCGGTGTAGGGGATGAGCACGGATAGCCCGGAGCGGAGCGGAGTAGCTACTCGAGTTCCTACAAAACAAAAACAACAAAAAGATCAAAAGGAAACTGGGACAAGTGTCCCGGGTCCACACAAAATAAAAGTCGAACAAAGACGGTTTAGGGGAATTTTGAGAATATTTAGACCCTCTTTTTTTTTTAACTGATTGATTTTCTTGGAATTTTTGGCGAAAAGAAGTGCAAGTTTTCGCCAAAAATTTCAGTTCAAAACGTCTGCCGGTTTTCAAAGCCAGTTTTCGCCGAAAACTCAGCAAGTTTTTGCCGAAAAGTTTATAAAAAATCGATCAGAAAACACAGTGGGATTTAAAGGGCAGTTTTCACCGAAAAGTGAAGTACTTTTCGCCGAAAATTTTGACCTGCACGATTGAAAATATTTTTGCAATCCCGACAAACTTCAGAAAATCAAAAATAATTTGACAAAAATCGGAACAACCTCAAACAACTTGCGATTGAAATGATGACACATAGACTACACATGAAAAATAAGGAATTATGCAATCTGACACTTTTGGCTCCCCCGAACCGACTGTGAAGCAACGAGTTCGACACAAATTAAAAACTGACTCCAGCCGTGGGTTGCCTCCCACGAAGCGCTCTTGCTTAACATCCTTGAGCCGGACGATACCTGGACGGCGATCAAGAGACATCCCAACTCAGGATTTCTCTTAGGCCCGAGTCAGAGTTCATGGAATACAGCTTTGGGAATCCTCCGGCAAGTGTGAACTTCTTCCCATTTGCGTGAATTATCTTGGTTCGTTCTTCGGGAAGATGACCCGAATGTTTACAAGGCCTGAATAGTTCTTTCGAAGAAGCATCCGTTAGAGGATCATTCTTCCCTGGTGGCTCGGTAGACGGGGGCTGAGCAATCGACTTCCAAACCGCCTTCATCTTCTCTTTATTCTCCTTCTTTATCTCGCCAGGATCTTTAACGTTTGTTGATTCATGAGGGGATGCCATCAGATCCTCCTTCTTTCTTGGCTTTTGTGACGGCAGCTCATTCTTCTGATTATGGACCTGTCCGACACCTGGCAAGCAAATTTCTGAAGAAACTCTAGATTTTTCATTAGAACTAGAGTTGACCGAAGCCAACTCCACAGCTTCAACAGATAAACAATGCATCTATTCTTTAACTGGTACTTGCATACCGTCCTTGAGGCGGAATGTCATGGTATCCTTGTCAACCCTTAATGTCAACGAGCCATTCGGGACATTAATGGTAATGCCGGCTGTTGCCATGAACGGTCAGCCTAGGAGAAGAGTCACATCTTTCTCTCGAGTATCCATGACAACAAAGTCAGTCAGAATAGTAAAAGGACCACAACGGACAACCACATTTTCTATTATTCCCCTAGGTAGTTTAATAGATCTGTCAGCAAACACTAAATGCATGCTAATTGGTTTCAACTCTCCTAGGTTCAATTTCTCAAACAGGCAAGTAGGCATAACATTAATAGAAGCACCTAGATCAATTACACTACGATCAATCTTCACATCATTAATAGTACAAGGCAAAGTGAAAGCACCGGGATCTCGACACTTAGCTGAGAGTGGTATGGGTGTCGCCTGGCCCTAGATAGCGGAGCATTCTTCCTCGAGGGAGACGGAAGACAACTCTTGATGTGAACTGCCGCAACCGTGGGCAGACGACCCTAACCACCGCAAGCTGATGATCGTGCAACAAGGAAGAAACCATCGGAACCGGGGATGGAAGAGGACTTTGACCCACTAGCTATAAAGAGCTAGGAACCAGAAGTATCAAGTCGAAGGCGCCACTTCAAGGGGAGGATACCCTAGACGATAAGCCGGTCTAAACGACAGTCAATTCCATGAAAGTCGAGAAGAGATTAGCAATTCCATGCTAAGAGAAAAACCGAAGTTTCAAGTGCTTATTCAACTTCAAGGTGTGTTTATTTATAGGGAGGAGTTAGGGAACAAGCTCTCCTAATCATCCTAAATAACTAATAAATAAATAATAAAAAGAGTCCTACTAAAGAGGACTTTAACTAATCCTAATCTAGACTAAAAAGAGGGAAAATTCGGATTCCAATCCTATAAGGGAAAAGAATCCTACCTAAACTAGAACTCCTAAAAAGGAGGCTGGAAAATCCTCAAAAACAGCAAAACGGGTTCTGGGAGAAATTGCCAAATACATACCTAATAAAATAAGAAAAATAATCCATTTGGCAGATCACTAGTAGACATCATGGGATTCAACTTTGATGTTGGGCTTCAGCCCAAATTCTATCTCCAGGTAGCCCAAATCCGTCATTCTTCGTCAGACTAGAAATCTGTCCAAAACCGAGAAATCCTAGCTTAATTAGGATTTCTTCTTTGGAAGTACTTGGCATCTTCTCTTCATCTCCCATATCATGAATGGTCATCAATACCTCCATGGATCAGGCTCAGGGGGTGGCCTGATCGTAGCTTCTATCGTGTGCAGCCTCGGATTAGCATCCGGGCTCCACTCCTTGATGCTCCACCCATGCTTTGCTAGGACTTGGCCGAGCTCTATCTCCTTCAGTTCTTCTCCAAAATCAGCTCCGTTTGTTGGAGAGTTCTCCTGGGGCTTCAAGCTACCCATAGCAACTGGAATCTTTCAAAAGGCTTGAGCCATTTGTTGGCTGGGCCAAAAGCACGCTTCTGTGGTGCCTGGCGCTCGGTCCGGCGCCCGGGGCTGGCTCCGTGCTGGGCCTTCTTCAGTTCTGGACAAGCCTTCTACTTTATGCTTCGTCCAGGTCTTCAGTAATGCTCTCATGGGGTCTTCAAGGGCTGGTGCTGGTACAGGGATCGAGGCTTCGATCCTGGAGCTCAGTTCTAGCATTTGGCCCGGTCCGGGGCTCGTACTGGGGTCTTTCTTCGGGTACCAGCTTCTTTTGGCCAGGCTTTCTTCATTATGCTTCGGCCACATCTTCTGGAAGTTCTCCAGAGGGTCTTCAGGGGCTGTGGTCGGTCCAGGGCTCGTAGCATTTGGCCTGAGGCCTTATTCAGGCTCTTGGCTCGGGGTTGGCCCGAGGGTGGCCAGGATCACATCAGACTCCATGACAAATGTAATTTGCCATATCAGCATACCAAGGATCCCCCTTTGTGTTCAATGGAATTGATTGCGCCGATCAACTGCTCTTTAGGGAATGAGTCTCCAATCTCTAAATAGATTGATTCACCAAAGTCTGATCCTTCAAGGCGGAAAATATGGTCAGCTGCAACATTCTCTGCTCCCTTCTTATCTTGTATGGTGATATCAAACTCTTGGAGTAGTAGAATCCATCAGATTAGTCTTGGCTTAGCATCCTTATTCACCATAAGAAATCGTAGAGCTGCATGGTTAGTGAAAATTGTAGTATGAGATAGAATGAGATACAGCCTAAATTAACCAAGGAATAAACAATGGCGTGCAACTCCTTTTCCGTGGTCGTATAGTTCCTCTGAGCGTCGCTAAGGGTCTTGCTTGTCAAGTAAATAGGATGAAACTTCCCATCCAATCTCTGACCAAGAACCATCCCTAAAGCAAAGTCACTTGCATCACACATGAACTCAAACGGTAATTCCCAATTTGGACTGATCAAGATGTGTGCTGATGTCAGCTTTTCTTCAGGCAATCAAAAGCTTTCTGGCAATCTTCATTGAATTTGAATTCAACATCCATTTCAAGAAACTTGGTCATGGGCAGTGTTATCTTTGAGAAGTCCTTAATGAATCTTCTATAGAAACCTGCATGACCCAGAAAGGTTCTAACTCCTTTAACTGAAGTTGGAGGCGACAGTTCAGAGATGGTTTCCAACTTGGCTCTGTCAACTTCAATTCCACGCTTTGAGATCTTGTGCCCAAGAAAGATCCCCTCTTTAACCATGAAGTATGAGTTCTCCCAACTTAAGGCAAGGTGTGTTTCCTAACAGCTCATCAGGACCTTCTTGAGATTTGCGAGGCAAAGTGAAAAAGAATCCCCGTGAACAGAGAAGTCATCCATGAAGACCTCCACTACATCTTCAACTAGCTTATCAAAGATCGCCAACATGCATCGCTGAAAGGTAGCAGGCGCATTATAGAGTCCAAAAGGAATTCTCTGATAAGAAAAAGTTCCACGAGGGCATGTGAATGTCATCTTTTCCTGATCCTCTAGAGCAATGGGTATCTGGAAATAACCATACATACCGTCAAGAAAATAGTAAAACACATGCCCTGACAACCTCTCCAACATCTGATCAATGAAAGGAAGAGGGAAATGATCCTTCCTTGTTCCATCATTATGCTTCCTGTAATCAATGTAGACCCTTGATGCACAAATTAATGCACACTTAGTTTTACTCAACGAATTTCTCCAAAGAGATTGTTTTTCCCTAGGGTCTTTCTGATTTTATTACTCAATAGTGTATGAAAGCTATTCGGGGGTTTTGTCATTTGGTTTAGAAATTGGTTTATGAACTAATTATCTAAGAATTCAAATTAAACAAGTAAAGCAAGTAAACAAGTTGTGGTATAGAAGTATGACTAAGACTGCTGTCCAGACTCGAATCCGCTATAGCTCGGTTAAGATGGATGATGCAATGCAATTTCAGTTTCAACAGACTTGATGACTCGTCACTTACTTAGGTAATATCAACTCCTTGGTCAAGTCGTAGAGACGTTATCCTATCAAATTCAAAGGTTCTTATGGTCAAGACAACCTAAGAATTCTCAAGAGTGCATACAAGGTGTTCGATGAAATGTCACAGAGATAATGCAAAGAGATTAGGTGTATCGATAATATGGTCAAGATAACAGCAAATCCTAACGACTTCCTAGAATCTAGAATGACTCACGTCCTTGGCCAGAACCGCAAAATCAAAGATGAAGTAAGAACCCTACAATATGGTCAATAAACAGATTCACAAAACTTCAAATTAGGGTTTAGGAAAATCGCATCAAGGAATAAACCTCAATTAACATAAACGGGTTAAAAACCCATTATCATCCATACAAAAATCTAACTAGAGTTTCATCAAGCCTGAACAAACCAAATAAGTTTAGCTACTCATGGTTTCGAAAGAAATCATAGAAACAATTAAGAAGAATATCAAGAAGACAATCATTTTACTTCGGGAGAAACTAATCCTGATGATCTAATCAAACCTCTGGTCAATCCTTAGCTTCCTTCCGCTCAATAGTGCTCCGAGAACCTTCAAAATCGTGCTCCAATGGTGTATCTCACTTCAACAATCATCCAAGGTCTAATTATACTCCCCCAATCCTTTTCCCACTTGCAAAATTTCCCTTGTCTAGTAAATACCCACGGTGTGGGAATCTATTTCTAGCATAAACTCAGTGTTTCATTAAAAAGGGGGTTCCACTTGGTGCGTGTTGTAGGATCACGACTTGGGCCTTCAAGTTACAAGCCCCACATCAATCTTCTAAGCCTCGAAACTCCATGGGATCAATACCCAACTCTCGGTTTGTCTCCCAGTGTCGTATAAAGCCTAAAATACACTAAAAATGTGCAAAGATACATAAAACGTCCCAAGGGCCAAGGGAGAATAAAACACATACAAAACACCCTCAATCATTGCAATAACACAACAAAAATGTCACTACAAGAAACCGCGTTATTTGTGGCGGTTTTTTTCTCCAATAGTGGAGGTTATAACCGCCACAGTTGAATAGATAGTGGCGGTTGTACAACCGCCATTGTTGGATGATGGAACTGCCACAAAACCGTCCGACACAAACGATATATAGTGGCGGTTAAAACCGCCACTATTGATTATAATTTTTTCAAAAAAAACTCATCGTGCCATCCCAAAACCTAGATTCCGGCGTCCCAAACCTATTCCGGTGTCCCAAACCTATTCCGGCATCCGCAAGTCAAGCTCACCAGCACCGCTCTTGAATGACGACGACTTCCCTCCGCCGGATTCTAGCTCCGCTATCTCCGCCTGAATCCGTCGCTCCTGCTCGTGAAGCTTCTTGCGGCGGTTCCGTTCCTCTCCAATCCATTTTGTTCCTCTCGAAGATGATGTTTCGTCGGGGAGCTGGAGTCGTAGTAGCCGGAGAATGCCTCGTCCATCGCTGGAGAATGCCTCGTAGTTCAATGAGCTCAACAACCAAAGGCGAGAATGAGAGAGAGGGAGTTACCGGCGGAATCAGAGGAGGCGTCAAAGCAGGCGGCGTCGGAGGCTGGCCGGCGGACGCGGTTGGTTTCTTCATTTCGACTGCGAGAGTGACGACGACTTGAGCTCTAATCGCGATGGTGGAAGGAAGCGGTGGGGGTGGAGTGATGAAGGGAGGGGAGGTGGGACTGCAAATGAACAAGGAGAAAGAAGAAGAAGGAGCCACGCTGGCGATCCTCGTCGATTTTGCCATTTTGAAATGGGTTAGTGGCGGTTTTAACCGCCACTAATTAATAAATATTTAGTGGCGGTTAAAACCGCCACTATACAACTGCCACAGTGTATATTATTTATTGGCGGTTGTACAACCGCCAATAGTAAATCCGACCCAAAACTCATTTTTTGTTGTAGTGTGTGGTCTACTGAGGGACTGAATACACCAATGTTTGGGTGCATCAACCGTTCATTTTGTAACTATCCGTGTCGAGATAACCTCTCCTTTCTCATTAGCAACAACAGTCATCCCTCCCTTCTTTTGTACAAACTGAGTTGGACTAACCCAAGGGCTGTCGGAGATGTCATAAATGAGACCTGCATCAAGTAGTTTCACTACTCCTTTCTTGACCGCCTCCTGCATGTTGGGATTAAGGCAACTTTGAGGTTGCACAACTGTTTTGAATTCCTCCTCCAGGTTAATGTGATGCGTGGAGAAGGAGGGGTCAATCCCTTTAATGTCAGCGAACTTTGAAGTGATGGCATCCTTATACGCTTTTAGAAGATTAACCAACTCTCTCTTTTGGTTGGTGGTCAAAAGAGAGCTGATTATAACAGGTAAGCTTGCTTCTCCTTCCAGAAAATCATACTGAAGGTGGTCCGAGAGTTTCTTCAATTGAAGAGTAGGTGGTTCTTCGTAAGAGGTCTTTTCCCGAAGAGAACTAGGTGATCCTTCATGAATAGGATCATCAAATTCTTTCTCCACAACCACCAATTTTTCTTTGTTCTTAAGCTCAAATTCGGATTCTGCATCTTTGAGTTCTTAAGAAGTCTGTGAAATTGAAGAAAAGGTTGGAGTTTCCTGCACTTCATCAACACACACATCAGAAACACTACAGGTCGTGGCCTCTTCTACAATATCAATAGATTGAACTGACTCTTCGAGTAGGTGGGGATATTTCATCCCGTCAGAAAACTTGAAAACTGCATTCTCATCCCCGACCCTCAGAGTTAGCCTACCATCCTTAACGTCAATAAGAGCGCCTCTGATAGCTAAGAACGGATGGCCCAGGATAAGAGTAAAGTCAACATCATCAATATCAATAATAACAAAACCAGTTGGAATATCAAAAGGACCGTGATGACACTTGATTTGACGGGATTATCAGCCTCATTTAAGCGACATTTCTTTGCTTAAGACATGCTTTTTAGGGTAGAATAACGAATATTCAATCGATTGCCCTATCTCGTGCCATTTGTGTTACCTTGGCCCGTTTCGGGTCTATTTGATGGTTTTCTAGTATTTTTGTGTTAGCATAGGTTTCTTGCCGTCAAATAAAGTAGCCATGGACGTGTCTAAGGCGTTGGAACCTCGAAGAATCAAACTGGAATCGATCCATGGAGCCAATCAAGTCAAACCAAAAATCTGCCATTCACACTTACAGTGTCGGCGAAACCAGGCCTCCAATTTCGGCGAAACCAGCAGTACAAATCAACTGATGCCAACAGAAGTATGGTTTCGGCGAAATAAATCAACTGCTCGGACCGAAGACATTGAACAGCTGGCGGAGCCCTGAACTCAAAGCCAGTTTTGCCGAAACTATCCCTATGGTTTCGGCAAAAACATCAGCTCAGCCCAGCCCAACTAGGGTTAAGTATTTATACTTAATCCGACGGCCCGAAGAGAAAAGAGGGGAGAAAAGAAATTCATAATTAATCATAATAGAACTTTTCGAGATCAAAATTCTCTGAAGGCTGGAGCGAGGAGTTGGAGTTCGAAGAGCCGGATAGAGATCGTGACGCCATCCCTTCCACCTCGGAGAACCGGAGCTAGGAGTGCAACTTACCGAAGATCAGAGTCTGTCAGAGTCGTCTGAATTAGGTTTTTCAGATCCTTTTCTGTTCTTCCTTTGAATGATGAACTCTTTCCTTGTCTTTGTTTCTTTTGTAATGATCATGAGTAGCTAAACCCTTTAGAGCATAGACTAGATGAACCCTAAGTGACCCAGGGCTTTAAAGCGGTCACGGATCGGCGGTGATTAGATTCGAAATTCAATCAGTTCTTTTTCATGTTTGATTTGTTCTTCATTATTCATGTTTCTTGTCTGGATTGATCACCTAGATTAGATTCTTGTTAAGCTAAGGATAGAAGCGAACGCTCGCCTTACTTTAGAACATCGAATTAAACAATTAACCTTATAATTGGAGTGTGCCTTTCGTAGGAACCGGTTAGGGTTACTTCGCTGCAAGAGTAACTCATTAATCACTAGTAATTACACCAATTAATTAAGTCGTTGCGAGAGGCGACCGTACCCGGGCGGCTAGTTAATCTTGGTAGTTAGAACGGATAGAGCGAACGTTCGCCGGTCTTAAACATAAGGGTAAGGAGTTATGGTGGTGTCTTAGTAATTGATTGAATGAGAATTGAAATCCGCTGATCTGTTGATTGCCAATGCTCTGGGAACGAAGGGGGATTCAAAGTCTAAGTTCGTCTGTCATTCTTGTTTCCAAACCCTATTTCTCAATCTGCTTTAGTTTAATCTTTTTAATTTTTCTGCATTTATTAGAAGTAGAAGTCGTGGAACTCACACCACGCACAACGTGTTTTTCCTTGAATAATTTGTTAGTTCTGAAGTAGCCAATCATTCGAAGGCCCGTGGAATACGATCTGCTATACGCTTTTTCTTAGCATTAGTAGTTTTTATTTGGTTGAACGTCCGAACAACGACCTGAGGTACTCACCAAATTGGCGCCATTGCCGGGGACTTCTTTTGATTGTTGAAAGAAGAACTGGCAATTTATTCCTCTACTTTCCATCTTTCATCTTTCCACCCACTTTGATTCTACACCGGTTGTGTTTATTTTTGTCTTTTGTAGGATAAGAAAATTCAGAAGTAAATCACTTCCGCTCCACCTTTCCCTACCACGATGGCTGCTAGTGTTCGGTCTCCCATCTTTGTGCCGCGCAATGAAGACGATCCTGCCTATGAGATCAAGACCGCCTACTCGGAAATGATCTCGAGGGGTCTACAGTTTGAAGGAAATCCTCATGATAATCCACGCACACACTTGGCGGATTTCCTTGCTTTTTGCGAAACCTTTAAGAGTGGGGGCCTCGGAGTGGATACCTTCTGCTTTCGAGCCTTCCCATTCTCACTCCGAGGTGCCGCAAGGAGATGGTTCATTAGCAGGCCACCCGGTCTTTACACCAACTGGGAGGATCTCGCTCAAGAATTCATAGAGGAATACTCCCCTTCTTCCAGAACCGCTGCCTATAGGAACAGCATCCCAAGGCTCAAGGAGACCGGAGGAGCTAAGAGACATTGGAGAATAGAAGAGCTTATTGAAGCAGAAGTCTAGGAGCGATTGAAGAAAATCAATGCTTGCTCGGTAGAAGAGGTGAACTTCATTTCTGAGGGCTTCACCAACAGTCAACAGGGCTACCCCGACTACTGTCAGTCCAGACAACCTCAGGGATCTACATCGGGGAACACAAGGGATAACGAGGTAGACAGGAAGTTCGAGCTGATCATCACCAGACTCGATGATCATGAGAGTCAGCTCAAGGCTCAAGCTCTCATCAATCAAGAACAAATCGCATCCAGTCAAGGAATTGAGCAAGTCGTGAACAACATCTCGAGCATGCTAGCATCTGGTCGACCATTTGGCCAGCTTCCAAGCCAGACAGAGCCAAACCTGAGAAAAGAACAGGCTAAAATGATAACTGCTTGAAAACTCCCGAACTTAATTGCTGATGCTTATTCTGTTTTACACAGGATCGCTGAAACTCCGGAAGAAGAGGAACAGAAACCGGCTCCTAAGGAGGATCCTCCTCTTGCACCATACGTCGTAAAGCCTCCTTTTTTTAGAGCATTGCTGCCAAACGCAAGGATCGAGACTGGCATGAAGGGGAACAAGGAAGGATATCCTGACATTCGTGCTAAGAAACCTGTTTCTCCATATCCAGCTAAGTTATCTGATCCCGGTTCTTTTACTTTGTCGTTGGTTATTAATGATGTTGAGATTGAACGATGCTTAGTTGATCTAGGAGCATCTGTTAATGTTATGCCTGTCAGTCTATATGAAAAGTTAAACCTAGGGGAACTTGAACCGCCCAGTATGCAACTCATCTTTGCTGATAGATCGCTTAAAACCCCTAAGGGAGAGATTAAAGACGTTGTCACCAAATGTGGTCCGTTCACGTTCTTAGCTGATTATGTGATTATGGATACTAGTACAGATGACGCTACTATTCTCATAGGTCGACCTTTCATGGCTACTACTGGAATGAATATTAACGTTCCTAATGGTTCTTTGACTTTAAGAGTTGGTAAAGAAACGAAAACGTTCCGTCTTAAAGATGGCATGAAATATGACTCTAGGAATGAAGAATCTCACTGCTTAGCTGTTGAAACTGTGGAGTTGACTCCGGTCAACTCTGTTACTAATGCTTCTCCCAGTGTCTCTAGATCAGTTGTTGCTACAGGTATTAAACAGGTCACTACGAAAAAACCAGAAATTTTGGTTCAGAAGCCGCTTAAGAAGAAGAAAAAGGAACTGCAAGCCTCTTCTAAACCACCGAGCAGACCTCGGGGAAAGAACAAGAAGACAAAGACCCAAATGGTCTGGAGACCAAAAGCTCTACCGTCTTCCACCGAGACAGCTACACCATCATTTCGTTCCGAGAAACCAGCGCCGGAACAAGTATGGAGGGAGAAGCCGAAAGCATCTCCTAAGGGAGTACTAACGATCACCGATCCTGGTGATAACAAGCCGAAGAAGAAAGAAAAAGAGAAATCGACAGTCCTCATTCCTTCCATCGTCACACTAAAGAAGGATGACCTCTCTAGAGAGCTGTTCGGACCATTCAAGTTCATTGATTATCTTCCCGACGGACGTACCAAACTACTACATGCAAGCGGGAAGAGATTCACGCTTACCGGAGAAGTCCCGAAGCTGTACTTCATGAACTCCGACACGAGCGTGAAGGAGAATCTAAGTTGGGATGTCTCCTAATACCGTCCAGGTATCGTCCAGCTCAAGGACGTTAATAAAAGAGCGCTTCGTGGGAGGCAACCCACGGCTGGAGTCAGTTTTGTTTTGTTTCAACCTTGGTATTTTAGAGTCGGTTCGGGAGAGCCAAAAGTGTCAGTTTTTTTGATTTATTATTTTTCGTGTAGACTCTGCATGTCATAGAGTCAGTCACAAGTTGATTGAGGTCGTTCCGATTTTTCTGGATTTAACTGTGATTTTCTGAAGTTGGCCTGATTTACGAAAATATTTTCACCCGAACAGTTCAAAATTTTCGGCGAAGCCAATACCATTTTCGGCGAAACTGATTCTTGATTTTTGAACTCATTCTTCCTGTTTCCTATTTTCGGTTTGAAAAATTTCTGTTTTCGGCGAAACCATTTCAACTAAGATTTTGGCGAAACCGAGCTTCCATTTTCGGCGAAACTGCCTTTCCAAAATATTTCAATCCATGATTAACTTGTAGTTTCGGCGAAACCACCCCCCTACTTTCGCCGAAACTGATTTGAAAAATCACTTAACTATTCCCTTTAAAATCCGGACCTCTCTCTTCTTTATCCCATTTTCGCACAGCCTAAACGAAACCCCCCTCTCCTTTTGAAATCGCCGACCACCCTCCACTTTAAAACCCGCCGTCGCCGCCGTTTCACCAGCCGCACCTCCCATCTCTTTTTTCCGATCCCACCAAGCCCTAGAACGTTCGAATCGGAGCTTTGCAACTCCAGTTCTCCGAAACCCCAGTTTTCAAGTTTTTCACCGATTCCTCTCACCTCGTTCATTTTTAGCAATCATGACTTCAAGGTAAGTTGTATAACTTTTCAATACGAACCTTTTGACATATAGATTGCTGAATTTCATCAAGGTTGACTTTTGGTTGACTTTTCAGTTTGCCTCATTTTGCGTGCCGACTGTTTCGTGTGAACTAGGATTGACTGAACTTATAGAACTGTTCTAGGATGCTTAGGGAGTTCCATGCTTAATCTCCATATCATTTGGTCATGAGTTGCTATGCATACGATTAATTTCTTGTTATGTAGACTTTTGTGAGAAATGTCGGTTTGACTTTGAACTGTGTTGATCATTTGGCTGCCCCAAGTGTTCATTCTTGTTCATATTATCGTGCTGCTATTTGAAATATATTTTTACCGTCATTCTCCGAGTTGTGACAGTCTCGCCATGATTAGGGTCCAATATGCTTAAAGGTTGACTTTCTAAATGTCGGTTTGACTTTTTGAACTCTGATTGTAATTATCCGATTCTGGCTGTTCCGAAGTATGTATTTTAATGTCTATGATTACCGGTTACTCCGCTTTACTTACCCCACTTAGTTTCCCTCGTTTCTTTGTGAAATTGAGTTTTTCTACTAAGTGTGGGGTAAGGTTTTGGTCGACTAATTTGGTTTCATTCTGGTTTAGGAACACCTTTGAGCGCAGGACTAAGGCGCGACTCGATGGCGCCTCGAGCTCAGGAGCTGCCGCTCCCATCACACCTGCCATTCTGGGTCCTCCACCTGCACTCCCTCGCCATGCTGGATACCATCCCACCATCGCCCGTCTACCGGACTTCTACTTTGAGAGCTTCCAGATGATCGAGCACATCCGTGGAGCTGACGTGCGTCCTTTATCCATGGAGTCACTCCAGGAGCATGACGAGGATTCCTACCGGAACGTGCATGACGCCCTAGCACCGGCCGGTCTCCTAGAGCTGACCACCATAGCCGCTGAGTTCCCAGACATTGCTCTCTAGGAGTTCTGGGCGACATTTGACTTGGACGAGCATAAGAGGAGACGGGGCCAGAAGGTGATCACCTTCTTTCTTGGTGGGGTGTACAGGCAGCTCACCTACGATGAGTTTGCCGCTCATCTAGGCATCCCCTACGAGGACTATCACGATCACCACCTCGGTTGGGGCGAGGATGATGACGACGAGGAGTTGCACGCCCTCTGGAGCCACATGACAGGCGTGCCTGGCGATCGCCTCGAGAAGAGCAACTCAGTTAAGTCTCTCTCTCACCCGCTCTATAAGTTTATTCATATGGTTTGGCGGAGGTCACTTTTATATGTCAGAGACAAGGATCGCCACCATATCCTTAAGGAGGAGCTCGTGCTTCACCGAGCCATCCGAGAGAGCTACCCTCTCCACCCCGACTGGGTGCTAGCTCACATCTTCAGCCAGCGGACCAAGAGGAAGAAGCTACCACGCAAACTCTTGGGAGGCAACTTCATAGGTCAGCTCATCCTCTCCTTCGGCATCAGCCATGAATATGGCCCTAACATTCCACGACACCCAATTATGACCGTTGGAGGAGACTTGGCGGTCGAGTACGACTTAGAACTCGACCTCAGTCCCCATGTAGCAGCAGATCCTCCACTCTAACCTGCGGTCGAGTCGGAGGACGAAGATGATGCTGAGGAGCAGCAGCCGCAGCCGCCGCCTGAGTTTCAAGATTATATACCCTCGCCACACCATCAGGCAGGGTACACCCACCAGTCGCCGCCGCGCATTCCAGATCCATTTCCGGTGCATACTCACCAGCCGCGACATCCACTACAACAGAACGGGGATTTTGTCACAGGCGAAATCGAACTTTGTCGCAGGTGGGCCTGTGACAAAGCACAAACTTTGTCGCAGGCGGCGCCTGCGACGAAGTTCGTTTTTGCCTGCGATAAAATGAGCCGCGACAAACAGATATTCGTCGCGGGCTCTGTCTGTGACAAAGTTTGTCGCAGGCAGTCGTTTGTCGCAGGCCGCCTGCGACAAACGTTTGTCGCAGACGGCCTGTGACAAACGACGGCCTGCGACAAACTTTGTCACAGACAGCCTGTCGCAGACACGGCCTGTGACAAACTTTTGTCGCAGGCAGTCGTTTGTCACAGGCGCCTGTGACAAGCTTTGTCACAGACGGCCTGTGACAAACCACTGCCTGCGACAAAGAATCTGGACGGGCCCGACCTGCTTGTTTCTTGGCCTCTGGACGGCCTGCTGTTTTCTTGGGCTCTGGACGGGCCCGACCTGCTTGTTTCTTGGGCCTCCGGCAGGGCCAGCTCGCCCGTTTTTTCGTGGGCCTCATACTGGACTGGTTTCGTGGGCCTCATACTGGACTGGTTTCGTGGGCCTCATACTGGACTGGTTTCGTGGGCCTCATACTGGACTGGTTTCGTGGGCCTGCCTTTTAGTGGGCTTTTCGTCGGGCTTTTTTCAACGCTTATTGCTGGATTTTTCGTGGGCTGACCCCACACAGATTGGGCCATTATTGATTTTCTGCCGGATTGAACTAGAACAACTGAAATGACAAAAAAGATAGTACAATCCTACAATCCTAACAAACAAATATAGTACTCATACAAACTACGATAACAGAGTACATGATAAATACGATACAACTAAAGTACAAGCACATAATACAACAACTCTCTAGTGTCCCCATGAACCCTGGAACTCTGCAAACTGTTGGCCTTGAGGAGGAGGAGCTTCATTAGCCTACAATAACACAAAAAGAACATTTACTTGTCAAACACGGAAATTAAAAATTAACATTATATAGTAATTATAAGTACCTCATTCAATGCATCCAAAAATGCATCTCCAGCATTGTCATCAAACCACTGACTAAGCTCATCAACACTTAAATCAGGACCGCGAGGCTGGACCGCAGGAACGACCGGAGGCACATGGGAAGAAGAAGGCATGGATGGAGCAGACCCAGACGATGGCTGTTGGACCTGCTGCTTCAGAGTAAGCACCATGTCCTGCAATTGACCCATCCACTCCCGAGTGGCTGCAAGCTCCGTCTGCGTGTTTGCAAGCTTGGTCTCAGTGTCTGCGAGCTTCTGGCTGAGCTGGTCATAGGCTGCATCGTGGGCACGAGCTGGAGTCTGTCTGGAAGTAATACTTCCAGTTGCCGTCGAGGCTGACTCTGCATTGGTCCCGAATACCTATAATAACACAAAATTGATTAGTGAACATCATGCATAATTTAAATTATCTTTAAATTATGACTATGATAATAAATAATTACCAGGGCTTGAGTAAAGCGTCGACCCATCATCCGGACATGACCACGGTGCTCTGGCTTGTTCAGAGCTCTTCCTAGTGAGTCATTTGGACCCCACTCCCGCGGACATCCAGCAGCCTCCAAACGACGAATACTATCCTGAAATTTGAATGTACAATAAGACAGTTATTTTCCTCTTAATTTAGAATTTCACAAACACATTTACTAACAATAATCTGCTAACCATTATTGCTCCAGCATGCGCGCTCTTGGGTTCACCGTTCGGCCAACTGTAGAACTTGATGAAGACTTGCCCCCTCGTAGGTCGCAAACCCGTCTTCCGCTGCTCGTCCTCAATATACAACCTCCAAGGTCTAGACCCTCCAGTATGGTTTTCTTCTAGACAAGCTCGGTTGGCCTTGTTCCTGGCAACTGAATCCTGTACCAAAAAAAGGATGAAAAGTTCATTTTGGAACGATTATGTGATTTGTTTATGAAATGGTTAATTTGGTAAAATACCTTGAACTCTTGAGACTCTACATATGTCATGTATGCCAGGATAATCACTTATAGTCCATATCAATGCTGCTCTCAAGGTGAAAGATTCTTTCTTCACCGAGTCATAAGCTTGAACACCAACCCACAAAGGTTGTAACTCCTCAATCAGTGGCTGCAAATAGACGTCTAGGTCATTTCCAGGCATCTTAGGACCAGGAACGATGCCAGACAATATAAGACCTGTCTGCTTCATACACAACCATGGTGGAGTGTTGTATGGGATTAGCACAAACGGCCAAGTGCTATGACTTATGCTCATGGTACCAAATGGATTGAAGCCATCTGTTGCAAGCCCAAGTCTGACGTTTCGTGGATCAACAGCAAATTCCGGGTACTTGGAATCAAAAATTTTCCAAGCTTCTGCGTCTCTAGGATGTCTACCCATACCATCATCTGCTATGTTCTCCGTAGCATGCCAAGTCATATCTTCTGCTGTGTAAGGGCACATGTACAACCTCTTCAACCGAGGTATTAATGGAAAATACCGAAAGACCTTCTCGGGTTGAGGTTTTCGCCTTTTTCCACCTGTATTCTTCCCCACATCCTTGAATCGAGACACCCCACACACTCGGCATTCCTTAGCCTCACTATCTTCTCCGATATATAAGATGCAGTCATTCTTGCATGCATCAATTCTGGTGTAGGACAACCCAAGTTTTCTGATTGTCTTCTTAACTTCATAGTTAGATGCTGGAATTTTGGCGGTATGAAAAGTTTTGCGAAGCAACTCCAGTATCTTTGATATTGCTTTATCACTGATTTTGTGCATATACTTGATGTGATATAAGCTGATCATGAAAGACAACTTGGTATGACTTGTACAACCATCATATAATGGCACTTCACCATCTTTCAATATGCGGAAGAACTCATCATCTGGTTGCATGCTAGGTAAATCTGGCATTGGTACATCGCCTCCTTGTGGGAATTCATCATCATCGAGACGCACGTTGGGGTTATCATGTGACCCCTGTATTTCAAATGCGTCATTGACCATGTTCTGGAATAAGTCTGGCTCAAGTACTGGTTGTTCCTCAACCAGTAATGGCGGAGTTGCTTCTTGATCATGAATGATTAGTTCTGGCTCAAGTATAGAAGTTGATGCTCCGAAGTCGGTGATTAACTCTCCATGCAAATTCCATACATCGTATGAAGATGGAAATGCTTTTGCCAGCAAGTGTTGATTAACTTCACCTCGTGGCTTCCACTTCTTGAAGTTGCATTTTGGGCAAGGACAGAGTATATTGACTCCATCAATTGCGTTGGAGATTGCAAAGTCAAGGAATTGTTGAACGCCAACGTAATACTCATGAGTATGACGCGGCTTTCGAATCCAAGACTTATCCATCTATATTGAACTAATGAGTGTCAGTTTTAATTTGTTATCAAGTAATGAAAAAATAAATAAAAAATTATAATCAACTTAGCTTTATGCTAAGTTTACCTAATTATAAGAGTCACTCATCCAAATACTGTATTTACCAACTTAATTTGACATAAGTTGGTAAATATATACAGTATTGTTAAGTGGTTAATCAAACAACATATGTTAAATAGATACTACCTAATAATTTACATGCATATATTTCACTTATAAATTCCAATTAATTTATGGTTGTATTTAATGTAACAAATTTCATGCATATAAATTGTTACTACGAAATACATGACCTATAGATTTCATTTCTATATTTTATATTAATTAGAAAAAATAACTAATCCCAAATTTACATGCATATATTTATTTAACAACACCAAGTTAAAATCCATAAATATTACATACATTTCATGTTATATGCATATATATATATATATATATATATATATATATTATATATATATTTAATTAATAACTATATAAATACTATTTACATTAATAACACACATTAATCGTAAATAATTAAACACATAATTTATATCAAGTTTTGTTATATTTATTAATCAAATTTACATGCAATATTTATTATCATAACAATATATTTCATAATTCATAATCATGAATATCATGTTAAGAGTTGACATAAATGTAATAATAGTTCGTACCTGGAAATTGAAGAAAGAAATATGCAGCTACGACCAATGAACACTCGAGAACAACTATAATACAACCTGATAGAGAAAAATTAAGATAATCGTATTAGAATACAAAATTATTCAAATTAGTTAGTTATGGGCATTTATGAACAAGAACAAGAACAAAAAATTACCACAAAAAAACACCAACAAACTACCGAAAGAAGTCTGACGTACTGCCGCAAGAACAAAAACAATCTGCAAATCTCCACGAAATTTAAGAATAGATAAAATTTTCAGTACCAGATCAAGAAACAGCAAAGAAGACAATGAAAAACGGATGATCTTACCTTAGTAAATCGGTCAGGGATACGAACGCCCCGATGCTTCTGACAGGAAGGTATAATCTGCCTTCAACACCTGATTAATCTGAGGAAAAACGGATTCAGAGACTCGTGTAAAGTGAAATACAGAACCGTCGGATGATCTGAGTAGATAATATTTCTCACCTGGATATTGTCGACGGATGCGGCAGTACGTCGGACGAGGTGGCGGAACGTCGGACGAGGCAATGGAATGTCAGAGGAGGTGGCGGCAGAACGTAGGAGGAGATTGGGATGTCGGAGGAGGAGGAGACGGCCGAACGTAGGAGGAGGTGATTCGGAAGTCGGAGGAGGTGGCAGAGCGTCAGAGGAGTTAGGATTTCAGAGCATGTTGGTTTCGGAGGAAGAGAGAATGGATGAGAACTGAACTCGCAGGCGTCAGGAGAGGGGGTCATTCGTTACTTTGTCGCAGGCGCCTACTGTTTGTCGCAGGCAGCCTGTGACAAAGCCCGTCACAGACAGAGCTTTGTCGCAGGCAGCCTGTGACAAAGCCCGTCACAGACAGGCCTTTGTCGCAGGCCGCCTGTGACAAAGCCCGTCACAGACAGGCCTTTGTCGCAGGCCGCCTGCGACAAGCCCGTCACAGACATTGCTTTGTCGCAGGCGGCCTGCGACAAAGCTGTCACAGACAGCGACCGGCCTGCGACAAAGCGCACCGCCTGCGACGAGCTTTGTCACAGGCCGTGTTTTCTGTCACAGGCGGCCTGCGACAAAACAACTGTTCTGTTGTAGTGATCACCCCGCGGATGTGGGAGAGTTATACGAGCGACTGCAGGAGTGGCGCATCACCGACAACGCCGCTCAAGAGGCGTGATGGACTATTATGCAGCAACATATGCGCTGAACCAACCGGCGATATGAGGCACAGATGGCGTGGCAACGCCAGCTTGGCGAATTTCTCAACTTTTCACCTCCCGGTTCACCGGACCAGTAGTGATCGGGTTGTATTCCTTTTCTGGTGTCTTTTTTTTATTTATTATTTTCGGATTTCGGTCCAACTTTTTTCTGTGTGGACCCGGGACACTTGTCCCGGTTTCCTTTTTATGTTTCATTTGTTTTTGTTTTGTAGGCAGTTGGGAGATTCCCTTTGCTTCAGGTTCTGTTACACTTCCCTCCGCTCCAAGGATCCGTGCTTACCCTCTAAAATCAACCGTCCTCTTCCAGGTTCTTCCATTCCACTCTGAACTCTAGAATTAGTCCTGTAGGTACACAGTCCGATTTAAGTGTGGGGTAGGATGCTAGAGAACCTTGCATGAACTTGATTGCCCTTGATTGTGATTTGTGTGCCTCGTGATTCCATTCCAGTCTCTCTAGCATTAGAATGGCTCAGTTCTTGATTTTTGATGTTAAGTTGTTGTTCAACCTTTCATAATGATGCTTAGACTGCTTAACCTAGAATTTGAGAACCAACTTGTATGCTTTGATGCTAAATTGCCTGATCAGAACAGAATTTTAAAATCACACTTGTAGTTTGTAGCCTTGATTGCATGAAAATGACCGAATCCAACTAGCAAACCAACTGTGAGCTTTTGATCCATTGCACGTAACTTGCAATTTTAATTCTTTCTGAGTGGTTTTCTGTTTACTTGAATGAGTTAGAATTTGCATGAGACCTACTCGAGACCACACGATGACACGAGTTCTAGAAGGATAGGGGCACCTAGATTCAGCTACTAAGCCAGATAGCCTACCAAACGATAAAATCCACTAGGTTTAGACCCTTGAGCTTGGCCTGTTCTTTCGGTTCGATAATACATTACAGCCATTTCCCATTTCTTTCATTCCCCGTTGATCCCCTGTGGTTGTAGTTCTAGATTGACCTACCGGAAGTCGGTTTGTGCTAACTTGCCTATAGCCATTAAACAGGTGGTCTTAGCTATTATGTCCAGACGTGTAAACCCCTCTAGCAACTAAAAGAAAAAGCGGCACAAAGAAAAATTTACAAAAAGAAAGTAAAAAGAGAAAAAGAGAAAAAATTTCGAAAAAAATGAAGAAAGAAGAAAATCAGAAAAAGTTCAAAGTGTAGTTCAAATAAAACGTTCTTCTCCCTATAAATGGAAGAACGAAGTAGAAAGAAAAGTTGAAAAGAAAAGAAAAAATGTGTATGCAAAAGGAAAAGAATAAGTGCTAGGTTGCTTGAGGGTATCATAGGACGAGCGTTCATCATTCCACCAGTGTTTGGTTAGACGGTAGGAAGCCATAGATTAGATTCGAGGAAGTTAGTTGAAAGCTACACCGCACCAAGCCATCATCATTCATTCCCATCATCCATCTCATTATAAACCCGAGTAGTGTAGATTTCATTACGGTCCTAGCAGGGAAGTCCTTCTTGACTAGATACTCGTGTTGTCACAGTGGTGGAGATGTGGTCGAAATGCAAACCTATGACAGAATTCGGTAACAGAGAATGATCGAGAGCAGAAACACGTCCTTAAACACAAAGAGTGAGAGTCCCCACCTGTGTGAGGAGTCTGGTCAGTCAGGTCAAATTCGTGCATGATTGATTGCTAATTACTTGTCGTGTGCAGTTTATTAGTGAGACCGGGTAGTTTGGCTGATCAGTATGCATGTTAGGTTTCTTGTCCTAGGATCGATCTGTCTAATAATTCATTGTGCTTGATTGAGCTCCAATTTAATCGATCTTATCATTTATGAACATGAGCGTTTCTATTCAGTTTGCTTGAGGACAAGCAAAAGCTTAAGTGTGGGGTATTTGATGACACTCGATTTGACGTGATTATCAGCCTCATTTAAGCGACATTTCTTTGCTTAAGACATGCTTTTTAGGGTAGAATAATGAATATTCAATCGATTACCCTATCTCGTGCCATTTGTGTTACCTTGGCCCGTTTCGGGTCTATTTGATGGTTTTCTAGTGTTTTTGTGTTAGCACAGGTTTCTTGCCGTCAAATAAAGTAGCCATGGACGTGTCTAAGGCGTTGGAACCTCGAGGAATCAAACTGGAATCAATCCAATGAGCCAATCAAGTCAAACCGAAAATCTGCCATTCACACTTACAGTTTCGGTGAAACCAGGCCTCCAATTTCGGCAAAACCAGTAGTTCAAATCAACTGATGCCAACAGAAGTATGGTTTCGGCGAAATAAATCAACTGCTCGGACCGAAGACATTGAACAGCCGGCGGAGCCCTGAACTCAAAGCCAGTTTCGCCGAAACTATCCCTATGGTTTCGGCGAAAACATCAGCTCAGCCCGGCCCAACTAGGGTTAAGTATTTATACTTAATCCGGCGGCCCGAAGAGAAAAGAGGGGAGAAAAGAAATTCATAATTAATCATAATATAACTTTTCGAGATCAGAATTCTCTGAAGGCTGGAGCGAGGAGTTGGAGTTCGAAGAGCCGGATAGAGATCGTGACGCCATCCCTTCCACCTCGAAGAACCGGAGCTAGGAGTGCAACTTACCGAAGATCGGAGTCTGTCAGAGTCGTCTGAATTAGGTTTTTCAGATCCTTTTCTGTTCTTCCTTTGAATGATGAACTCTTTCCTTGTCTTTGTTTCTTTTGTAATGATCATGAGTAGCTAAACCCTTTAGAGCTTAGACTAGATGAACCCTAAGTGACCCAGGGCTTTAAAGCGGTCACGGATCGGCGGTGATTAGATTCGAAATTCAATCAGTTCTTTTTCATGTTTGATTTGTTCTTCATTATTCATGTTTCTTGTCTGGATTGATCACCTAGATTAGATTCTTGTTAAGCTAAGGATAGAAGCGAACGCTCGCCTTACTTTAGAACATCGAATTAAACAATTAACCTTATAATTGGAGTGTGCCTTTCGTAGGAACCGGTTAGGGTTAATTCGCTACAAGAGTAACTCATTAATCACTAGTAATTACACCAATTAATTAAGTCGTTGTGAGAGGCGACCGTACCCGGGCGGCTAGTTAATCTTGGTAGTTAGAACGGATAGAGCGAACGTTCGCCGGTCTTAAACCTAAGGGTAAGGAGTTATGGTGGTGTCTTAGTAATTGATTGAATGAGAATCGAAATCCGCTAATCTGTTGATTGCCAATGCTCTGGGGAACGAAGGGGGATTCAAAGTCTAAGTTCGTCTGTCATTCTTGTTTCCAAACCCTAATTCTCAATCTGCTTTAGTTTAATCTTTTTAATTTTTCTGCATTTCTTAGAAGTAGAAGTCGTGGAACTCACACCACGCACAACGTGTTTTTCCTTGAATAATTTGTTAGTTCTGAAGTAGCCAATCATTCGAAGGCCCATGGAATACAATCTGCTATACGCTTTTTCTTAGCATTAGTAGTTTTTATTTGGCTGAACGTCCGAACAACGACCGGAGGTACTCACAGACCGACTTTGACCCAAACATCTTCTACATTTCCCTTTGGCAACCTAACAGTTTTATCAGTAAGGACAATACTCATAGTAGTAGGCTTAAGATTGCCTAAATTTATTTGATTGAAAACAGAGGTAGGCATGACATTTATACTAGCACCGAGATCAGCTAAACTTTTATTAACAAGCAGGGAATCAACATAATAGGGTAAAGTGAAACTTTCGGGGTCTTTCAGCTTTTTCGGTGTAGGTCTCTTTGTTAGGATGGTTGAGCATTATTCATTGAGAGAAACTGCATCCACAATCTTAATCTCGCACTTTCGGGCTAAAATGTCCTTCGGGAACTTTGTATACTTTGGGGCGTGTAACTGACGTGCACGTAGATTACACGCCATATGCACAATGATGCTCGCTGACGGGACGCTAGCCTCCTTTCCTTCCTTAGCATCTCGTTGCATTTACGCTAACCCTACCTAGCATAATAACCTAGCGTATCGTTAAAACTTCAAAACTTGATATCTTGAGCGTCTGGACTCCGATTTGAGCATCATTGGAAACTGTAGCTTCGTATTGACGTTATCTATATAACGGTATGACCTGAAAAATCATCAAAAACTCATTGAAAAATGTGAAAATGGACCATAATGATTCTGAGAGGCCAATTGAGACGAATATTCATAAAGTTGATCAAACTCATTAAAAGAACAACATTAACGAGTAAATACCACATGAAAACGTATCAAATATGGGGGAAACCTTAACATATTTCTGTCTATCATATGTCAGAAGATGAAGGGAGAGCATAGAGCACCAGAAGGTTTACTTCAGTCGTTCCCAGTGCCGGTTTGGAAGTTTTGATGATCTGACAATGGACTTTGTCAGTGGGAGAAAAGGATGTCATTTGGGTGATTGTGGATCTCCTAACCAAGGTACTCACTGTAACATTCCAGTTCCGAGTTCCCGGTCAGAATTCAAAATTCTTGGTTAAACCTCATTGGTTAAAACCTTGAGGATTTTAAGTTAAATTTAATTAATTAATTTGTCAGTGCATTTGTTCCGGTTGGTGGAATAAATCCCAGTTCCAAGTTAATTTATTTACGTTCGAATTCTAAATTGGTGGGCCGAATCAATTGTTGAACCAGTCGACCCGACCCAAAGTGGCATTTGGCTCACACAAGGGTTAGAGCCTTGTTTACTTAAAAGGAGAAGGAGGAGCCGGTTGGGCCTAAGGCCCAACCATATTTCAAGAGGGCTGCAGCGCTAAGGGGAGCTGGGCCTACTTGTTGGGAGTTAGAGGGAGGTTTTGGGTTGAGCCCGCTCAGCTTAATGAAAGAAGAAGGGGATGAATGAACGAGCCTGAAGCTTGAGGGAGAGGAGAAGGAACTTGGGGTCGTACGGGTTAGTTGAGGAATAGAGGAATAAGGGTTGTGCCAGGTTGGACCGGATGAGTTTAAGTGAAAAAGGAGGAGGATGCCTGTTTGGGTTCGGTCAGCGCGGAAGGGGGAGAAGGAGACCGGGCCGAAGCCCAGTCACTGGATGTAGCCCGGTGAAGGAGGCTTCGGGCCGGGGAAGGTTAACGCTCGCTCGGGCTTAAGGATTCAAGAAGAGGGTCGAGCCCGTCTTTCTTTTGGCCAAGATGGGATTAAATGAAGGAAGATAAGGGTTGTTGAGGAGGGGGGTGCACGGAAATAAAAGTAGAAAGAGAGAGAGAAGAAAAGAAGTGGTGACGCTGGGGGTTTTGTTCAGAAAGGTGATGGAGAGTCGCTCGGGGCTTTCGGTGAAGGAACGGGGCATCAATGTTGAAAAAGGTGCCAGTAGTATTGTGGGGACGTGGCGGTCGGGACGGAGTTTTCCAAGAAGTTGGGAGGATTCGGTGGGGCTGGAACGCCGACGACAACTGTGGAGGCGGGTGGATGTCTCACTGGTGGTAAGTGTGTCGATCGGAGAAGAAGGGTGGCTAGTTTGCACTTTGAAGGGAAGTTGGAGATCAATTTGTGATTCCATAAAGTTAAGTGGCTGAATTGTTGTTTCGGAATCACAAATGGTTATTCGGAAACTTTGTGCAAATTGTTGTTTTTAGTCCCTAACTGTAGTTTTAACAGATGAGGCATTTGACGGATTTTGGTAACGGATTAATTTTCTAGAAAAAACTGCATAACGGAGGAAGTTAGGGGACTGCTGCTGGAATTTGGATAAATGTTTAGTTTAGTCACTCATATGTCTTTGAGCTTGCAATTTAGTATTTTGGACTTAACTTGCTCGTTTGAAGTCCAAACGATGTACCGTCAGAACCTGTGAAATCACAATAGTGAGATGGTCGTTCTAAAACTAGATTCAGAGTCTGAAATTAGGATAAGGTGAGGGCTTAGCGTCAATAGGTAGCTATAATGTGAGGAATTACAATCAGGCTTAGTTAAATTTAGGAATGCACGAATTGAAGAGTCGAAATGGTTAATTGTGTGATGTTGTGATTGGTTGTTGATATGTGGTGCTTAATTTGACTTGTTGGAATGTACGGTTGACTTGCTTGATTGAATGGTTGACTAGGTGGCTAGAATGAGAGTTCAATTCCTGTTTGTACAATTTATATATATACATGGGTAACACTTCGGTACCCCCATCATTAAAATTCTGTTATATTTGTGATTGAACTTTGGAGTTTGAGGGCTTTAGTTTAATGTTCAAGTGTTAAATATAGTGTTAGGGTTTCGAGTTTATTTTTTTGGGTTTATGATCTTTTAATTTGCACTTATCGTCAAATGTTAGAGTTTGGAATACGATTTAGAGTTTTGAGTCTATTATATAGTGTTTGAGGGTTAAGATTTAATGTATAGGGGGTTAGCATTATTAAGTAGTTCTCAGGGTTTATTGCAATAGGTTTATGACTCATTATTTGATGTGGAATTGGTACATGGACTTGTGATGTGGAATTGGTATATGGAATTGTGATGTGGAATTGGTACATGGAATTGTGATGTGGAATTGGTACATGGAATTGTGATTGGAATTGGGACATGGAATTGGTTGAATGGAATTGTATTGCTGATGTGTGTAAATCGATGTGGTTATGCTAAATGGAATTAAATTGATAGAACCGGAAGGAGTCCACAATGCCCCACCTGAGAGCCAGCTGGGCTAAGGCCTGACCATGTTTCAAGGTGATGCACTCGTCACCCTGTGGACACGCCCGGACAAGCCATGGACATGAATCCAAGAGAAGATCTTCAAGAACAAGGTCACCGCGTATGTGGATGCTTGGAGTCTGACCAAGCATGAAGAGGATAACTGTCTGATGCTAAGGAATGGATGCACGGTGCTAGGAATGATGATGTCAGACCAAGTGCCGAGAGCGCTGATGCTGACCGAGACCGACCCGGATCTGAACACTGATGCCAACCAAAACACTAGTGTTGACCCAGACACCCAGACTGACGCCGAGCCGGATCAAGACGAACAAGCGAGTGATGCTGATCGGAGAAAGATGACTGATGTCGGTCCGATACATGACAATGTTGGGCTGCTGCAAGCCCGAATGCCAAATCCGGATGGCGACAGAGAGAGTGAATCCTCGCCACGCACGGATTACGCGAATCTGACCAAAACCCGGATTTCGGCGCACTAGTATTTTTGAAGCCGAGACCGAGAACCTCAGACTCCTAGTTCTATCTGGAATCGGAATGTCGAGCATTGATCTATCCATGCCGGATTAGGACACTAGTCTCATATTAGGATTTTATGAGACTTTTTAGTAGTTTTTCCTTTTTAGGATCGGATTTTATTCCTTTTCAGATAGGTTTCAGAATAGTTTAATATTTTAGAGTTAGAATCGCACAAGGAAACGGAAAAGCATTTGGCCGACTCCCATCTTATAAATATGAACCCTTGTACCACGTTTTACTCAGACTTTAATTAATAACCTTGATTTCAGAACTTTTATTCTTTGTTCTTTCTAGCTTTTGCTCATTGTTGCATAGCTTTTAGGTTGGTTTATCGTGGCCAAGGAAACCATCCTTGACTTCGTCGAACCATTCGACCTTAATACTTTGGGTTCCTAACTCTTTATAGCTAGTGAGTCCAAGTCCGTTCCATCCCAGTTTACAGATTGTACTCGATTGCTAGGTTACCAAGGATTTGGTATAGGGGCGCGGCCCACGGTTTCTGACGGTTCATATCACAAGGGGACTGTAGCGCTAAAGGGGTGTTGGGTCAGGTTGTTGGGAGTTAGGGGGATGGAAGTTTTGGGCTAAGCCCACTCGGCTTAATGAAATAAGAAAAGGAGGAATTAACAGGTCTGAATACCGAGGGAGAGGAGAAGGAACTTGGGGTCGTAACGGGTTGGTTGAGCAAGAGAGGAAGAAGGTATGGGCCAAGTTGAGCCAGATGAGTTTAAGTGAAACAGAAGGAGGATGCCTGCTTGGGTTCGGTCAGCGCGGAAGGGGGAGGAGACCAGGCTGAAGCCCAGTCACTAGATGCAGCCGGGTGAAGGAGGCTTTGGGACGGGGAAGGTTAAGGCCTAGTCAGGCGTAAGGATTGAAGAAAGGGACGAGCTAGTCTTTCTTTTGACGAAGATGATAGATTTACGAACTGAAACCTGGAGGGTTTGTTTCATCTTTATGAAAAAAATAAATACCCTAACCCTAAAACTAAAACCAAACTTCATAACCCTTTCTCTCTATTCCCTGGAACAGTTCCTCCGCCAACTCTAACTCTTGATGTCTCCTCCAGCCATCATCACTTTGCCAACTCATTCTCCCATCGTCGTTGATCTGCCGACTCCCAAATCTCGTCCCCTCCTTCCGCCATCGTCACTTCACCAACTCCCTCCCCCCCACCCTCGTCGTCGATCCGCCTCCTCCCGCCGTTGTTGCTTCGCCGACTCCCTCCTCCCTATCATCATCGCTTACATCCTTCCTCCCAAAAAATCGATGTTCATCACGATGAATAAAGAAGGCTGAGTGATTCACACTAGAGGTTCACCGTGGGTCTGGATCGGAGTGCTACCATGATTTTTGTGATTTTGACCGCGTATGTGTTGGTAATATGTTACTTTGCTTAAAGTAAATCCCCATTCTGGGGATGTACGTGATCCAAGCTTGTTTGACAGTTTAGTGTTGAATGACATCCAAACTGTAGCCGTTGATTGTTATTCATTCCTTACCAAATATTGATGATGCTTCTATATGTTATACATTTGCATCCTAACATTTATTAATGATGTTCCTTTCGCACTAGCTGTTCCTAGTATCCGATTTGGTTCCAATGTGGCTTGTTTGTTGTTGTGGACATACATAGTCAAGAATTAGATAATGTTGGATGAATTCTTGTGGGAATTCATACTTCTCATGTTTGTTGAAGTTTTTGTGGTTGATTGTGCATATGTTTCTGCTTGCTAGCTAGTGATTGATCTTTTAAAGTGTTAAATTTGGTTGGTTGGTCTTATGGTTATTTAGTTGGAGATAACCATATTATGTTGATAACTGGAGTGAGAAGGCTTTTAGCAGGAATGACAACTGGAACAGGAAAGATATATGAGGTATATGCACCATCTCCCTTCCAGGTTCAAAAGTGGTTTCAGAGAAGGTAAAAATGATCTTTTCTAGAATAACATTGTGTTGTTATCCAATTGGGTTTTTTTACTAGTTCAAGTGAAGCTAAAGAGCATGGTGTTTGACAATAGATACCCAATCGGCACCAAGGACCAAGGAAACTACTACTGCTGCATTCCCTTAGGACTAGGAAGTGTTGAGGCATTAATATGTTTTTACAAGAACCGAAAAACTACTCCTCTCTCTATGTTTTGAGAATTTACTATTTAGTCAACTTTTAGTATTTCAGATAAAGTTGTTTTCTTTATGACTAGGAGGTGTTGAGGCATTAATATGTTTTTACAAGAACCGACACACTACTCTTCTCTCTATGTTTTGAGGATTTACTATTTAGTCAACTTTTAGTCTTTCAGATTAAGTTGTTTTTTTTTTTGAAAAGATTTGTAATGTAACCACTGACCATTAATAGAGAGAGTTGTGTAAGTACGAGGGTTGGTGTAATAACCTATATAATCTTGTTGTTAAAATACATAGTAACTAGTTATCAACTAAATAACTCAGTTAACTAGTTATCTGAGGATGATGTTTAGTTAACTCGATAAGTTAACTAGTTAACAACTTGATAGTTGGTTAACTCGATTAGATAACTAGTTCACTACAAGAATCTTAGTTTTCAGCTACGGAAATATTGCTACGGTAAAAATACCGTCGCTAAAAGTTAAGCTTTTGCCGACGACTTCAAAAGTTGGTCGCTGAAATTTTAAAATATTTAGCGACGGTCCCTTTTTGGTCGCAAATGGTCTTAATCTTTCAGCGACGGTATATTTGGTCACCTACTATCATACTTTGTCGTCTTTTGTTTGGTGTTTACTGCGACAGTTCTTGTTTGGTAGCCGAAAGTTTTATTTGCATTAGCGACGGACAAATCCGTCGCCATAAACTTATGCTCTGTGGCGACTGTTCTTTGGTCGCAGAAGTGTTAACCGACTTAATATTAAAAATTGCCAGCTGTGGGTATCGAACCTGCGTCAAAATTTCTAGTACTGATCCTCTGCCGTTTGGGCTGGACTACATTTGTTGTCTGTCAACTCTTTCCATATTGATTTGTTTCTTTCTTGAATGATTTTCTTAATATTCTAAACGTGAAGTCCAAACATATCCATTTTCTATCAGCTCCGAAACCTCGAAACTTCTATTTCCTTAATTCTCCGCGCCAAACTGAACTCTAGCCCCAAATCTCCCCGCCAAACGCAAAACCCCTTTCTCTGCTCCCCCGAAGTCTCTCGTCACCCCTTTCTCTGCTCCCCCAAATTCTCTCGTCACCCCTTTCTCTACTCCCCGAATTCCCTCGTCACCCCTTTCTCTGCTCTAATGCCTTCACAGAACCCAATATCCTCTTCACCCGTGACCTATTTGAACCCTAGCTTTTGTTTTGGAGATTTTGAACGCAGAACCAGTTTCCTCTCCGCTAACCTAGATCTCAGTTTCTTGCCCTCCTCCAGTGCCGATAGTGCTTCTTGCTTCCACAAATTTGCTCGAATTTGAACTACGAACAGGTTTATGTTGCTTCTTATTTGAACCTTAAGTTTCTTTGTTTTGGAGATTTTGAGTTAATCTATTGATTAAAACTTTCACACACTGTCTCGCAGATGAAACCGAGGAAGAAAACAAGAATGGAGCAATGACTTGCAGTGAGCTCTGCATTCAGGTAATCTTGGTGCTTGTCATTCTGTTTCTTCCTTCAACTGAAGTGTTTCTCAACTAAATAGGTCATTCTATTTCATTTTGTCTCTTCCTTTAACTCATGGTTTCTCAACTACCATAATCGTCAGTACTTGATTCATGGTTTCTGTTTAGTGTTTATGCGTAAGCACTATGGTTTTTCATTCATGGTTTGTCAACTGAGGTCTGTGTAAGCACTATGGTAATTTATTTATTATATATATAAGATCTTCTCTATAAACGTGGTGTAGGGAAAAATAATGAGGGATAGGTTTTTGCTAAGGGAAAATAAGGAAATGGAAACTGCTAACCACTTGTTGATTATTAGAACACACTCCATAGTTGTAGGAAATGAATGAACAAATAAAAAAACGTTTAAGTGTTGGTTAGTCTGGTGTATGTGTGTATGACTTTATGGCAGACTTAACAAGGTTGTTCAAGTGGGTTATAGGGTTGGTTCCGGCTTGGGGGTTGGTGTGAGAGAGTAAGAGTTCTGATTTTGGGGCTTCATTGTGGCTACTGGGTTTGGGGGAATTGGAGAAGTGGATGTACAGTGGAGTGCTTTACTCCCTGTACCTCCAGCCGTTTTGGCATCTGCTTTGGGGGGAGAGTTTGATTTTGGGATTGGGTTAGGGGATATTCAGTTTGGGAGATTGGGAGGGGGCTTGTTCTGATTGCCTAACCTCCTTGTACAGTTACTTATTGATTTATATATACTAGCATTCATTCATAAAAAAAAAAAACAAAACCAAGGTTGTTCAAGTGTATTTGAAGTGTACAGAGGGTTGGTTTGGGTTTTAGTTAATAGTGTGCAGGGGCTTGCTATTCTCCCTCTTTTTGTTCACTCATACATTATAAATAAACCCCTTTTTTCGCTAGGGAAGGGGGTTTAATCATGTATATAAATAATTATGTTTTGGTTGTTTGTCTTTGCTGGTGGTTGTAAGATGTGCAGGGTTTTCCACTTGGTACTTCTATGAAGTGCCAATCTTCTATTCATTATTCAATTATTAGGGTCAATCATAGAGTTCATTTTCTAATGATTAGTGTCAATCATAGAGTTTGTCCATCTGTTAAAATCTACCCCACATCTAATATTTATCTGAAGATTCCTGGATTTTTTTCTTTTGCAGTTTCGTTCCAGTTTTAAGATCTAAAACAACAAGGTTTCATTGAGAGGTGAAAGGTATGGACTCTGAGTTCACTTGACTTTTTTGTATAAGAGGTAATTCATTCATATAAGAAAAGTTATAATTACATTAAGTACTTCAACTTCGCATTACTAATTCAACAATGATTAGTAACCATGTTCAACATATCTTCTATATGAAGCAACCATTGTATACTCATACATTATGGTTTAAGCATGTACATAAGTGAATTATATATTACAAGTGAATTACACTTGTATATCTAGGAAATATGATCCACTAACTGAGCAAGTAAACAATTTCATGAATTGTTCTTTGCTTAACTGAGACATGTAATCACAGGAAGTCGGATTAGCTTGTCATAACAAGTGTACTTTATTCGATGGATAAATCATGGATGGAGAAAAGAAGATTTAGTGTAGAATATATTGAGGGTGTTTGCTCATTCATGCGTTTCGTTCAAGACCATTTAGGACATGATATTGATATTCATTGTCCGTGCAAATCCTGCCTTAATGTCTTCCAAGAACCTTAAGAAGTTGTACTCTCACATTTGATGATTAATGGTATCGATGTCGGGTATACAAGGTGGGTCTACCATGGTGAGCAATTTAACACCAATGTCAATGATTTAAATATGCTTGACAATGACGTAGTACAAGAGGATGAGGAGAGGATGAGAATGAGGATGAGGAGGATCATCTTTTTGATTTACTAGATGAACATGAAGATTTCATCCGCAATGAGGATAACTTGGAAGGTGATGTCAATTGCAGGGGGCATGCAGACTATATAGAAATGCTTAAACAAGCACAAAACGAGTTATATCCTAGTTGCACAAATTACTCACAATTGTCATTTACGGTGAAATTGCTACACTTAAAAGTGTATAATAAATGGAGTAACAAGTCCTTTGACATGCTACTGAAGCTATTGAAGGATATCTTGCCCGAAGGAAATTTAGTACCCACTTCTTACTATGTGGCAAAAGGTATGTTGCGTAGTCTTGGGTTAGGATATACCCAATTCATGCATGCAAGTATGACTGTGTATTGTTTTGGAATTCCAATGAGCTTCTTGAAGCATGTCCAATATGCAAAACATCACGGTGGAAAATAAATGATGGCAAAGGAAAGAAAATTCCTTGGAAGATCTTACGTTACTTTCCACTCAAACCCAGACTTCGTAGACTGTTTATGTCAACCAGGACAGCGTCAGAAATGAGATGGCACAAGGAAAAGCGCAATGATGATGGTTGGCTTAGACATCCAGCCGATTCACAAGAATGGAAGGATTTTGATAAAGAGTTCCCATGGTTTGCTGAGGACTCCAGGAATGTTAGGCTTGGTCTTGCAAGCGATGGGTTTAACCCTTTTGGTAATATGAGTACTTCATATAGTATGTGGCCTGTTGTATTGATGCCATATAACTTACCGCCTTGGATGTGCATGAAAGAACACTTTCTCTTCTTAACCTTGCTAATTCCAGGCCCTACTGCACCTGGGAAGGACATTGATGTTTACATGCAACCATTGATCGATGAGTTAAGAGAGTTGTGGCTCGATGGTATACAAACATATGATACCCACATAAAAAGTGCATTTCAACTTCATGCTGCAGTGTTGTGGACAATAAATGATTTCCCAGCGTATGGAAATTTATCAGGATGGAGTACAAAAGGATATCTTGCATGTCGAGTTGGAGAAGTTATTGCGTGATATGATGGCTCGAACCCGGTGAGACATGCCAAGTCACGAGTAAGTTTTCAGCCTGAGTGACTCTTTGTTGGTTAGTGTTTTAAACTGAATTGGTTTGATTCTCCATCTTCAGTACTTATTATGATACAAAAATTTCTGGTTTTGTTGTGTGAATGACTAATTGTAGGTTTGCCTTGTCTGCATTTGTTGATAGTGGTATTAGAATTGGGTGGATTAGATTCTTTGATGGTTCATCTTTGGCTTTTACTAGAGATAAGTGACGAGTTTGTTCTTTCTCTCCAAGTTTTGTTCTCTGATAGTTGTTTGGTTGTCGTTCCTGCTACCAGTCATTTTGATTATCTTATAGTTGCTTGTGGAAGTTGGAATCCAACCTTAAGAGGTGCTGTTTGGAAAGATGATATTATTGTATGAGAAATTTAAACCAAAAGAAGTAGAATTCCATAGAATCCACCCTAAGAGCTGCTGTTTGGAAAGATGATATTGTTCTGGAAGGCATCCTTCTTTGTTGTTGTTTTGCTGGAAAGACCCTTCCTGTTGCTGTTGGTTTGAGGAGCAGTAGGCTATTTGGATGTTCTGGTCTTGCTCTTTATTAATTTAGGCATTGTATAGCTGATTGGCATTTACATTCATCAAAAAAAACTTTGTACATTTATCCACTTTCTATTTTCAGTTTGAGTATAGTATTGCTGCTATTTTAAATTAAGGTGGTGACATTAGTTTGAGTATAGTTTTGCTGCAATTTTAGATTTGATTTCAATTTTGAGTTCCACTTCCTATATACTGATGTATCTTTACTGTTTGGGTGTTATTATTATATTTGCAGGTGAGAAAGAAGATTGGATGCTAAAAGGAGTTTTGTTCATGCATCCGGATTTTGGGTTTCGATTATATTCCATAATATTATATCAGTAGTCTATGACATTTGTTCCATAGTATTTAGATACTTGTGATGGAAAAATGTTTGTTCATCATTGTGTGATGACATATTTACATTTTTGTGAAGAACTTCATGACGTTGGTCATCGATGACACGTCTAGAAAAATATTTGCTAATGAATTTGGGTTTATGAAAGAGTGAATTATGTAATGTCTTATTTATATTGTTTGGACTTAAAATTGGTGAACACGGGTCTTGAATTGTAAGTGAAAGCTGCAAATTAAAATTACTTATTGGCGACCAAAAGTTGGTGGCAGAAAAGTAATTTATCGGCGACCAGAAAGTGGTCGCAGAAATAGGAACTATTGGCGACCACAAAGTAGTCGCAGAAAGATTAACTATTTGCGACAACAAATTGGTCACCAAAAGGTAAACCATTTGCGACCAAGTTGTGGTTGCAGAAAGTTAATACATTTGCTACCGAAGCAATGGTCGCCCAAGGTTAACTCTTTGCGACGAAAATAGTGGTCGCAGAAAGGTGTGTTTTGGCGACCAAAAGTTTGGTCGCAGAAGAGTTTCAATTAGCGACCAAAATAATAAAACCGTCGCAAAAACCTTGCGACGGTAAATTTTTGTCGCAGAAGGTCTTTGGCAACCAGATTATGACTTTAGGTGACGGAAATTTCCGTAGCCAAAGATCAGAATTTTTGTAGTGGTTAACTCGATTGGTTAATTAGTTAACAACTTATTAACTGGTTAACAACTTGTTAACTAGTTAACTAGTTATCAACTTGATAACTGGTTAACTCGATTGGTTAACTAGTTAACTCGATAATTAGAGAGATAACTAGTTAACAACTTGATAACTAGTTATCTAGATAAAAAAATTAACATAATTAGTGAGATAACCTGTTAACAAAAAATTTAGTTAACTGATCCTGGTAATTCGTTAACTAGTTATCAGCGAAATAACATGTTAACTAGTTCAGTTAACTAGTTATCTGTGGATAACCTGTAAACTAGTTATCAGTAAAAACCAAGTTAACTAGTTAACTTGTCATCGCCGGAAGAGTCCTCAAACTTTGGTCGGTCACTGGAAAAGTTGTCGAAGTTTGGTTGGTCGCCGAAAAGGTCATCGGATCTTCTCCAGAAAAGTCACCAGCGACGGTGGTCGGTCGTCGGAAAAGTCATTAACGACGGTGGGCCAGTGACGGTGACCGGTCTCCAAAAAAGTTGTTGGCGACGGTGGTCGGTTGCCAGAAAATATTTAAATATTTGAATTAAATATAATAATTAAATTATGTGTGTAAAGTCCTAAATACCCCTAGCAAATGTGAACAATTTGATTGGTCAAAAGGTCAAACTAGATCTAATGGTTAGAGGAGGGTTTCGAACATTCCAAACCTTGCAAATTCTTGGATGCTGATTCCGCCCCGGATTAAATGAGGGAAGATAAGGGTTTTGTGGAGGTGGTCTGCATAGAAATAAAAGTAGAAAGAGAGAGGGAAGATAAGAAGTGGCGGCGCTGTGGTTTTTTCAGAGAAATGATGGCGAGTCACTTGAGGATTTCGGTGAAGTAACGAGGCGTCGATGTTGAATAAGAGGCACCAGTTGGTAGGACTCGGCGGGGGCTGGAACGCCGACGGTAATGGTGGAGGCGGTTAGATGTCTCACCAGTGGTAAGTGGGCCAATCGGAGAAGAAGGGTGGCTGGTTTGCGTTTTGAAGGGAATTGTTGTTTCAGAATCACTTATGGTTATTCGGAAACTTTGTGAAAATTGTTGTTTTTAGTCCCAAACTGTAGTTTTGTAACAGATGAGGCACTAGATGGATTTTGGTAACGGCTAATGTTTCTAGACCAAACTGCAGAGCGGAGGAAGTTAGGGGACTACTGTTGGAATTTGGATAAATTTTCAGTTTAGTCACTGAAATGTCTTTGAGCTTGCAATTTCGTATTTTGTACTTAACTTGCTCGTTTGAAGTCCAAATGACGCACCGTTAGAACTTGTGGAATTAGAGCAACAAGATGTACGTTCTAAGATAGGATTCAGAGTCTTAAGTAGGATAAGGTGAGGGCTTAGCGTCCATAGGTGGCTATAACGTGAGAAATTACAATCAGACTTAGTTAAATTTAGGAATGCACGAATTGGAGAGTTAAAATAGTTAATTGCGTGATGTTGTGATTGGTTGTTGATATGTGATGCTTAATTTGATTTGTTGGAATGTATGGTTGACTTGCTGGAATGTATGGTTGACTTTCTTGATTGAATGGTTGACTAGGTGGCTAGAATGAGAGTTTAATTCCTGTTTGTGCAATATATATATATATATATTTATTTTTTTTTTTTTTTTGACAGCATATATATATATATATATGTGTGTGTGTGTGTGTGTGTGTGGTAATTACTGGAACTAAGGAATGTTGGGCGTAGGTGGATGGTTCTACCAATGTAGAATCATCCTAGAAGGACAAACATGAGGGTGGCCCTAGACCTTGCGACATGATCACCACTTTGATTTTACTATTACAGGTGGGGTAGTCAGCAAGGCTAGCCGTCCGCCCGTAATAAGTCTGTGAAGTGAATTGTGATGTGGAATTGGTTCGTGGAATTGTGGTATGGAATTGGAACTTGGAATTGTGATGTGGAATTGGGACATGGAATTGTGGTGTGGAATTGGAGATGGAATTGTGATGTGGAATTGTTGAATGGAATTGTATTGATGATGTGTGTAAATTGATGTGGTTGTGCTAAATAGAATTAAAATGATAGAACCGGAAGGAGTCCACATTGCCCCACCCGAGATACGTGTATGATTCAGTCTGGTCTGCAGGGGTGGATCCTCTTGACATGGGTGTGAAGGGTGTTGTTGTACTTCTTGTTGAGAGAATGATGGTGATGACGCGTTTCCCATGTGGTAGGGGAGCGCGAGGACCTTCCATGCGGTAGGGAGGTGCATCGACCGGCCAGTGGTGGTGTGGAACAACTCCTTGGTGCCTAATTAAATACACTTAGAATTATTGTTTGTGACATTGTGATTGTGAGTGTAATGTTGAGTTTGATATGTTTTGATGGTGAATGTGACTTGTTGAATTGGTTGAACTGTCTGTGTATTGTTATGAATTGGTGTTATCTGATAATTGTTATTGTTATGATATGTGTGTTGTGAGTTATGTTATTATGAATTGGGATTGTGAGAATGCTAGCGTAGAGAGTTGCACATATTTTATAACATAGACTGTTTAGAGATGGTAAGCATGAATTGGTGAATTGTTTAATGCTATTGTGAATTACTATTGTCGTTGATGATGAGATGACGAGCATGATAGGGTGTTAAAGACTTGTGGTTGATTACCTAGAAATATCACTAGGGATAATAATTGGCTACACTTAAGGAATGATCTCCCATTCTAATTGTATTGTTGAGGGGTTGGGAGACCCCTAAGGATTAGTCATAGTTAAGCCCAGTGGGTTCACTCAATTTCATTAGGAAACTACTCCCCTCCTAGTCTCTCTTTTCAGTTCGAAATAGTTGTTGAGCTTGGAGCAAAAGTTGTTGACAGTGGAGTTGAGCTAGAAGATTGAAGACTGTGGTCGAGGACTTAACGTTTGACTTGTATTATTATTTTGGTTGGCTATTGCGATTTGTGAATTATTATTGTATTTTGGAACTGAGACTGTAAATTGGTTTTGAATCATGGAATTTTTTTCTTAGTGTCATTTTACAATCTTTTTACTGCGATTTAATAGTATGTATTGATTTTGGATTTGTACTTTAACCATGACACCTGGTTCCCAGTCTAACCAATGGGTTCGACCTGGATGATTTGGGGCCGGGTGTTACACTCACTTCATTTCAATCAAGTTCAAGCTAGTTTTGGATAAGTTAGTTAGGATGTATATGGAGCTTGTAGTGAGGTTGCATGGTATTCTTAAAACCATAGTGTCTAATAGGGATTCGAGCTTCACTTCTCAGTTATGGAAGAGCTTGCACACAACTATGGGTACTAAGATGAAATTCTCTACGGCTTACCACCCTATGATGGATGGATAGTCTGAAAGGGCGATCCTCACTCTTGAGGAGTTTCTTAGGTCTTGTGTTTTGGAATTCGAGGAGTCGTGACTCAAATTGTTGCTGTTGGTGGAGTTTGCTTACAATAATTTGTTCCACAACAGTTTAGGATTGTCGCCTTTTGAGACTTTGTAAGGATAGAAATGACGGACACCTATAAGTTGGGATCAAGAAGGCGACATTTTGGTTTTAGGACCTTAGATTTTGGAAGAAACTACAAGCCGGGTCAGGGCTTATTCGGGCTCAACTTGGAGTAGCTCATATGGGAAGGCTCAAAAAGTTCAGTTTGGTGTGGGAGATAAGGTTTTCCTCAAGGTTTAACCTTGGAAGGGTGTTATGCGATTTCGAAGGAAATGCAAATTGGCGCCTAGGTATATTAGTCCTTGTGATGTAATTTGGAAGGTTGGACCGATTGCTTATGAGCTAGCAGTGCTGGGAGAGCTTGATCGGATTCATAATGAATTTCATATCAGTGTACTTAGAAAGTATGTTGGAAAGCCTGATCATGTGATTAGGCCGGATGAGGTGGACCTAGCTGAGGATAGCAGTTATGTGGAAGTTCTAGTTCAGATTGTTGACCATCAGCACCGCTAGCTTAGGAGTAAGCGCATACTGATGGTTAAGGTAGTTTGGAGGAATCAGGAAGTTGAAGCAGCAACTTGGGAGACGGTGGCCGTCATGAAACAGCGATATCCCGACTTGGTGAATGCCATTCATTTGGTTGGGGGGAGGGGTTTAAGTTAGTTTTGGGTTAAAACCTGTTTTAAGGGGGAAGAGAACAACACCCCCTCCAACCAAAAAGCACACTTGAGAATTTTGCAAAGAGCGGCTACTCCCTCAATTTCTGAAAGACAATTCTCAAGTGTTCTTGATGCTCCTCCTCATTCTTTGAATAAATGAGGATATCATCAATGAATTTATAACAAACTTGTCCAAGTACTCATGGAAGACTTTGTTCATGAGAGCCATGAACGCAGCAGGAGCATTGGTAGGACCTAAAGGTATCACAAGAAACTCGTAATGTCCATACTTGTCCTTAAAAGCGTCCATCGACACCAAGCCTTCCTCCACCTTCAACTGATGGTACCTTGACCTTAGATCAGTCTTTGAGAACACTATTGCCCCTTGCAATTGGTCGAAAAGATCATTTATCCTTGGAAGGGGATAGCATTTCTTGATCGTTGTTTTGTTCAACTGTCGTAGTCAATACACATCCTCATTGACTATCCTTCTTCACAAATAGAACTGGCGGTCCCCATGGGGAAACCTTGGGTCGAATGAAACCTTTGTCCAAAAGATCACGTATTTGTTCCTTCAACTCCTTCAGTTCAGCCAGTGCCATTCTATAGGACGGGATGGAGATTGGAGCGATTTCATGAACCAACTCTATGTTGTACAACTTGTACTCTACTTCCCGCTTGAATGGTGCTCTTGGAAACTCTTCAAACACATGAACAAAGTCCGAGCTATTGGCACCTTCTCTAACTCCTCTCCTTGCTCAGCTAACACTTGAACCATAATTTATTCACACTCGCCTTGATTTAGAGAGAACGCCTACATTTCTGAACCTAGCTCCATATGCATCGAATCCCTTTTCCGGGCACCCTTGAACACCACTTGACCAACACCTTCAACTTGAAGAAGAACCTCCTTCGTCCGACAATCAATCTATGCTTCATGTTTGGCCAACCAATCCATGTCAATAATGACATCAAATTTGTTGAATGGAAGTACCACTAGATCAACCGTAGTTCTGCTTCTCCCACTAACATTTTATAGCTTCTTAACACTCTACTTACTTTGACCTGAAGTCCCCAAAATATTCCTCACACCCCAGCTAGTTCCCAAACTACTGAAACACTTTTCAGAAATAAAACAATGGGACGAGCCCGAATCAAACAAGGCATAAACGGAAAGATCAAAGATGGAGATCATACCGGTCATTACGTCGTTCACATTCTCTGTTGCACCCCTGGTGAGAGCATACAACCTTCCTTGACCCCCTCTAGCTCCAACAAGCGTAGCATTAGCTTCAGTCCCTCTTCTATCACTTGCAGTTCCATGGCCAAGACTACCTCCTCCTATTCCTCCATAGCTCCCAAATGGAGCTTTAGGTCCTTGCACCGATCCCACAGACTGAGTTGGTGCTGCCCTCTTTGAATGAAAGTTGTTACTCCTATGGCCTGGTTGGCTGCAAGTGTAACAGATTACTCGAGTCATCCTCAGCATATGACACTCCTCGAAGTGGTGATTCCCACAACTGCCACAAATAGGGAGCCTAGATGGCACCCCTCCAGACCAAGCTGAACCCGCACTCCTCATTTTGCACATCGCACTCTTATGGTCGGGATTGCCACAAGTGAAACAAGTCACTAACCCATGCTATGGAGGTGACTGAGCACCTCTAAGACAAGAGTAAGATGACAAAGCATGCTTAACTGACTAGCTAGGCGCAGCAGACTAAGAAGGCGGGGCAATCGCCTTTCTCTTTCAATCCTCCTTCTTTCCTTGCTCCAGTAGCTCCCTCTCCAAGGCAGCTTCCTTAACTGACACAAGGCTCCTCATGTCACCAGACTTTACACCTTCATGTATCTCCCACCTCAATCCTCTCTTGACGATGAATCATCTTCTACTCCCAATTAGCTTGTTCATCAAACCACTTGGAGATGTGAGTGAACTCCATGTCGTACCCCAACACTAACTTCTCTTCCTACACCATATCCATGAAATCATTGGCCTTTGCTTCATGCCAAATGTACAGACAGAACTTGTTACAACATTCTTCCAAGAACTCCTTAGAATCCATCTCAATCAGGTACACCTGACTCTACGGCATCAACTCCCACCAGTCCAGAGCATGACCCTTAAGTAGGAATGTCATAGCTTCCAACTTCATCTCATACTCAAACCCAACCCTCCAAAATTTGAAACCGCACTCTTTGATCCACTGTTCAACAGTAGCAGGATCAGCTACATCTCCACTAAACTCACTAAAGTTTCAGCCTTTCAGGTCAGATGACTGAAACTGGCAGGCTACTACTCCGTGCCGAAAGAAGACAAACCACCAATATAGCAATAACTAACTAGGACCTGATACCACTTGTAAAACCTCAATCTTTTATGACAAGATATTGTCCGCTTTAGGCATAAGCCCTCGCAAATTTTTTTGGGTGTTGGTAGGATTCGAACCCATGACATCTTCCTCTCAAGATCAAACCTCCACCATTACACCCTAAATTACTTCATATCAGTTAAGGTTGAACTATTCCATATAGCCCAATTAGGCTTTGATAGCACTTGTAACACCCATCCTAAATCATCATGGCTAAACCCATGGTTGAACCAGTTATGGATATCACTAACAGAAACAGTATAGAAAATCAAATTGGAAAGCAATCAACAAAACTGAATAATCAAAGGGAGACCTCCAATAAATGAAATCCGATACAAAACTGATAACTATTAAATCCAAAGCAATCACAATCGAGTATAAAATCCCCAATGACAATAGTCAACTAAAATGTAAAAAAAAATAGTCAACTCCAAGTAAGCCACCAATCTTCACCTCATGGACTCAAACAGCAACCTACCTGAACTCCAAACAACTCTAGCAACGAGAACCTAAAAGGGATGAATATGGGGAGATCAATTTCCTAATGAAGCTAAGTGAACCTAGTGGGCTAACTATGCGCCGAACTAAACCACATGGAGTTGTCCTAGCCCTCCACGATCACCACTGACAATGGGACTAATCTTATGTCTAATCAATTATTAATCGTAAAGTAGTCTAGGTGCTCACATAGGTACAGTTTTCAATCCAGTATTCATTAGCCATCACATCCACATCATTATGAATAAAGCCAACACAAACCACAGTTCAATACAGTATCACACTTTAGTTCACAGATCAATCCAACACAAATCACAAATAATTCACATTCAAATCATTTATATTTGAGTTATTAGGCGCTATGGATTTTTTATGAACCGATCCGCAACCATGGGTGGCAACCCTATACCAATATGCTCAGTAATAAAACAATCGTGTCAATCTGTAAAATCGGATGGAAAAGACTTGGACCCACTAGCTATAATGAGCTAGGGAACCCTAAGTATCAAGAGTCTAATGGTACCATGCAGTGAAGGGGGAAAACCTTCAGTCAAGATAAACCAACCTAAAGCAATGCAACAACGAGCAAAAGCATGAAGGAACAAGAACAGAAGTTCTGAATCAAATTTTATTAATCAAAGTCTAAATAATTCGTGGTACAAAGGGTCCTATTTATAGGATAGGGGTCGGTCTAAGGCTTATTCGATTCCTCGCTCTTATTCTAACTCTAAATAATTAAACAAATTCAAAAATTATTTAAAAAGGAATTAAATTTCAATCCTAACAAGGAAACTACTAAAAATGGATAAAACCCTAAACTGAGTAAAAACAGTCATTGCCCGGCAAGGCACGTGTATTGCTTGGTATTCCTACTCCAATAGGACTTGGAATATGAGGCTCACAGGTAGGGCTTCAAGAATCCATACGCGTCACGAAATCCTTATCGCGTGCGGATTTGCAGTCTTCCTAGTAATCTGTATCGCGAGCGGATTCGTGGTAATCCGGTTGTGGTGCAAATTCTTTGTATCAGTCGCTGTTCGTCCCTGTGGTACAGCTTCAAACAGTCTCTGCGTGTATTGCTCCAGCCTTAGTGATTTCCTTCTGTCCAACTTCACTTGGTTGGTTATTCACAGCCGGCTCATCTTCAGTGCTCGGCTGTTGCGCGACATCAGTCGTGGTCTCCAGTTTGGCCTCGACGCATATCGCCAGTTCGACATGTATTCGTACACGCATCAGCAATCCTAGTATGTGGTCCGGCCTCGGTTCAGGACGGCCCTCGGCACCAGTCCACGCGACACTCGACATGATCGTCTCCAACACTAAGCATCCACCGGTCAACCTCTTCGTGCTCAGCTAAGCGCCATGCATCTACGAACGCGGTTACCTTTGTCTTGAAGCTTTTCTCCTGGCTTCTGGTCCATGGTTTCTTCGGGCGTGTCCACGACATGGCGTGTGTAACGGCGGTCGTATCGTGTATCATGGTAGTGCGCGCATCAAGTTTATCCTACACCACCCCCACCGACCAGACGCATCCTTACTCGTGAAGAATCCAGAGCCCAACTCAACAACAATAACCAATCACATCACTTATCCTGGAGACGTGACCGCACCTCTCTCTAGCCTGGAGAGGTGCTTAGCACCCATAGTGTAGATAAGGGGCAGTGCACGATATGAACCGAAGCCAAGGATGGCTCAATCCACACAACTCGGTTTGAACAATTTGCAAACGAAAACACAATCAAGATAGAAGATGGAAATCAGACCAGAACCCTTAGCTATAGACCTAAGAACTTGAGGTATCAAGTGTGTGCGATACCACGAACTAAGGGGTGATTACCCTTATCTCGATAAACCGAACTCCCTAAGCCAAGCAATAACGAGCAAAAGCTTAAAGGAACAAATACTAAAAACTGAAGTCTGAATCTTTAGTTGTGAGCAAACAAGCTCATTTGAAAGAAACTATAAAAAAACCCTTTAAATAGGGTCGGGCAAAATGTGTCCTACACTAAATTCGCAGAATCTAGTCACCTAGAAAACTTACATAATTTAGTTGTTCACAATTAACTAACTACATTCTCTTTTCCCAAAGGGAAAGTTGATGAACCGTCGTAGAGCGAGTTATCAAATAAACTACCAAGCTGGAAAGCAAGGGTAGATCGTATTCCACGGGTCTTCTAATAATTGTCAACTCAAATATAAAGGCAAATTACTCAGGTTTAACACTTTGTGCGTGGTGTGAGTTCCACGACTTCTAATTCTAGAAAATGCAAGGGAATTAAAAACTAAATCTGAAAGACAGATTGAAAGATTGGTTGATTTGACAAAGATGACAGACAAGCTTAGACTTCGAATCCCCCTTCGTTCACCAGAGCATTGGCAATCAACAGATCAGCGGATTTCAATTCTCGTTCAATCAATTCTAAGACACCACCATAACTCCTGACCCTTAGGTTTAAGACTAGCGAACGTTCGCTCTATCCGATCTAGCTACCAAGATTAATTAGTCGCCCGGGTACGGTCACCTCTTGCAACGACTTAACTAATTGGTGGAATTACTAACGATTTATGAGTTACTCTTGCAGTGGATTAACCCTAATTGGTTCCTACGAAAGGCACACTCCAATGAATAGGTTAATTATTCGATTTGATGTTTTAAAGTAAGGCAAGCGTTCGCTTCTATCCTTAGCTTAACAAGAATCTAATCTAGGTGATCAATCCAGACAAGAAACATAAACAACGAAGAACAAATCAAACATGAAAGAGAAACTGATTGAACTTTAAATCTAATCACCGCCGATCCGTGACCGCTTTAAAGCCCTGGGTCACTTAGGGTTCATCTAGTCTAAGCTCTACGAGTTTAGCTACTCATGTTCATAACAAAAGAATCAAAGACAATGACAAAGTTCATCTTGAACAGAGGAAGAACATAAAAGGATCTGAAAAACCAAATTAAGACGACTCCGGCGAAGCTTCAATCTCCGGTAATCTTCAATCCTAGCTCCGAGACTCCGAGGAGAAGGGATGGCGTCACGATCTCTTCCTGGCTCTTGAACTCTAAACTCTGCTCCAGAACTTCAGAGAGTTCTACAGTTATTATGTATTATGTGATATCTCTGTTATTGGGCCGTCGGTTAAGTATTTATACTTAACCCGAATACCGCCGGATTTGCCAGGAATTTTTGCCGAAAACTTGTTGAGTTTTCGCCGAAAATTTCTTTGTAAAATGACTGACTGCTCGGCTGTATCTCTTGTCGATGACACTCGATTTGACGTGATTATCAGCCTCATTTAAGTGACATTTCCTTGCTTAAGACATGGTTTTTAGGGTAGAATAACGAATATTCAATCAATTGCCCTATCTCGTGCCATTTGTGTTACCTTGGCCCGTTTCGGGTCTATTTGATGGTTTTCTAGTGTTTCTATGTTAGCACAGGTTTTTGCCGTCAAATAAGTAGCCAAGGACGTGCCTAAGGCGTTGGAACCTCGAGGAATCGCACCGGAATCGATCCAAGGAGCCAACCAAGTCAAACCAAATCCTGCCCCGTTTTACAAAGGAATTTTCGGCGAAAACACCTAGGGTTTTCGGCGAAAATACATGAACAAATCCTCTGGAGCTCAACCAAGGAAGTTTTCAGCGAAAATATCAAGTTTTCGCCGAGAACCATCGGTCCGAAAAACACAGGAGAATTCAGCCGGCGGACAACCCATTTTATAAAGGAATTTTTGGCGAAAATTCCTTCATATTTTCGCCGAAAATCTCAGTTAAAATCAGGCAGTATTAGGGTTAAGTATAAATACTTAACCGGCGGCCTAAATCAGAGGGACCTCATAATTTCAATCATAATTTCCAGTCCTAGAAGTCGAGAGAGAGAGAGTTTAGAGAGTTAAAAGAATCGTGGAGAGATCGTGACGCCATCCCTTCACCTCGGAGACTCAGAGCTTGGATTGAAGATTACCGGAGATTGAAGCTTCACGGATTCGTCAAATTAGGTTTTACAGTTCTTCTCTGTTCTTCCTACCTGAGATGTATTCCTTGTTTGTTTTCGATTCTCTTGTTCCTAATATGAGTAGCTAAACTCGTAGAGCTTAGATTAGATGAACCCTAAGTGACCCAGGGCTTTAAAGAGGTCACGGATCGGCGGTAATTAGATTCGAAGTTCAATCAGTTTCTCTTGCATGGTTGTTTTGTTCTTGATTGTTTATGTTTATTTTCTGGTTGATCGCCTAGATTAGGTTTTTGCAAACTAGGGTTAGTCGCCAGACATCTTCCCTGCTTTGGCGCATAAACTTGTCTTCCTTGATCACCTAGTTTAGATTCCTGTTAAGCTGAGGATAGAAGCGAACGCTCGCCTCTCTTTAAAACATCAATTCAACCAATTAACCTATTCATTGGAGTGTGCCTTTCGTAGGAACCAGTTAGGGTTAATCTACTTCAAGAGTAACTCATTAATCACCAGTAATTGCACCAGTTAGTTAAGCCGCTGCGAGAGGCGACCGTACCCGGGCGACTAATTAATCTTGGTAGTTAGATCGGATAGAGCGAACGTTCGCCAGTCTTAAACCTAAGGGTCAGGAGTTATGGTGGTGTTTAGAAATTGATTGAACGAGAATTGAAATCCGCTGATCTGTTGATTGTTGTTGCCCTAGTGATCTAAGGGGGATTCGAAATCTAAGCTTGTCTGTCGTCTATCTAAACCAACAATTCATTCTGTCTTGTAATTTCATTCTAATTTTCCTGCATCTTAGTTTAGAAGTCGTGGAACTCACACCACGCACAACGTGTTCAAACTTGGATAAATTGCCAGCTTCTTTGAGTAGTCGATTAGTAGAGACCCGTGGAATACGATCTACCCTAGCTTTCTAGTTTGGTAGTATTTGATCATTGTTCTGCAGCTCATCAAATTGGCGAAAATGTTTAGTTAAGTCGTCTGTCTTTGTTTTCAAAGTAGTTTTCGCCAAAAACTTCACCAGTTTTCGGCGAAAACCTTAGTTGGGTCAGAAAATTTTCGAAAACCTTTTCAAAAAAAAAGAGTCAAAATATTTTAAAAATTCCCCTAACCGTCTTTGTTCGACTTTTATTATGTGTGGATCCGGGGCACTTGTCCTGGTATCCTTTTGATCTTTTTGTTGTTTTTTGTTTTTGTAGGAACTTGAGTAGCTACTCCGCTCCACTCCGGACTCTCCGTGCTCATCCCCTACACCGACCATCTCATTCTAGGTTCTTCGTATATCTCTACTCTAGTTTAGTTCTGTGAGGACACAGAACGATTTAAGTGTGGGGTAGGATGCTAGAGAACCTTGCATGAACTTGATTGCCCTTAATTGTGTGTTGTGTGTTTCTCGGTGCCTTTCCAGTTTCTCTAGCATTAGAATTGCTCGGTTCTTGATTTTTGATGTTAAGTTGCTGTTCAAACTTTCATAATGATGCTTAGACTGCTTAACCTAGAACTTGAGAACCAACGTGTTCACTTCGATGCTAAATTGCCTGGTCAGAACAGAATTTTTAAAATCACACTTGTAGTTTGTAGCCTTGATTGCATGAAAATGACCGAATCCGACTAGCAAACCAACTGTCAGCTTTTGATCCATTGCACGTAACTTGCAATTTCAATTCTTTTTGAATTAACCAAAAAAAAAATTCTTTTTGAGTGGTTTCTGTTTGCTTGAATGAGTTAGAATTTGCATGAGACCTACTCGAGACCACACGATGACACGAGTTCTAGAATGATAGGGGCACCTAGATTCAGCTAATAAGCCAGATAGCCTACCCAACGTTAAATCCATTAGGTTTAAACCCTTGAGCTTGGCCTGTTCTTTCGGTTCGATATACATTACAGCCATTCCCCATTCTTTCATTCCCTGTTGATCCCATGTGGTTGTAGTTCTAGATTGACCTACCGGAAGTCGGTTTGTGGTAACCTGCCTATAGCCATTAAACAGGTGGTCTTAGCTATTATGTCCAAACGTGTAAACCCCTCTAGCAACTAAAAGAAACAATCGGCACAAAAGAAAAAATAAAATAAAGAAGAAAAGAAGCAAATCTCGAAAAAAGTAAGAAAAAGAAAAAAAATCAGAAAAGCCAAAAAGTTTCAAGTTCAATAAACGTTCTTCTCCCTACATATGGAAGAACGAAGTCAAAAGAAAAGAAAAGAAATGAGTAAAGAAAATAAAGTGCTAGGTTGCTTGAGGGTATCATAGGACGAGCGTTCACTATTCCACCCGTGTCTGGTTAGACGGTAGGAAGCCATAGGCTAGATTAGAGGGAAGTTAGTCGAAAGCTACACCACACCAAAGCCATCATCATACATTCCCATCATCCATCTCATTATAAACCCTTGTAGTGTAGAATTCGTTACAGTCCTAGCAGGGAAGTCCTTCTTTACTAGTTACTCGTGCTGTCACAGTGGTGGAGATGTGGTCGAATTGCAAACTTATGACAGAATTCAGTAACAGAAAATGATCAAGAGCAGAAACACGTCCTTAAACACAGAGAGTGAGAGTCCCCCATTTACTAAATATTTCCTGTGTGAGGAGTCTGGTCGGTCAGGTCGAATTCATGCATAATTTGTTGCGATTACTTGTCGTGTGCAGTTTATTAGTGAGACCAGGTTGTTTGGCTGATCAGTATGCATGTTAGGTTTCTTGTTCTAGGAATTATCTGTCTAATAAATCATTGTGTTTGATTGAGCTCCAATTTAATCAATCTTATCATTTATGAACATGAGCGTTTCTATTCAGTTAACTTGAGGACAAGCAAAAGCTTAAGTGTGGGGTATTTTGATGACACTCTATTTGACGTGATTATCAACCTCATTTAAGCGACATTTCCTTGCTTAAGACATGGTTTTTAGGGTAGAATAACGAATATTCAATCAATTGCCCTATCTCGTGCCATTTGTGTTACCTTGGCCCGTTTCGGGTCTATTTGATGGTTTTCTAGTGTTTCTATGTTAGCACAGGTTTTTGCCATCAAATAAGTAGCCAAGGACGTGTCTAAGGCGTTGGAACCTCGAGGAATCACACTGGAATCGATCTAAGCAGCCAACCAAGTCAAACCAAATCCTGCCCCGTTTTACAAAGGAATTTTTGGCGAAAACACCTAGGGTTTTTGGCGAAAATACATGAACAAATCCTCTGGAGCTCAACCAAGGAAGATTTCGGCGAAAATATCAAGTTTTCGCCGAGAACCATCGGTCCAAAAAACACAGGAGAATTCAGCCGGCGGACAACCCATTTTATAAAGGAATTTTCGGCGAAAATTCCTTCATATTTTCGCCGAAAATCTCAGTTAAAATCCCGCAGTATTAGGGTTTAGTATAAATACTTAACCGGCGGCCCAAATCAGAGGGACCTCATAATTTCAATTATAATTTCCAGTCCAAGAAGTCGAGAGAGAGAGTTAAAAGAATCGTGGAGAGATCGTGACGCCATCCCTTCACCTCGGAGACTCAGAGCTTGGATTGAAGATTACCGGAGATTGAAGCTTCACGGATTCGTCAAATTAGGTTTTACAGTTCTTCTCTGGTCTTCCTACCTGAGATGTATTGTAACACCCCTCTTTTAAAATAAGGGAAATTACCAAATTACCCTCTAAGACAGCGGCAATCATAAAAACCAAACGAAGGCGCTACGCTTAATTACCATAATTCAATGAAATGCCTTGGCCAAGGACCTTGAAAATACACTTAAGTAAAACTCGTAAAACTTTTATATAAAACTTGTAATTCATAATAGCATAACTCAATACTGAGCCCTAAATACTTGAGCCAAAATAACTGAAAACAAGTCTCGAGGAATACGTAAAAACATTTGTCTCGAGTCAAGGTCTTACATTACTGTAGGCACCACTCCACATACCGAATCAGCTCCTCAAGGCTCAAGCTACCGTCTAAGTATTCTCTGCAAAACTGGTGGGTGGCTCGGGGTCAGTCCTTTATCATGAGAATTCCGTTAAAACAAGAATAAACGATATTCAAGAATTTAACTAAGCAAACCCATGATTCCAAATCGGCATAAATCGACAGTTCCGGAAAGATGGATCTTTCCTAGAAACGACACCTTGTTGTCAAAACCAAGACTTTACGTCTTAATTTCTAGGTAAGTAGGGGAGTCACTGGGACTACTTAAATCCCTCAAACCTTAGGTATCATAACTTTATAAACCGTGTAAAAAGAGAAATCCGTGTCACATAATAGTTCTGGACAATCAACAAACAACCGTTAGTCGTACATATCACATATTCACTTCATAGACATCATCCAAGTCACAATCACAAACAACACGCAACATCCATATTCAAGTTCTCTAGGTGAGTTATTAGGCGCCAAGGAGTTATCCACACCACCACCGCCGGCCATCACATCAACCAGACGCATCCACTAGGGATCCTTCCACGAAGGAGAATACATTCCGACGCATCCATATAGGATCCTTCCACGAAGGAGAAATCAACCAACCTTGGCAACCCAGCCAAGGGATTCACCCCAGTGAATCGGACTCAACTCAACCAGTATCTCGGGTGGGGTAGTGTGGGCTCCTTCCGGTTCTACATTCATATTCGTATCACAACTCATACAATTCAGATTACTAATCAATCCATCCACATCATCTCATTATTACATAATTCCAACACAATCCGAGTCATTCAGTAGTCCCACATCACGACAATCAACAACGACAATTCACCACGGCAATCATACACAACCAAGCACAGAATAACTAAGAACTGATTTTAGATAAATATGTAAATACAAACCAACAAGGCATGACATAAAAATAACTAGCAACGACAAGATTTTACCCCCTTTTAACCAACCCACCTATAAACCGAGTCGGATGATCTGTCGATCGGTTCTGGGACTTGAATCGTACGGAAAGAGGAGTTTAAACGGACGTTCGTAACCTCCGGACCAATTTGTACTAACTGGAAAGTTAATTTGGGCAAAAACTGTCAAAGACTGGAAGTTGAGTGACTAAATTGTCACACGGGAAAAGCTACTGGGCAAAAATACCAAAGGAAAGGAAGGGATGACCGATTTGCAACTTACAGTCGGGATAGGGACCAAATTGGCATATTTTCCAGTCGTATGAACCCTAATTTCCACCGATTGGTTTTTCCTTCGATTCTCCTCAACCAGGGATCCAAACTTGAAATTGAAAGAGGGGAAATGATCGTGAGGATGAGACGAATCGAATGGTACCAACCATTCGGTCCGACTCGATCTAGAACGTCACGACACTTAGCTCGCCGGAGCTTCGTCGGAGAAAAGAGGGGTTTGTGTTCTGGGGATTGTTGGTTCATTCCAACACGGTGTAAGGCTTTATATAGCCTCTACAAATCGAACCGTGCCAAAGTTAATGGCCGACACTAGATAATTTTGTTAAATCAATCCTTTAAACCTTTGAAATAATCGGCCGGAGTTAGTGGATTCCAGCTCGATTTCTTAGACGATTCTGGGTGGATTCCAGCTCGTTACTGTGAATCACAGCTTTTTCCACGCTCTGGTGGGGTTGGGGTGTCCGGCTTCTCGACGACTTTGGCCTTTGGCCTTTGGCAGACTCGCCGGACAAAACAGAGACACGGCGGACGGAGGCAGAGTCGCCGTCGATTCATTTTCCAGCGACAGCACAAAAAAACGGCGTCGTTTCATGGGGCGGGGTTTTGGAAAATTTAAATAAAATGAGTGTTGTGTCTGGGGTTCGAAACCGTGACCTCCGGGTCATTGGTTTGGTTCCTTAACCACTCGGCTACGGGTTGATTCGTGAACAGTCTCACCTAGTTACTATTTAACTCGGTTTTGCTGGGTTGACTCCTTCTCAAAATCGATTCTTCCATCGGCCAATCGAATTATCCCTTGACCTCGATTAATTTAATCGAGAATCTACGATCAAATTTCCGCTGATAAGGATTGGCCTTATTAATTTTAAAATTCTAATTCCCTAAATTCGGGATGTTACATGTATTCCTTGTTTTTTTCAATTCTCTTGTTCCTAATATGAGTAGCTAAACTCGTAGAGCTTAGATTAGATGAACCCTAAGTGACCCAGGGCTTTAAAGCGGTCACGGATCGGCGGTAATTAGATTCGAAGTTCAATCAGTTTCTCTTTGCATGGTTGTTTTGTTCTTGATTGTTTATGTTTCTTTTCTGGTTGATCGCCTAGATTAGATTTTTGCAAGCTAGGGTTAGTCGCCAGACATCTTCCCTACTTTGGCGCATAAACTTGTCGTCCTTGATCACCTAGTTTAGATTCATGTTAAGCTGAGGATAGAAGCAAACACTCGCCTCTCTTTAAAACATCAATTCAACCAATTAACCTATTCATTGGAGTGTGCCTTTCGTAGGGACCAGTTAGGGTTAATTTGCTTCAAGAGTAACTCATTAATCACTAGTAATTGCACCAGTTAGTTAAGCCGCTGTGAGAGGCGACCGTACCCGGGCGACTAATTAATCTTGTAGTTAGATCGGATAGAGCGAACGTTCGCCAGTCTTAAACCTAAGGGTCAGGAGTTATGGTGGTGTTTAGAAATTGATTCAACGAGAATTGAAATCCGCTGATCTGTTGCCCTGGTGATCTAAGGGGGATTCAAAATCTAAGCTTGTCTGTCGTCTGTCTAAACCAACAATTCATTCAGTCTTGTAATTTCATTCTAATTTTCCTGCATCTTAGTTTAGAAGTCGTGGAACTCACACCACGCACAACGTGTATAAACTTGGATAAATTGCCAGCTTCTTTGAGTAGTCGATTAGTAGAGACCCGTGGAATACGATCTACCCTAGCTTTCTAGCTTGGTAGTATTTGATCACTGTTCTGCAGCTCATCACCTGTGATTTTCGGACCTTAGGGTTCTCGGCGAAAACTTGGACTTTTCGTCGAAAACTTCTTTTTGTGAACTCAGCCGATTTCTTCTAGAGTTTTGCCGAAAACCTGGGGGATTTTCGCCGAAAACTGTAGTGTAAATCAGGGCAAGATTTGCTTCGAATTGATTGACTTCTCGGATCGATTCTAGTGCGATTCCTTGAGGTTCCAACGCCTTAGACACATCCTTAGCTACTTTATTTGACGGCAAAAACCTGTGTTATCATGAAAACACTAGAAAACTATCAAATAGACCCGAAACGAGCCAAAGTAACACAAATGGCACGAGATAGAGCAGTTCTACCCTAAAAACCATGTCTTAAGCAAGGAAATGTCGCTTAAATGAGGCTGATAATCACGTCAAATCGAGTGTCATCAAAATACCCCACACTTAAGCTTTTGCTTGTCCTCAAGCAAACTGAATAGAAACGCTCACGTTCACAAATGATAAGATCTATCGAATCGAAGTTCAATCATACACAATGAATTATTAGACAGATAATTCCTACAACAAGAAACCTAACATGCATACTGATCAGCCAAACAACCTGGTCTCACTAAAAACTGCACACGACAAGTAATAGCAACCAATTATGCACGAATTTGACCTGACCGACCAAACTCCTCACACATGAAATATTTAGTAAACGGGGAACTCTCACTCTCTGTGTTTAAGGACGTGTTTCTGCTCTCAATCATTTTCTGTTACTGAATTCTGTCATAAGTTTGAAATTTGACCACATCTCCACCACTGTGACAACATGAGGAACTAGTCAAGAAGGACTTCCCTGCTAGGACTATAACGAAATCTAAACTACAAGGGTTTATAATGAGATGGATGATGGAAATGTATGATGATGGCTTTGGTGCGGTGTAGCTTTTGACTAACTTCCCTCGAATCTAGCCTATGGCTTCCTACCGTCTAACCAAACACGGGTGGAATAGTGAACGCTCGTCCTATGATACCCTCAAGCAACCTAGCACTTCTTATTTTCTTTTAACACATTTTTCTTGGACTCGCTCCCAAACCGACAAGGCGAAGAATATAGAGAGACCAAGCCAATCCACCTCCATCCATCACTCTGATTAAGATCGACGAACTGAAGGAGAGTTCCTCATCTCCACCTTTACCGTCACCTTCATCCGTTTCATACACCGAGTCACTTTCACCTCCTCCATCTCCTACCATGACTGATCAATTACCACCACCAGGCGGAAATCCACCACCGCCGCCTGCACAGAAGAGTCTAGCTGACTACAACAAGCCGAGTGCGACTAGTGTTCGATCTGCCATTGCCGTGCCGCACATTGAAGGAGATCCTGACTATGAGATCAAGATTCCAATCTTGACTATGATCTCTAGGGATTTACAGTTTGAAGGCAGGCCACTAGACAATTGATGAACATGTCATTGTTATGCGGACGTTTAAACAAATAACTAACAAAGCTACGAAAACTAGGGTAGATCATATTCCAGGGGTCTTCTAAGATTGACTACTTTAAAACTGGCAAAATACTCAAATGCAAGCAAGTTGTGCGTGGTGTGAGTTCCACGACTTCTAAATCTACGAAATGTGAATAAATTAAAAATTAAACTAAAACAGATTGAGAATTTAGGGTTTGAAAAGAAGAATGACAGACGAACTTAGACTTTGAATCCCCCTTCGTTCCCCAGAGCATGGGCAATCAACAGATCAGCGGATTTCAATTCTCATTCAATCAATTACTAAGACACCACCATAACTCCTACCCTTAGGTTTAAGACCGGCGAACGTTCGCTCTATCCATTCTAACTACCAAGATTAACTAGCCGCCCGGGTACGGTCGCCTCTCGCAATGACTTAATTAACTGGTGTAATTACTAATGATTAATGAGTTACTCTTGCAGCGGATTAACCCTAACTAATTCCTATGAAAGGCACACTCCAATTATAAGGTTAATTGTTCAATTCGATGTTCTAAAGTAAGGCGAGCGTTCGCTTCTATCCTTAGCTTAACCAGAATCTAATCTAGGTGATCAATCCAGACAAGAAACATGAACAAAGAAGAACAAATCAAACATGAAAAAGAACTGATTGAATTTCGAATCTAATCACCGCCGATCCATGACCGCTTTAAAGCCCTGGGTCACTTAGGGTTCATCCAGTCTAAGCTCTAACGAGTTTAGCTACTCATGATTATTACAAAAGCAACAAAGACAAAGAAAGAGTTCATCATCCAGAGGAAGAACAGAAAAGAATCTGAAAAACCTAATTTAGACGACTCTGACAGACTTCGATCTTCGGTAAATAACACTCCTAGCTCCGGTTCTCCGAGATGAAAGGGATGGCGTCACGATCTCTTTCCGGCTCTTCGAACTCTAACTCTTCGCTCCAGAACTTGAGAGGATTCTGATTCGAAAAGTGTAAATTATGATATGATTATGAGGTCTCTCCTTTTTTGGGCCGCCGGGTTAAGTATTTATTCTTAACCCTAATCAGCCAAATTTCTTTTGATATTTTCGCCAAAAATAGTGACTTATTTTCGCCGAAAACATGCTTGTGAAAGGAAGTCCTGCCGGCTGATCTCTCTGCCTTGTCTTCTCGGTCCGAAAACTCAGCATTTTCGCCGAAAATCTCCTTCTCTTGGCGTCAGTCAATTTGTACTATTATTTTCGCCGAAAACATATGCTTATTTTCGCCGAAAATGTAAGTGTGAATGGGCAGACTTTTGGTTTGACTTGATCAGCTCCTTGGATCGATTCCGGTTTGATTCCTCGAAGTTCCAAAGCCTTAGACACGTCCATGGCTACTTTATTTGACGGCAAAAACCTGTGCTAACACAAAAACACTAGAAAACCATCACATAGACCCGAAACGGGCCAAGGTAACACAAATGGCACGAGATAGGGCAATCGATTGAATATTCGTTATTCTACCCTAAAAACCATGTCTTAAGCAAAGAAATGTCGCTTAAATGAGGCTGATAATCACGTCAAATCGAGTGTCATCAACAATCCATGCACACATCTGGCGGATTTCCTTGATCTCTGCAGCACTTTTAAGAATGGAAACCTCGACAAAAACGCTCTTTGCTTGAGAGCTTTCCCGTTCTCTCTGAAAGGCGCAGCCAAAAGGTGGCTTACTGGAAAACCCCCTAATATTAGACTGAATGGGATACTCTGGCTCAGGACTTCGTTGAAGAATACTTCCCTCCTGCCAGAACAACAGCCATCAAAGACAGCATCGCCAGATTCTCCCAAAAAGAAGGTGAAAGCTTGTACGATACTTGGAATCGATTCCAAGAACTTCTCTACAACTGTCCTCATCACGGATTTGAGCAGAGGCAATTAGCTGAAATCTTTGCTCGAGGTCTTCGAGAAGAATCTGCCAAGTGGGTCAATTCTCTAGCTAAAGGGGATTGCACTATGCTCACACCTGAAGCTGCTCTTCTTCATTTTGCAAACTATGCTTCCAAGTCAAGGAACTAGGAGCGACAATCAGAAGGATCAAGGAGCTAACTCGATCTTGAAGCAACTATCAAGGCCGAAGTAGAGAAGCATCTGAAGAAGTCTTCCGCACCAATCAAACTGCCAGCAGCTTCTGTTTATGTTGCCGATTGCGAGTGGTGTGGAGCTTGTGCGGATAATGGAGGTCGTTGCCAGAAATTTAGTAAGACAGAAGTCTGGTCCGTCGAAGAGGTAAATTTCATTCAACAAGGCTTCGTTAATAATCAGAATGGTTATGCTGGCTACCGCAACTTCAGGCAGTAAGGGAACTATCAAGACAGACCTCTCTATAATGCTGGCGCCAACCATAACCAGAACCAGAATAACCGTCCAGCTGGTCCAGCTCAGGATCAGAAGCCTAACCATCCGCCGGCAGGTGTCTATCAGCCGCCGCACCGCAATCCGGGTAATTATGGGACTGCTCCTGGCAATCGCCAGAATCAATATTTAAATAACACCTATCCAGGGCAGCAGTAACAGAAGGAAAACAACGTCAATGACTTGGACAAGAAGCTTAGTCAGATCATCACCAGACTCGACGAACATGACAGTCAGGTTAAAGCTCAAGCTCTTCTCAATCAAGAACAGATAGCAGCCGGTCAAAGAATTGAGCAGGCTGTGAACAACATCTCGAGCATGCTAGCATCTGGTCGACCATTTGGCCAACTTCCGAGCCAGGCAGAGCCGAATCCGAGAAAGGAGCAAGCCAAGATGGTATCTGTTAAAAAATTTACAAGCTTATCTGCTGATGCTTGTTCTGTTTTACGCAGGATCGCTGAAACTCCGGAGAAGAAGGAAGCACTGGAAGTGGCGCCTAAGGAGGAAGATCCTCCTCTCGCACCATACTACGTGAAGCTTCCTTTTCCGAGAGCATTGCTGCCAATTTCAAGGATCAAGACTGGCATGAAGGGGAATAAAGAAGGATATCCTGATGCTCGTAGCAAGAAACATTCCTCTCCATATCCAGCTAAGTGTTCTGATCCTGGTTCTTTCACTCTACCTCTTGTCATTAATGATGTTGAGATAGAACGTTGTTTGGTTGATCTTGGCGCGTCTGTTAATGTTATGCCTATGAGTCTATATGAAAAATTGAACCTAGGAGAACTTGAACCGCCTAGTATGCAACTTGTCTTTGCTGATAGATCACTTAAAACCCCTAGGGGAGAGATAAAAGACGTTGTTACTAAATGTGGTCCTTTCACATTCTTACCTGACTTTGTTATCATTGATACTAGTAAGGATGATTCTACCATTCTCATAGGACGACTGATGAACCGTCGCAGAAGTGGTTGATCAAATACTACCCAGCTAATGAGAGCTAAGCAGATCGTATTCCAGGGTCTTCTAAGATTGACTACTTCAAAACTGCAAAATACTCGAATGCAAGCAAGTTGTGCGTGGTGTGAGTTCCACGACTTCTAATTCTAAGAAATGTGGATCAATTAAAAATTAAACTAAATCAGATTGAGAATTTAGGGTTTGAAAACAAGGATGACAGACGAACTTAGACTTTGAATCCCCCTTCGTTCCCCAGAGCATTGGCAATCAACAGATCAGCGGATTTCAATTCTCATTCAATCAATTACTAAGACACCACCATAACTCCTTACCCTTAGGTTTAAGAACGGCGAACATTCGCTCTATCCGTTCTAACTACCAAGATTAACTAGCCGCTCGGGTACGGTCGCCTCTCGCAACGACTTAATTAACTGGTGTAATTACTAATGATTAATGAGTTACTCTTGCAGTGAATTAACCCTAACCGGTTCCTACGAAAGGCACGCTCCAATTATAAGGTTAATTGTTCAATTCGATGTTCTAAAGTAAGGCGAGCGTTCACTTCTATCCTTAGCTTAACCAGAATCTAATCTAGGTGATCAATCCAGACAAGAAACATGAACAATGAAGAACAAATCAAACATGAAAAAGAACTGATTGAATTTTGAATCTAATCACCGCCGATCCGTGACCGCTTTAAAGCCCTGGGTCACTTAGGGTTCATCTAGTCTAAACTCTAATGAGTTTAGCTACTCATGATTATTACAAAAGAAACAAAGACAAAGAAAGAGTTCATCATTCAGAGGAAGAACAGAAAAGAATCTGGAAAACCTTATTTAGACGACTCTGACAGACTTCGATCTTCGGTAGATAACACTCCTAGCTCCGATTCTCCGAGATGAAAGGGATGGCGTCACGATCTCCTTTCGGCTCTTCGAACTCTAACTCTTCGCTCCAGAACTTGAGAGGATTCTGATTCGAAAAGTATTTTCTGATGTAAATTATGAGGTCTTTTTCTTTGGGCCGCCGGGTTAAGTATTTATACTTAACCCTATCAGATCCGGATTCCTCTATTATTTTCGCCGAAAATATAGAGATATTTTCGCCAAAAATATGCTTGTAAATGGAAGTGATCTTTCTGCCTTTTATTTTCGGTTCGAACACATGATCGATTTCGCCGAAAATCTCCTTCACTTGGCGTCAGTCGATTTGTACTATTATTTTCGCCGAAATCAATAGGTAATCTTCGGCGAAAATATCTTTGTAATCGGGCAGGATTTGTTTGACTTTGACTGGCTCCTTTGCTCGATTCTGGTTCAGTTCCTCGATGTTCCAATGCCTTAGACACGTCCTTGGTTACTTATTTGACGGCAAAAACCTGTGCTAACACAAAAACACTAGAAAACCATCAAATAGACCCGAAACGGGCCAAGGTAACACAAATGGCATGAGATAGGGCAATCGATTGAATATTCATTATTCTACCCTAAAAACCATGTCTTAAGCAAAGAAATGTCGCTTAAATGAGGCTGATAATCACGTCAAATCGAGTGTCATCAAATACCCCACACTTAAGCTTTTGCTTGTCCTCAAGCAAACTGAATAGAAACGCTCATGTTCATAAATGATAAGATCGATTAAATTGGAGCTCAATCAAACACAATGAATTATTAGACAGATCGATCCTAGAACAAGAAACCTAACATGCATACAGATCAGCCAAACTACCTGGTCTCACTAATAAACTGCACACGACAAGTAATTAGCAACCAATTATGCACGAATTTGACCTGACCGACCAGACTCCTCACACAGGATATATATAGTACAATGGGGACTCTCACTCTCTGTGTTTAAGGACGTGTTTCTGCTCTCGATCATTTTCTGTTACCGAATTCTGTCATAAATTTGCATTTCGACCACATCTCCACCACTGTGACAACACGAGTATCTAGTCATGAAGGACTTCCCTGCTAGGACCGTAATGAATTCTACACTACTCGGGTTTATAATGAGATGGATGATGGGAATGAATGATGATGGCTTGGTGCGGTGTAGCTTTCGACTAACTTCCCTCGAATCTAATCTATGGCTTCCTACCGTCTAACCAAACACGGGTGGAATGATGAACGCTCGTCTTATGATACCCTCAAGCAACCTAGCACTTATTCTTTTTCTTTACACGATTTTTTCTTCTTTTCTTTCTTTTGAACTTTTCTTTTGACTTCGTTCTTCCATTTGTAGGGAGAAGAACGTTTTATTGAACTAAAACTTTCAACTTTTCTGATTTTTCTTTTCTTCATTCATTTTTTTCGAAATTTTCTTCTTTTCTTACTTCACTTTTTTTTCTTTTGTGCCGATTTTCTTTTAGTTGCTAGAGGGGTTTACACGTCTAGACATATTAGCTAAGACCACCTATTTAATGGCTATAGGCAGGTTACCAGAAACCGACTTCCGGTAGGTCAATCTAGAACTACAACCACAGGGGATCAACGGGGAATGAAAGAAATGGGAAATGGCTGTAATGTATTATCGAACCGAAAGAACAGGCCAATCTCAAGGGTCTAAACCTAGTGGATTAATCGTTTGGTAGGCTATCTGGCTTAGTAGCTGAATCTAGGTGCCCCTATCCTTCTAGAAACTCGGGTCATCGAGCGGTCTCGAGTAGGTCTCATGCAAATTCTAACTCATTCAAGTAAACAGAAAACCACTCAGAAAGAATTAAAATTGCAAGTTACGTGCAATGGATCAATAGCTCACAGTTGGTTTGCTAGTCGGATTCGGTCATTTTCATGCAATCAAGGCTACAAACTACAAGTGTGATTTTAAAATTCTGTTCTGACCAGGCAATTTAGCATCAAAGTATACAAGTTGGTTCTCAAGTTCTAGGTTAAGCAGTCTAAGCATCATTATGAAGGTTTGAACAACAACTTAACATCAAAAATCAAGAACTGAGCCATTCTAATGCTAGAGAGACTGGAATGGAATCACGAGGCACACATAAAACACAATCAAGGGCAATCAAGTTCATGCAAGGTTCTCTAGCATCTACCCCACACTTAAATCGGACTGTGTCCTCACAGGACTAATTCTAGAGTTCAGAGTGAAGTAGAAGAACCTGGACCGAGATGATTGGTGTAGGGGATGAGCACGGGTCCTCGGAGCGGAGGGAATCTACCAAAGCAAAGCAAAGGGAATCTCCCAACTGCCTACAAAACAAAACAAATAAAACATAAAAAGGAAACCGGGACAAGTGCCCCGGATCCACACAGAAAAAAGTTGGACCGAAATCCGAAAAGAATAAATAAAAAGAAGACACCAGAAAAGGAATACAACCCGATCACTGCTGGTCCGGTGAACCGGGAGGTGTAAAGTGGAGGTGCTCGCCGAGCTGACGTTGCCACGCCAGCTGTGCCTCATATCGCCTGTCGGCGTGGCGCATATGTTGCTGCATAATAGTCCATCGCGCCTCTTGGGTGGCGTTGTCGGTGATGCGCCACTCCTGAAGTCGCTCGTACAACTCTCCAACATCCGTGGGGTGATGTCGGGGCTGTTGGGGAGGCGCCTGGTATGGATCGGGAATGTGCGGTGGCGACTGGGGAGCATACCCTGCCTGATGATGTGGCGAGGGTATATAATCTTGGAATTCTAGCGGCGGCTGGGGCTGCTGCTCCTCAACATCATCTTCTTCCTCCGACTCGACCACAGGCTGGAGTGGAGGATCTGCTGCTACATGGGGACTGAGGTCGAGTTCTAAGTCGTACTCAACTGCCAAGTCTCCTCCAACGGTCCTAACTCGGTGTCGTGGAATGTGCTGGCCATATTCATGGCTGATGCCGAAGGAGATGATGAGCTGACCTATGAAGTTACCCCCCAAGAGTCTACGAGGTGGCGTCTTCCTCCTGGTCTTCTGACGGAAGATAAGAGCCAGTACCCAGCCGGGGTGTAGAGGGTAGCTCTCTCGGATGGCTCGGAGAAGCATGAGCTCCTCCTTGAGGATATGGTGGCGATCCTTGTCGGGTACATATAAAAGGGATCTACGCCAAACCATATGAATAAATTTAAAGAGAGGGTGAGAGAGCGACTTAACTGAGTTTCTCGCCCCGAGGCGATCGCCAGGTACGCCTGTCATGTGGCTCCAGAGCGCGTGGTACTCCTCCTCGTTATCATCTTCGCCCCAGCCTAGGTGATGATCGTGATAGTGCTCGTAGGGGATGTCGAGATGAGCAGCAAACTCATCGTAGGTGAGCTGCCTGTATACCCCACCAAGATAGAAGGTCACAACCTTCTGGCGCTGCTTCCTCTTGTGCTCATCCAGATCAAAGGTTGCCCAGAACTCCTGGAGGGCAATGTCTGGGAACTCGGCGGCGATGGTGGTCAGCTCAAGGAGACCTGTCGGTGCTAGGGCATCATGCACATTCCGGTGGTAGTCCTCATCATGATCGTGTAGGGACTCCATGGAAAGAGGGCGCACGTCAGCTCCCCGAATGTGCTCGATCTTCTGGAAGCACTCGAAGTTAAAGTCAGGTAGACGGGCGATAGTGCGATGGTATCCAGCCCGGCGAGGTAATTGCGGGTGGAGGACCCAGAACGACGGGTGTGACGGGAGCGGCAGCTACTGAGCTCGAGGCGCCATCAAGTCGCGCCTTAGTCCTGCGCTCATAAGTGGTGTTCCTAAACCAGAATGAAACCAGATTAGTCAACTAAATCCCTACCCCACACTTAGTAGAAAAACTCAATTTCACAAAGAAATGAGGGAAACTAAGTGGGGTAAGCAAAGCGGAGTAACCGGTAATCATAAACAGTAAAATACATATTTAGGAACAGCCAGAATCGGATAAGCACAATCAGAGTTCAAAAAGTCAAACCGACATTTAGAAAGTCAACATTTAAGCATATTGAACCCTAATCATGGCAAGACTATCATAACTTGGAGAATGACGGTAAATATGATCTCAAATGACAGGCACGATAATATGAACGAGAATGAGCACATCAGGCAGCCAAATGATCACAACAGTTCAAAGTCAAACCGACATTTCTCACAAAAGTCAACATCACAAAGAATCAATCCTATGCATAGCAACAAATGATCAAATGATATGGAAATTAAGCACAGAACTCCCTAAGCATGCTAGAACAGTTCTATAAGTTCAGCTAACCTAGTTCACACGAAAACAGTCGGCACGCAAAACGAGGCAAACCGAAAAGTCAACCGAAAATCAACCCCGACGAAATTCAGCAATCCATATGTCAAAAGATTCGTATTGAAAATCTCTACAACTTACCTTGAAGCTATGACTGCTAAAAATGAACGGGTGGGGAGGAATCGGTGAAAAACTCTGAAAACAAGGGTTTCGGTGAACTGGAGCTGTAGAGCTCCGATTCGGCCGTTCTAGGGCTCGATGGAATCAGAATTCGGAGGGGATTTCAGCGGCAGCGGTCGGCGACGGCGGCAGAAAATGGCGGCGGTGGCGGTTTTAAAGCGGAGGGTGGTCGGCGATTTTAAAACGAAAAAAGGGAAGGGGGTTTTTGGTTTTGTGAACGAAAATGAAAGTGGATGAGAGAGGGGGTGGTTCCGGATTTTTAAGTGGGCAGTTTGGGTGATTTTCAAAAGAGTTTTTGGTGAAAATAAGAGGGTGGTTTCGCCGAAAATTTCAGTTCAAATGCACTGCCGGGTTTTCGAAGGTAATTTCGCCGAAAATAACCATATGGTTTCGCCGAAAATTTTAATTAAATGGCTGTTGGTCTTCAAAAATCGTTTCGCTGAAAACAAACAGCTTTTCGAACCGAAAATAATGAACAGGGAGACTGGGTTCAAAATTCAAAATCGGTTTCGCCGAAAGTAAGGGTGGTTTCGCCGAAAATTTTGAACTGTTCGGGTTAAAATATTTTCGCAAATTCGGCCAACTTCAGAAAATCACAGTTAAATCCACAAAAATTGGAACGACCTCAATCAACTTGTGACTGACTCGATGACACACAGACTCTACACGAAAAATAATAAATCAAACAAACTGACACTTTTGGCTCCCCCGAACTGACTCTAAAATACCAAGTTCGATAATAATTAAAAACAGACACCAGCCGTGGGTTGCCTCCCACGAAGCGCTCTTTTATTAACGTCCTTGAGCTGGAAGATACCTGGACGGTATTAGGAGACATCCCAACTTAGATTATCCTTAACGCTCGCGTCGGAGTTCATGAAGTACAGCTTCGGGACTTCTCCGGTAAGCGTAAATCTCTTCCCGTTTGCATGCAAAAGCTTGGTACGTCCATCGGGAAGATGATCGACGAACTTGAACGGTCTGAACAGTTCTCTGGAGAGATCATCCTTCTTGAGTGTTACGATGGAAGGAATGAGGACTGTCGTCTTCTTCGTTTCTTTTATCTTCGGCTTGGTATCACCAGGATCAGTGATCGTCAGTATTTCCTTAGGAGATGCTTTTGGCTTCTCCTTCCATACTTGTTCCGGCGCCGGTTTCTCGGAACTAATTGGTGGTGCAGCTAGCTCGGTGGAAGACGGTGGAACTTTTGGTCTCCAGACCATTTGGGTCTTCGTCTTCTTGTTCTTTCCCCGAGGCTTGCTTGATTTAGTGCTCGGTGGCTTAGAAGAGGCTTGCAGTTCCTTCTTCTTCGGCTGCTTTTGAGGAACAGGTTTTAGTTTCTGCTTGGTAACCTGTCCAGCGCCTGCAGTCACAATCGAGCTAGGAATACTAGAAGAGATGTCAGTAATGAAATTGACCGAGGCCAATTCCACAGTTTCTACAGATAAACAATGTGATTCTCCCTTAGGAATGTATTTCATATTATCCTCGGAATGTTGCAGTATCCTTCCAACTCTTAATGTTAACGAACCATTTGGTACATTAATGTTAATGCCGGCTGTCGCCATAAATGGCCGGCCTAAGAGAAGGGTAGAATATGTCTCTCGAGTATCCATTACTACGTAATCAGCGAAAAATTGGAAAGGGCCACAACAAGTGATTACATCCTTGATTATTCCTCTAGGTTCTTTTAGAGTCCTGTCGGCGAACACTACATGCATACTAGCCGGTTCTAATTCACCTAGGTTCAGTTTCTTATATAAACACATAGGCATGACATTTATAGATGCACCTAGATCAACCAAACTACGCTCAACTGCAATACCATTAAAGATTAAAGGTAATGTAAAGGGACCAGGATCAGAGCACTTAGCTTGGATAGGTATGGGTGGGGATTGAGAGACGATAGTTGAACACTCTCCCGTAGAGAGAACGGATAGTGCTCCCTTCTTCTTCTCTAGGCTGTTTTTCTCACTGCTCCTGGTTGTGATGACTTTAGCTTGCTCGTTCTTCTCGGAGGAGTCATTTTTCTCACTGCTCCTGGTTGTGAAGAGAGGAAGGTTGGCTAACAGGCTAGCAACTTTATTTATCATGCTCTCTATTCTCTGTCCTTGTGCAATCTGTCCTTGGTTAAAAATGTCTTGTGCTTTAAACTTTTCTTCGTGTTCCTTCATCCGTGCTGCAATCAGATCAAACTTCTGGGCTATTCTCCTCTCCCACATGTCTTCAGACGTAAAATTCTGAGGTTGATGTGCTCTGGCAAATCTGGGAGGATCTTGATAACTATTTTCCCAGCATTGATTCTGACTCCGGTTGAATCCGAAGTTGGAAGGAGGACGCTCAGGGAAGCTTCCCTGTTGTTGAGGAGGTGTCCTGAAATGATGGTAGTCGGGGTAGCCTCTGTGATCATTGGTGAAGCCTTGATCAATGAAATTAACTTCCTCTCTAGACCAATTGTTAGATGTTCTGAAGATCTCTTCCATTTGTTTCTGCACCTCGATCTTGATCTGCTCTTCACAGCTCGGTTGACTCTTGGTTGCTCCAAACTGTCTCTCCCTATTTCTGGACTTAGATGCGCAGTCCGCAAAGTGAAGTAGAGCAGCTTCTGGTTCAAGTGCTGTGCAGTTGCCCTTAGCTAAAATGTTGACCCATTCAGCCGTTTCCTCATTCATACTCTAGGCAAAGATTTCGGCTAGCTGACTCTGGTTGAATCCATGATGAGGGCACTCAGAGAGAAGCTCTTAGAATTCATTCCAAGCATCGTATAAGCTTACTCCTTCCTTCTGAGAGAAACTAGCGATGCTATCCTTGTAGAAATGTCGTTTTTGAAGGGGGATAGTATTCCTCTATGAAATCCTGAGCTAGATTATCCCAGTCAGTGTAGTAGCCAGGTGGTTTCGAGCCGAGCCATACCTTGGCGTTGCTTTTAGGAGAGAATGGGAAAGCTCGCAAGCAAAGATTGTTCTTACTGAGATTCCCGCTCTTAAACGTCTCGCACATGTCTAGGAAGTTCGCCAAATGTTTGCGGGGGTTTTCTTGCGGCTTTCCTTCGAATCGAAGATTCTTAGTGACCATGTTCAGGACGAAGATTGTGATATTATAATTAGGGTCGTCATCGTTATGCGGCACAACAACACTAGCTCGAAAGTTAGTCACAATTTGTCTACAGTAATCTGCCATGGTGCGCTGAGCAATTAGTAAAGGAGGAGAAGGTGGTGGTGAATGTGAAGTAGTGGATGAAATGGATGGAGATGAGGAGTTCTCCTTCAACTCCTCGATCTTTTCAGGGATAGGTGGTGTAGGCGGAGTGGTTATGACTTGCTTCTGAGCTCGCGGTTTCTTCGGCGGAGTAGAATTACCCGGCTGAAACTGAGAATGAGCGATCGAGCGGTTCATAAACCTGTAGAACAACCTACAAGCAACAAAAGCAAACATACCGGCGTAAAATCGAAGTGGGTGGAAAAATGAAAGATGGAAAGTAGAAGAATAAATTGCCAGTTCTTCTTTCGAACAATCAAAAGAAGTCCCCGGCAACGGCGCTAATTTGATGAACCGTCGCAGAAGCAGTTGATCAAATACTACCCAGCTAATGAGAGCTAAGCAGATCGTATTCCAGGGGTCTTCTAAGATTGACTACTTCAAAACTGGCAAAATACTCGAATGCAAGCAAGTTGTGCGTGGTGTGAGTTCCACGACTTCTAATTCTAAGAAATGCGGATAAATTAAAAATTAAACTAAAGCAGATTGAGAATTTAGGGTTTGAAAACAAGGATGACAGACGAACTTAGACTTTGAATCCCCCTTCGTTCCCCAGAGCATTGGCAATCAACAGATCAGCGGATTTCAATTCTCATTCAATCAATTACTAAGACACCACCATAACTCCTTACCCTTAGGTTTAAGACCGGCGAACGTTCGCTCTATCCGTTCTAACTACCAAGATTAAATAGCCGCCCGGGTACGGTCGCCTCTCGCAACGACTTAATTAACTGGTGTAATTACTAATGATTAATGAGTTACTCTTGCAGTGAATTAACCCTAACTGGTTCCTACGAAAGGCATGCTCCAATTATAAGGTTAATTGTTCAATTCGATGTTCTAAAGTAAGGCGAGCGTTCGCTTCTATCCTTAGCTTAACCAGAATCTAATCTAGGTGATCAATCCAGACAAGAAACATGAACAATGAAGAACAAATCAAACATGAAAAAGAACTGATTGAATTTCGAATCTAATCACCGCCGATCCGTGACCGCTTTAAAGCCCTGGGTCACTTAGGCTTCATCTAGTCTAAGCTCTAACGAGTTTAGCTACTCATGATTATTACAAAAAAAACAAAGACAAAGAAAGAGTTCATCATTCAGAGGAAGAACAGAAAAGAATCTGAAAAACCTAATTTAGACGACTCTGACAGACTTCGATCTTCGATAGATAACACTCCTAGCTCCGGTTCTCCGAGATGAAATGGATGGCGTCGCGATCTCCTTCCGGCTCTTCGAACTCTAACTCTTCGCTCCAGAACTTGAGAGGATTCTGATTCGAAAAGTATTTTCTGATGTAAATTATGAGGTCTTTTTCTTTGGGCCGCCGGGTTAAGTATTTATACTTAACCCTATCAGATCCGGATTCCTCTATTATTTTCACCAAAAATATAGGGATATTTTCGCCGAAAATATGCTTGTAAATGGAAGTGATCTCTCTGCCTTTTATTTTCGGTTCGAACACTTGATCGATTTCGCCGAAAATCTCCTTCACTTAGCGTCAGTCGATTTGTACTATTATTTTCGCCGAAATCAATAGGTAATCTTTGGCAAAATTATCTTTGTAATCGGGCAGGATTCTGTTTGACTTTGACTGGCTCCTTTGATCGATTCTGGTTCAGTTCCTCGATGTTCTAATGCCTTAGACACGTCCTTGGTTACTTATTTGACGGCAAAAACCTGTGCTAACACAAAAACACTAGAAAACCATCAAATAGACCCGAAACGGGCCAAGGTAACACAAATGGCACGAGATAGGGCAATCAATTGAATATTCGTTATTGTACCCTAAAAACCATGTCTTAAGCAAAGAAATGTCGCTTAAATGAGGCTGATAATCAGGTCAAATCGAGTGTCATCAACGACCTTTCATGGCTACTACTGGAATGCAAATTAACGTTCCAAATGGTTCTTTAACTTTGAGAGTTGGTAAAGAAACGGTCACGTTCCGCCTTAAAAACGAAATGAAATATAATCCTAAGAATGAAGAATTCCATTGTTTAGCTATTGAAACTGTGGAGTTGACTTCGGTCAACTCCGTTACTGATGTCTCTTCTAGTGTGCCTAGATCAATTGCTATTGCAGGTCCTGGACAAATTATCAAGCAGAAACCAAAATCTGTTCCTCAAAAGCCGCCAAAGAAGAAGGAACTGAAAGCCTCTTCTAAACCACTGAGCACAAAACCTAGCAGACCTCGGGGAAAGAATAAGAAGACAAAGACTCACATGGTCTGGAGACTAGTTGTGCCGCCACCTTCTACCGAGCCAGCTGCACCACCAATTCGTTCCGAGCTACTGACGCCGGAACAAGTATGGAAGGAGAAGCCAAAAGCATCTCCTAAGGAAATACTGACGATCACCGATCCTGGTGATATCAAGCCGGAGGTTAAAGAAAAGAAGGAGCCGATCGTTCTCATTCCGTCCACTGTCTTCCTTGTGGAAGATGATCCCTTGACAGAACTGTTCGGACCATTCAAGATCACTGACCACCTTCCCGACGGACGTACCAAACTCTTACACGCGAACGGGAAGAAATTCATGCTCACCGGAGAAGCCCCGAAGCTCTACTTTATGAACTCCGATGCTAGCATTAAGGAGAATCTAAGTTGGGATGTCTCCTAATACCGTCCAGGTATCGTTCAGCTCAAGGATGTTATAAAAGAACGCTTCGTGGGAGGCAACCCACGGCTGGAGTCCGTTTTTCATTTGTGTCAACCTTAGTGTTTTAGAGTCGGTTCGGGGGAGCCAAAGTGTCAGTTTGTTTGATTTCTTATTTTTCGTGTGTAGTCTGTGTGTCATAGTGTCAATTGCAAGTCGTTTGAGGTCTTTCCGATTTTGTGGATTTAACTGTGATTTTCTAAATTTTGCCAGGACTGCGAAAATATTTTCAATCATAGAGTTCAATATTTCGGCGAAATGACCATGTTTTCGGCGAAAATTCGCTTTGAAATCCCACTGAGTTTTCCAGACGTTTTTGCTTCACATTTTCGGCGAAAATTCATTTGAAAACCGGCTGTACTTTTTAACTAACATTTTCGGCGAAAACTTGCACTTATTTTCGCCGAAAATTCCTTTGAAAATCAACCAACTATTCATTTTAAAATCTGGATCCTCTTCTCTCTCTCCTCACTTTCCCATTTCGAAAATTTCTTAAGAAACCAAAAACCCATCCCCTGTTTTCAATCAAACCCGCCGACCGTCGCCGCTCCTTTCCCCTTCCATTTCCGATCAATCCAAGCCCTAGAACAGCCGAATCGGAGCTCTACAGCTCTAGTTCACCCAAACCCTAAAATTTTCGATTTTTCACCGATTCCTCCCAATCCGTTCATTTTTAGCATCCATGGCTTCAAGGTAAGGTGTAGAACTTTTCATTGCGAATCTTTTGACATGTTGATTGCTGAATTTTGTTGGGGTTGACTTTCGGTTGACTTTTCGGTTTACCTCGATTTGCGTGCCGACTGATTTCGTGTGAACTAGGTTAGCTGAACTTGTTGGACTGTTCTAGCATGCTTAGGGAGTGTTGTGTTTAATTTTCATATCGTTTGATCATGTGTTGCTAAGCCTAAGTCTTATTCCTTGTGAGGTTGACTTTTTAGAAATGTCGGTTTGACCATGAACTGTTTTTGATCATTTGGCTGCCTTATGTGTTCATTCTCGTTCCGATTATTGTGTTTGCCATCTGAGATCATATTATACCGTCATCCTCCGATTTGTGATAGTCTTGGCATGATTACGGTTCAATGTTCTATTATGTTGACTTTTTGAATGACGGTTTGACTTCTGAACTCTGATTGTTCTAATTCCATTTTGGCTGTTCCTAAGCATGTATTTTCTTGTTTGTGATTACCGGTTAAATCTACTTTGCTTACCGCCACTCGGTTTTCCTCATTTCTTTGTGAAATTGAGTTTTTCGACTAAGTGTGGGGTAGGGTTTTAGTTTGACTAATCTGGTTTGTTTTCTTGTTTAGGAACACCACTTATGAGCGCAGGACCAAGCAAAGACTTGACGCCGCCTCGAGCTCCAGAGCCCCCGCTCCCGTCACACCCGCCGTCCAGGGCCGTCCACCAGCATTCCCTGGCCGTGCTGGGCACCATCGCACTGTTGCTCGTCTACCCGACTACTACTTTGAGTGTTACAAGAAGCTCGAGCATGTTCCGGGAGCTAATGTTCGACCACTTTCCATGGAGTCCCTCTTCGATCATAATGAGGACTACCACCGAAACGTGCACGACGCCCTGGCACCGGCCGGCCTCCTAGAGCTGACCACCATAGCTTCCGACTTTCCAGACGTCGCTCTCTAGGAGTTCTGGGCCACTTTTGATCTGGACGAGCACAAGAGGAGGCAGAGCAAGAAGGTCGTTTCCTTCTACCTGGGCGGGGTGTACAGGACCCTCACCTATGATGAGTTTGCAGCATTCCCTACGAGCATTACCACGGTCACCACCTCGGCTGGGCGAACGACGAGGACGACGGGGAGGCATACCATGCACTTTGAAGCCACATGACTGGAGTGCCCGGCGATCGTCTCACGGAAAATTCTGAGGTTGATGTGCTCTGGCGAATCTGGGAGGATCTTGATAACTATTTTCCCAGCATTGATTCTGACTCCGGTTGAATCCGAAGTGGGAAGGAGGACGCTCAGGGAAGCTTCCCTGTTGTTGAGGAGGTGTCCTGAAATGATGGTAGTCGGGGTAGCCTCTGTGATCATTGGTGAAGCCTTGATCAATGAAATTAACTTCCTCTCTAGACCAATTGTTAGATGTTCCGAAGATCTCTTCCATGTGTTTCTGCACCTCGATCTTGATCTGCTCTTCACAGCTCGGTTGACTCTTGGTTGCTCCAAACTGTCTCTCCCTATTTCTGGACTTAGATGCGCAGTCCGCAAAGTGAAGTAGAGCAGCTTCTGGTTCAAGTGCTGTGCAGTTGCCCTTAGCTAAAATGTTGACCCATTCAGCCGTTTCCTCATTCATACCCTGGGCAAAGATTTCGGCTAGTTGACTCTGGTTGAATCCATGATGAGGGCATTCAGAGAGAAGCTCTTGGAATTCGTTCCAAGCATCGTATAAGCTTACTCCTTCCTTCTGAGAGAAACTAGCGATGCTATCCTTGTAGAATGTCGTTTTTGAAGGGGGATAGTATTCCTCTATGAAATCCTGAGCTAGATTATCCCAGTCAGTGTAGTAGCCAGGTGGTTTCGAGCTGAGCCATACCTTGGCGTTGCTTTTAAGAGAGAATGGGAAAGCTCGCAAGCAAAGATTGTTCTTACTGAGATTCCCGCTCTTAAACGTCTCGCACATGTCTAGGACGACGGGGAGGCATACCATGCACTTTGAAGCCACATGACTGGAGTGCCGACGATCGTCTCACAGACCATAATTCAGTTAAGTCTCTCTCTCACCCTCTCTATAGATACATTCATATGGTTTGGCGTAGATCGCTATTATATGCTCCAGAGAAGGACCGCCACCATATCAGCAAGGAGGCACTTCTACTTCTTCGTGCCATCCGGGAGAGCTACCCTCTTCACCCCGGATGGGTGCTTGCTCGCATCTTCCGCCAGAAGACCAAGAGGAGGACGCCACCTCACTCACTCCTGGGAGGCAACTTCATCGGATAGCTCATCATCTCCTTCGGCCTCAGCCACGAATATGACCCGAACATCCCACGCCGCAGAGTACGCACCGTTGGAAAAGATTTGGCGGTCGAGTACGACCTCGAGCTGGACCTCAGTCCCCAGGTAGCAGCAGATCCTCCCCTCTAGAGCGAGGATGAGTCGGAGGAAGACGATGATTCTGAGGAGTCCCAGCCTCAGTACGAGCCAGAGTTTCATGACCATACTCCCTCGCCACACCATCAGGCAGGGTATGTACACCAGTCACCGCCGGCCATCCCAGATCCATATCAAGCACCTCACCCGTAGCACCACCCGCATCCCGCGGATGTTGGAGAGCTATATGAGCGACTGCAGGAGTGGCGCATCACCGACAACGCCACTCAAGAGGCGAGATGGACTATTATGCAGCAGCATATGCACCGTGCTGATAGGCGGTATGAGGCACATCTGGCGTGGCAACGTCAGCTCGGCGATTTCCTCCACTTTCTACCTCCCAGCCCACCTGACCAGCAGTGATCGGGTTGTATTCCTTTTCTGGTCCTTTCTTTTTATTTATTCTTTTCGGATCTCGATCCAACTTTTTTCTGTGTGGATCCGGGGCACTTGTCCCGGTTTCCTTTTTACGTTTCATTTGTTTTTGTTTTGTAGGCAGTAGGGAGATTCCCCTTGCTTCACTTTGGTAGATTCCCTCCGCTCCGAGGACCCGTGCTCATCCCCTACGCCAACCAACTCGGTCCAGGTTCTTCTACTTCACTCTGAACTCTAGAATTAGTCCTGTGAGGACACAGTCCGATTTAAGTGTGGGGTAGGATGCTAGAGAACCTTGCATGAACTTGATTGCCCTTGATTGTGTTTTTTGTGTGCCTCGTGATTCCATTCCAGTCTCTCTAGCATTAGAATGGCTCAGTTCTTGATTTTTGATGTTAAGTTGTTGTTCAAACTTTCATAATGATGCTTAGACTGCTTAACCTAGAACTTGAGAACCAACTTGTATACTTTGATGCTAAATTGCCTGGTCATAACAGAATTTTTAAAATAACACTTGTAGTTTGTAGCCTTGATTGCATGAAAATGACTGAATCCGACTACAAACCAACTGTGAGCTTTTGATCCATTGCACGTAACTTGCAATTTCAATTCTTTCCGAGTGGTTTTCTGTTTGCTTGAATGAGTTAGAATTTGCATGAGACCTACTCGAGACCACACGATGACACGAGTTCTAAAATGATAGGGGCACCTAGATTCAGCTACTAAGCCAGATAGCCTACCTAACGATAAAATCCATTAGGTTTAAACCCTTGAGCTTGGCCTGTTCTTTCGGTTCGATATACATTACAGCCATTTCCCATTCTTTCATTCCCCGTTGATCCCCTGTGGTTGTAGTTCTAGATTGACCTACCGGAAGTCGGTTTGTGGTAACCTGCCTATAGCCATTAAATAGGTGGTCTTAGCTATTATGTCCAGACGTGTAAACCCCTCTAGCAACTAAAAGAAAAGAATCGGCACAAAAATAGAAAAAAAAAGAAGAAAAGAAGCAAGTTTCTAAAAAAAATGAAAAGAAGAAAAATCAGAAAAGCCAAAAAGGTTTCAAGTTTTTAGTTCAATAAAATGTTCTTCTCCCTACAAATGGAAGAACGAAGTCAAAAGAAAAGAAAAAAATTGTGTACAGAAAAATAATAAGTGCTAGGTTGCTTGAGGGTATGATAGGACGAGCGTTCATTATTCCACCCGTGTCTGGTTAGACGGTAGGAAGCCGCAGATTAGATTCGAGGGAAGTTAGTCGGAAGCTACACCGCACAAAGCGATCATCATACATTCCCATCATCCATCTCATTATAAACCCATGTAGTGTAGAATTCGTTACAGTCCTAGCAGGGAAGTCCTTCTTCACTTTATACTCGTGTTGTCACAGTGGTTGAGATGTGGTTGAATTGCAAACTTATGACAAAATTCAGTAACAGAAAATGATTGAGAGCAGAAACACGTCCTTAAACACAGAGAGTGAGAGTTCCCCATTGTACTAAATATTTCCTGTGTGAGGAGTCTGGTCGGTCAGGTCAAATTCGTGCATAATTGGTTGCTACTACTTGTCGTGTGCAGTTTATTAGTGAGACCAGGTAGTTTGGCTGATCTGTATGCATGTTAGGTTTCTTGTTCTAGGATCTATCTGTCTAATAATTCATTGTGTTTGATGGAGCTCCAATTTAATCGATCTTATCATTTGGGAACATGAGCGTTTCTATTCAGTTTGCTTGAGGACAAGCAATAGCTTAAGTGTGGGGTATTTTGATGACACTCGATTTGACGTGATTATCAGCCTCATTTAAGCGACATTTCCTTGCTTAAGACATGGTTTTTAGGGTAGAATAGCGAATATTCAATCAATTGCCCTATCTCGTGCCATTTGTGTTACTTTGGCCCGTTTCGGGTTTATTTGATGGTTTTCTAGTGTTTTTATGTTAGCACATGTTTTTGCCATCAAATAAAGTAGCCAAGGACGTGTCTAAGGCATTGGAACCTCGAGGAATTGCACCGGAATCGATCCAAGGAGTCAATCGAGTCGAACCAAAGTCTGCCCGGTATACAAAGGAGTTTTCGCCGAAAATACCCTAGTGTTTTCGGCGAAAATGCAAGAACAAATCGACTGATGCTCATCAAAGGAAGTTTTCGGCGAAAACCCTAAGTTTTCACCGAGAACAATTGGACCAAAAATCACAGGAGAAAAGTAGCCGGCGGACCATCCATTTACACTAAGATTTTTGGCGAAAATTCCCTAACATTTTCGGCGAAAATATAAGGCAAAATTCGGCGGTATTAGGGTTAAGTGTAAATACTTAACCGACGGCCCAAATCAGGAGACCTTTTTGACAACAATCATAATTACCAACTAATACCGAACTTCAGAATTCTCTCAAGTTTTGGAGCAGAGAGTTTAGAGTCCGAAGAGCCGGAAAGAGATCGTGACGCCATCCCTTCCATCTTGAAGACTCGGAGCTAGGATTGCAGTTTACCGAAGATCGAAGTCTGCCAGAGTCATCTTAATTAGGTTTTTCAGATTCTTTTATGTTCTTCCTCTGGATGATGAACTCTTTCTTTGTCTTTGATTCTTTTGTGATAAACATGAGTAGCTAAACTCTTAGAGCTTAGACTAGATGAACCCTAAGTGACCCAGGGCTTTAAAGCGGTCACGGATCGGCGGTGATTAGATTCAAAGTTCAATCAGTTTCTCTTTCATGTTTGATTTGTTCTTCATTGTTCATGTTTCTTGTCTGGATTGATCACCTAGATTAGATTCTTGTTAAGCTAAGGATAGAAGCGAACGCTCGCCTTACTTTAAAACACCAAATCGAACAATTAACCTTATAATTGGAGCGTGCCTTTCGTAGGAACCGGTTAGGGTTAATCCACTGCAAGAGTAACTCATAAATCGTTCGTGATTCCACCAGTTAAGTTAAGTCGTTGCGAGAGGCAACCGTACCCGGGTGACTAATTAATCTTGCTAGCTAGAACGGATAGAGCGAAAGTTCGCCGGTCTTAAACCTAAGGGTAAGGAGTTATGGTGGTGTCTTAGAATTGATTGAATGAGAATTGAAATCCGCTGATCTATTGATTGCCAATGCTCTAGGGAACGAAGGGGGATTCAAAGTCTAAGTTCGTCTGTCATCTCTGTTTTAATCAACCAATTTCCAATCTGTTCTTAGTTTCAATTTTTAATTTTTCTGCATTTCTTAGAATTAGAAGTCGTGGAACTCACACCACGCACGAAGTGCTTAAACCTGAGTAATTTGCTAGCTTATTTGAGTAGTCAATCATTAGAAGACTCATGGAATACGATCTACCCTAGCTTTCTAGCTTGGTAGTATTTGATCACCGCTCTGCAGCGTTCATCAGGGATGCCACTCACATTCTGAAAACAGTTCTGCACAAGAGTCGTGATCGAAGCTCCCACACCTTCCATTGACGTTGAAAGAAAGCTGGTTGGAATCCATCTAACCCTGGAGATTTCAAGCCTTTCATGCTTCTGATAACATCATGGATCTCCACCAAGGTGGGAAGGTGGGTAATAAGACCAGCTTGGCCGGCTGAAACCTGATCAAAAGCAGAAGGTAATGGGAGACGAGGCCCCTCTTTTTCGAAAAACAGCTTTGAAAAATAACTCACAGCCATGCGCTACAGATTATCTGTATCATCTTCCCAAACGCCAAATTCATTACGAAGGCATACAATTTTGTTGGAAGCCCGTCTTCGAAGTGTAGTTTGGTAGAAAAAATTGGTATTTCGATCACCGTCATTTATCCACTCAACCCTGGCCTTTTGGGCCCAAAGAATAGCCTCTTCCCAAAGCACATGTTCAAGCTCTCCCCTAGCTGCATCCTCGACAGCCTGCCTCGAAGGGGACGTGTCAAAGGTCGAAGCTTCCTCAAGGGCAGAGAGGTGACGGGTCAGAGCTTCCTTTCGGTAAAAAAATGTTTCCAAAGACCCTCTGGTTCCAATCCTTCAGTTTCGAGGCAAGGGATTTGAGAATCGACGTAGCCGTCCTAGTCGCCACCCAGGAGTTTGTCAAGACTCGGGGGAAATCTGGGTGAGACATCCATGGGATAATAAAGCGGAACGGGTGGCTGGTACATGGTGGAATTTCAAGCCCCATGAAGCACAATAAGATCGGTCTATGATCCGATCGGAGACGAGGAAGATGATGGACCACTACCTCCGGGAAAAGGGACAGCTAGCTCATCGATGCAAGGGATCGATCCAGGCGCTCCCGAAGAGAACCACGGAACCAAGTAAATTTCGGACCAACGAAACCCAAATCAAGGAACCCACAACTCTCAATACACCGATTAAACGAGACTGCATACACTGCATACACTGCAGATAATAAGCTGACAGACATACTCGGAAGCCCAATTTCAAGGTGAAGTGCCTGATCTGATCTCCCAGCCTCTCTAAGAGTATCACAAGAAGCATTCCATAGCACCCAGATACCCCCAGAGAAACCTTGAGCTTCAACTAGAATCCGACTATCAAAATTCAGTCTATCGATAACACGCCTTGCTGTCTCGCCACTAATCCGAGGCTCAAGAATAATGACAACCAAAGGTTTGAACATACTAATATAGTAATTAAGTGTCGAGCCAAACTCCTTGTGCCCGGCACCTCTGCAATTCCAAAAGAGCACAATCATTGGAAAAGAGAGAGGAGAAGAGTGACCAATCAGACCTGGTATGGCGGCTTGCCAGTCTTAGTATCAATATTCAGCTTCAAACCTTGTTGGGTAGTCTTCAAAACAAACACTCTAATTGGCATCCCATTATTCTTGGGTGGTTTGTTATTCTGATCGGACAAACGGGCCACCTTCGCAGCATTGCGAACCGGCTTATTGGCAGCCTTCGGAAGTTTGCTCTTGGGCACTTTGCTTTTGGAGGTACCCTGGAAAATCGGATTATCATAAGTAACAGGAACTGAAACCAGGTGCTCATTCTCAATTCCTAGATTCGCCTTCCCTTTTGGTGTCTTTGTACGAGATTTAGGGGTAGGTAGGGAGACATTAGAGACATCAACAAGCGGATCCCGGGTTTCAACCGCGACTCCCTGTGGAGTTTGAGCCTGCTTGGGGCCTCCAGTCTCTTTACTGGCTGTCTGAAGCACTTGAGACAGTTTAGCAGCATGTTCCGCTATAATCCGATCAAGGGTTGGATCCCCTGAGCTATCGTGAGTCGTAGCCTTACCAGTCTGATCTGCGGAATCCTCCACCTGGAGAGCTGTAAATCATGAGCCAGAGTCACCCTTACTAGGGCTCGCCTGAGTTTCCCTCTGATTTTTGCCTCTAGATCTCCGTGAGACTGTCATCCACTGACCTGCCGCAGGATCAGAGTCTTTAGGGTCAGTTGGAGCATCAGTTTCCGCAGGCTTAGCTGCCTCGGAAGTGCTCGGTTTAGCATTTGTGGGACAGGAGTCCACCTTGTGTCCATAGATACCACATGAGAAACAGATGTTCTCCAAGCTTTCGTATTCAATGAAAAAGGTCTGATCATCGAGAACATACTTGCCAAGTAAAGGTTTTGAAAGATCGACCTCCACACAAACTCTGGCATAGCGAGCTCTCGCACCTTCTGTTGTAGCCAAGTCGAGGCGGACCGTTCTGCCAATCACATTCCCAATACGAGTAACAACCAAGCGATTGAAATAGTGGATCGGGAGCTTCGGCAGACGTACCCACGTTAGGATGAACTTTATAGGTTCTTCCTCGTTAAAGGTGGGAGTCCATCTAGCTACTGAGAAATAGTAATCAAAAATTTTCCATGGCCCATCAAAAGCTGCCTTCTGGTAGTCATCAGGATCTGAAAACCTGACCAGGAAATAGGCATTCGCCACATCCGAAACCAGAATACTTCCTGATTTAGCCCATAGTGTCTCGAGTCTCCTTTTGATCGTACCAAACGCAAAGGTCTTCTCCATAACCTTAACGACAAGCGCCCTAGTCCAAGGCTTGTAAAAGCTACGGATTTCGTCCCCCGAGAAAATGACTCTAGGGCATCGGGGATCCGAAGCCGAGTCCTCCTGCATGGCTGCAGCCGGAATAACAGAATCAAAAGATTCATCCTCAGTAAACCACTGCTTTGAGCCCCCACTAGCAGCATTACAATATGACTTGTACGAGGGTGGCTTCGGTGTCGGTGTCGGACGAGTGGGGGTTCCCGTCGATGAGGCACCAGGACGATTCTCAGGTAAATCTGATTCCTGACAAATAGGAAAGGGCAGGGATTCGCGAGGTCGCTTCCGCGGAAGAGACTCCGCATACAAAAGTTGTACTTCCAAAGAGACAGGCTGTGTAACCTGAGTTGACAGAGGCGGATCCAACGGCCGAGGCGGCACGACTTCCTGGGTGCCGGCACTGCTAGCGTTTCCGTCCAGAGAGAGCATACTTTTTTCTAATGACACTACTTCTATTTTCAGGTGGTTGGTAAACACAGGGGGTTTTCAAAAGAAGTTTTCGCCGAAAATCTAGAGGATTTTTGCCGAAAACTTTACCCTCCAGGATTGAAAATATTTTCGCAATTCCGGCAAACTTCAGAAAATCAGAATTAAATCGACAAAAATCGAAACAACCTTAAACAACTTGTGATTGAAACGATGACACACAGACTACACACGAAAAATAAGAAATCATGCAAACTCACAATTTTGGCTCCCTCGAACCGACTCTAAAACACGTAGTTCGACACAAAAGAAAAAAATTGACTCCAGCCGTGGGTTGCCTCCCACGAAGTGCTCTTGATTAACGTCCTTGAGCTGGACGATATCTGGACGGTATTAGGAGACATCCAAACTTAGGTTCTCCTTAATGCTAGCGTCGGAGTTCATGAAATAGAGCTTTCGGGTATCTCCGGGGAGCATGAATTTCTTCCCGTTAGCATGTATGAGCTTGGTACGTCCGTCGGGAAGGTGATCGGTGATCTTGAACGGTCCAAAGAGTTCTTTTGAGGGATCATCCTTTGTAAGGAAGACGGTGGTAGGAATGAGAATGATCGGCTTCATCTTCTCTTGAACCTCAAGCTTTGTATCACCAGGATCTGTGATCGTCGGTGTTTCCTTGGGAGATGCTTTTGGCTTCTCCTTCTTTACTTGCTCTGGCTTCGGTAGCTCAGAAGGAATTGGTGGTGCAGCTGGCTCGGAAGAGGGTGGAGGGATAACTGGTCTCTAGACCATTTGAGTCTTCTTCTTCTGGTTCTTCCTCCGGGACATGCCAGGTTCCTTGCTTGGCTGTGAAGAAGAGGCTTTCAGTTCCTTCTTCTTTGGCGGCTTTTGAGCAGAAGATCCTGGTTTCTGCTTGGTAATCTGTTCAACATCTGCAGCAACATTTGATCTAGGAACACTAGAAGAGACATCAGTAGCGGAGTTGACCGGAGCCAACTCCACAGTTTCAACAGCTAGACAGTGAGATTCTTCATTCTTAGGATTATATTTCATACCGTCTTTAAGGCGGAAAGTTATTGTTTCTTTACCAACCCTCAAAGTCAAGGAACCATTTGGAACATTAATTTGCATTCCAGCTGTTGCCATGAAGGGTCGACCTATAAGAATAGTAGAATCCTCCTTGCTAGTATCTATGATCACATAGTCAGCTAAGAACGTGAAAGGACCACATTTAGTAACAACGTCTTTGATTTCTCCTCTAGGTGTTTTCAGTGATCTATCAGCAAAGACAAGTTGTATGCTAGTCGGTTCAAGTTCCCCTAGATTCAATTTTTCAAATAAACTCATAGGCATAACATTGACAGACGCGCCTAGATCAACCAAACTGCGTTCTATCTCAATATCATTAATAACCAGAGGAAGAGTGAAAGAACCAGGATCGGAACACTTAGCTGGATATGGCGATGGAGTTTTCTTGCTACGAGTAGTAGGATATCCTTCTTTATTTCCCCACATGCCAGTCTCGATCCTCGCATTCGGTATCATTGCTCTTGGAAAAGGAGGCTTCACGTAGTACGGAGCCAGAGGAGGATCATACTCCTTAGGCGCCTCTTTTTGTGCTTCCTTCTTCTCTGGAGCTTCATCGGTCCTGCATAAATTAGAAGAAGCATTAGTAGACGGGTTTGTCGGTTCTTGAACAGATACCATCTTAGCTTGCTCCTTTCTCGGATTCGGCTCAGTTTGGCTTGGAAGCTGGCCAAATGGTCGACCAGATGTTAGCATGCTTGAGATATGGTTCACTGCCTGCTCAATTCTTTGACCAGATGCAATCTGTTCTTGGTTGAGAAGAGCTTGAGCTTTGAATTGACTGTCACGATCGTCAAGTCTGGTGATGATCTGACTGAGCTTCTTGTCGAGTTCACTGACATTGTTCTCCCTCTGATGTTGATGTCCTGTATAGGTATTGTTCAGATATTGATTCTGGCGATTGCCAGGAGCAGTTCCATAGTTACCCAGTTTTTGGTGTGGCGGCTGGTAGACACCTCCCGGCAGATGATTCGGCTTCTGATCCTAAGCTGGACCAGTTGGTCAGCTGTTCTGGTTCTGGCCTTGGTTCTGGTTGGCACTGGCATTGTAGGGAGGTTGATCTTGGTAGTTCCCTTGTTGTCTGTAGTTGCGGTAGCCAACATAACCGTTCTGATTATTACTGAAGCCTTGTTGAACGAAATTGACTTCTTTGGCAGACCAGACTTCTGTTTTACCAAAATTCTGGCATCAGCCTCCATTATGCGCACAAGCTCCACACCACTTGCAATCGGCAATGTAGGCAGAGGCTGCCGGTGGCTTGAGTGGTGTAGAAGACTTCTCCAGATGCTTCCCTACTTCTGCCTTAATGGTTGCTTTGAGATCTAGCTTGCTTCTTGATCCTTCAGATTGTCGCTCCTAGTTTCTTGATTTGGAAGCATAGTTCGCGAAATGAAGAAGAGCAGCTTTAGGTGTAAGTGTAGTGCAATCCCCTTCAGCTAGGGAATTGACCCATTTGGCAGATTCTTCACGAAGACCTCGAGCAAAGATTTCAGCTAACTGCCTCTGCTCGAAACCGTGGTGAGGACAGTTGTAGAGAAGTTCTTGGAATTCATTCCAAGTATCATATAAGCTTGCTCCTTCCTTCTGAGAGAATCTGGTGATGCTGTCCTTGAAGGTTGTTGTTCTGGAAGGAGGGAAGTATGATGGACCCGCAATCGTTGTACGTGCGTTCAATCAAATAACTAACAAAGCTAACAAAATCTAGGGTAGATCGTATTCCACGGGCCTTCTAATGATTGACTACTCATATAAGCTAGCAAATTACTCAGATTAAACACTTCGTGCGTGTGTGAGTTCCACGACTTCTAATTCTAACAAATGCATAGAAATTAAAAATTGAAACTAAAAATAGATTGGAAATTAGGGTTGAAAACAGAGATTACAGACAAACTTAGACATCGAATCCCCCTTCGTTCACCAGAGCATAGGCAATCAACAGATCAGCGGATTTCAATTCTCATTCAATCAGTTCTAAGACACCACCATAACTCCTAACCCTTAGGTTTGAGACCGGCGAACGTTCGCTCTATCCGTTCTAGCTACCAAGATTAATTAGCCGCCCGGGTACGGTCGCCTCTCGCAATGACTTAACTTAACAGGTTGAATTACTAACGATTCATGAGTTACTCTTGCAGTGGATTAACCCTAACCGGTTCCTACGAAAGGCACACTCCAATTATAAGGTTAATTGTTCAGTTTGATGTTTTAAAGTAAGGCGAGCGTTCGCTTCTATCCTTAGCTTAACAAGAATCTAATCTAGGTGATCAATCCAGACAAGAAACATAAACAACGAAGAACAAACCAAACATGAAAGAGAAACTGATTGAACTTTGAATCTAATCACCGCCGATCCGTGACCGCTTTAAAGCCCTGGGTCACTTAGGGTTCATCTAGTCTAAGCTCTAAGAGTTTAGCTACTCATGTTCATCACAAAAGAATCAAAGATAAAGAAAGAGTTCATCATCCAAAGGAAGAACAGAAAAGTATCTGAAAAACCTAATTAAGACGACTCAGGCAGAACTTCGATCTTCCGGTAGACTGCAATCCTAGCTCCGAGTCCTCGAGATGGTAGGGATGGCGTCACGATCTCTTTCCAGCTCTTCGAACTCTAAACTCTCCTTCAGATGTCTTGAGAATCCTTGAAGTCTTTGGTATTAGTTGGAAAATTCTGATTATGAAAAGTATCTTCTGATTTGGGTCGACGGTTAAGTATATACTTAACCCTAATACCGCTGGATTTTAACTAGGATTTTTGGCAAAAATATTAAGGAATTTTCGCTGAAAATTCCTTTGCAAAAGTGGATGACCGCCGGCTGATTTCTCTGTGATTTTCGGTCCAACACTTCTCGGCGAAAACTTAGTGTTTTCGCCAAAAATATCCTTCAGTTGACATCAGTAATTTTGTTCTTGCATTTTCGCTGAAAATACTAAGGGATTTTCGGCGAAAACTCCTTTGTAAACCGGGGCAGGAATTTGTTTGACTTGGTTGGCTCCTTGGATCGATTCCGGTGCGATTCCTCGATGTTCCAACACCTTAGACACGTCCTTGGCTACTTTATTTGACGACAAAAACCTGTGCTATCATAAAAACACTAGAAAACCAGCAAATAGACCCAAAACGGGCCAAAGTAACACAAATGGCACGAGATAGGGCAATTGATTGAATATTCGTTATTCTACCCTAAAAACCATGTCTTAAGCAAGGAAATGTCGCTTAAATGAGGCTGATAATCACGTTAAATCGAGTGTCATCAAAATACCCCACACTTAAGCTTTTGCTTGTCCTCAAGCAAACTGAATAGAAACGCTCATGTTCACAAATGATAAGATCGATTAAATTGGAGCTCAATAAAACACAATGAATTATTAGACAGATAGATCCTAGAACAAGAAACCTATCATGCATACAGATCAACTAAACCACCTGGTCTCACTAATAAACTGCACACGACAAGTAATCGTAACCAATTATGCACAAATTTGACCTGACCGACCAGACTCCTCACACAGGAAATATTTAGTAAATTGGGAACTCTCACTCTCTGTGTTTAAGGACGTGTTTCTGCTCTCAATCATTTTCTGTTACTGAATTCCGTCATAAGTTTGCATTTCAACCACATCTCCACCACTGTGACAACACGAGTAACTAGTCAAGAAGGACTTCCTTGCTAGGACTGTAACGAATTCTACACTACTTGGGTTTATGATGAGATGGATGATGGGAATGTATGATGATGGCTTTGATGCGGTGCAGCTTTCGACTAACTTCCCTCGAATCTAATCTGTGGCTTCCTACCATCTAACCAGACACGGGTGGAATAGTGAACGCTCGTCCTAAGATACCCTCAAGCAACCTAGCACTTTTTATTTTCTTTTAACACATTTTTTCTTTTCTGACTTTTCTTTTGACTTTGTTCTTCCATATGTAGGGAGAAGAACGTTTATTGAACTTAAAACTTTTTGGCTTTTCTGATTTTTTTTTTTTTTTTTTTTCGAAACATGCTTCTTTTTCTTCTTTTTCTATTTTTTTTTGCCGATTCTTTCTTTTAGTTGCTAGAGGGGTTTACACGTCTGGACATAATAGCTAAGACCACCTGTTTAATGGCTATAGGCAGGTTACCATAAACCGACTTTCAGTAGGTCAATCTAGAACTACAACCACAGGGGATCAACGGGGAATGAAAGAATGGGAAATGGCTGTAATGTATTATCGAACCGAAAGAACAGGCCAAGCTCAAGGGTTTAAACCTAATGGATTTTATCGTTGGGTAGGCTATCTGGCTTAGTAGCTGAATCTACGTGCCCCTATCATTCTAGAACTCGTGTCATCGTGTGGTCTCGAGTAGGTCGCATGCAAATTCTAACTCATTCAAGCAAACAGAAAACCACTCAAAAATAATTTAAATTGCAAGTTACGTGCAATGGATCAAAAGCTCACAGTTGGTTTGCTAGTCGAATTCGGTCATTTTCATGCTATCAAGGCTACAAACTACAAGTGTGATTTTAAAAATTCTGTTCTGACCAGGCAATTTAGCATCAAAGTAAACACGTTGGTTTTCAAGTTCTAGTTTAAGCAGTCTAAGCATCATTATGAAGGTTTGAACAACAACTTAACATCAAAGATCTAGAACTGAGCCATTCTAATGCTAGAGAGATTGGACAGGAATCACGAGGCACACAAAAACACAATCAAGGGCAATCAAGTTCATGCAAGGTTCTTGGTGAACGCCTAAGATCGTTGTTCGGGTTCAACCAAATAACTAACAAAGCTAACAAGCTAGGGTAGATCGTATTCCACGGGCCTTCTATGATTGACTACTCCAAAAACTAGCAAAATACTCGAATGTAAGCACTTCGTGGGTGGTGTGAGTTCCACGACTTCTAATTCTAAGAAATGCAGAGAAATTTAAAAATTAAACTAAAGCAGATTGGAAATTAGGGTTGAAAACAAAGATGACAGACGAACTTAGACTTTGAATCCCCCTTCGTTCTCCAGAGCATTGGCAATCAACAGATCAGCGGATTTCGATTCTCATTCAATCAATTACTAAGACACCACCATAACTCCTTACCCTTAGGTTTAAGACCGGCGAATGTTCGCTCTATCCGTTCTAACTAGCAAGATTAATTAGCCGCCCGGGTACGGTCGCCTCTCGCAACGACTTAACTTAACTGGTGGAATTACTAACAATTCATGAGTTACTCTTGCAGTGGATTAACCCTAACCGGTTCCTACGAAAGGCACACTCCAATTATAAGGTTAATTGTTCAGTTTGATGTTTTAAAGTAAGGCGAGCGTTCGCTTCTATCCTTAGCTTAACAAGAATCTAATCTAGGTGATCAATCCAGACAAGAAACATAAACAACGAAGAACAAACCAAACATGAAAGAGCAACTGATTGAACTTTGAATCTAATCACCGCCAATCCGAGACCGCTTTAAAGCCCTGGGTCACGTAGGGTTCATCTAGTCTAAGCTCTAAGAGTTTAGCTACTCATGTTCATCACAAAAGAATCAAAGATAAAGAAAGAGTTCATCATCCAAAGGAAGAACAGAAAAGTATCTGAAAAACCTAATTAAGACGACTCTGGCAGAACTTCGATCTTCCGGTAGACTACAATCCTAGCTCCGAGTCCTCGAGATGGTAGGGATGGCGTCACGATCTCTTTCCAGCTCTTCGAACTCTAAACTCTCCTTCAGAACTCTTGAGAATCCTTGAAGTCTTTGGTATTAGTTGGAAAATTCTGATTATGAAAAGTATCTTCTGATTTGGGCCGCCGGTTAAGTATCTACTTAACCATAATACCGCTGGATTTTTACTAGGATTTTTGGTGAAAATATTAAGGAATTTTCGCTGAAAATTCCTTTGCAAAAGTGGATGACCGCCGGCTGATTTCTCTGTGATTTTCGGTCCAACACTTCTCGGTGAAAACTTAGTGTTTTCGCCGAAAATATCCTTCAGTTGACATCAGTGATTTTGTTCTTGCATTTTCGCCGAAAATACTAAGGGATTTTCGGTGAAAACTCCTTTGTAAACCGGGGCAGGAATTTGTTTGACTTGGTTGGCTCCTTGGATCGATTCCGGTGCGATTCCTCGATGTTCCAACACCTTAGACACGTCCTTGGCTACTTTATTTGACGGCAAAAACCTGTGCTATCATAAAAAACACTAGAAAACCAGCAAATAGACCCGAAACGGGCCAAAGTAACACAAATGGCACGAGATAGGGCAATTGATTGAATATTCGTTATTCTACCCTAAAAACCATGTCTTAAGCAAGGAAATGTCGCTTAAATGAGGCTGATAATCACGTTAAATCGAGTGTCATCAAAATACCCCACACTTAAGCTTTTGCTTGTCCTCAAGCAAACTGAACAGAAACGCTCATGTTCACAAATGATAAGATCGATTAAATTGGAGCTCAATAAAACACAATGAATTACTAGACAGATAGATCCTAGAACAAGAAACCTATCATGCATACAGATCAACCAAACCACCTGGTCTCACTAATAAACTGCACACGACAAGTAATCGTAACCAATTATGCACAAATTTGACCTGACCGACCAGACTCCTCACACAGGAAATATTTAGTAAATTGGGAACTCTCACTCTTTGTGTTTAAGGACGTGTTTCTGCTCTCAATCATTTTCTGCTACTGAATTCCGTCACAAGTTTGCATTTTGACCACATCTCCACCACTGTGACAACACGAGTAACTAGTCAAGAAGGACTTCCCTGCTAGGAATGTAACGAATTCTACACTACTTGGGTTTATGATGAGATGGATGATGGGAATGTATGATGATGGCTTTGATGCGGTGCAGCTTTTCGACTAACTTCCCTCGAATCTAATCTGTGGCTTCCTACCATCTAACCAGACATGGGTGGAATAGTGAACGCTCGTCCTAAGATACCCTCAAGCAACCTAGCACTTTTTATTTTCTTTTAACACATTTTTTCTTTTCTGACTTTTCTTTTGACTTTGTTCTTCCATATGTAGGGAGAAGAACGTTTATTGAACTTAAAACTTTTTGGCTTTTCTGATTTTTTTCTTTCTCTTTTTTTTTCGAAACATGCTTCTTTTCTTCTTTTTCTATTTTTTTTTTTGCCGATTCTTTCTTTTAGTTGCTAGAGGGGTTTACACGTCTGGACATAATAGCTAAGACCACCTGTTTAATGGCTATAGGCAGGTTACCATAAACCGAATTTCGGTAGGTCAATCTAGAACTAAAACCACAGGGGATCAACGGGGAATGAAAGAATGGGAAATGGTTGTAATGTATTATCGAACCGAAAGAACAGGCCAAGCTCAAGGGTTTAAACCTAATGGATTTTATCGTTGGGTAGGCTATCTGGCTTAGTAGCTGAATCTACGTGCCCCTATCATTCTAGAACTCGTGTCATCGTGTGGTCTCGAGTAGGTCGCATGCAAATTCTAACTCATTCAAGCAAACAGAAAACCACTCAAAAATAATTTAAATTGCAAGTTACGTGCAATGGATCAAAAGCTCACAGTTGGTTTGCTAGTCGAATTCGATCATTTTCATGCAATCAAGGCTACAAACTACAAGTGTGATTTTAAAAATTCTGTTCTGACCAGGCAATTTAGCATCAAAGTAAACACGTTGGTTCTCAAGTTCTAGTTTAAGCAGTCTAAGCATCATTATGAAGGTTTGAACAACAACTTAACATCAAAGATCAAGAACTGAGCCATTCTAATGCTAGAGAGATTGGACAGGAATCACGAGGCACACAAAAACACAATCAAGGGCAATCAAGTTCATGCAAGGTTCTTGGTGAACGCCTAAGATCGTTGTTCGGGTTCAACCAAATAACTAACAAAGCTAACAAGCTAGGGAAGATCGTATTCCACGGGCCTTCTATGATTGACTACTCCAAAAACTAGCAAAATACTCGAATGTAAGCACTTCGTGGGTGGTGTGAGTTCCACGACTTCTAATTCTAAGAAATGCAGAGAAATTTAAAAATTAAACTAAAGCAGATTAGAAATTAGGGTTGAAAACAAAGATGACAGACGAACTTAGACTTTGAATCCCCCTTCGTTCTCCAGAGCATTGGCAATCAACAGATCAGCGGATTTCGATTCTCATTCAATCAATTACTAAGACACCACCATAACTCCTTACCTTTAGGTTTAAGACCGGCGAATGTTCGCTCTATCCGTTCTAACTAGCAAGATTAATTAGCCGCCCGGGTACGGTCGCCTCTCGCAACGACTTAACTTAACTGGTGGAATTACTAACGATTCATGAGTTACTCTTGCAGTGGATTAACCCTAACCGGTTCCTACGAAAGGCACACTCCAATTATAAGGTTAATTGTTCAGTTTGATGTTTTAAAGTAAGGCGAGCGTTCGCTTCTATCCTTAGCTTAACAAGAATCTAATCTAGGTGATCAATCCAGACAAGAAACATAAACAACGAAGAACAAACCAAACATGAAAGAGAAACTAATTGAACTTTGAATCTAATCACCGCCGATCCGTGACCGCTTTAAAGCCTTGGGTCACTTAAGGTTCATCTAGTCTAAGCTCTAACGAGTTTAGCTACTCATGTTTATCACAAAAGAATCAAAAGCAAAGAAAGAGTTCATCATCAGAGGAAGTACAAAATAGAATCTGAAAAACCTAATTAAGATGACTCTGACAAACTCGATCTTCGGTAAACCGTAATCCTAGCTCCGAGTCTCCGAGGTGGAAGGGATGGCGTCACGATCTCTTTCCGGCTCTTCGAACTCTAACTCTTCGCTCCAGAACTTCAAGAGTTCTTGGAATTGTGATTATGAAAGTATGTTATCAGGTCTATTGATTTGGGCCGCCGGTTAAGTATTTATACTTAACCCTAATTCAGCCGGATTTCTTCTATTATTTTCGCCAAAAATACCTTACTATTTTCGCAGAAAATAATCGTGTAAATGGACGGTCCTTTGGATGAATTCTCCTGTAATTTTTGCTCCGCCCTTAACCTAGAGTTTTCGGCCGAAAACTTCCTTCAATTGGCCTTAGTTGATTTGTGCTGATATTTTCGCAGAAAATACTAGGGTATTTTCGGCGAAAATTCCTTTGTAAACCGGCAGGAATTTTCTGAACTTGATTGGCTCCTTTGATCGATTCCGGTGCAATTCCTCGAGGTTCCAACGCCTTAGACATGACCTTGGCTACTTTATTTGATGGCAAAAACCTGTGCTAACACAAAAACACTAGAAAACCATCAAATAAACCCGAAACGGGCCAAAGTAACACAGATGGCACGAGATAGGGCAATTGGTTGAATATTCGCTATTCTACCCTAAAAACCATGTCTTAAGCAAAGAAATGTCGCTTAAATGAGGCTGATAATCACGTCAAATCGAGTGTCATCAAAATACCCCACACTTAAGCTTTTGCTTGTCCTCAAGCAAACTGAATAGCAACGCCCATGTTCATAAATGATAAGATCGATTAAATTGGAGCTCAATCAAACACAATGAATTATTAGACAGCTAATTCCTAGAACAAGAAACCTAACATGTATACAGATCAGCCAAACAACCTGGTCTCACTAGTAAACTGCACACGACAAGTAATTTGCAACCAATTATGCACGAATTTGACCTAACCGACCAGACTCCTCACACAGGATAAATATAGTACAACGGGAACTCTCACTCTCTCTGTTTAAGGACGTGTTTCTGCTCTCGATCATTTTCTGTTACTGAATTCTGTCATAGGTTTGCAATTCGACCACATCTCCACCACTGTGACAACACGAGTATCTAGTCAAGAAGGACTTCTCTGCTAGGACCGTAATGAATTCTACACTACTTGGGTTTATGATGCGATGGATGATGGGAATGTATGATGATGGCTTTGTGCGGTGTAGCTTTCGACTAACTTCCCTCGAATCTAATCTATGGCTCCCTACCGTCTAACCAGACACGGGTGGAATAGTGAACGCTCGTCCTATGCTACCCTCAAGCAACCTAGCACTTTATTATTTTTCTTTGCACAATTTTTTCTTTTCTTTTCAACTTTTCTTTTGACTTCGTTCTTCCATTTGTAGGGAGAAGAACGTTTTATTGAACTAGAAACTTGAAACTTTTCTCTTTTTCTGCTTTTCTCTTTTTTTTCGAATTTTTCTTTCTTTTCTTACTTGATTTTTTTTCTTTTGTGCCGATTTTCTTTTAGTTGCTAGAGGGGTTTACACGTCTTGAAATAATAGCTAAGACCACCTGTTTAATGGCTATAGGCAGGTTACCACAAACCGACTTTCGGTAGGTCAATCTAGAACTACAACCACAGGGGGTCAACGAGAAATGAAAGAATGGGAAATGGCTGTAATGTATTATCGAACCGAAAGAACAGGCCAAGCTCAAGGGTCTGAACCTATGGATTTATCGTTTGGTAGGCTATCTGGCTTAGTAGCTGAATCTAGGTGCCCCTATCCTTCTAGAACTCGTGTCATCGTGTAGTCTCAAGTAGATCTCATGCAAATTCTAACTCATTCAAGTAAACAGAAAACCACTCAGAAAGAATTAAAATTGCAAGTTACGTGCAATGGATCAAAAGCTCACATTTGGTTTGCTAGTCGGATTCGGTCATTTTCATGCAATCAAGGCTACAAACTACAAGTGTGATTTAAAAATTCTGTTCTGACCAGGCAGTTTAGCATCAAAGTACACAAGTTGGTTCTCAAGTTCTAGGTTAAGCAGTCTAAGCATCATTATGAAGGTTTGAACAACAACTTAACATCAAAAATCAAGAACTGAGCCATTCTAATGCTAGAGAGACTGGAATGGAATCACGAGGCACACACAAAACACAATCAAGGGAAATCAAGTTCATGCAAGGTTCTCTAGCATCCTACCCCACACTTAAATCGGACTGTGTCCTCACAGGACTAGAATTAGAGTTCAGAGTGAAGCAGAAGAACTTGGACCGAGATGGTTGGCATAGGGGATGAGCACGGGTCCTCGGAGCGGAGGGAATCTACAGAAATGAAGCAAAGGGAATCTCCCTACTGCCTACAAAACAAAAACAAATGAAACATAAAAAGGAAACCGGGACAAGTGTCCCGGATCCACACAGAAAAAAGTTGGATCGAGATCCAAAAATAATAAATAAAAAGAAGGGACAAGAAAGAGGATACAACCCGATCACTGCTCGTCAGGCACGTCGGGAGGTGGAAAGTGGAGGTAATCGCCGAGCTGGCGTTGCCACGCCTTCTGTGCCTCATACCGCCTGTCGGCGCGGCGCATATGCTGCTGCATAATAGTCCATCTCGCCTCTTGAGTGGCGTTGTCGGTGATGCGCCACTCCTGCAGTCGCTCGAACAGCTCACCAATGTCCGCGAGGTGCGGTTGGTGCTGAGGGTGAGGCGCCTAGTACGGATCTGGGAAATGCGGCGGTGACTGGTGAGCATACCCTGCCTGATGATGGGGCGAGGGTATATGGTCATGGAATTCTGGCTGCGGCTGGGGCTGCTGCTGCTTAGTATCATCATCTTCCTCCGACTCGGCTACCTGCTAGAGGGGAGGATCTGCTGCAACCTGGGGACTGAGGTCCAGCTCTAGGTCGTATTCGACCGCTAAGTCTCCTCCAACGGTCCTAACTTGGTGTCGGGGAATGTTCGGGCCATATTCATGGCTGATGCCGAAGGAGATGATGAGCTGACCTATGAAGTTACCTCCCAGGAGTGCACGAGGTGGCGTCCGCCTCTTGGTCTTCTGGCGGAAGATGCGAGCAAGCACCCATCCGGGGTGAAGAGGGTAGCTCTCTCGGATGGCTCGGAGAAGCATAAGCTCCTCCTTGAGGATATGGTGGCGATCCTTATCTGGAACATATAAAAGCGATCTACGCCAAACCATATGAATAAATTTAAAGAGAGGGTGAGAGAGCGACTTAACTGAGTTATGTTCCCCAAGGCGATCGCCAGGCACTCTAGTCATGTGGCTCCAGAGTGCATGGTACTCCTCCTCGTCATCATCGTCGCCCCAGCCGAGGTGATGTCCATGATAGTGCTCGTAGGGGATACCTAGATGAGCAGCAAACTCATCATAGGTGAGTGGTGAGCGTGTCGTTGTGATGCGTTCAACCAAATAACTACTAATGCTAAGAAAAAGCGTATAGCAGATCGTATTCGACTCGAGGTTTCTTCTAATCGAATACTTTGAAGAAGCTGGCAAATTACTCAGGTTAAAACACGTTGTGCGTGGTGTGAGTTCCACGACTTCTAATCTATTAAGCAAAGGAAAACAAAAGACAGAAAGATTAAAAGATTGACTAACGGGAAGATAGACGAACTTAGATTTCGAATCCCCCTTAGATCACCAGAGCAACGGCAATCACAAGATCAGCGGTTTTAATTCTAATTCAATCGGTTTCTATACACCACCATAACTCCTTACCCTTAGGTTTAAGACCGGCGAACGTTCGCTCTATCCGTTCTAACTACCAAGATTAACTAGCCGCCCGGGTACGGTCGCCTCTCGCAACGACTTAATTAACTGGTGCAATTACTAGTGATTTATGAGTTACTCTTGCAGTGGATTAACCCTAACCGGTTCCTACGAAAGGCACGCTCCAATTATAAGGTTAATTGTTCAATTCGATGTTCTAAAGTAACGCGAGCGTTCGCTTCTATCCTTAGCTTAACAAGAATCTAATCTAGGGGATCAATCCAGACAAGAAACATGAACAATGAAGAACGAATCAAACATGCAAAGAGAAACTAATTGAACTTCGAATCTAATTACCGCCGATCCGTGACCGCTTTAAAGCCCTGGGTCACTTAGGGTTCATCTAATCTAAGCTCTACAAGTTCAGTTACTCATATCAGAAACAAGAGAATCAAAGACAACAATGAGGATCATCATACAGAGGAAGAACAGATAAGAACTGAAAAACCTAATTCTGACGACTCCCGCGAAGCTTCAATCTCCTGGATCTTCAACTTTAAGCTCCGAGTTCTTCAAGGTGGAAGGATGGCGTCACGATCTCTCCACGGATCTTCGAACTCTCTAAACTCTATCTATCGACCCTAGAGTCGGCTGACTCTCAAAAGTCTGATTTGTGAAAATATGAATAATGATTGATGTGTGTTAAGTGATGGTTCGTCCTCTCCGATAATAGCCCCGAGTTCTCTATTTATATCAACCCGATATTCTCCTGAATTCAACTGGAATTTTCGTCGAAAATAGTGAAGGGGTTTCGGCGAAAATTTCTTCATACTCGAAGCGGTTGATTCCTTCCTACGGTTTCGGCGAAATCTCCATGGTATCTTCGCCGAAATCTTCCTCTCAATCGGCCAGTGGTTTCTTCTTCCATTTTCGGCGAAAACCAAAGGGTAGTTTCGCCGAAAATATGTGTATAAACTGGGCAGAATTGTGTTCGAACTTGAATGGCTTCTTTGACCGATTCCGGTTCAATTCCTCGAGGTTCCAATGCTTCAGACACATCCATGGTTACTTTATTTGACGGCAAAAACCTGTGCTTACGTAAAAACACTAGAAAACCATCAAATAGACCCGAAACGGGCCAAGGTAACACAAGTGGCATGAGATAGGGCAATCGATTGAATATTCGTCATTCTACCCTAAAAACAATGTCTTAAGCAAAGAAATGTCGCTTAAATGAGGCTGATAATCACGTCAATTCGAGTGTCATCAAATACCCCACACTTAAGCTTTTGCTTGTCCTCAAGCAAACTGAATAGAAACACGCTCAAATTCACAAATGACACGAGATTAAACTGAGATTCAATTCTAACGATTTGGTTTAGACTGTTCCACGTAGAAAGAGTGACCTACACATGCAAGAACATCAACCAACCAAGTTTTCGATCTCACTAATTTCTGCACACTTTCAAGTAGTAGTTTTAACAAAGCTCGTCTCTTGGCAAAACAATTAATCATAATTAACCGACTACGATAACACCAATTCTAATGAGAAAAGACTTTAAGCTCTAGCCATGATGTGGACGCGAGGGGTAGGAAAAGTGACGTGGCTATCGATTTGACTTCATCCGTTTCTAGATCTGTACGTTACATGTTCTAGCTAGGACCGATTTAAACAACAATTTATTTCAAGTTTCAACTTCTTCCATTGATTTACTGCATACTAGTGCTCGATACCAAACACTTCACTTAGGTGTTGGACCTGCCTAGCTTACAGTATTTGTGCCTATGCTAGTGCTCAACCCGAACACTTCACTTAGGTCTCGGGCTTGCCTAGCTTTATTTTCAGCACTTTAAAGAACTTAGCATTGATTAGCACAACTTGATTACTTGATTTAACCATTTAGCCACTTAATCTTAGCTAGTTATAACTTTTTACACAAGATTTCGGATTGGATTTCCGTCTAATCTCAAGCCACAATCACAGGTGATCAAATATGGACTGAAAAACATGGAAGAAGCTAGCATTTATCATCTTAGAACGGTGTTATCGAGCTTTGTTGTTACAAGTTGGTTGATTCAATTAATTCCAGTTCCAACTACAGAAGTGATTTATGATCTGTTCTGACCTAGACTCATTTAATATCAGTTCTGACACGTTGGTTACAGGTTCTAAGTGGAACAGTCTAGACGTCATTGTTCAAAATTGAAGTCAATTTAACATCCAAAGTCAAGAATTGAGCAATTCTATGCTAGAGAACTGGACAGGAATCACGAGGCACACACAAAGGTATAGGCAATCAAGATCATGCATGGTTATCTAACACCCTACCCCACACTTGAACTGTTCTGTGTCCTCACAGGACTAACTAGAGTAGAGTTATACGAAGAACCTGGAAGGGGATGGTCGGTGTAGTGGATGAACACGGAGAGTCCGGAGCGGAGCAGAGCTACTCAAAATCCTATAAAACACAAACAACAAAAAGATCAAAAGGACACCGGGACAAGTGTCCCGGATCCACACAGAATAAAATTGGGTCGAGACCCGAAAAGAAGAAAGAAAAGAAAGGAAAAAGATAGAAGCAACCTGATCACTGTTCCGCAGGAGGAGGTGGAGGTGCAGTGGAAATGGAGGATATGGCGAACCGCTGCTCCATCTGCTGTCGCCAGGCGAGCTCGTCCATGTGTCTGGCTGATTGGTCAGCCATGAATTGCTGTAGAGTGGACCAACGCTCATTCTGAGTCTCCTCATGTGCTACTCGGTCCTTCTGCCATTGCAACGAACCAGCCGAGTAGTCTAGCTACCACTTCTCAATACGCACCAGCCTTTCATTCATTTCAGCGGTGATTTGCGCTCGCGACGGTGGGCGGTCAACTGGCTGGGTCGTGCGATGAGGGAGTGATGTGCAATGCTCAATAGTCTCTGAAAGGTCGATGTGCCGTGCTAATGCAAGTTCAGCGCCTATAGGCTCAATCAGGATGCGAGGAATATGTGGGCCCCATTTCTCACCAAGCTGGAGGTTGTCGATCAGAATAGAAATGAAGGGGCCTCCTGGAAGCTCAGTAGGAAGCTTCTTGGCGGTAGTGCGCTTGTGAAAGAATCGTGCAAGCCACCAGCCGGGGTGCAGGTTGGCATCCTCTTCTAAAGCACAGAATAATACGAGCTCCTCCAGAGAAACGTGGTGGCGGCTCGTCTTGCTGCAAAAACACAGAGACTGTACCCAAACATAATGCAAGAATTTAAGAACAGGGTGAAAGATGTCACCGACCGTGGGGTGGACGATAGGTGAGCTCTCATCCTCGCAGCAGGCCCATTTCCACACATTCGGGTAAGGAGCACTGGTGATGGAGTATGTGTCCTCAAAGCCAGCTAATGCAGTATCAAATTGACGTGCGGATCCAGCAAGCGGCCGAACTCGCGAAGGGACTTCTCATGAAGAACACCACCGAGGCGAAAGGAAACGAATTTCTGCTCACAAAAGGGCTTCGGGGTGAGGCGCCGAAATGAACTCCAGAACTCCTGGAGGGCGACAAACGGGTACGAGGATCCATGAGTGGTCAGCACTCGCAATCCGGCTTTACTAAGAGCGGTGTCAATTGTCGAGCGCCAAGCCGGATTGTGCGCTTTGAGACTGTCAAGAGACAGAACTGCCACCTTAGCCGGAGGGATGTCTTTGATCTTCAGAAAGACCTCGAGCTGGTGCGGCTCCAGGGCGGCGATGAAAGGATGGACGACCCCATTAGCAGGCGTAGGAATAGAGGAAATAGGGGACGCAGGAGTCGGTGCATCCTCTAGAATGGTGGCCACAGCCGTCGATGTCTGTGCAGCTGGCGCGGGACGTCAAGAAGGTGGTGTTTTGCTTTGGCGAGCTGATGATCGCTGCGCTCTATCTGCACTGGTAGTCTTAAAACGCTTTGGCGCCCTGTAAAATACAACTCAGAGACGACCAGCATTAGATTACAAGACTCTTACCCCACACTTATTGGGACAAGTTGGGGTAGACTAATCAACCGAGAGATCATAAAATCAAGATATATCATTGATAAACTGTCAATTCATTAGGCAGACACGAATGATTCAAGAACACAATCATACAGACAACAAGGCACGATTCCTAAGAGGCCACAAAAACAATACCAGACCTAGCCAATTGATATCGACAAAGCAGTCAAGAAGAATAAGGGAGAACCAAAAAGTCAACCACAGTCAACCACGTCAAAACTGAAAGTTAACAAGCCAAAAGATGCACAATCAAAGGTTGAACAACTAACCGTGAAGACATGATTTGAGAAAACGATTGGAAATCCACGAAAACAGGGAAAAACTTGAAAACTAGGTCGGCCGGAACCGGAGCTGGAAAGCTCCGAATCTAGGGTTGGGAACTAGGGCAGGACAAGGGGATGGGGCGGCGGCTACTGTTCAGTGGGGCGGCGGTGGCGGAAGGCCGAGTTGAAGGCGGCGGCGGGCTGGCGGCGGTCTTAAAGTAGGGAAGGGGGAAAAGTGGTGAAATTTTCGGAATGGGGGGTGAAAATAGTAGGCCGAGACCCGGTTAAATAGGCGTTTGGGAACTCAGGATATTCGGCGAAGACGAAGGGAGATTTTCGGCGAAAAGAAGGGACGATTTTTGGCGAAAATTGTAGTTAGAATGGAAGAAATCGTTTCGGCGAAGGATTTGGGTTTTCGGTTCGAAAAGTATGGACAGGAGGATCAGGTGGAATTGAACACATGGTTTCGGCGAAAATGTGGACATGGTTTCTCCGAAACTGTGTTGAAAACGGCGGAGGGTTTTTTTTTTTTTTGCAAAAGGGGTGTTAAAACAAAACGACTCAAAACAGGAAATAACTGACTCCAGCCGTGGGTTGCCTTCCACGAAGTGCTCTTGTTTAACGTCCGTGAGCCAGACGATACCTGGATTCGTGTCAGGATTCCAAAACAAGGTAGTGCACGTCTATGGAGGATACGGCTAACCCTTGCAGATACTTCTTAAGCCTATGCCCGTTGACTACAAACGGCTCTTGATCGTGCAATTTAATGTAGACGCTGCCTAAGGGCGTCTGTCTGACCACGGTATAAGGGCTAGACCATCGAGATTTCAACTTACCCGGAAAGAGCTTTAATCAAGAATTATATAAGAGCACTTCCTCTCCCGGGTAGAACTGCTTGATCGTCTTCAACTGAGAGTCATGAATTCTCTTCGTGCGTTCTTTGTATAGCTTTGTGCTCTCATAAGCGTGGAGACGGTGCTCCTCAAGCTCAGCGATCTGGTCATGGCGGTTATTACCTACTACTGCATAGCTCATATTCAACTCTTTGTTAGCCCAGAATGCCTTGTGCTCAAGCTCAACTGGTAAATGACATGACTTGCCATAGACCAGCTGATACGGTGAGGTACCGATGGGAGTCTTGTAGGCAGTTCGATATGCCCATAAGGCATCATTGAGCTTAGATGACCAGTCCTTGCGAGACCGACCAACTGTTCTATCAAGAATCCGCTTGAGCTCACGATTCGTCACTTCCGCTTGACCATTCGCTTGAGGATGATAAGCCGTGGACATTCGGTGGGTGACACCAAAGCGTTTGCACACCCGGTCGAATTGTCCGTGGAAGTGGGTACCCCTATCGCTTATGATGAAGCGCGGTGAACCAAAACGCGTGAAAAGACGAGTAAGGAACCGACCCACCACTCTAGAATCATTAGTGGGTAAAGCTTCAGCCTCAGCCCACTTAGAAACGTAATCAACGGCTACAAGAATGTACTTGTTTCCGTTGGAGGGTGTGAACGGACCCATAAAATCAATCCCCCAAACATCAAAAAATTCAACGGTTAAAGAAACAATTTGGGGCATCTCATTACGGTTGGAAATGTTACCTGATCGCTGGCATGAATCACAACGTCGAGCATAAACATCGCAATCACTAAAAATGGAAGGCCAGTAGAAACCTGTTTCGAGTACCTTTCTCGCCGTGCGGTTGCCTCCGAAGTGTCCTCCGAACTGCCCTTCATGGCATTTACGCATGATGTCAGCTGCCTTAGTGTAAGAGACACATCTCCGGATCATCCCGTCAAGACTGATGCGGTATAAGAAAGGCTCGTCCCAGAAATATGACTTGGCCTCTTTAAACAGCTTTTTGCGTGCATTGAAATCCAGTTCAGGGGGTACAATGCCGTGTGAGAGATAGTTAGCCAGAGTTGCATACCAAGGCTCATCTGAATCGGCGGCATTACTCAGATCTTGAGCGTGAGGAATTGCCCAGGGCTCAATAGCTATGCTGTTAACTTGTTCAAATGTCTCAACACGCAACAGCTCGTCAGGGAAAGAATCATTGATAGGGGTAGTAAACTTACCTGTTTGTGATTCCTCGAGTCGAGAAAGGTGATCTGCTGCTAAGTTCTCTGCTCCTTTCTTGTCTTTAATTTCTATGTCGAATTCTTGGAGGAGAAGGATCCACCGGATGAGACGTGGCTTTGAATCCTGCTTGGCTAATAAATGGCGCAGAGCGGCATGATCTGTGTAGACGATGGTATGTGAGAGAACCAGATACTGTCTAAATTTATCAAAGGAGAAAACAATAGCTAGGAGTTCCTTCTCCGTGGTAGTGTAGTTTCTCTGAGCATTATTGAGTGTCTTGCTCGCAAAGTAGATAGGATGAAATTTCTTCTCCTTTCTCTGACCAAGAACCGCGCCAACGGCGAAATCACTAGCATCGCACATGATCTCGAATGGGAGATTCCAATCTGGTGCTGTAAGAATCGGTGCGGTGGTCAGTTGAGTCTTCAGAGTATCAAAGGCTTCGAGACAAGCTTTATCAAAAACAAAAGGAACATCTTTCTCGAGTAGCTTGGTCATGGGGAGAGCAATCTTGGAGAAGTCTTGGATGAATCTCCGGTAGAATCCAGCATGACCGAGGAAGCTTCGAACTGTCTTAACCGAGGTCGGCGGTGGTAAGCTGGCAATGGTCTCAAGCTTGGCCCGATCGACTTCTATACCTGTCTTAGATATTCTATGGCCAAGAACAATACCTTCTGTAACCATGAAGTGACATTTCTCCCAGCTAAGAGCTAGGTTAGTCCCCTCACAACGAGCTAACACCTTATCCAGATTAGCCAAACACTTTGAAAATGAATCTCCATAGACAGAGAAGTCATCCATGAACACCTCTACCACATTCTCTACCAGATTGCCAAATATTGCAAGCATGCATCTCTGAAAAGTAGCGGGAGCATTACATAGACCAAAAGGAATACGACGATAAGCAAACGTACCGAACGGGCATGTGAAGGTTGTCTTCTCTTTATATGCAAGCTCAATGGGGATCTGAAAGTAACCGGACATCCTGTCTAAGAAGCAGTAGTATTCATGACCAGCCAATCGTTCAAGCATCTGATCAATGAACGGCAGTGGAAAGTGATCCTTCTTGGTGGCATCATTTAGTCGTCGATAATCGATGCAGACTCTCCATCCTGTAACTGTTCGGGTGGGAATGAGTTCACCCTTTGGATTAGGGATGACTGTGATTCCTCCTTTCTTTGGGACGACTTGAGTCGGGCTGACCCAAGGACTGTCGGCGATAGGATAGATAATACCGGCATCTAGAAGCTTGAGTACTTCTTTCTTTACGACTTCCTGCATTTGAGGGTTAAGTCGGCGTTGCGGTTGTCTGACTGGTTGAATTCTTCATCAACAACTATCCGATGTTTGCAGAAGGTTTCAGAGATGCCTCTGATGTCTGCCAACTGCCAGGCAATAGCTCGGACATGCTTCTTGAGTAGCCCAATCAGTTGCTCTTTCTGCTCAGGAGTCAGACTAGAGCTGATGATGACTGGTAGCTGGCGGTCCTTCCCCAGAAATGCATATTCCAGGTGGTCAGGCAGCTCCTTCAGAGTAAGTTCTGGTGGATTCTCATATGAAGTAGTAATCCGACTCGAAGCTGGTTCGATGTGTGGAGGCGCATGTAAGGGTGTGAATGTTGCCTTTTGTTCATCTAGCTCATCTTGCCATAAGCGCTGCTCTGGGTCGTCTAACGCATTATCAATCCCTGAAATCAAACACAACTCTAGCGGATCACTAGATAAAGCATTAGTAAAGGAGTCGGCCGAGGCCGTCTCTAAGGGATCAACAGCATAGCATTTATCATCTTGAGCAATAGAATATCTCATGCTATCTTTAATGCAGAATGCAACACTCTCTTGACCTACACTTAAAGTTAATAAGCCTTGTTTGCAATTTATATTCACACCAGCAGTTGCTAAGAAAGGTCGACCTAGGATAAGTGATGTGTGGATTTCAACTCACAACATTCAAGGTCGTATTCCACGGGGTTCTCTCAATGGCCACTACTCACATTCCTCGTAGACGGTCTATTCATTTGAAAGGAGTTTTGGTTTGAAATAGAAATTAAAAACTTAAAGGAAACTAAAGAAAGAAAGAAAAATAAAGTGGTGCAAATCAAAGACAAAGGGGGTTCTCTTGGTGGGTAGTTTCATCATGCTCAAGAGGACTAATTGAACAAACAAGTCAATCAAGATCGAGTTTGCATTTGTATGACCATGCATTTCACTTCTATAGACTCAATGCACTCTCGTAGCACCAAATCCCTATCCTAATACCACTCAACTTAGGCTCTCGCTCTCAAGCTAAGTGAAAAAGGATGCATTCTAAGTGTTTGATGAAATGCCAAGACACAAGACCCTCTCTTAAGACTCTATGACCACAAGGCTAGGCACAACACTCTCATATCAATGCCCTAACACTAAGAGATTCACCAAAAAGCATTTTCAAACTCAATTGAATGAAAATCCACATGCACACCAAGTGTTCGATAAAATGCCCAAGAGAGAAATCAAGTGAAAATGGTTGAAACAAGATGATCTAATCTCTTAGAACACACTCACTTCAATCCCTAGACCTACAATCTATGCAATCCAAGCACTCTCATGCATCAAATCACATTGAATGGACCAAATTAAGCAAACATGGCATAAAATGGCATTAAGAACAAGTCTAGGAATCATCCTCATACAACCAAGATCAATCATGGCAAGTTCTATACAATCATCCCTCTATCATAGCACAACTAATCTACCCATCCAAGATGAACCCTAGAAACTCAGCCACACATGGCCAAGGGAGTAAAGAGAAAAGAAGGAAGAATGGTCACCAAGAACACCATGGATGAATCCTTGAGATGATCTTCACTTCTCCACTTGTAAGCACTTCTCCCAAGGTTTGTTGGCTTCAATCCTAGCTCCAATGGCTTCAAATTGCTCCAAAAATGTGTTCTAGGGTTTGAGGGTTCGTGGGTATGTGTTTGGGGTTCAAAAGATATGATAGAATTCCTCAAAATGGCCAAAAACAAGAATATTTATAGTGCAGGGGACAGTGCACGGCGTGCACCCCTGCGCGGCGTGCACCTCTGCACGGCGTGCACCCCTGCACTCTGCAGAAAGCTCGATCTTGTAATGCTCATATCTCCCTCGTCCGACCTCCAAATGACCTCCCGTTTGCTCCTATGCGCTCCTTGTCATCCGTACTTTGATGCCATAACCTGAAAATGCATAGAGGCAACTCCAATAGACCACGAATTTGGCTCCAAAGTGGCAACCGGACAACAAAATGACACTTTGCACGAAACTTCAATAAAAGCATATAAGTCATGTCATTTCACGAATAAACACGGGCATTTCAAAGGTCATTCATAAGCTTAAAATGCACTAATTAAAGTCACATCAAATTCCCCTACGACTAAGCTTTGCTTGTCCTCAAGCAAATGAATTAGAAAACATCCAAGTTCACAAATGACAAGTTTCGGTCCATTGAGATTCAAGCAATCACAATTTAGCTCAAACTGTTCCACGAACAAACTAAACCTACACATGCAAGAACATCAACCAAACAAGTCTAAACCTCACTAATTTCTGCACACTTCAAGTAGTGGTTGATTGGGACACAGCAAAACCGACCACGACAACACCAACTCTAATCAAAAGGACTTGAAATCGGGACATGGATCGTAAGTGGTGAGTGATTATGATGTGGCTATCGACTCGACTTCATCCGCTTCTAGATCCGCACTATACAAAACTCTGGCTAGGATCAAGGGCTACATTTGATAACTCTTTTTCTTTCTTTTCTTTTCTTTTCATTTCCATTTTTCTTTCTCTTTTTTTTTTCTTACTGCATACTAGTGCTCGATTCAACACTTCACTTAGGTGTTGAACCTGCCTAGCTCACAGCCTTTGCCCTTTTGCTTAGTGCTCAACCCGACACTTCACTTAGGTGCCGAGCTTGCCTAGCTTTTCTTTTGAGCATTTTTTTTTTCACAATTTAGCCACTTGATCCTTAGCCCCTTACAACTTCCACACAAGATTTCGAATTGGATTCCGTCTAATCTCAAGCCACAATCACGAAGGATCAAAAAGGGTAAAGAAAGACATGGAAAAGGGGAAAAATTCTGATTGCCTTCATCATCTTAGACCGGTGTTATCGAGCGGTACAAAAACACGTATCAAACCAATCAACCAACATGCAAGAGTGATAAAATCTCAGTTCTGGCCCAGACTCATTTGATATTAGTGCTAACATGCCGGTTATAGGTTCTAAGTGGAACAATCTAAACATCATTGTGAAAGCTTGAAGTCAATTAAACACTAAACGTCAAGAACCGAACGATTCTACAATAGAGGAATTCGACATTCAATTAAGATCATGCAACACATCAGAGCATAGCTTTAGACTTCTACCGACAAATAATCACACCAAACCTCAAACTCCCCTACGACTAACATGAGCATTGTCCTCAATGATCAAGAGAGAGAGAGGATAAGGTGGAACGAATATACAGCGCGGTGAAGAAGAGAAGCCGGAGATGGAATCCCGGGTCAAGTAACCTGTTCAGGACGAGGACCTGAATCAGGGGTACCTGTAGAAAACAAGGGAGGGCACACCACTCAAACACAACCCATAGTCGACAAGATGAGAGTACGGATGAGATGTGTGATCCAACAACATGACAAGTTCAAAGCCAGAAATGAAAAGAGAAAATCAGAAGTCAAACACAACAAAACATGCAGTCATAAACAGAAATAAAAGAAAGGAAAAATCCAAAGTCCTGAGAAGTGGTGAGTGATCCTGTGGCTCTCAGTGGGGTTGTGGTCGTGGGTGCCCAGGCCACTATGACCATGGATGGTAGCCGTCAAACGGGGGAGGCGGTGGAAAGACTGCCCAAGTCCTGGAGGCGGCGAAGGCGACCGTGGTGGAGGAGCAGAAGACTCCCCAGTCTGTCCCTTCCGCTTCTTGGAAGCTGGTGCCTTGGATCGCTTGGGGCGGAGGATGAAGAAGCTGCTTTACCCTTAGGAGGCATCCTGCAAAAGAAGTGCAAACAAAGAATCAACAAGAAGGGCACACTCCTAACACAAACCCTATCAAGGCGCCTAGTCATAACACATGATCAAAACATTGAGCACAACATTGAGCACGATTCAAGATCATCAAGTTCAAGGGCAACAACCTATGCTAGCAAAAATCAAATCATTGAATTCCAAACTTAAGCAAAAGGCATGCATCATGGATCAAAAACACGAATCAAGAACATATAAGCCTAAGTCCACACAATGTAAGGAGGAATACATAAAAATTAAACCAATGACAGGTGAATAACCACACCCCTCCTCACACAAAGAATGGAATTCGGTCCCCGAATTCAGAACCTGTAGAAACAAAAGACACAGCACAAAGATAGGCACGGAGTAGGATCACAAGTCAAACACTAACAACCACACCTAACTCCACCATTCAAATAAATCACGATAAAACAACATGCCGCCCCCATCAAGCCACCACTAATCCTGTGCAAACATCCACCAATCAAGAATAATCAAATCAGCCACCAATCAATAACAAGCAATCAATCTCACAAAGCCAAAATCGGCACAACAATGGACACAAGCAACGCCATAATCCCAAACCTGCTCACATGAAACCAAGCAAATCCCACACCCTAAACCAAGCAATTAGAATCTGCCAACACTCAAAGAAACACCACACCACAAGTAAACAACCAAAACAGCCCTCACACCCCAAATGCTAACAAACTTGAACCCAAATTCAACAAACCACACCCCTCACATCAAAATCCTAACAATCAAAATCAATGCCCAACTCCACAAATCAAAGCAAGCCAACAATATCAAGCCAAAAGAAACCTGAGATTGGGGCAGGTTGGCGGTTGAGGAAAGACGGCGGAATTGAGTGGCGGCTGGATGAGAAAAGGGAGCCGGCGGGCAAGAGTTGATGGTGGCGGCGGCGGCGGCTGGGGGAAAGAGAGAGTGACGGTGTGCTGGGCTGGTGGGCGGCCGAAACTGGCTGCGGCGTCGGGCGGTTGAGGAAGGCCGGCGGTCGGGTTAAGGGTGCGCTGGCGGCGGCGACGGCCGGGTTGAGGGTGGTGGCTGGGGGTGGTCGGGTTAAGGGTGCGCTGGCGGCGGCGGCGGCCGGGTTGAGGGTGGTGGCTAGGGGTGGTCGGGTTGAGGGTGGTGGCTGGGGGTGGTCGGCGGCTGTGTGAAAGAGAGAGTGAGAGGGTCGGGGTCGGGGGTGAGGGGATAAGGGGGGTTGGGTTGGGGTGGGTGGGTCAGCCGGGTCGGGTGAGTGGGTCGGTTGGGGGGTGGGTTGGGTCGGATCAGCTGGGTCAAGTGAGTTGGGTGGCCCAAAACCAAACCGAACAATGACTCAAACCGGAAAAAACAAGAATCAGATGACTCAACCACTAACCAAACCGAAATAAAGCAAAGGTGAAAAATCAGGTGCACGGCGTGCAAGTGTGCACGGCGTGCAGTGTGCACGGCGTGCATGGGTGCACGGCGTGCATCACGCAGCTGAAAAATGTTTTCGAACCTCCTGGACAGCACGTGCACCAAACCGTGCACGGTGCACGGCGTGCATGATGCACGGCGTGCAGTGTGCACGGCGTGCACCTCCTCAGCCTAAAATCAACTTTTCACCTCGACGAAAAATGACCAAAACACCGTCAAATCAACCCAAAACGGACCCCGAACTTCAGAATTTCAATGCCTACGAGACCACAAAGGACACCACAACAACTCAAGGACCTTGAATACCACAAAAACACACAATCATGCAATCAAATCAAGAAGAAAAGACATGAAAAAACACTCGGGTTGCCTCCCGAGAAGCGCTTGGTTAACGTCTTAAGCTCGACGAAGCACACGGACCAGCTAAGTAAAACCATCCCAACTCATTACCTCTTTGAAATCGAAGTCATTACCTTCGCATGGCACACGGAACTTGAATTGAACCTTACCACTTCGGGAGGTGTGAGCTCGGATTTCCCGGATGATGAAGTGTGAGCAATGGAGAAGGGGCCAAACCACTTGGAGTGAATTCTCTCATCGGGTGGCTTCTTAGTCTTGATAGTCTCACCCATTGGTGCGGCTTCCTTGCCCTTCTCGGGTGGCTTCTCCACACCTTTCTTCTTAGCCTTAGGTGGAGTCTTTTGAAGCACGAAAGGTGGAGCCTCCTTTACTTCATCCTTTTTCTCCTGCACATCACTAAGAGCAAACAACTCCGCAAGACTATGACGGACAAGGTTAGTGCTATTAGTAGCCGAAGTAAGCTCATGCGGAATCTTAGGATCATGGTGACTAGCATAAGACAAAGTAAACTCCATGCCATTTGAACGGTCAAAGATCATGCATTCATTATCGACCCTAAGTGTAAGTTTACCACCGTAGACATCAATCAAAGCACGAGAGGTTGCTAAGAAAGGTCGTCCTAGAATCAAAGGCACATCGGTACCACCCATAGCATCTAGAATAACAAAATCCATAAGGAATTCAAAAGCACCAACCTTAACCAACACATCTTCGACAATACCACGAGGGGATGTCACAGATTTATCCGGTAATTGAACATTCATTTGAGTTGGTTTTAGTTTCCCTAGGCCTAACTTCTTAAGCATGCAATATGGCATAACATTGATACTAGCACCCAAATCGGCTAAGCCTCTACTTATTGCATGTTCACCAATAGTGTAAGGAATAGTAAAGCTACCTGGATCCTTAAGCTTTTCCGGTGGCCTCTTAGAGAGAATGGCGGAGCATTGTTCGTTGAGCTTTGCCGAAGTCACATCCGTAAGCTTGCGTTTGTTGGTGAAGATCTCTTTCATAAACTTTGCATATTGAGGCATCTTTGTAATTGCTTCCCCAAAAGGCATTGTAAATTGCACCTTGTCAAGAATCTCAACAAACCTCTTGAAATCTTTTTCCATGGAATCCGGCTTCAAGCGAGAAGGATAAGGTGGTTTAGGCTTGTACGGAGGCACAACCGGTGCGGGAGGAGAGACCGGAGTGGCACTCGTCGTAGCCTCTTGAGAACCAACCGTATTGGTCATCTTAGAAGCTTCTTTAGCCTTGGCTCTTCTATCTTTAACCTCAATCTTATCCGTGTCATCATCGGAAACAACGTCTTCAACCAAAACATAGTCATCATCTTGAGTTCTTACCGCTTTAGGCGTTGGGTCTTGGACTTGCTTACCACTCCTCAAAGTTACCATCATAAGCTCCTCGGGAGCCTTGGGGTTGACTTCGGTGTTGGAGGTAGGCTACCCTTTGGTCTCTCCGAGAGTGCCTTAGAAATATGTCCTAATTGGTTCTCCAAATTGGCAATTGAAGCTTGTTGATTCTTGATGAGTTGGATCATTGCCGCATTGGTGTCTTCTTGAGAGATCGAAGAACCACCCTCCTTATTTTGAGGAGGCTTGTTGAACCCGGGTGGTCCTTCACCTCTATGGGTGTACATTCCCGGTGGGGTAGGACCTTGGAAACCTTGACCTGGATGTCCACTTTGATTCCATTGATTTCCCCCTTGGTGCCCTTGACCTTGGGATCCTCCTTGAGTCCCTTGGCTACCTTGGTTTAGGTTACTTCCTTGAGACCATTGGTTGCCTTGATAACCCCTATAACCTTGATAACCTCCTTGATTTCCTTGGTTGTAGCCCTTGCTATAACCACTACCTTGACTCCCTTGGCCTTGGTAACCTTGGTTAGACTTGTTGTACCAAGGTCGGTTATAGTTACCTTGATAGTCACCTTGGGGGCTGAAATTACCATGGAAACCTTGACCTTGTGCGAAGCTTACCTCCTCAAGGTCGCCTTGGCCAAGTTCAGGAGTGGCGGAAGGACAAGCACTAACATCGTGGCCTTGACCTCCACAACCTTCACAACAAAATACCGAAGCAACCGGTGGATTACCCACTTTAGATGGCTTAGGCATACTAAGATTGCTTACTTGTGAAGCCATGGCGTCGATCTTAGACATAAGGAGGGCGATCATTGGATCATCTTCATCTCGGTGCCCCGGTAACTTAGGCTTCTTCCCATAGCTAGACGACTCCTTTCGTGCATCAACACCTACGGACCGAGAATCATAGTGCGTGTCACTTCCATACTTAGACTTAGGAGGTTGTTGTCGAGACCAACTCCTTGTCTTGTTGGCCATCTCCGCGAAGAGTTCTAGAGCATCTTCGGGAGTGAGCATCCTTAAGTCACCTCCGGCGGCTTGGTTGATCATCCTTGTATTCTCAAAATCAAGGGACCTAGCAAAGATGTCCGCCAAGCTCCATTCGGCGAAGTTGTGATGAGGACAAGACCGAAGAATGGCTTGGAACCGATTCCAAGTCTCATGGAAGAGCTCTCCCTTGTGTTGTGTGAAGTGGTTGATGCGGTCTCGGATTGCATCCGTCATATAGGGAGGAAAGAACTCTTCAAGGAAAGCTTCGGCTAGGCCCTCCCATGTGGTGAAAGCTCTACTCGATTGATTCTCCAACCATGACTTAGCTCTACCTTTGAGTGAGAAAGGAAAGAGCCGGAGTCTCACACAATCCGGGTGAACTTGGTCATTCTTAACCGTGTCACATATCTCCAAGAAGTCCTTGAGATGCCTAGATGGACATTCACCATCAATGCCATTGAACACCACTCCATTTTGAACCATTTGGATCATATTAGGCTTGAGCTCAAAGTTCCTAGCATTGACGGGTCTTCGAACAATGCTAGAGGCTGCCCCTTCAAGAGTAGGACGAGCATAATCCGCCAAGGTACGTCTTGCACCCCTTTGTGAGTGATCATCATCATTGGTATGGTGAGAATGCTCCGAAAGGTTGTCTTCATCTTCATGGTGAGACATGTTGTTGCGTGTGGAGCTATGAACCAAATGAGAGGGAGAGAAGGTTGGTGGCTCAATCACTTGCACAAGACCTTGTAGTCGTGCTTGAAGACGAGTGAGTCGCCTCATGCACTAGTACAAGATACCTACAAACAAGCACAACAAATACACCCAAGTAATACGACAATGCGGAATAACAAAACCAAACAACAAGTAAAAGGAAGCAAAAACTAAATTGGAAGGAAGTGAATAGATCGGTCTACTACTAAATGCTTTCAAAGGAATGAGAGAGTCCCCGACAACGGCGCCAAAAACTTGATGTGTGGATTTCAACTCACAACATTCAAGGTCGTATTCCACGGGGTTCTCTCAATGGCCACTACTCACATTCCTCGTAGACGGTCTATTCATTTGAAAGGAGTTTTGGTTTGAAATAGAAATTAAAAACTTAAAGGAAACTAAAGAAAGAAAGAAAAATAAAGTGGTGCAAATCAAAGACAAAGGGGGTTCTCTTGGTGGGTAGTTTCATCATGCTCAAGAGGACTAATTGAACAAACAAGTCAATCAAGATCGAGTTTGCATTTGGATGACCATGCATTTCACTTCTATAGACTCAATGCACTCTCGTAGCACCAAATCTCTATCCTAATACCACTCAACTTAGGCTCTCGCTCTCAAGCTAAGTGAAAAAGGATGCATTCTAAGTGTTTGATGAAATGCCAAGACACAAGACCCTCTCTTAAGACTCTATGACCACAAGGCTAGGCACAACACTCTCATATCAATGCCCTAACACTAAGAGATTCACCAAAAAGCATTTTCAAACTCAATTGAATGAAAATCCACATGCACACCAAGTGTTCGATAAAATGCCCAAGAGAGAAATCAAGTGAAAATGGTTGAAACAAGATGATCTAATCTCTTAGAACACACTCACTTCAATCCCTAGACCTACAATCTATGCAATCCAAGCACTCTCATGCATCAAATCACATTGAATGGACCAAATTAAGCAAACATGGCATAAAATGGCATTAAGAACAAGTCTAGGAATCATCCTCATACAACCAAGATCAATCATGGCAAGTTCTATACAATCATCCCTCTATCATAGCACAACTAATCTACCCATCCAAGATGAACCCTAGAAACTCAGCCACACATGGCCAAGGGAGTAAAGAGAAAAGAAGGAAGAATGGTCACCAAGAACACCATGGATGAATCCTTGAGATGATCTTCACTTCTCCACTTGTAAGCACTTCTCCCAAGGTTTGTTGGCTTCAATCCTAGCTCCAATGGCTTCAAATTGCTCCAAAAATGTGTTCTAGGGTTTGAGGGTTCGTGGGTATGTGTTTGGGGTTCAAAAGATATGATAGAATTCCTCAAAATGGCCAAAAACAAGAATATTTATAGTGCAGGGGACAGTGCACGGCGTGCACCCCTGCACGGCATGCACCCCTGCACGGCGTGCACCCTGCACGGCGTGCACGCCTGCATGGCGTGCACCTATGCACGGCGTGCACCCCTGCACTCTACAGAAAGCTCGATCTTGTAATGCTCATATCTCCCTCGTCCGACCTCCAAATGACCTCCCGTTTGCTCCTATGCGCTCCTTGTCATCCGTACTTTGATGCCATAACCTGAAAATGCACAGAGGCAACTCCGATAGACCACGAATTTGGCTCCAAAGTGGCAACCGGACAACAAAATGACACTTTGCACGAAACTTCAATAAAAGCATATAAGTCATGTCATTTCACGAATAAACACGGGCATTTCAAAGGTCATTCATAAGCTTAAAATGCACTAATTAAAGTCACATCAATAAGTGTTCCGTCTAGCTCACGAGTATCTAAAACAACAAAATCTGCCAGTATAGTAAACGGACCACAGCAAACAGTTACATCTTCTACTATACCTCTAGGCCGTTTGACAGACCTATCGGCTAAAACGAGATGCAGAGTAATCGGTTTTAATTGCCCTAGATTCAGCTTTTCATATAGATAGACAGGCATAACATTAATAGAAGCACCAGAATCAACCAGGCTGCGATCAATTTGAATGCCATTAATAATGCACGGTAATGTAAAAGAACCGAGATCAGGACACTTAGCTGGGGGTGGTGGCGGCTGTCGAATGGGAGATGGCGCACCTAGAATAGACGCGCATTCATTAGTGAGCGTGATAGAGTACACCTCGCCACTCTTCACTTTTTTCACGAGATCTTTAAAGAACTTCCCAAGTGGTGGTATAATCTCTACAGCGTCTGTCACTGGTATCTTGATTTCTGCAGTCTTAAGAACATTGTACCATTTCTTATACTGAGTGTCGTGATCCTTGGCTTTGCTCCTCGCAGCTTTTGGAAAAGGAATCCTAGGTACATATGGCGCCAAGACAGGTTCAGGGGCTGTCTTGGGCGGCGGAGGAGGAGCAGGTGCTTCTTCTTCCTCTTCTGTGATATCTTCTATTTCTGGCATATCCATGGCAGCACTAGTATCTGGTATCATGTCAGGTTCCGGGGCTTTTGGATCAGTTGTTTGCTTGCCGCTTCTAGTGGTAATAGCTTGAGCGTGTTCACTCCTTATATCGGAGTCTGCTTGAAATGCTTCTGGATTAAGGAGAGGATTGCTAGTAAAAAGTTTCACCATATTGACTACTGCATCTTCTATCCTCTGGGTTTGAGCCTTTGTTCCTTGATTAAGTGCGGCTTGGGATTTTAACTGAATGTCGTGGTCATCAATTCGGCTCATGATCTGATCAAACTTCCTCTCATAGTCCATATCTCTATTGTAGCACGGCTTCGCCTGAAACTGGTGTTGCCCTCCAATGAGTCCCGGAGGTCTATAATAAGGATCTACCAACCGGTTGCTTTGCTTCCTTGGCACGTAGTTTCTGTAACCGGCATAGCCTTTCTGATTGTTGGCAAAACCTTGATCAATGAAGTTTACCTCCTCAGTAGACAAGACTTCTGCTGCACCAAAATTGAGGCAACTTCCGCCGCTATGAGCACATGATCCACACCATCCACAGTCAACCGAAAAGACGGTAGCTGACGGAGAGTCGAGAGGGATACCAGCTGCTTGCAGATGCTTCTGAACTTCTGCCTTGATCTGCTCTGCAACATTTATCTAACTCTGGCTCTGACTCTTGGTTCCTTCTATGTGCCTCTCCCAGTTTCTAGATTTCGAAGCACAGTCAGCAAAATGCAGAAGAGCATCCTGAGGAGTGAGAGCGGTGCAATCTCCGCCGGCTAAGGTGTTGACCCAGTTTGCAGATTCTTTGCGCATACCTCGAGTAAAGAATTCAGCCAGCTGTCTCTGTTCATACCCATGGTGAGGGCAGTTGAAGAGAAGAGACTGAAATTCGTTCCAAGTGTCATACAGGCTTGCATCCTCTTTCTGAGTGAACCTGGAGATGCGGTCTTTATAAGCAGTTGTTCTTGCAGGAGGAAAGTATTCCTCAACAAAATCTTGAGCTAATGCCTCCCATTCAGTGTAATGACCTGGCGGTTTGTTGCTAAGCCATTGTTTAGCTGCACCTCTGATAGAAAATGGGAAAGCTCAGAGATATAATGCATTCTTATTGAGATTCCCAGACTTGAAGGTGTCGCAGACAACCAAAAAGTTGGTTATGTGTGTGCAGGGATTATCATCTGGTCTTCCCTTGAATTGTACGTCCCTAGAGATTAGCTCCAAGAGAGGAATCTGAATCTCATAGTCGGGATCATCGTCATTAGTAAGCACGGTGATGGGTGAACGGAGGTTAGATGCGCGCGGCTTACTGTAGTCCGCAACACTCTTAAAAGTAACCATTGTGGTAAAGGAAGACGGAACGGATGTAATCTGCTTCTGTACCTGCTATGATCTGCAAGAGACAAAAACAAACACAACCGGTGTAAAATCAAAGTGTGATGGAAAATGAAAGATGAAAAGGTAGAAGAATAAAAATACCAACTCTTCTTTCAACGAAGTAGAAGAGTCCTCGGCAACGGCGCCAATTTGGTGAGCGTGTCGTTGTGATGCGTTCAACCAAATAACTACTAATGCTAAGAAAAAGCGTATAGCAGATCGTATTCGACTCGAGGTTTCTTCTAATCGACTACTTTGAAGAAGCTGGCAAATTACTCAGGTTAAAACACGTTGTGCGTGGTGTGAGTTCCACGACTTCTAATCTATTAAGCAAAGGAAAACAAAAGACAGAAAGATTAAAAGATTGACTAACGGGAAGATAGACGAACTTAGATTTCGAACCCCCTTAGATCACCAGAGCAACGGCAATCACAAGATCAGCGGTTTTCAATTCTAATTCAATCGGTTTCTATACACCACCATAACTCCTTACCCTTAGGTTTAAGACCGGCGAACGTTCGCTCTATCCGTTCTAACTACCAAGATTAACTAGCCACCCGGGTACGGTCGCCTCTCGCAACGACTTAATTAACTAGTGCAATTACTAGTGATTTATGAGTTACTCTTGCAGTGGATTAACCCTAACCGGTTCCTACGAAAGGCACGCTCCAATTATAAGGTTAATTGTTCAATTCGATGTTCTAAAGTAAGGCGAGCGTTCGCTTCTATCCTTAGCTTAACAAGAATCTAATCTAGGGGATCAATCCAGACAAGAAACATGAACAATGAAGAACGAATCAAACATGCAAAGAGAAACTGATTGAACTTTGAATCTAATTACCGCCGATCCGTGACCGCTTTAAAGCCCTGGGTCACTTAGGGTTCATCTAATCTAAGCTCTACAAGTTCAGTTACTCATATCAGAAACAAGAGAATCAAAGACAACAATGAGGATCATCATACAGAGGAAGAACAGATAAGAACTGAAAAACCTAATTCTGACGACTCCCACGAAGCTTCAATCTCCTGGATCTTCAACTTTAAGCTCCGAGTTCTTCGAGGTGGAAGGATGGCGTCACGATCTCTCCACGGATCTTCAAACTCTCTAAACTCTATCTATCGACCCTAGAGTCGGCTGACTCTCAAAAGTTTGATTTGTGAAAATATGAATAATGATTGATGTGTGTTAAGTGATGGTTCGTCCTCTCCGATAATAGCCCCGAGTTCTCTATTTATACCAACCCGATATTCTCCTGAATTCAACTGGAATTTTCGCCAAAAATAGTGAAGGGGTTTCGGCGAAAATTTCTTCATACTCGAAGCGGTTGATTCCTTCCTACGGTTTCGGCGAAATCTCTATGGTATCTTCGCCGAAATCTTCCTCTCAATCGGCCAGTGGTTTCTTCTTCCATTTTCGGCGAAAACCAAAGGGTAGTTTCGCCGAAAATATGTGTATAAACTGGGCAAAATTTGTTCGAACTTGAATGGCTTCTTTGACCGATTCCGGTTCAATTCCTCGAGGTTCCAATGCTTCAGACACATCCATGGTTACTTTATTTGACGGCAAAAACCTGTGCTTACGTAAAAACACTAGAAAACCATCAAATAGACCCGAAACGGGCCAAGGTAACACAAGTGGCATGAGATAGGGCAATCGATTGAATATTCGTCATTCTACCCTAAAAACAATGTCTTAAGCAAAGAAATGTCGCTTAAATGAGGCTGATAATCACGTCAATTCGAGTGTCATCAGTGAGCGTCCTGTATACTCCACCCAGATAGAAGGTAACAACCTTCTGGCCTTGCCTCCTCTTGTGCTCATCCAGATCAAAGGTCGCCCAGAACTCCTGAAGGGCGATGTCTGGGAAGTCGGCAGCTATGGTGGTCAGCTCTAGGAGGCCGGCCGGTGCTAGGGCGTCATGCACATTCCGGTGGTAGTCCTCGTCGTGCTCACCGAGGGACTCCATGGAAAGAGGACGTACCTTAGCTCCCCGAACATGCTCGATCTTCTGGAAGCACTCGAAGTAGAAGTCAGGTAGACGAGCGATAGTGCGATGGTACCCAGCCTGGCGAGGTAATACTGGAGGAGGGCCCTGAACGGCGGGTGTGACGGGAGCAGGGGCTCTGGAGCTCGAGGCGGCATCAAGTCGTGCCTTGGTCCTGCGCTCATAAGTGGTGTTCCTAAAACCAGAATGAAACCAGATCAATCAAACTTAAAACCCTACCCCACACTTAGTAGAAAAACTCAATTTCACAAAGGAATGAGGAAAACCGAGTGGGGGTAAGCAAAGCAGAGTAACCGGTAATCATAGACAATAAAATACATGCTTAGGAACAGCCAAAATTGGATAAGCACAATCAGAGTTCAAAGAGTCAAACCGACATTCAGAAAGTCAACACTATAGCATAATGAACCCTAATCATGGCAAGACTATCACAAAGCGGAGAATGACGGTAAAATATGATCTCATATGGCAAACACAATAATATGAACGAGAATGAACACATACGGCAGCCAAATGATCAAAAACAGTTCATGGTCAAACCGACATTTCTCACAAGTCAACATCACAAAGAATCAATCGTATGCATAGCAACACATGATCAAATGATATGAAAATTAAGCACGAAACTCCCTAAGCATGCTAGAACAGTTCAACAAGTTCAGCTAACCTAGTTCACACGAAATCAGTCGGCACGCAAATCAAGGCAAACCAAAAAGTCAACCGAAAGTCAACCCCGACGAAATTCAGCAATCAATATGTCAAAAGATTCGTAATGAAAAGTTCTAAAACTTACCTTGTAGCCATCGATGCTAAAAATGAACGGTTTGGGAGAAATCGGTGAAAAACTCTGAAAACAAGGGTTTGGGTGAACTAGAGCTGTAGAGCTCCGATTCGAACGTTCTAGGGCTCAAAATGATCGGAAGAGGACAGGGAAGGGAGCGGCGGCGGTCGGCGACGGCGGCGGCGGTCGGAAATGGTGGCGGCGGCGAAAATATGGTGGGCGGCGGTTGGCGTTTGAGAAAACAGGGGAGGTTTTGGGTTTGGTTCGAAAATGAAAGAAGGAAAAGAGAGAAGGTAAAATCTGGATTTTAAAGTGAAAATTTGGGTGATTTTCAAAGCTATTTTTGGCGAAAATAGTAATGAGTTTTCACCGAAATTGTATGTTCAAATGCACTGCCGGTTTTCAAAGAGCATTTCGCCGAAAACGTGAAACAGGAAGGGTCGGAAAACTCAATTGGATTTCAAAGGGGATTTTCGCCGAAAATAATGGGTTATTTTCGCCGAAAATATTGAACTCTATGTTTGAAAATATTTTCGCAATCCGGCAAACTTCAGAAAATCACAATTAAATCCACAAAAATCAGAAAGACCTCAATCAACTTGCAAACGACACTACGACACACAGACTACACACGAAAAATAAGAACACAAACAAACTGACACTTTTGGCTCCCCCGAACCAACTCTAAAACACTAAGGTTGACACAAAACAAAAATGGACTCCAGCCGTGGGTTGCCTCCCACGAAGCGCTCTTTTATTAACGTCCTTGAGCCGGACGATACCTGGATGGTATTAGGAGACATCCCAACTCAGATTCTCCTTAATGCTAGCATCGGAGTTCATAAAGTAGAGCTTTGGGGTTTCTCCGGTGAGCATGAATTTCTTCTCGTTCGCGTGTAAGAGCTTGGTTCGTCCGTCGGGAAGGTGGCCAGTGATCTTGAATGGTCCGAACAGTTCCGTCAAAGGATCGTCTTCCACAAGGAAGACAGTGGATGGAACGAGAACGATCGGCTCCTTCTTTACTTTAATCTCCGGATTGATATCACCAGGATCGGTGATCGTCAGTATTTCCTTAGGAGATGCTTTTGACTTCTCCCTCCATACTTGCTCCAGCGCCGGTTTCTCGGAACGAATTGGTGGTGTAGCTGGCTCGGTGGAAGGTGGCGGAGCTTTTGGTCTCCAAACCATTTGAGTTTTCTTCTTCTTATGATTCTTCCTCCTTGACTTGCCAGACTCCTTGCTTGGTGGTTTAGAAGGGGCTTGCAGTTCCTTCTTCTTTGACGGCTTTTGAGGAATAGGTTTTTGTTTCTGCTTGATAACCTGTCTAGCACCTGCAGTAGCAACAGATCTAGGAACACTAGAAGGGACATCAGTAATGGAGTTGACCGGAGTCAACTCCACAGTTTCAACAGCTAAACAATTGAATTCTTCATTCTTAGGGTTATATTTCATTCCGTCTTTAAGGCGGAACGTTATCGTGTCTTTACCAACCCTCGAAGTCAAAGAACCATTTGGAACGTTAATATTCATTCCAGTGGTAGCCATGAAAGGTCGTCCTATGAGAATGGTAGAATCATCCTCACTAGTGTCAATGATAACAAAGTCAGCTAAGAACGTGAAAGGACCACATTTAGTAACAACGTCTTTAATCTCTCCCTTAGGGGTTTTAAGTGATCTATCAGCAAAGATAAGTTGCATACTAGGCGGTTCAAGTTCTCCTAGGTTCAATTTTTCAAATAAGCTCGCAGGCATATCATTAACAGATGCACCAAGATCAACCAAACAACGCTCTATCTCAACATCATTAATGACAAGAGGGAGAGTGAAAACCAGGGTCAGAACACTTAGCTAGATATGGAGAGGAAGGTTTCTTGATACGAATGTCAGGATATCCTTCTTTATTCCCCTTCATGTCGGTCTCGATCCTTGCATTTGGCAGCAATGCTCTTGGAAAAGGAGGCTTCACAACGTACGGTGCAAGAGGAGGATCATCCTCCTTAGGCGCCGTTTTCTGTTCTTCCTCTTCCTTTTGAGATTCAGTGATCCTGCGCAAAACAGAACAAGCATCAGCAGATAGACTTGTAAATTTTCGGGCGGTTACCATGTTGGCTTGCTCCTTTCTCGGATTCGGCTCTGTCTGGCTCGGAAGTTGGCCAAATGGTCGACCGGATGCCAGCATGCTCGAGATGTTGTTCACAGCTTGCTCAATTCTTTGGCCGGCGGCTATCTGTTCTTGATTGAGAAGAGCTTGAGCTTTAAACTGACTGTCATGATCATCGAGTCTGGTGATGATCTGGCTAAGCTTCCTGTCCAGGTCACTAACGTTGTTTTCTCTCTGATGTTGCTGCCCTGGATAGGTGTTATTCAAGTATTGGTTCTGGCGGTTGCCAGGTGCAGTTCCATAGTTGCCCGGATTTCGATGCGGCGGCTGGTAGACACCTGCCGGTGGATGGTTAGGTTTCTGATCTTGAGCTGGACCAGCTGGGCGGTTATTCTGGTTCTGGTTATGGTTGGCGCCATTATTGTAGGGAGGTCTGTCTTGATAGTTCCCTTGCTGCCTATAGTTGAGGTAGCCAGCATAACCATTCTGATTATTAACAAAGCCTTGTTGAATGAAATTTACCTCTTCGGCAGACCAGACTTTTGCCTTACCAAAATTCTGACAACAGCCTCCGTTATGTGCGCAAGCTCCACACCATTCGCAATCGGCAACGTAGACAGAAGCTGCCGGCGGTTTGATTGGTGTGGTAGACTTCTTCAAATGCTTCTCTACTTCTGCCTTGATAGCCGCTTCGAGATCTAGCTTGCTCCTTGATCCTTCAGATTGTCGTTCCCAGTTCCTTGACTTGGAAGCACAGTTTGCGAAGTGAAGAAGAGCAACTTCAGGTGTAAGTGTAGTGCAATCTCCTTCAACTAGAGAATTGACAACTTGGCAGATTCTTGTCGAAGTCCTCGAGCAAAGATTTCAGCTAACTGCCTCTGCTCGAATCCATGATGCGGACAGTTGTAGAGAAGTTCTTGGAATCGATTCCAAGTATCATATAAGCTTTCTCCTTCTTTCTGGGAGAATCTGGCAATGCTGTCCATGATGCGGACAGTTGTTCTGGCTGGCGAGAAGTATTCTTCAACGAAGTCCTGAGCCAGAGTATCCCAATTAGTGTAGTAGCCAGGTGGTTTGCCAGTAAGCCACCTCTTAGCAGGGCCTTTCAGAGAGAACGGGAAAGCTCTCAGACAAAGAGTATTTTTGTCGAGGTTTCCGTTCTTGAAAGTGCTGTAGAGATCAAGGAAGTCTGCAAGATGAGTGCACGGATTGTCTAGGGGCCTGCCTTCAAATTGTAGATCCCTAGAGATCATGGTCAAGAATGGAATCTTGATCTCATAGTCAGGATCTCCTTCAATGCACGGAACTGCAATGGCAGATCGAACGCTAGTCGCGCTCGGCTTGTTATAGTCTGCTAAACTCTTCTGTGCAGGTGGTGGTGGTGGTAGTTCTCCATTTGGTGGTGGTGGTGGTGGTAACTGATCGTCCATGGTAGGAGATGGAGGAGGTGAAAGTGATGCGGTGTATTGATGAGCCGCATAACAGTGATCAAATACTACCAAGCTTAGAATGCTAGGGTAGATCGTATTCCATAGGGTTTCTTCTAATTGACTACTCAAAGAAACTGGCAAATTATTCAGGTTTGAACAAGTTGTGCGTGGTGTGAGTTCCACGACTTCTAGACTAAGATGCAAGAAAATTAAAATGAAATTAAAAGACAGAATGAATTGCTGGTTTAGACAGACGACAGACAAGCTTAGATTTCGAATTCCCCTTAGATCACCAAGGCAACAGCAATCAACAGATCAGCGGATTTCAATTCTCGTTCAATCAATTTCTATACACCACCATAACTCCTGACCTTAGGTTTAAGACCGTCGAACATTCGCTCTATCTGTTCTAACTACCAAGATTAATTAGTCGCCCGGGTACGGTCGCCTCTCGCAACGACATAACTTAACTGGTGCAATTACTAATGATTTATGAGTTACTCTTGCAGTGGATTAACCCTAATCGGTTCCTACGAAAGGCACACTCCAATTATAAGGTTAATTGGTTGAATTGATGTTCTAAAGTGAGGCGAGCGTTCGCTTCTATCCTCAGCTTAACAAAAATCTAAGCTAGGTGATCAGGAAAGACAAGTTTTAATGTTTAAAGCAGAGAAGCTGTCTGGCGACAAACCCTAATTCAACACAAACCTAATCTAAGCGATCAATCAGAAAAGAAACATAAACAATCAAGAACAAAACAACCATGCAAAGAGAAACTTATTGAACTTTGAATCTAATCACCGCCGATCCGTGACCGCTTTAAAGCCCTGGGTCACTTAGGGTTCATCTAATCTAAGCTCTACGAGTTTAGCTACTCATATTAGGAACAAGAGAATCGAAAACAAACAAGGAATACATCTCAGGTAGGAAGAACAGAGAAGAACTATAAAACCTAATTTGATGAATCTGTGAAGCTTCAATCTCCGATAATCTTCAATCCAAGCTCCGAGTCTCCGAGGTGAAGGGATGGCGTCACGATCTCTCCACGATTCTTTGAACTCTCTAAACTCTCTCCCGAACTCCTAGGTCTGGAAATTATGATTGATATTATCAGGTCCTTTTATTTGGGCCGCCGGTTAAGTATTTATACTTAACCCTAATTCAACCGGATTTCTTCTGATATTTTCGCCAAAAATATTGAGGATTTTTGGCGAAAATTCCTTTGTAAATGGATGGTCCGCCGGCTGCTTTCTCCTGTAATTTTCGGTCCAATAGTTTTCGGTCGAAAACTTAGGGTTTTCGCCAAAATTTTCCTTCAGTCGGCATCAGTGATTTGTGAACATATTTTCGCCGAAAACCCTAGTGTATTTTTGGCGAAAATTCCTTTGTAAACCGGGGCAGGAATTGTTTCGACTTAATTGGCTCCGTTGATCGATTCCGGTGCAATTCCTCGAGGTTCCAACGCCTTAGACTCGTCCTTGGCTACTTTATTTGACAGCAAAAACCTGTGCTAACATAAAAACACTAGAAAACCATCAAATAGACCCGAAACGGGCCAAGGTAATGAGGAAAACTCAATTTCACAAAGAAATGAGGAAACCCGAGTGGGGGTAAGCAAAGTAAGTAACCAGTAATCACAATAAATCACAAAGTATGCATATGTCTAGTCGGAACGTTCATAACATAGTTAGGGATAAGAAGTCAAACCGACATTCAAAAAGTCAACATCATAGCACATTGAACCCTAATCTTGGCAAGACTATCTCAAAGCGGGAAACGACGGTATAATATAAACTCAGATGGCACGCACATATATATGAACGTGAAAGAACACTTATGGCAGCCAAATAAGCATAGAAAATTCATGGTCAACCCGCCACTTCACAAAAGTCAACACCGCAAAGAATTTATCTTTAAGCATAGCAACACACGATCAAATGGTTTCAAAAATGAAGAAGAGAGGAGAGAGAGATTGAATCCAGATTTTAACACGGAAATTTAGTTGATTTTCAAAGGAATTTTTGGCGAAAATAAGTGCAAGTTTTCGCCGAAAATCTTAGTTAAAAAGTACTGCCGGTTTTCAAAATAATTTTCGCCGAACACATCAATACATTTTTGCCGAAAATATGAAACAGAGACGTTTGGAAAACTCAGTGGGATTTCAAAAAGAATTTTTGCCGAAAACATGGGTTATTTTCGCCGAAAATATTGACCTGCACGATTGAAAATATTTTCGCAATCCCGGCAAACTTCAGAAAATCACAGTTAAATCCACAAAAATCAAAACAACCTCAAACGACTTGCGATTGACACTATGACAAATAGACTACACACGAAAAATATGAAAACAAACAAACTGACACTTTTGGCTCCCCCGAACCGACTCTAGAACACTAAGGTTGACACAAATGAAAAAAAACTGACTCCAGCCGTGGGTTGCCTCCCACGAAGCGCTCTTTTATTAACGTCCTTGAGCCGGACGATACCTGGACGGTATTAGGAGACATCCCAACTCAGGATTTCTCTTAGGCCCGAGCCGGAGTTCTTGAAATATCCTCCGGCAGGTGTGAACTTCTTCCCGTTTGCGTGAATTATCTTGGTTCGTTCTTCGGGGAGATGACCAGAATTTTTACAAGGCCTGAACAGTTCTTTCGAAGAAGCGTCCTTCAGAGGATCATTCTTCCCTGGTGGCTCGGTAGACGGGAGCTGAGCAATCGGCTTCCAAACCGCATTCGTCTTCTCTTTATTCTCCTTCTTTATCTCGCCAGGATCTTTAATGTTTGGCGATTCATGAGGGGACGCCGTCAGATCTTCCTTCTTTCTTGGCTCTTGTGCCGACAGCTCATTCTTCAGATTAGGGACCTGTCCAACACCTGGCAAGAAGATTTCTGCAGAAACTCTAGATTTTTCATTAGTAACGGAGTTGACCGAAGCCAACTCCACAGCTTCAACAGATAAACAATGCATCTCTTCTTTGACTGGGACTTGCATACCGTCCTTGAGGCGGAATGTCATGGTATCCTTGCCGACCCTTAATGTCAACGAGCCATTCGGGACATTAATGGTAATGCCGGCTGTTGCCATGAACAGTCGGCCTAGGAGAAGAGTGACATCTTCCTCTCGAGTATCCATAACAACAAAGTCAGTCAGAATAGTAAAAGGACCACAACGGACAGCCACGTTTTCTATTATTCCCCTAGGTAGTTTAACAGATCTGTCGGCAAACACTAAATGCATGCTAATTGGTTTCAACCCTCCTAGGTTCAATTTCTCAAATAGGCAAGTAGGCATAACATTGATAGAAGCACCTAGATCAATTACACTACGATCAATCTTCACATCATTAATAATGCAAGGCAAAGTAAAAGCACCGGGATCTCGACACTTAGCTGGGGGAGGTATGGGTGTCGCCTGGCTCTGGATGGTGGAGCATTCTTCCTCGAGGGATACGGAAGACAACTCTTCCTTCTTTTTGTTCTTCGCATGATCCTTTGCGATTTTGTCAGCCTCCGGTATCACTTGGATAACATCTGTAGCTGGTGTATTCATATTCGTGTTCTTCAAGTATCCATGCCACTTTCTGTACCGGGTATCATGATCTTTCTCCTTTGATTGCGCGGAGTTAGGAAATGGAATCCGAGGCTGATATGGAGGGAGAGGTGGCGCAGGTGATGTCTTTGTTAGGGGAGGCGGGGCAGTCACCTCCTCTTCTTCTTCTCTATCCTCCTCCTTGATCTCTGGCTTGTCAATCGCTATAGCATCAGGAATTATGGCCGGTTCAGGAGCTGCAGGATCAGCTGATTGCTTGTCGCTTCTTGTGGAGATATCCTTGACGTGCTCCTTCCTAATGGTAGAGTCAACTTGAACCGAGGATTGATTAAGGAGGGGGCTACTAGTTATCAAGCTAATCATGTTATTTATCATGCTCTCCATTCGTTGACCTCGAGCTTCAGGTTCTTGATTTAAGACGGCTTGAAGCTTGAATTTCTCCTCATATTTATCGAGCCTTTCCATGATCAGGTCGAGCTTCTTGTCTACCTCGATATCCCTTGTGTTCCTTGATGTAGATCCCTGAGGTTGATCTTGATAACTATCGCTCAAGTACTGATTCTGACTCTGGTTGAATCCGAAGTTCTAAGGAGGATGCTTTTGGAAGCTTCCTTGTTGTTGAGCAGGTTGTCTGAACTGACGATAGTCGGGGTAGCCTCTTTGATTGTTGGTGAAGCCTTGATCAATAAAGTTCACTTCCTCTGTAGACCAGTTACCGAAAATCTTCTTCATTTCTTTCTGCACTTCAATCTTGATCTGATCTTCACGGCTTGGTCGGCTCTTAGTTGCTCCAAACTGTCTCTCCCAGCTTCTCGACTTAGATGCGCAGTTTGCAAAGTGAAGAAGAGCAGCTTCCGGTGTGAGTGCGGTGTAGTCTCCATCAGCTAAGGAGTTAACCCATTCAGATGACTCTTCATTCATACCACAAGCAAAGATCTCGGCTAGTTGCCTCTGAGTGAAGCCATGATGAGGGCAATCGGGGAGGAGGTCCTGGAATTCGTTCCAAGCATCATGTAAACTTACTCCCTCTCTCTGTCTGAACCTTGAGATGTTTTTCCTATAAGCAGTTGTTCTGGAAGGAGGGAAGTATTCCTCGATGAATTCCTGAGAAAGAGTCTCCCAGTCAGTGTAGTAGCCAGGTGGTTTGCCAGTGAGCCACCTCTTAGCTGCACCTTTCAGAGAGAACGGGAAAGCTCTCAAGCAAATAGTGTTCTTGTCGAGGTTCCCATTCTTGAAAGTGCTGCAGAGATCAAGGAAATCCGTAAGATGCGTGCACGGATTGTCTAATGGCCTGTCTTCAAATTGTAAATCCCTAGAGATCATTTCCAGGAAGGGGATCTTGATCTCATAGTCAGGACCGTCTTCACTGCGCAGCACAAAGATGGAAGAACGAACACTAGTAGCACTTGGCTTATTGTAATCCGCAAGACTCTTTTGAGCAGCCATTGCGGTAGGGGAAGATGGATCGGAAGTGATTTGCTTCTGAATTTTCTTAAACTGCAAGAGACAAAAACAAACACAACCGGTGTAAAATCGAAGTGTGATGGAAAATGAAAGATGGAAAGTAGAGGAATAAAATGCCAACTCTTCTTTCAAACAATATAGAAGAGTCCCCGGCAACGGCGCCAATTGATGAGCTGCAGAACAGTGATCAAATACTACCAAGCTTATAAAGCTAGGGTAGATCGTATTCCACAGGGTTTCTTCTAATTGACTACTCAAAGAAACTGGCAAATTATTCAGGTTTGAACAAGTTGTGCGTGGTGTGAGTTCCACGACTTCTAGACTAAGATGCAAGAAAATTAAAATGAAATTAAAAGACAGAATGAATTGCTGGTTTAGACAGACGACAGACAAGCTTAGATTTCGAATTCCCCTTAGATCACCAAGGCAACAACAATCAACAGATCAGCGGATTTCAATTCTCGTTCAATCAATTTCTATACACCACCATAACTCCTGACCCTTAGGTTTAAGACCGGCGAACGTTCGCTCTATCCGTTCTAACTACCAAGATTAATTAGTCGCCCGGGTACGGTCGCCTCTCGCAACGACTTAACTTAACTGGTGCAATTACTAATGATTTATGAGTTACTCTTGCAGTGGATTAACCCTAATCGGTTCCTACGAAAGGCACACTCCAATTATAAGGTTAACTGGTTGAATTGATGTTCTAAAGTGAGGCGAGCGTTCGCTTCTATCCTCAGCTTAACAAGAATCTAAGCTAGGTGATTAGGAAAGACAAGTTTTAATGTTTAAAGCAGAGAAGCTGTCTGGCGACAAACCCTAATTCAACACAAACCTAATCTAGGCGATCAATCAGAAAAGAAACATAAACAATCAAGAACAAAACAACCATGCAAAGAGAAACTAATTGAACTTTGAATCTAATCACCGCCGATCCGTGACCGCTTTAAAGCCCTGGGTCACTTAGGGTTCATCTAATCTAAGCTCTACGAGTTTAGCTACTCATATTAGGAACAAGAGAATCGAAAACAAACAAGGAATACATCTCAGGTAGGAAGAACAGAGAAGAACTGTAAAACCTAATTTGACGAATCCGTGAAGCTTCAATCTCCGGTAATCTTCAATCCAAGCTCCGAGTCTCCAAGGTGAAGGGATGGCATCACGATCTCTCCACGATTCTTTGAACTCTCTAAACTCTCTCCCGAACTCCTAGGTCTGGAACTTATGATTGATATTATCAGGTCCTTTTATTTGGGCCGCCAGTTAAGTATTTATACTTAACCCTAATTCAGCCGAATTTCTTCTGATAAAATATTGAGGAATTTTTGGCGAAAATTCCTTTGTAAATGGATGGTCCGCCGGCTGCTTTCTCCTGTAATTTTCGGTCCAATAGTTTTTGATCAAAAACTTAGGGTTTTCGCTGAAAATTTCCTTCAGTCGGCATCAGTGATTTGTGAACATATTTTTGCCGAAAATCCTAGTGTATTTTCGGTGAAAATTCCTTTGTAAACCGGGGCAGGAATTGTTTCGACTTGATTGGCTCCTTTGATTGATTCCGCTGCAATTCCTCGAGGTTCCAACGCCTTAGAAACGTCCTTGGCTACTTTATTTGACAGCAAAAACCTGTGCTAACATAAAAACACTAGAAAACCATCAAATAGACCCGAAACGGGCCAAGGTAACACAAATGGCACGAGATAGGGCAATTGATTGAATATTCGCTATTCTACCCTAAAAACCATGTCTTAAGCAAGGAAATGTCGCTTAAATGAGGCTGATAATCACGTCAAATCGAGTGTCATCATGTATGAAGCGGATGAAGATGGCGGTGAAGACGGAGATGAGGAACTCTCCTTCACTTCCTCGATCTTGATCGGAGTGATGGGTGGATTGGATTTGCCTCTCTTCAAAATCTGTGATCGTAGAGGTGGAGTAGAACTGCCTGTTCTCTCTATACTCTTAGCCTGTTCGGTTTGAGAGCGAGTCCAAGGACGGTGAGGCATACACCTGTAAACCTACAGATAACAAAGACAAACAAAACCAGTGTAAAATCGAAGTGGATGGAAAGGTGAAAGATGGAAAGTAGAAGAATAAATTGCCAGTTCTTCTTTCAAACAATCAAAAGAAGGTCCCCAGCAACGGCGCCAATTTGGTGAACGCCTAAGATCGTTGTTCGGGTTCAACCAAATAACTAACAAACCTAACAAGCTAGGGTAGATCGTATTCCACGGGCCTTCTATGATTGACTACTCCAAAAACTAGCAAAATACTCGAATGTAAGCACTTCGTGCGTTGTGTGAGTTCCACGACTTCTAATTCTAAGAAATGCAGAGAAATTTAAAAATTAAACTAAAGCAGATTGGAAATTAGGGTTGAAAACAAAGATGACAGACGAACTTAGACTTTGAATCCCCCTTCGTTCCCCAAAGCATTGGCAATCAACAGATCAGCGGATTTCGATTCTCATTCAATCAATTACTAAGACACCACCATAACTCCTTACCCTTAGGTTTAAGACCGACGAACGTTCGCTCTATCCATTCTAACTACCAAGATTAATTAGCCGCCCGAGTATGGTCGCCTCTCGCAACGAAATAACTTAACTGGTGCAATTACTAACGATTTATGAGTTACTCTTGCAGTGGATTAACCCTAACCGGTTCCTACGAAAGGCACGCTCCAATTATAAGGTTAATTGTTCAATTCGATGTTCTAAAGTAAGGCGAGCGTTCGCTCTATCCTTAGCTTAACAAGAATCTAATCTAGGTGATCAATCTAGACAAGAAACATGAACAATGAAGAACAAATCAAACATGAAAGAGAAACTGATTGAACTTCGAATCTAATCACCGCCGATTCGTGACCGCTTTAAAGCCCTGGGTCACTTAAGGTTCATCTAGTCTAAGCTCTAACGAGTTTAGCTACTCATGTTTATCACAAAAGAATCAAAAACAAAGAAAGAGTTCATCATCCAGAGGAAGAACAGAATAGAATCTGAAAAACCTAATTAAGACGACTCTGACAGACTTCGATCTTCGGTAAACGGCAATCCTAGCTCCGAGTCTCCGAGGTGGAAGGGATGGCGTCACGATCTCTTTCCGGCTCTTTGAACTCTAACTCTTCGCTCCAGAACTTCAGAGAGTTCTTGGAATTGTGATTATGAAAGTATGTTATCAGGTCTATTGATTTGGGCCGCCGGTTAAGTATTTATACTTAACCCTAATTCAGCCGGATTTCTTCTATTATTTTCGCCGAAAATACCTTACTATTTTCGCCTAAAATAATCATGTAAATTCATGGTCCTTTGGCTGAATTTTCCTGTAATTTTTGCTCCGCCCTTAACCTAGAGTTTTCGGCCGAAAACTTCCTTCAGTTGGCCTTAGTTGATTTGTGCTGATATTTTCGCCGAAAATACTAGGGTATTTTCGGCGAAAATTCCTTTGTAAACCGGGCAGGAATTTTCTGAACTTGATTGGCTCCTTTGATCGACCGGTGCAATTCCTCGAGGTTCCAACGCCTTAGACATGACCTTGGCTACTTTATTTGACGGCAAAAACCTGTGCTAACACAAAAAAAATAAAACCATCAAATAGACCCGAAACGGGCCAAAGTAACACAGATGGCACGATATAGGGCAATTGGTTGAATATTCGCTATTCTACCCTAAAAACCATGTCTTAAGCAAAGAAATGTCGCTTAAATGAGGTTGATAATCATGTCAAATCAAGTGTCATCAGTTCTCTAGCATCCTACCCCACACTTAAATCGTACTGTGTCCTCACAGGACTAAAATTAGAGTTCAGAGTGAAGTAGAAGAACCTGGACCGAGATGGTTGGCGTATGAGATGAGCACGGATCCTCGGAGCGGAGGGAATCTACCGAAGCGAAGCAAAGGGAATCTCCCTACTACCTACAAAACAAAACAAATGAAACATAAAAAGGAAACCGGGACAGTGTCCCGGATCCACAAGAAAAAGTTGGATCAAAATCGAAAAAATAAATAAAAGAAAGGACCAGAAAAGGAATACAACCTGATCACTGCTGGTCAGTGGACGGGAGGTGGAAAGTGGAGGAAATCACCGAGCTGACGTTGCCACGCCATCTGTGCCTCATACCGCTCGTTGGAGCGGTGCATATGTTGCTGCATAATAGTCCATCTCGCCTCTTGAGTGGCGTTGTCGGTAATGCGCCACTCCTGCAGTCGCTCATACAGCTCTCCAACATCCGCAGGGTGCGGAAGGGCTGCGGGTGAGGCGCCTGATATGGCTCTGGAATGGGCGGCGGTGACTGGCGTGCATACCCTACCTGATGGTGTGGCGAGGGTATATGATCATGTAATTCTGGCTCGAACAGAGGCTGAGACTCCTCAGAATCATCTTCTTCCTCCGACTCATCCTCGTCGTAGGGAGGAGGATCTTCTGCTACCTGGGGGCTGAGGTCCAGCTCGAGGTTGTACTCGACCGCCAAATTGCCTCCAACGGTGCGTACTCTGTGGCGTGGGATGTTCGGGCCATATTCTTGGCTGAGGCCGAAGGAGATGATGAGTCGGCCTACAAAGTTGCCACCCAGGAGTGAGCGAGGTGGCTTTGACCTCTGAGTCTTCTTGCGAAGTAGTCGGGCAAGCACCCATCCGGGATGAAGAGGGTAGCTCTCCCGGATGGCGCGAAGAAGAAGAAGCTCCTCTCGGCTGATGGTGGCGGTCCTTCTCTGGAGCATACAAAAGAGAACGACGCCAAACCATGTGAATGAATCGATAGAGAGGGTGAGAGAGAGACTTAACTGAGTTATGCTTCGTGAGGCGATCGTCGGGCACTCCAGTCATGTGGCTCCAGAGTGCATGGTACTCCTCCCCGTCGGCATCGTCGTCCTCCTAGCCGAGGTAATGACCATTGTAGTGCTCGTAGGGGATGCCTAGATGAGCGGCAAACTCATCATAGGTGAGTGTCCTGTGCACCCCGCCCAGATAGAAGGAAACGAACTTCCTGTGCTGCCTCCTCCGGTGCTCGTCCAGATCAAAAGTCGCCCAGAACTCCTGTAGAGCGACATCGGGGAAGTCGGAAGCTATGGTGGTCAGCTCTAGGAGGCCGGCAGGTACCAGGGCATCGTGCACGTTCGGTGGTAGTCCTCATCGTGATCGAAGAGGGACTCCATGGAAAGTGGGCGAACATCGGCACCAGGGGTATTCTCGAGCTTCTGGTAGCACTCGAAGTAGTGTGGGGGCAGGCGAGCAACGGTGTGGTGGTACCCCACACGGCCATGGAAAGCTGGGGGAGGTCCATGGATGGTAGGTGTGACAGGAGCGGGAGCTCGGGAGCTGGAGGCGGTGTCAAGTCTCTGCTTGGTCCTGCGCTCATGAGTTACGTTCCTAAGCAAGAAAACAAACCAGATTAGTCAAACTAAAACCCTACCCCACACTTAGTCGAAAAACTCAATTTCACAAAGAAATGAGGAAAACCGAGTGGGGGTAAGCAAAGCAGATTAACCGGTAATCCCAAACAATTAAAATACATGCTTAGGACACAACCAGAATGGAATAACACAATCAGAGTTCAGAAGTCAAAACGACATTCAAAAAGTCAACATAATCGAACATTGAACCCTAACCATGGCAAGGCTATCACAAAGCGGGAAATGACAGCATAATATGATTTCAAATGGCAAGCACAAGAATATGAACGTAAATGAGCACATAAGGCAGCCAACTGATCATAAACAGTTTATGGTCAAACCGACATTTCACGAAAGTCAACATCACAAAGAATAAGTCTTATTTATAGCAACACATGATCAAAGGATATGAAAATTAAGCATGATACTCCCTAAGCATGCTAGATCAGTCCAAAGAGTTCAGCTAACCTAGTTCACACGAAATCAGTCGGCACGCAAATCGAGGCAAACTAAAAAGTCAACTGAAAGTCAACCCTGACGAAATTCAGCATTCAATATGTGAAAAGATTCGTAATAAAAAGTTCTACAACTTACCTTGAAGCCATGGATGCTAAAAATGAACGGAGGAAGAGAAATCGGTGAAAAATCGAAAATTTTAGGGTTTGGGTGAACTAGAGCTGTAGAGCTCTGATTCGGCTGTTCTAGGGCTCAAGATGATCGGAAATGGAAGGGGAAGGGAGCGGCGGCGGTCGGCGACGACGACGGTGGCGGGTTTGGTCGGCGACAGCGAAGGGAAGGTGGCGGCGGTCGGCGATTTAGTTGAAACAGGGGGAGGTTTTTTCGAAAATGAAAGAAGGAAGAGAGAGAGGGTGTATCCGGATTTTAAAACGAAAAATTGGTTGATTTTCAAATGAATTTTCGGCGAAAATAAGTGCAAGTTTTCGCCAAAAATGTTAGTTAAAAACGTACTGCCAGTTTTCAAAAGGGATTTTCGCTGAAAACTTGAAATAGTTTTCACCGAAAATGTTAGTTAAAAACGTCTGGAAAACTCAGTGGGATTTCAAAGAGAATTTTCGCCGAAAACAGGGTGTATTTTTGCCAAAAATTTTGAACTCGACGATTGAAAATATTTTCGCAATCCCGGCAAACTTCAAAAAATCACAGTTAAATCCACAAAAATCAGAAAAACCTCAAACGACTTTCAATTGACACTACGACACACAGACTACACACGAAAAATAAAGCATCAAACAAACTGACACTTTTGGCTCCCCCGAACCGACTCTAAAACACTAAGGTTGACACAAATGAAAAACTGACTCCAGCCGTGGGTTCCCTCCCACGAAGTGCTCTAGATTAACGTCCTTGAGCTGGACGATACCTGGACGGAATTAGGAGACATCCCAACTCAGGTTCTCCTTAACGCTAGCATCAGAGTTCATGAAGTAGAGCTTCGGGGTATCTCCGGTGAGCGTGAATTTCTTCCCGTTAGCATGTGTAAGCTTGGTACGTCCGTCGGGAAGGTGCTCAGTGATCTTGAACGGACCAAAGAGCTCTGTCAAGGGATCATCTTCTACGAGGAAGACGGTGGAAGGAATGAGAATGATTGACTTCATCTTCTCTTTAACCTCCGGCTTTGTATCACCAGGATCGGTGATCGTAGGTATTTCCTTAGGAGATGCTTTAGGCTTCTCCTTCCATACTTGTTCCGGCGCCGGTATCTCGGAACGAATTGGTGGTGCAGCTGGCTCGGTAGAAGGCGGCGGCACAACTGCTCTCCAGACCATTTGAGTCTTCGTCTTCTTGTTCTTCCCCGGGATCTACTAGGATCTTTTCTTGGTGGCTTAGAAGAGGCTTGCAGTTCCTTCTTCTTTCGCGGCTTCTGAGGAATAGATTTCAGTTTCTGCTTGGTAATCTGTCCAACACATGCAACAGCAATTGATCTAGGGATACTAGAAGAGACATCAGTAACGGATTTGCCGAAGTCAACTCCACAGTTTCAACAGCTAGACAATGAAATTCTTCACTCTTAGGATTATATTTCATTCCGTCTTTAAGGCGGAACGTTATCGTTTCTTTACCAACCCTCAAAGTTAAAGAACCATTTGGAACGTTAATTTGCATTCCAGTAGTAGCCATGAAAGGTCATCCTATGAGAATGGCAGAATCATCTTTACTAGTATCAATGATAACAAAGTCAGCTAAGAATGTGAAAGGGCCACATTTAGTAACAACGTCTTTTATCTCTCCCCTAGGGGTTTTAAGTGATCGATCAGCAAAGACAAGTTGCATGCTAGGTGGTTCAAGCTCTCCTAGGTTCAATTTTTCATACAGACTCATAGGCAACATTAACGGACGCGCCAAGATCAACCAAACAACGTTCTATCTCAACATCATTAATGACAAGAGGTAGAGTGAAAGAACCAGGATCAGAACACTTAGCTGGATATGGAGAGGAGGGTTTCGTGCTACGAGCGTCAGGATATCCTTCTTTATTCCCCTTCATGCCAGTCTCGATCATTGCATTTGGCAGCAATGCTCTCGAAAACGGAGGCTTCACATAGTACGGTGCAAGAGGAGGATCATCCTCCTTAGGCGCCACTTTCAGTGCTTCTGTCTTCTCTGGAGTTTCAGTGATCCTGCGTAAAACAGAACAAGCGTCAGCAGACAAGCTTGTAAACTTTTTAACAGATACCATCTTAGTTGTTCCTTTCTCGGATTTGGCTCCGTCTGGCTCGGAAGTTGGCCAAATGGTCGACCAGATGCTAGCATGCTCGAGATGTTGTTCACAGACTGCTCAATTCTTTGACCGGCTCTTATCTGTTCTTGATTGAGAAGAGCTTGAGCTTTAAACTGATTGTCATGATCGTCGAGTCTGGTGATGATCTGACTAAGCTTCTTGTCCAGGTCACTGACATTGTTTTCCTTCTGATACTGCTGACCTGTATAAGTGTTATTCAAATATTGATTCTGGCGATTGCCAGGAGCAGTTCCATAGTTACCCGGATTACGGTGTGGGCGGCTGATAGACACCTCCCAGTGGATAGTTAGGCTTCTGATCATGAGCTGGACCAGCTGGGCGGTTATTTTGGTTCTGGTTATGGTTGGCGCCATTATTGTAGGGAGGTCTGTCTTGATAGTTCCCTTGCTGCCTGAAGTTGCGATAGCCAGCATAACCATTTTGATTGTTAACGAAGCCTTGTTGAACGAAATTTACCTCTTCGGCGGACCAGACTTCTGTCTTACCAAAATTCTGGCAACGGCCTCCATTATATGCACAAGCTCCACACCATTCGCAATCGGCAACATAGACAGAAGCTGCCGGCGGTTTGATTGGTGTAGAAGACTTCTTCAGATGCTTCTCTACTTCTGCCTTGATAGTAGCTTCGAGATCGAGCTTGCTCCTTGATCCTTCTGATTGTCGTTCCCAGTTCCTTGACTTGGAAGCATAATTTGCAAAATGAAGAAGAGTAGCTTCAGGTGTGAGCGTAGTGCAATCCCCTTCAGCTAGAGAATTGACCCACTTGGTAGATTCTTCTCGAAGACCTCGAGCAAAGATTTCGGCTAACTGCCTCTGCTCGAATCCGTGATAAGGACAGTTGTAGAGAAGTTCTTGGAATCGATTCCAAGTATCGTATAAGCTTTCGCCTTTTTTTTTGGGAGAATCTGGCGATGCTGTCCTTGATGGCTGTTGTTATGGTAGGAGGGAAGTATTCTTCAACGAAGTCCTGAGGCAGAGTATCCCAATCAGTGTAATATCCAGGTGGTTTGCCAGTGATCCACCTCTTGGCTGCGCCTTTTAGAGAGAACGGGAAAGCTCTCAAGCAAAGAGTGTTTTTGTCGAGGTTTCCGTTCTTAAAAGTGCTGCAGAGATCAAGGAAATTCGCCAGATGTGTGCATGGATTGTCTAGTGGCCTGCCTTCAAACTGTAGATCCCTAGAGATCATAGTCAAGAATGGAATCTTGATCTCATAGTCAGGATCTCCTTCAATGCGCGGCACGGCAATGGCAGATCGAACGCTAGTCGCGCTCGGCTTGTTGTAGTCAGCTAGACTCTTCTGTGCAAGCGGCAGTGGTGGATTTCCGCCTGGTGGTGGTAACTGATCAGTCATGGTAGGAGATGGAGGAGGTGAAAGTGACTCGGTGTATGAAACGGATGAAGGTGACGGTAACGGTTTAGATGAGGAACTCTCTTTCAGTTCCTCGATCTTAATCGGAGTGATGGATGGAGGTGGATTGGTTCTGCTTCTTCTTGGAATCTGTGATTGTCGAGGTGGAACATAACTGCTTGGTCTCTCTATGCTCTTCACCTTGTCAGTTTGGGACCGAGTCCAAGGGCGGCGATGCATACACCTGTGAACAATCCTACAAATTACAAAAACAACAAAAACCAGTGTAAAATCGAAGTGGGTGGAAAAGTGAAAGATGGAAAGTAGAAGAATAAATTGCCAATTCTTCTTTCAAACAATCAAAAGAAGTCCCCGGCAACGGCGCCAATTTGGTGGACCCGCAATCGTTGTGCGTGCGTTCAATCAAATAACTAACAAAGCTAACAAAAGCTAGGGTAGATCGTATTCCACGGGCCTTCTAATGATTGACTACTCAAATAAGCTAGCAAATTACTTAGGTTAAACACTTCGTCCGTGGTGTGAGTTTCACGACTTCTAATTCTAAGAAATGCAGAGAAATTAAAAATTGAAACTAAAAACAGATTGGAAATTAGGGTTGAAAACAGAGATGACAGACAAACTTAGACTTCGAATCCCCCTTCGTTCACCAGAGCATAGGCAATCAACAGATCAGCGGATTTCAATTCTCATTCAATCAGTTCTAAGACACCACCATAACTCCTAACCCTTAGGTTTAAGACCGGCGAACGTTCGCTCTATCCGTTCTAGCTACCAAGATTAATTAGCCGCCCGGGTACGATCGCCTCTCGCAACGACTTAACTTAACTGGTGGAATTACTAACGATTCATGAGTTACTCTTGCAGTGGATTAACCCTAACCGGTTCCTACGAAAGGCATTATAAGGTTAATTGTTCAGTTTGATGTTTTAAAGTAAGGCGAGCGTTCGCTTCTATCCTTAGCTTAACAAGAATCTAATCTAGGTGATCAATCCAGACAAGAAACATAAACGACAAAGAACAAACCAAACATGAAAGAGAAACTGATTGAACTTTGAATCTAATCACTTTCGATCCGTGACCGCTTTAAAGCCCTGGGTCACTTAGGGTTCATCTAGTCTAAGCTCTAAGAGTTTAGCTACTCATGTTCATCACAAAAGAATCAAAGATAAAGAAAGAGTTCATCATCCAAAGGAAGAACAGAAAAGTATCTGAAAAACCTAATTAAGACGACTCCGGTAGAACTTCGATCTTCCGGTAGACTGCAATCCTAGCTCCGAGTCCTCGAGATGGTAGGGATGGCGTCACAATCTCTTTCCGGCTCTTCGAACTCTAAACTCTCCTTCAGAATCTTGAGAATCCTTGAAGTCTTTGGTTTAGTTGGAAATTGCTATGTATGAAAAGTATCTTGATTTGGGCCGCCGGTTAAGTATAAATACTTAACCTAATTACCGCGGATTTAACTTAGGATTTTCGGCGAAAATATTAGAAAGGATTTTGCGAAAATTCCTTTGCAAAAGTGGAGACTCGCGGCTGATTTCTTCTGTGATTTCGGTTCCAAAAACATTCTCGGCCAAAACTTAGTGTTTTGCTGAAAATATCCTTCAGTTGACATTAGTGATTTTTGTTCTTGATTTTTCGCCAAAAAATCATAAGGATTTTCCGGGAAAAATCCTTTGTAAACCGGAGTAATTGTTGACTTGGTTGGACCTTGATCGATTCCGGTGGATCTCGATGTTCAATGCCTTAGACACGTCCTTGGCTACTTATTTGACGGCAAAACCTATGCTATCATAAAAACACTAGAAACCATCATAGACCCAAACGGCAAAGTACACTAAATGCGGATAGGGCAAATTGATTGAAATATTCGTTATTCTGCCGTAATAAACCAATGTCTTAACAAGGAATAAATGTCGCTTAAATGAGGCTGATAATCATGTTAAATCGAGTGTCATCAAAGTACTATTCAACAAAGTCTTGAGCAAGAGTCTCCCAGTTGGTGTAGTAACTAGGTGGTTTGCCAGTGAGCACCTCTTAGCTGCGCCTTTCAAAGAAAACGGGAAAGCTCTCAAGCAAAGAGTGTTCTTGTCGAGATTCCCATTCTTGAAAGTGCTGCAGAGATCAAGGAAATTCGCCAGATGCGTGCACGGATTGTCTAGCGGCCTGCCTTCAAATTGTGGATCCCTAGAGATCATAATCAAGAATGGAATCTTGATCTCATAGTCAGGATCTCCTTCAATGCGCGGCATGGCGATAGAAGATCGAACGCTAGTCGCGCTCGGCTTGTTGTAGTAGGCTAGACTCTTCGGTGTAACCGGTGGCGGTGGTGGTTGATGACCGCCTGGTGGTGGTAACTGATCATTCATCCTGGGAGATAGAGATTCGGTGTATGAAGCGGATGAAGAAGACGGTGAAGATGGAGATGAGGAACTCTCTTTGGAATGAAGTGATTCAGTTCCTCGATCTTGATCGGAGTGACGGATGGAGGTGGATTGGTTCTGCCTCTCTTCGGAATCTGTGATTGTCTTGGTGGAGCAGAACTGCCTGGTCTCTCTATACTCTTAGTGGTGAACGCTGCAGTAGAGCAGGTTTAGCAATATACCAAGGTGAAAGCTAGGGTAGATCGTATTCCATGGGTCTTCTATGATCGACTACTCAAATAAGCTAGCAAATTACTCAGGTTTAAGCACTTCATGCGTGGTGTGAGTTCAACGACTTCTAAATCTAAGAAATGCAGAGAAATTAAAAATTTAAACTAAGAACAGAATGGAAATTGGTTGATTAAAACAGAGATGGCAGACGAACTTAGACTTTGAATCCCCCTTCGTTCCCCAGAGCATTGGCAATCAATAGATCAGCGGATTTCGATTCTCATTCAATCAATTCTAAGACACCACCATAACTCCTAACCCTTAGGTTTAAGACCGGCGAACGTTCACTCTATCCGTTCTAGCTACCAAGATTAATTAGTCGCCCGGGTACGGTCGCCTCTCGCAACGACTTAACTTAACTGATGGAATTACTAACGATTTATGAGTTACTCTTGCAGTGGATTAACCCTAATAGGTTCCTACGAAAGGCACACTCCAATTATAAGGTTAATTGTTTGATTTGATGTTTTAAAGTAAGGCGAGCGTTCGCTTCTATCCTTAGCTTAACCAGAATCTAATCTAGGTGATCAATCCAGACAAGAAACATAAACAACGAAGAACAAACCAAACATGAAAGAGAAATTGATTGAACTTTGAATCTAATCACCGCCGATCTGTGACCGCTTTAAAGCCCTGGGTCACTTAGGGTTCATCTAGTCTAAGCTCTAAGAGTTTAGCTACACATATTCATCTCAAAAGAATCAAAGACAAAGAAAGAGTTCATCATACAAAGAAGAACAGAAAAGTATCTGAAAAACCTAATTAAGACGACTTCGGCAGAACTTCGATCTTCCGGTCGACTGCAATCCTAGCTCCGAGTCCTCGAGATGGAAGGGATGGCGTCACGATCTCCTTCCGGCTCTTCAAACTCTAAACTCTCTGCTTCAGAACTTGAGAGAATTTTGAAGTTTGGTAATTATGATGTATTATGAGGTATGAAAAGTATATTTCGGTCTGTCTGATTTTGGGCCGCCGGTTAAGTATTTATACTTAACCCTAATTCAGCCGGATTTTGCCTGATATTTTCGCCAAAAATACTAGGGTATTTTCGCCGAAAATCTTGGTGTAAATGGGGAGCCCGTCGGTTGATTTCTTCTGTAAATTTCGGTCCAATAGTTTTCGGTCAAAAACTTAGGGTTTTCGCCGAAAACTTCTTTTCATGAGCATCAGTCGATTTGTACTGATATTTTCGCCAAAAATGCTGAGGTATTTTCGGCGAAAACTCCTTTGTAAACCGGGCAGGAATTGTTTCGACTTGATTGGCTCCTTGGATCGATTCCGGTGCAATTCCTCGAGGTTCCAACGCTTTAGACACGTCCTTAGCTACTTTATTTGACGGAAAAAACCTGTGCTAACATAAAAACACTAAAAAACCATCAAATAGACCCGAAACGAGCCAAGGTAACACAAATGGCACGAGATAGGGCAATCAATTGAATATTCGTTATTCTACCCTAAAAACCATGTCTTAAGCAAGGAAATGTCGCTCAAATGAGGCTGATAATCACGTCAAATCGAGTGTCATCAAAATACCCCACACTTAAGCTTTTGCTTGTCCTCAAGCAAACTGAATAGAAGCGCTCATGTTCACAAATGATAAGATCGATTAAATTGGAGTTCAATCAAACACAATGAATTATTAGACAGATAGATCCTAGAACAAGAAACCTAACATGCATACTGATCAGGCAAACAACCTGGTCTCACTAATAAACTGCACACGACAAGTAGTAGCAACCAATTATGCACGAATTTGACCTGACCGACCAGACTCCTCACACAGGATATATTTAGTATAATGGGAACTCTCACTCTCTGTGTTTAAGGACGTGTTTCTGCTCTCAATCATTTCTGTTACTGAATTCTGTCATAAGTTTGCAATTCGACCACATCTCCACCACTGTGAGAACACGAGTATCCAGTCAAGAAGGACTTCCCTGCTAGGACTGTAACGAATTCTACACTACTTGGGTTTATAGTGAGATGGATGATGGGAATGTATGATGATGGCTTTGTGCGGTGTAGCTTTCGACTAACTTCCCTCGAATCTAGCCTATGGCTTCCTACCGTCTTACCAGACACGGGTGGAATAATGAACGCTCGTCCTATGAATGAACGCTCGTCCTATGATACCCTCAAGCAACCTAGCACTTATTATTTTTCTTTACACAATTTTTTTTCTGACTTTTCTTTTGACTTCGTTCTTCCATTTGTAGGGAGAAGAACGTTTTATAGAACTAAAAACTTTAAACCTTTTTGGCTTTTCTGATTTTTCTTCTTTTCATTTTTTTTCGAAACTTGCTTCTTTTCTTCTTTTTTTTTCATTTTTTTTCTTTTGTGTCGATTCTTTCTTTTAGTTGCTAGAGGGGTTTACACGTCTGGACATAATAGCTAAGACCACCTATTTAATGGCTATAGGCAGGTTACCACAAACCGACTTCCGGTAGGTCAATCTAGAACTACAACCACAGGGGATCAACGGGGAATGAAAGAATGGGAAATGGCTGTAATGTATATCGAACCGAAAGAACGGGCCAAGCTCAAGGGTTTAAACCTAATGGATTTTTATCGTTTGGTAGGCTATCTGGCTTAGTAGCTGAATCTAGGTGCCCCTATCATTCTAGAACTCGTGTCATCGTGTGGTCTCGAGTAGGTCTCATGCAAATTCTAACTCATTCAAGCAAACAGAAAACCACTCAAAAAGAATTAAAATTGCAAGTTACGTGCAATGGATCAAAAGCTCACACTTGGTTTGCTAGTCGGATTCGGTCATTTTCATGCAATCAAGGCTACAAACTACAAGTGTGATTTTAAAATTCTGTTCTGACCAGGCAATTTAGCATCAAAGTATACAAGTTGGTTCTCAAGTTCTAGTTTAAGCAGTCTAAGCATCATTATGAAAGTTTGAACAACAACTTAACATCAAAAATCAAGAATTGAGCCATTCTAATGCTAGAGAGACTGGAATGGAATCACAAGTCACACAGAAAACACAATCAAGGGCAATCAAGTTCATGCAAGGTTCTCTAGCATCCTACCCCACACTTAAATCGGACTGTGTCCTCACAGGACTAATTCTAGAGTTCAAAGTGAAGTAGAAGAAACTGGACCGAGATGGTTGGCGTAGGGGATGAGCACGGGTCCTCGGAGCGGAGGGAATCTACTGAAGCGAAGCAAAGGGAATCTCCCTACTGCCTACAAAACAAAAACAAATGAAACATAAAAAGGAAACTGGACAAGTGCAACGGTTCCACACAGAAAAAAGTTGGATCAAAATCAGAAAAGAATAAATAAAAAGAAAGGACCAGAAAAGGAATACAACCCGGTCACTACTGGTCAGGCGCGCCGGGAGGTGGGAAGTGGAGGAAATCGCCGAGCTGACGTTGCCACTCCATCTGTGCCTCATACCGCCTATCAGCGCGGTGCATATGCTGCTGCATAATAGTCCATCTCGCCTCTTGAGTGGCGTTGTCGGTGATGCACCACTCCTGCAGTCGCTCATACAGCTCTCCAACATCCGTGGGATGCGGGTGGTGCTGCGGGTAGGGCACCTGGTATGGATCTGGGATGGCCAGCGGTGACTGGTGTGCATACCCTGCCTGATGATGTGGCGAGGGAGTATGGTCATGAGACGCTGGCTCATACTGAGGCTGGGACTCCTCAGAATCATCTTCTTCCTCCGACTCATCCTCGTACTAGAGGGGAGGATCTGCTGCTACCTGGGGACTGAAGTCTAGCTCGAGGTCGTACTCGACCGCCAAATCTCCTCCAATGATGCGTACTCTGCGGCGTGGGATGTTCGGGCCATATTCATGGCTGAGGCCGAAGGAGATGAGGAGCTGGCCGATGAAGTTGCCTCCCAGGAGTGAGCGAGGTGGCGTCCTCCTCTTGGTCTTCTGACGGAAGATGCGAGCAAGCACCCATCCGGGGTGAAGAGGGTAGCTCTCCCGGATGGCGCGAAGAAGCACGAGTTCCTCCTTGCTGATATGGTGGCGGTCCTTCTCTGGAGCATATAATAGCGATCTACGCCAAACCATATGAATGAATCTATGGAGAGGGTGAGAGAGGGACTTAACTGAGTTATGGTCCGAGAGACGATCACCGGGCACTCCAGTCATGTGGCTCCAGAGCGCATGGTAGGCCTCTCCGTATTCCTCGTCGTCCGCCCAGCCGAGGTGATGACCGTGGTAATGCTCGTAGGGGATGCCTAGATGAGCTGCAAACTCATCATAGGTGAGGTTCCTGTATACCCCGCCCAGTTAGAAGGAAACAACCTTCTTGCTCTGCCTCCTCTTGTGCTCGTCCAGATCAAAAGTGGCCCAGAACTCCTGTAGAGCGACGCCGGGGAAGTTGGAAGCTATGGTGGTCAGCTCTAGGAGGCCGGCCGGTGCCAGGGCGTCGTGCACATTCCAGTGGTAGTCCTCATTGTGATCGAAGAGGGAATCCATGGAGAGTGGTCGAACATTAGCTCCAGGAATGTGCTCGAGCTTCTGGTAGCACTGAAAGTAGTAGTTGGGTAAACGAGCAACAGTGCGATGGCACCCAGCACGGCCAGGGAATACTGGTGGAGGGCCCTGGACGGCGGGTGTGACGGGAGCGGGGGCTCTGGAGCTCGAGGCGGCGTCAAGTCTCTGCTTGGTCCTGCGCTCATAAGTGGTGTTCCTAAACAAGAAAACAACCAGATTAGTCAAACTAAAACCCTTCCCCACACTTAGTCGAAAAACTCAATTTCACAAAGAAATGAGGAAAACCGAGTGGGGGTAAGCAAAGCAGATTTAACCGATAATTACGAACAATAAAATACGTGCTTAGGAACAGCCAGAATGGAATTATCACAATCAGAGTTCAGAAGTCAAACCGACATTCAAAAATTCAACATAATAGAACATTGAACCCCAATCATGGCAAGACTATCACAAATCGGGAGATGACGGTATAATATGGTCTCAGATGGCAAACAAAATAATCTGAACGAGAATGAGCACATAGGGCAGCCAAATGATCAAGAACAGTTCATGGTCAAACCGACATTTCTCAAAAGTCAACCTCAAAAGGAATAGGACTTAGGCATAGCAACACATGATCAAACGATATAACAATTAAGCACGATACTCCCTAAGCATGCTAGAACAGTTCAACAAGTTCAGCTAACCTAGTTCACACGAAATCAGTCGACACGTAAATTGAGGCAAATCGAAAAGTCAACCAAAAGTCAACCCTGATGAAATTCAGCAATCAACATGTCAAAAGATTCGCAATGAAAAGTTCTACAACTTACCTTGAAGCCATGGATGCTAAAAATGAACGGATTGGGAGAAATTGGTAAAAATTTAAAATTTTAGGTTTTGGGTGAACTAGAGCTGTAGAGCTCCGATTCGGCTGTTCTAGGGCTTAAAATCATCAGAAATAGGAGGGGAAGGGAGCGGCGGCGGTCGGCGGTGGCGGCAACGGGCGGCGGCGACAAAAATAGTGGCGGCGGTCGGCGGTTTTCGAAAACAGGGGGAAGGTTTCGGCTTTGTTTTGAAAATAGAAAGTGAGGAGAGAGAGAGGGTGAATCCGGATTTTAAAGTGAATAGTTGGTTGATTTTCAAAGACATTTTCGGCAAAATAAGTGCAAGTTTTCGCCGAAAATGTTAGTTAAAAAAGTACTGCTAGTTTTCAAAAGAATTTACGCCGAAAACATTAATACATTTTTGCCGAAAATGTGAAACAGAGACGTCTGGAAAACTCAGTGGGATTTCAAAGATAATTTTCGCCAAAAATATGGGTTATTTTCGCCGAAAATATTGAACTCTACGATTGAAAATATTTTCGCAATCCCGGCAGACTTCAGAAAATCACAGTTAAATCCACAAAAATCGGAAAGACCTCAAATGACTTGCAACTGACACTATGACACACAGACTACACATGAAAAATATAAAAACAAACAAACTGACACTTTTGGCTCCCCCGAACCGACTCTAAAACACTAAGGTTGACACAAATCAAAAACGGACTCCAGCCGTTGGTTGCCTCCCACAAAGCGCTCTTTTATTAACGTCCTTGAGCTGGACGATACCTAAACGGTATTAGGAGACATCCCAACTCAGATTCTCCTTAATGCTAGCATCGGAGTTCATAAAGTAGAGCTTCGGGGCTTCTCCAGTGAGCATGAATTTCTTCCCGTTCGCGTGTAAGAGCTTGGTAAGTCCGTCGGGAAGGTGGTCAGTGATTGTGAAGGGTCCGAATAGTTCTGTCAAGGGATCATCTTCCACAAGGAAGATGGTGGACGGAATGAGAACGATCAGCTCCTTCTTCTCTTTAACCTCCGGCTTGATACCACCAGGATCGGTGATCGTCAGTATTTCCTTAGGAGATGCTTTTGGCTTCTCTTTCCATACTTGTTCCGGCGCCAGTAGCTTGGAACGAGTTGGTGGTGCAGCTGGCTCGGTAGAAGGTGGCAGCACAACTGGTCTCCAGACCATGTGAGTCTTCGTCTTCTTATTCTTTCCCCGAGAACTGCTAGGTTTTGTGCTCGGTTGCTTAGAAGAGGCTTTCAGTTCCTTCTTCTTTGGCGTCTGAAGAACAGATTTTTGTTTCTGCGTGGTAATCTGTCCAGCACCTGCAACAACAATTGATCTAGGCACACTGGAAGAGACATCAGTAACGGAGTTGACCGGAGTCAACTCCAGAGTTTCAACAGCTAAACAATGAAATTCTTCATTCTTAAGATTATATTTCATTCCGTCTTTAAGGTGGAACTTGACAGTTTCTTTACCAACCCTCAAAGTTAAAGAACCATTTGGAACGTTAATTTGCATTCCAATAGTAGCCATGAAAGGTCGTCCTATGAGAATGGTAGAATCATTCTTACTAGTGTCAATGATAACAAAGTCAGCTAAGAATGTGAAAGGACCACATTTAGTAACAACGTCTTTGATTTCTCCTCTAGGAGTTTTAAGTGATCTATGAGCAAAGATGAGTTGCATACTAGGTGATGACACTCGATTTGACGTGATTATCAGCCTCATTTAAGCGACATTTCTTTGCCTAAGACATGGTTTTTATGGTAGAATAACGAATATTCAATCGATTGCCCTATCTCGTGCCATTTGTGTTACCTTGGCCCGTTTCGGGTCTATTTGATGGTTTTCTAGTGTTTTTATGTTAGCACAGGTTTTTGCCGTCGAATAAGTAACCAAGGACGTGTCTACCGCATTGGAAAATCGAGAAACTGAACCGGAATCGATCAAAGGAGCCAATCAAGTTCAAGAAAATTCCTGCCCGGATTACAAAGGAATTTTCGCCGAAAATACCCTTGTATTTTCGGCGAAAATATCATCACAAATCGGCTGTTGGCGACTGAAGGAATTTTCGGCAAAATCGATCAAGTCTTCGACCGAGAATGAAGTCCAGGAGAATCAGCCAGCGGAACCCCTCATTTGCAAAGGAATTTTCGCCGAAAATTCCTCAATATTTTCGGCGAAAATAATAGAAGAAATCCGGCTGATTAGGGTTAAGTATAAATACTTAACCGGCGGCCCAACAACATAATAGACATCATAATATACTTTTCGTAATCAGAATTCGAAGAATTCTCTGAAGTTCTGGAGCGAAGAGTTTAGAGAGTTCAAAGAATCGTGGAGAGATCGTGACGCCATCCTTCCACCTCGGAGACTCGGAGCTTGGATTGAAGATTACCGGAGATTGAAGCTTCACGGATTCGTCAAATTAGGTTTTACAGTTCTTCTCTGTTCTTTCTACCTGAGATGTACTCCTTGTTTGTTTTCGATACTCTTGTTCCTGATATGAGTAGCTGAACTCGTAGAGCCTAGATTAGATGAACCCTAAGTGACCCAGGGCTTTAAAGCGGTCACGGATCGGCGATGATTAGATTCAAAGTTCAATCAGTTTCTCTTTGCATGGTTGTTTTGTTCTTGATTGTTTATGATTCTTTTCTGATTGATCGCCTAGATTAGGTTTGTGTTGAATTAGGGTTTGTCGCCAGACAGCTTCTCTGCTTTAAACATTAAAACTTGTCTTTCCTGATCACCTAGCTTAGATTCTTGTTAAGCTGAGGATAGAAGCGAATGCTCGCCTCACTTTAGAACATCAATTCAACCAGTTAACCTTATAATTGGAGTGTGCCTTTCGTAGGAACCGATTAGGGTTAATCCACTGCAAGAGTAACTCATAAATCATTACTAATTGCACCAGTTAAGTTAAGTAGTTGCGAGAGGCGACCGTACCCGGGCGACTAATTAATATTGGTAGTTAGAACGGATAGAGCGAACGTTTGCTGGTCTTAAACCTAAGGGTCAGGAGTTATGGTGGTGTTTAGAAATTGATTGAATGAGAATTGAAATCCGCTGATCTGTTGATTGCCAATGCTCTGGTGATCTAAGGGGGATTCGAAATCTAGGCTTGTCTGTCATCCGTTTAAATCAACCAATCATTCTGTCTTTTAATTTCATTTTAATTGTCCTGCATCTTAGTATAGAAGTCGTGGAACTCACACCACGCACGAAGTGTTTAAACCTGAATAAATTGCCAGCTTCTTTGAGTAGTCAGTTAGAAGAAACCATGTGGAATACGATCTAGTCTACTTCGGTAGGTTAGTTATTTGATACCGCTAAAACTGCAGCATCACTAGGCGGTTCAAGTTCTCCTAGGTTCAATTTTTCATATAGACTCATAGGCATAACATTAACAGACGCGCCAAGATCAACCAAACAACGTTCTATCTCAACATCATTAATGACAAGAGGTAGAGTGAAAGAACCAGGATCAAAGCACTTAGCTGGATATGGAGAGGAAGGTTTCTTGCTACGAGCATCAGGATATCCTTCTTTATTCCCCTTCATGCCAGTTTCGATCCTTGCATTCGGCAGTAATGCTCATGGAAAAGGAGGCTTCACGACGTATGGTGCGAGAGGAGGATCTTCCTCCTTAGGCGCCACTTGTAGTGCTTCCTTCTTCTCTGGAGATTCAGCGATCCTGCGTAAAATAGCACAAGCGTCAGCAGATAAGCTTGTAAATTTTCTAACAGATACCATCTTGGCTTGCTCCTTTCTCAGGTTTGGTTCTGTCTGGCTCGGAAGTTAGCCAAATGGTCGACCAGATGCTAGCATGCTCGAGATGTTGTTCACAGCTTGCTCAATTCTTTGACTGGCTGCTATCCGTTCTTGATTGAGAAGAGCTTGAGCTTTAAACTGACTGTCATGATCATCGAGTCTGGTGATGATCTGACTAAGCTTCTTGTCCAGGTCACTGACGTTGTTTTCCTTCTGGTACTGCTGCCCTGGATAGGTGTTATTCAAATATTGATTCTGGCGATTGCCAAGAGCAGTTCCATAGTTACTCGGATTGCGATGCGGCGGCTGATAGACACATGCCGGTGGATTGTTAGGTTTCTGATCCTGAGCTGGACCAGTCGGGCGGTTATTCTGGTTCTGGTTATGGTTGGCGCCAGCATTGTAGAGAGGTCTGTCTTGATAGTTCCCTTGTTGCCTAAAGTTGCGGTAGCCAGCATAACCATTCTGATTATTAATGAAGCCTTGTTGAATGAAATTTACCTCTTCTGCGGACCAGAATTCTACCTTACCAAAATTCTGGCAACAATCTCCGTTATGTGCGCAAGCTCCACACCATTCGCAATCGGCAACATAGATAGAAGCTGCCGGCGGTTTGACTGGTGTGGTAGACTTCTTCAAATGCTTCTCTACTTCGGCCTTGATAGCTGCTTCGAGATCAAGCTTGCTCTTTGATCCTTCAGATTGTCGTTCCCAGTTCCTTGACTTGGAAGCACAGTTTGCGAAGTGAAGAAGAGCAGCTTCAGGTGTGAGTGTAGTGCAATCCCCTTCAGCTAGAGAATTGACCCACTTGGCAGATTCTTCTCGAAGACCTCGAGCAAAGATTTCAGCTAACTGCCTCTGCTCGAATCCATGATGAGGACAGTTGTAGAGAAGTTCTTGGAATCGATTGCAAGTATCGTATAAGCTTTCTCCTTCTTTCTGGGAGAACCTGGCAATGCCGTCCTTGATGGCTGTTGTTCTGGCTGCAGGAAAGTATTCTTCAACGAAGTCCTAAGCCAGAGTATCCCAGTTAGTGTAATATCCAGGTGGTTTGCCAGTAAGCCACCTCTTAGCAGCGCCTTTCAGAGAGAACGGGAAAGCTCTCAAAGAAAGAGTATTCTTGTCGAGGTTTCTGTTCTTAAAAGTGCTGCAGAGATCAAGGAAATTCGCAAGATGAGTGCACGGATTGTCTAGGGGCCTGCCTTCGAATTGTAGATCCCTAGAGATTATAGTCAAGAATGGAATCTTGATCTCGTAGTCAGGATCTCCTTCAATGCGCGGTACGGCAATAGCAGATCGAACGCTAGTCGCGCTCGGCTTGTTGTAATCGGCTAGACTTTTCTGTGCAGGTGGCGGTGGTGGATTTCCGCATGGTGGTGGTGGTGGTGGTAATTGATCAGCCATGGTAGGAGATGGAGGAGGTTAAAGTGACTCGGTGTATGAAACGGATGTAGGTGACGGTAACGGTGAAGATGAGGGACTCTCCTTCAGTTCCTCAATCTTAATCGGAGTGACGGGTGGAGGTGGATTGGTTCTGCCTCTCCTTGGAATCTGTGATTGTCGAGGTGGAGCAGAACTGCTTGGTCTCTCTACACTCTTAGCCTTGTCGGTTTTAGAGCGAGTCCAAGGGTGGCGATGCATACACCTGTGACAAACCTACAAATAACAAAAACAAACAAAAACCAGTGTAAAATCAAAGTGGGTGGAAAATGAAAGATGGAAAATAGAAGAATAAATTGCCAGTTCTTCTTTCAAACAATCAAAAGAAGTCCCCGGCAACGGCGCCAATTTGGTGAACGCTGCAGTAGAGCAGGTTTAGCAAATAACTACCAAGCTGTGAACGCTAGGGTAGATCGTATTCCATGGGTCTTCTATGATCGACTACTCAAATAAGCTAGCAAATTACTCAGGTTTAAGCACTTCGTGCGTGGTGTGAGTTCCACGACTTCTAAATCTAAGAAATGCAGAGAAATTAAAAATTTAAACTAAGAATAGAATGGAAATTGGTTGGTTAAAACAGAGATGACAGACGAACTTAGACTTTGAATCCCCTTCGTTCCCCAGAGCATTGGCAATCAACAGATCAGCGGATTTCGATTCTCATTCAATCAATTCTAAGACACCACCATAACTCCTAACCCTTAGGTTTAAGACCGGCAAACGTTTGCTCTATCCGTTCTAGCTACCAAGATTAATTAGTCGCCCGGGTACGGTCGCCTCTCGCAACGACTTAACTTAACTGGTGGAATTACTAACGATTTATGAGTTACTCTTGCAGTGGATTAACCCTAATCGGTTCCAACGAAAGGCACACTCCAATTATAAGGTTAATTGTTTGATTAGATGTTTTAAAGTAAGGCGAGCGTTCGCATCTATCCTTAGCTTAACCAGAATCTAATCTAGGTGATCAATCCAGACAAGAAACATAAACAACGAAGAACAAACCAAACATGAAAGAGAAACTGATTGAACTTTGAATCTAATCACCGCCGATCTGTGACCGCTTTAAAGCCCTGGGTCACTTAGGGTTCATCTAGTCTAAGCTCTAAGAGTTTAGCTACACATATTCATCACAAAAGAATCAAAGACAAAGAAAGAGTTCATCATACAAAGGAAGAACAGAAAAGTATCTGAAAAACCTAATTAAGACGACTCCGGCAGAACTTCGATCTTCCGGTCGACTGCAATCCTAGCTCCGAGTCCTCGAGATGGAATGGATGGCGTCATGATCTCTTTCCGACTCTTCAAACTTTAAACTCTCTGCTTCAGAACTTGAGAGAATTCTGAAGTTTGGTAATTATGATGTATTATGAGGTATGAAAAGTATATTTCGGTCTGTCTGATTTTGGGCCGCCGGTTAAGTATTTATACTTAACCCTAATTCAGCCGGATTTTGTCTGATATTTTCGCCGAAAATACTAGGGTATTTTTGTCAAAAATCTTGGTGTAAATGGGGAGCCCGCCGGTTGATTTCTTCTGTAAATTTTGGTCCAATAGTTTTTGGTCGAAAACTTAGGGTTTTCGCCGAAAACTTCTGTTCATGAGCATCAGTCGATTTGTACTGATATTTTCGCCGAAAATGCTGAGGTATTTTCGGTGAAAACTCCTTTGTAAACCGGGCAGGAATTGTTTCGACTTGATTGGCTCCTTGGATCGATTCTGGTGCAATTCCTCGAGGTTCCAACGCTTTAGACTCGTCCTTAGCTACTTTATTTGACGGCAAAAACCTGTGTCAACATAAAAACACTAGAAAACCATCAAATAGACCCGAAACGGGCCAAGGTAACACAAATGGCACGAGATAGGGCAATCGATTGAATATTCGTTATTCTACCCTAAAAACCATGTCTTAAGCAAGGAAATGTCGCTCAAATGAGGCTGATAATCACGTCAAATCGAGTGTCATCACTTAGCCTTGTCATTCTTGGCGGTTTGAGAGCGCGTGAGAGGGCGGTGGTGCATAAACCTGTGAACAACCTACAAATGACAAAAACAAACAAAACTAGTGTAAAATTGAAGTGGATGGAAAGGTGAAGATGGAAAGTAGAAGAATAAAATGTCAGTTCTTCTTTCAAACAATTAAAAGAAGTCCCCGGCAAATTTGATGAACCGTCGTAGAGCGGGTTATCAAATAAACTACCAAGCTGGAAAGCTAGGGTAGATCGTATTCCACGGGTCTTCTAATAATTGTCTACTCAAATATAAAGGCAAATTACTCAGGTTTAACACTTTGTGCGTGGTGTGAGTTCCACGACTTCTAATTCTGAAAATGCAAGGGAATTAAAAACTAAAACTGAAAGACAGATTGAAAGATTGGTTGATTTGACAAAGATGACAGACAAGCTTAGACTTCGAATCCCCCTTCGTTCACCAGAGCATTGGAAATTAATAGCGGATTTCAATTCTCGTTCAATCAATTCTAAGACACCACCATAACTCCTGACCCTTAGGTTTAAGACTGGCAAACGTTCGCTCTATCCGATCTAGCTACCAAGATTAATTAGTCGCTCGGGTACGGTCGCCTCTTGCAATGACTTAACTAACTGGTGGAATTACTAACGATTTATGAGTTACTCTTGCAGTGGATTAACCCTAACTGGTTCCTACGAAAGGCACACTCCAATGAATAGGTTAATTGTTCGATTTGATGTTTTAAAGTAAGGTGAGCGTTCGCTTCTATCCTTAGCTTAACAAGAATCTAATCTAGGTGATCAATCCAGACAAGAAACATAAACAACGAAGAACAAATCAAACATGAAAGAGAAACTAATTGAACTTTGAATCTAATCACCGCCGATCCGTGACCGCTTTAAAGCCCTGGGTCACTTAGGGTTCATCTAGTCTAAGCTCTACGAGTTTAGCTACTCATGTTCATAACAAAAGAATCAAAGACAAAGACAAAGTTCATCTTGAACAGAGGAAGAACAGAAAAGGATCTGAAAAACCTAATTAAGACGACTCCGACGAAGCTTCGATCTCCGGTAATCTTCAATCCTAGCTCCGAGTCTCCAAGGTGAAGGGATGGCGTCACGATCTCTTCCTGGCTCTTCGAACTCTAAACTCTGCTCCAGAACTCCAGAGAGTTCTGCAGTTATGATGTATTATGTGATATCTCTGTTATTGGGCCACCGGTTAAGTATTTATACTTAACCCTAATACCGCCGGATTTTGCCTGGAATTTTCGCCGAAAACTTGTTGAGTTTTCGCCAAAAATTCCTTTGTAAAATGACTGACTGCTCGGCTGTATCTCCTGTGATTTTCGGACCTTAGGGTTCTTGGCGAAAACTTGGACTTTTCGCCGAAAACTTCTCTTTGTGAACTCAGCCGATTTCTTCTTGAGTTTTCGCCGAAAACCTAGGGGATTTTCGCCGAAAACTGCAGTGTAAATCAGGGCAGGATTTGCTTCGACTTGATTGACTTCTCGGATCGATTCTGGTGCGATTCCTCAAGGCTCCAACGCCTTAAACACGTCCTTGGCTACTTTATTTGATGGCAAAAACCTGTGCTATCATGAAAACACTAGAAAACCATCAAACAGACACAAAATGGGCCAAAGTAACACAAATGGCACGAGATAGAGCAGTTCAGTGAATATTCGCTATTCTACCCGAAAAACCATGTCTTAAGCAAGGAAATGTCACTTAAATGAGGCTGATAATCATGTTAAATCGAGTGTCATCAGAAGTGAATGAATATGAATGCAAATGCATGAAGGGGTGATGTATTTCGTTCATGAAGGCCCCTCAATTATCCTAAATGGAAGAATGGTCACTAAAGAACCTCGAACCAACCATCCTAAGTAATGTCCAACATCCTCGAACAATCTCTTTCTCCAATTCTTCATGCTTTGACAGACTCCAAGCCTCCATGAAGGTTGCCACCTTATTCTTGAAGGCATTGGTTTGACTCCTAGTGATTGGACAAGTTGATGACCCAAGGATGTCCCCATTATCCCCCCATTCTTGAAAAGGATTTGTCCTCGAATCTGAATCCGCAAAGTCGTCATAAAAAAGGGTTAAGTCCGCAACATTAAAAGTAGCACTAACGCCATAGTCTCCTGGTAAGTCTATGCGATATGCATTGTTATTTATGCGTTGCAAGACTTTAAAAAGACCCTCCCCTATAGGTAGTAGCTTTGACTTTCTCTGTTCAGGAAACTGCTCCTTTCTGAAATGTATCCAAATGAAATCTCCTGGCTCATACACCTTTTCCTCGAGTCCCTTGTTGGTATTTTGAACGTACTGCTTTGTCCTACGCTCAATGTTTAGTCTAGCTTTCTCGTGCATCTCTTTAACATATTTTTCTTTTGCTTCCCCGTCTGTATTAGATAACTGATAAGAATTTTACCAAGGTCGTATTCCACGAGGTCCTCTCATAGGCTAATACTCACAAAGTTCATGAACGGTCTAAACATTTAAAATTGAGTTTTGGTTTTGAAAGAGAACAAATCAAAAGCATAAGCAAACAAGGAAAAACTAACAAGTGAAATTGAGGATCAAACAAGAGAGAAGGGAGTTTAGCTTAGCAAGGGGATTCTTCAAGCTCAAGGTTCATGAAAGCTGGATTGAATCTCAAGCAACGATGTGTAAATTAATGACCATGCAATTCACTCAAGTAGAATCAACGAACTCTCGCACAATTGACTCTCTACTCCTAGACCAAATGCACCATGCTCTCGCTATGTGAACAAAGGTAATGGAGTGCCTTAACTTGCTAAATGAAATGCCAAAAACTTGAATTCTATGCTAACATTCATCTAGCACAAGGTAAATGATGCAAGACACTCTCATGTCAATCATAAAACACTAGTCTAGCAATCAAAAGGGTCTCTCAACCTTCAAATGAAAGAAAACTCAATGCACACCAAGTGTTTGATAAAATGACAACAAGGAAAACAAGCTCAAAATGGTTGCAATTGTATAATCCAATCTCTCAAATCATCCAATTACAATCCTACAACCTTAGATCAACACCAATCAATCATTCTCATGTATTGAAAGACATAAACAATACCAAAAGAACAAATCAAGTTCTAATGGCTACAAAGCACAAGGTCTAGGATCATCATCTTACACAAATGGCTATGAGAAACTCAATCCATACAATCAATCATCTATCCTAGCTTGATCCATCTCCCACTAAACTAAACCTAAGCTTAGCCTAGCATAACCATGGAAGAAACCTAAAATTGAGTAGAGGAGACCATCCTTGCTTCCATGGAGGATCTTGCCACTTGGCTTTTCAAGCTTCAATCCAAGGTGTGGAGGACTTCACTTAGCTCCTTGATCTTCAAGTTAATCAACAATTGAGGGAGGAGGATGATTGGTCAAGAGGGAATGGTGATTGGCGATTGGGAGAAATTGAGAGAGAGAGTGATCGGCGATGGTGTTGTAAAATAATAATGACTACTCAATTTTTCGCCCCCTTTCACCTTTATATAGTCCGCTGGAAAAAGCTGGAATTTTCGGCAAAAATTCTACAAGATTTTCGCCGAAAATATGTTTGAAAAACACCGAGCAGCTTGTCATTTCTTCATAGATTTTCGGCGAAAACTTTGAAGAGTTTTCGCCAAAACTTTCTTCATAAATCGAACGGCTGTCTCCTGTAATTCGGTTTTCGGTCGAGAACTTAGAGTTCTCGCCGAAAATTTCTTCAGTTGAAGGGTGCATTTTTCTCGATTTTTCAACGATCATATCTCCTCCGTCCTAGCTCCGATTGACCTCCCGTTTGATCCTACGTGCTCCTTGTCACCAGTACTTCAATGCCAAGACCTGAAAATGCAAAGAAAACAACTCCAATAGACATAGAATTGGCGTCAAAGTGGAAACCGGGCAACAAAAGGGCACTTTGCATAAAACATCCATAAAAGCCTATAAATCATAGCAAAATGAGATCAAACGTGGGGGATCCCTAGGCTAAATGAGGACTTATAACGCACTAAATATGATCACATCAAATTCCCCTACGACTAAGCTTTGCTTGTCCTCAAGCAAATGAATTAGAAAACATCCCAGTTCACAAATGACAAGATCGGTCCCATTGAGATTCAAGCAATAACAATTTGGCTTAAACTGTTCCATGAACAAGCTTAACCTACACATGCAAGAACGTCAACCAAACAAGTCTAGACCTCACTAATATATGCACACTTCAAGTAGTGGTTAATTGGGATACAGAAAAACCGACCACGACAACACCGACTCTAATTAAAAAGACTTGAACTCGGGAAATGGAACGAATAAGGCGGGGGAGAGGAGAATTTTTGAAAGTGATGAGTGATCATGATGTGGCTATCGACTCGACTTCATCCGCTTCTAGATCCGCACTTTACAAACTCTGGCTAGGATCAAGGGCTACAATTGAGAACTCTTTTTTCTTTTCTTTTCTTTCCATTTTCATCATTTTTTTTCTTCTCTTTTTCTTACTGCATACTAGTGCTCGATCCAACACTTCACTTAGGTGTTGAACCTGCCTAGCTCACAGCTTTTGCCTTTGCTAGTGCTCAACCCGACACTTCACTTAGGTGCCGAGCTTGCCTAGCTTAGCTTTTCTTTTCTTTTCTTTTGAACATTTTCTTTTGACATTAGCCACTTGATCCTTAGCCCCTTACAATTTCAACACAAGATTTCGAATTGGATTCCGTCTAATCTCAAGCCACAATCACGAGGGATCAAAAAGTTGAAGAAAAACATGGAAAAGGGTGATAATTTTGATTGCTTTCATCATCTTAGACCGATGTTATCGAGTGGTACAAAAACACGTATCAAACCAATCAACCAACATACAAGAGTGATAAAATCTCTGTTCTGGCCTAGACTCATTTGATATTAGCGCTAACATGCTGGTTATAGGTTCTAAGTGGAACAGTCTAAACGTCATTATGAAAGCTTGAAGTCAATTAAACACCAAAAGTCAAGAACTGAATGATTCTTCAATAGAGGAAATTGACATTCAATTAAGATCATGCAACTCATCAAAGCATAGCCTTAGACTTCTACCGACAAATAATCACACCAAACCTCAAACTCCCCTACGACTAACATGAGCATTGTCCTCAATGATCTAGAGAGAAAGGGTAGGGTGGAACGAAGTTACCGCGTTGGTAGAGAGGAGCATAGGAAGCCAAAGTAATGGAAGAGTCCCATAGCGCTCATTGTGAAGAGTGATCCGCCTAAGTACTTGCCAATATCTTATTCAACGAACTAAAACAACACAAAAACATAAAAGCGAAAAGGTAAGGATAACATGGGTTGCCTCCCATGAAGCGCTTCTGTAACGTCTCTAGCTAGACGAAACCAAGAGCACTCAAGGCATAACCAAAGATAAAACCTCAACCGCACCAATAGTATCATTAACCACATAATGTTTAAGTCGATGGCCATTCACCTTAAAAGGCTCGGTTTGGGACGGAGAGATTACCTCGACGGTGCCATAAGGAAATACTTGAGTTACCGTGAATGGTCCGGACCAACGAGATCTCAACTTCCCAGGAAAGAGTCTGAGCCGAGAGTTGTATAGAAGGACTTGGTCACCAACTCTGAAATCCTTGCCCGACTTCAATCGGGAGTCATGAATGAGCTTCGTCCTCTCCTTGTATAGCTTGGCACTCTCATAAGCATGATGGCGATACTCTTCGAGCTCATGTACCTGAAATTTACGCTCTTCTCCTGCAAGACTCAAATCAAGATTTAGAAATTTCAACGCCCAAAGAGATCGGTGCTCAAGCTCTACCGGCAAATGGCAAGCTTTACCATAGACCATCCTATAGGGAGTAGTGCCTATAGGGGTCTTGTAAGCCTTGCGGTAGGCCCATAGAGCATCATCAAGCTTCGTCGACCAATCTTTTCGTGATTGGTCGACCGTTTTCTCCAAAATTCTCTTAAGTTCCCTATTGGTTACCTCGGCTTGGCCACTAGTTTGAGGGTGATACGAGGTAGACATCCGATGAGTGACACCAAACCGTCGGCACACTCTATCGAATTGTCCTTCAAAGTGAGTACCTCGATCACTAATAATAGCACGAGGAGCACCAAATCGGGTGAACAACTTAACAAGAAACTTCCCTACAACCCGGGCATCATTGGTAGGCAAAGCTTGTGCCTCCGCCCATTTAGACACATAATCAACCGCAACTAGAATGTACTTGTTACCATGCGAAGGAGGAAACGGTCCCATGAAATCAATACCCCATATATCAAATATTTCTACCACTAACGAAACATTTTGAGGCATTTCATCACGGGAAGAGATGTTACCTGAACGTTGACATGCATCACAAGACTTGACAAAATCTTGACAATCTCGAAAGATCGAGGGCCAAAAGAATCCGGACTCAAGTACCTTGCGAGCCGTGCGATTTGCCCCATGATGTCCACCCGTAGGACTGGAGTGGCAATGAAGTATGATGTCCTTCGCTTCGCCATGGGTAACACATCTTCTAATCATCCCATCGGGGCCAATTCGAAACACAAAATGATCGTCCTAATAGTAATACTTCAAATCCGCAAAGAACTTCCTTTTGTCTTGAGTGGAGAGGCCCTCCTTCAAGTATCCACTAGCAAGATAGTTAGCTAAATCCGCGAACCAAGGTTCCTTCAACTCCAAAGTTGCTAATGCAAATAATAGCTCATCGGGGAAGTTGTCATTGATTTCTTCATTACCGTTGTGTACCATTTCAGCTTCTTTCAAACGAGACAAGTGATCGGCGGCTACATTCTCGGATCCCTTCTTATCTCGAATTTTAATGTCAAACTCTTGCAACAAAAGAACCCATCGAATCAATCTTGGTTTAGCATCGGTCTTAGATAGAAGGTACCTCAAAGCTTGGTGGTCCGTGAAGACAATAGTGTGAGAAAGCACCAAGTAGGACCTAAACTTATCAAAGGCAAACACTATGGCCAAGAGCTCCTTCTCCGTAGTTGTATAGTTCCTTTGAGCTTCATTGAGAATCTTACTTGCATAGTATATTGGATGGAATCTCTTGTCAATTCGTTGGCCTAGAACCGCTCTAATAGCGTAATCACTAGCATCGCACATCAACTCAAATGACTTTGACCAATCCGGAGCAATGAGTATAGGAGCATTTGTGAGGTTACCCTTTAGGAATTCAAAAGCTCGCATGCATTCATCATCAAATCGAAATTCCACATCCTTCTCGAGAAGCCGAGTCATAAGAGTAGTGATCTTGGAGAAGTCTTTAATGAAACGCCTATAGAAACTGGCATGCCCCAAGAAACTTCTCACGGCCTTCACGGAAGAAGGTGGAGGAAGTTGAGAGATGGTTTCTAGCTTTGCCTTATCAACCTCAATGCCTCTTCGAGAGATCTTGTGACCAAGAACAATCCCCTCATTGACCATGAAATGGCACTTCTCCCAACTTAATGCGAGGTTGGTCTCTTCACAACGATGTAACACCTTCTCAAGGTTCCTCAAACAAAGATCGAATGAGTCCCCAAAGACCAAGAAATCATCCATGAACACTTCCATGATATTTTCCACAAAATCATCAAAGATGGCAAACATACATCGTTGGAAGGTAGCGGGAGCATTGCACAATCCAAATGGAATTCGGCGATAAGCAAACGTACCAAAAGGGCATGTGAATGTGGTCTTCTCAATGTCCTCCAGAGCAATCGGTATTTGGAAGTATCCGGACATGCCATCCAAGAAGCAATAGTACTCGTGACCGGAGAGACGCTCGAGCATTTGATCCATGAAAGGTAGAGGAAAATGATCCTTCCTTGTGGCCTCATTGAGTCGATGATAATCTATGCAAACACGCCACCCGGTGATCGTCCTTGTCGGATGAGCTCATTCTTGTCATTAGCTACCACCGTGATTCCTCCTTTCTTGGGAACAACTTGCACGGGGCTAACCCAAGGACTATCCGAGATGGGAAAGATAATCCCCGCATCCATAAGCTTAATAACCTCTTTCTTCACGACCTCTTTCATGTTAGGATTCAATCTTCTTTGAGGTTGCACAACCGGCTTGAAATCTTCCTCCATGAGGATCCGATGTGAGCAAAATGTGGGACTTATACCTCGAATATCCGAGATGCTCCACGCAATAGCTCTCATGTACTTCTTGAGGAGCTCCACTAAACGGTCCTTTTGCTCGGGTAGAAGCTTAGAATTGATGATGACCGGTTAGCTTAGAATTTGGCATGAGAAAAGCATACTCCAAATGCGTGGGAAGAGGCTTGAGCTCAAGAGTTGGTGGTTCTTCATAAGAGGTCTTCACCCTTTCCACCTTCGGAAGAGCAACAAAAACTGTTTCACTCTCCAACTTGTCTCTCCCTTCATCAAGGTAAGCCACCTGAGCTTTTAACTCTGGGGTGTCTAAATGTTCCTGCACATTCATTATAAGGCAAACATCCAAAGAATCTCGACACACGAAGTTAGAAATACTACACACACTAGCCGAAGCAATAGTGTCACACGAGTACTCTAAATCATCTTGTGCGTGAGCAAATTTCATGCCATCGGCTATGCAAAATGTGACACTCTCTTGTCCTACTCTCAATGTCAATTTCCCATTATGCACATCAATTAAAGCACGAGAAGTAGCAAGAAATGGTCTACCAAATATCAATGAGACATCCACATCGCATACTCCAAATGCGTGGGAAGAGGCTTGAGCTCAAGAGTAGGTGGTTCTTCATAAGAGGTCTTCACCCTTTCCACCTTCGGAAGAGCAACAAAAACTGTTTCACTCTCCAACTTGTCTCTCCCTTCATCAAGGTAAGCCACCTGAGCTTTTAACTCTGGGGTGTCTAAATGTTCCTGCACATTCATTCTAAGGCAAACATCCAAAGAATCTCGACACACGAAGTTAGAAATACTACACACACTAGCCGAAGCAATAGTGTCACACGAGTACTCTAAATCATCTTGTGCGTGAGCAAATTTCATGCCATCGGCTATGCAAAATGTGACACTCTCTTGTCCTACTCTCAATGTCAATTTCCCATTATGCACATCAATTAAAGCACGAGAAGTAGCAAGAAATGGTTTACCAAATATGAATGAGACATCCACATCATCGGTATCAATGACCGCAAAATAGACTAGGAAAACAAAAGGACCAACTTTAACTAGCACATCATCAACAATCCCCCTAAGACTCTTGGTTGACTTGTCCGCAAGTTGAATGTACATACGAGTAGGACGAAGATTAGATAACCCTAGTTTCTCAAATATGCAATAAGGCATGACATTGATACTAGCACCTAGATCCGCAAGACCATTAGCCAAAGAGGTATTACCTATAGCACAAGGGATAGTAAAAGTACCTGGATCCTTAAGCTTTTCCGGTGGACTCTTGAAGAGAACGGCGGAGCATTCCTCATTGAGGTGGACTAGAGATGTCTCCGGTAGCTTCCTCTTGTTGGTGTAGAGTTCCTTCATGAACTTAGCATATTGAGGCATCATAGTCATAGCTTCGGGAAACGGAAGAGAGAATTGCATTTGACTAAGCCGCTCCACAAACTTCTTAAAAACTTTCTCAAGGCCATCCTTCTTCACTCGAGAGGGGTATGGAAGCTTAGGCTTGTATGGAGGTACAACCGGTGCGGGAGGAGAGACCGGTGGTGTACTCGACGTAGCCTTACTAGGTTCCTTGGCAACCTTAGTACTCACATTACCCGTAGGAGGTTCGACTTCAACCTCAACTTCATCCGAAGGATCCTTGATATCATCTTCATCAACCATTAGATTAGGATCTTGTACCTTTTGAGAGTCAATTGGGGAAGAGGTTGCATCTTGCAAAGGTTTTCCACTTCTCAAGGTCACTACCTTGCAATGCTCCGGACCTTTGGGGTTGACCTCGGTATTGGAAGGCAAAGTGCCCGAGGGTCGCTCCGAGAGTGTCTTAGCAATGTGTCCCATTTGATTCTCCAAATTTGCAATCGAAGCTTGTTGATTTTTTATAAGTTGAATCATTGCCGCGTTGGTATCCTCTTGAGATATTGGAGAAATGCCCTCTTTGTTGTGAGGTGGCTTGTTGAATCCGGGTGGTCCATCACCTCTATGATTGTACATTCCCGGTGGAGTAGGACCTTGGGGACCTTGATTTGGATGTCCACTTTGATTCCATTGATTTCCCCCTTGGTTCCCTTGACCTTGGGGACCTCCTTGAGTCCATTGACTACCTTGGTTTTGGTTACTTCCTAGAGACCATTGGTTGCCTTGATACCCTCTATAACCTTGGAATCCTCCTTGATTTCCTTGGTTGTACCCTTTGTAATAACCACTACCTTGACTCCCTTGGCCTTGGTACCCTTGGTTAGATTTGTTGTATCCACCACCTTGGTTCCAAGGTCGGTGGTAGTTACCTTGATAGTTACCTTGGGGGGCTGAAATTACCATGGAATCCTTGACCTTGTGCGAAGCTTACCTCCTCATTGTGATCGCTTTGGCCAAGCTCAGGAGTGGAGGAAGGGCAAGCATTGAAGTCCTGACCCTGACCCCCACAACATTCACAACAATATATTGAAGCAACTGGGGGATTACCCACATGAGATGATGGAACCTTAGAGGGATGCTTAGGCATACTCAGGTTACTTACCTGAGATGCCATAGCATCGATCTTAGACATGAGGAGCGCAAACATAGGGTCATCCTCATCTCGATGCCCCGGTAACTTAGGCTTCTTCCCATAGCTAGAAGAATCCTTTGGTGCATCAACACTTATAGCTCTAGAGTCATAGTGAGTGTCACTTCCATACTTAGACCTTGGAGGTTGTTGTCGAGACCAACTCCTTGTCTTGTTGGCCATCTCCGCAAAGAGTTCTAGAGCATCTTCGGGAGTGAGCATCCTTAGATCACCCCGGTGGCTTGGTTGATCATCCTTGTATTCTCAAAATCAAGGGACCTAGCAAAGATATTCGCCAAACTCCATTCGGCGAAGTTGTGATGAGGACAAGACCGAAGAAGGGCTTGGAACCTATTCCAAGTCTCATGGAAAAGCTCTACCTTGTGTTGTGTGAAGTGGTTGATTCGATCCCGGATTGCATCCGTCATATAAGGGGGAAAGAACTCCTCGAGGAAGGCTTCGGCTAGTCCCTCCCATGTAGTGAATGTTCTACTAGGTTGGTTCTCCAACCAAGACTTGGCTCGACCTTTGAGTGAGAAGGGGAAGAGTCAGAGTAGCACACAATCCAGGTGAACGTGATCGTTCTTCACCGTATCGCATATCTCTAGGAAGTCCATCAAGTGTCTAGATGGACACTCTCCATCTATACCATTGAACACCACCCGTTCTGTACCATCTGAATCATATTAGGCTTCAACTCGAAGTTTCTTGCATTTACCGGTCTTCGCACGATGCTCGAGGCTGCCCCTTCGAGGGTTGGGTGAGCATAATCAGCTAGTGTGCGCCTCGCACCTCTTTGTGATTGATCATCTTCATTAGTGTGATGTGAATGTTCCGAATGGTTATCCTCGTCCTCGTGATGAGACATAGTGTGGTGTGAGATGTGGTCAGCTTCTTGTTCTTCAAATGTAGGAGGTGGGGAAGTAGTCCGTGGCTCGAGCACTTGTTCTAGTCCTTGGAGTCGTGCTTGAAGACGAGTTGAACGCCTCATGCACTAACACCAATCTCCTGCAAACAAGCACAACGAACACACCCGAGTAATATAACGATGCGGGATAACAAAGTAAACAAAGAGTAACAAGGGAGCTAAAAGGAAAATGGAAGGAAGTGTAAAGATCGGTTCACTAATAATTGCTTTCTTAGGAATGAGAGGTCCCCGGCAACGGCGCCAAAAACTTGATAATAATTTTACCAAGGTCGTATTACACGAGGTCCTCTCATAGGCTAATACTCACAAAGTTCATAAACGGTCTAAACATTTAAAATTGAGTTTTGGTTTTGAAAGAGAACAAATCAAAAGCATAAGCAAACAAGGAAAAACTAACAAGTGAAATTGAGGATCAAACAAGAGAGAAGGGAGTTTAGCTTAGCAAGGGGATTCTTCAAGCTCAAGGTTCATGAAAGCTGGATTGAATCTCAAGCAACGATGTGTAAACTAATGACCATGCAATTCACTCAAGTAGAATCAATGAACTCTCGCACAATTGACTCTCTACTCCTAGACCAAATGCACCATGCTCTCGCTATGTGAACAAAGGTAATGGAGTGCCTTAACTTGCTCAATGAAATGCCAAAAACTTGAATTCTATGCTAACATTCATCTAGCACAAGGTAAATGATGCAAGACACTCTCATGTCAATCATAAAACACTAGTCTAGCAATCAAAAGGGTCTCTCGACCTTCAAATGAAAGAAAACTCAATGCACACCAAGTGTTTGATAAAATGACAACAAGGAAAACAAGCTCAAAATGGTTGCAATTGTATAATCCAATCTCTCAAATCATCCAATTACAATCCTACAACCTTAGATCAACACCAATCAATCATTCTCATGTATTGAAAGACATAAACAATACCAAAAGAACAAATCAAGTTCTAATGGCTACAAAGCACAAGGTCTAGGATCATCATCTTACACAAATGGCTATGAGAAACTCAATCCATACAATCAATCATCTATCCTAGCTTGATCCATCCCCCACTAAACTAAACCTAAGCTTAGCCTAGCATAACCATGGAAGAAACCTGAAATTGAGTAGAGGAGACCATCCTTGCTTCCATGGAGGATCTTGCCACTTGGCTTTTCAAGCTTCAATTAATCCAAGGTGTGGAGGACTTCACTTAGCTCCTTGATCTTCAAGTTAATCAACAATTGAGGGAGGAGGATGATTGGTCAAGAGGGAATGGTGATTGGCGATTGGGAGAAATTGAGAGAGAGAGTGATCGGCGATGGTGTTGTAAAATAATAATGACTCCTCAATTTTTCGCCCCCTTTCACCTTTATATAGTTCGCTCGAAAAAGCTTGGATTTTCGGCAAAAATTCTACAAGATTTTCGCCGAAAATATGTTTGAAAAACACCGAGCAGCTTGTCATTTCTTCATAGATTTTCGGCGAAAACTTTGAAGAGTTTTCGCCGAAAATTTCTTCATAAATCGAACGCCTGTCTCCTGTAATTCGGTCTTCTTCAGTTGAAGGGTGCATTTTTCTCGATTTTTCAATGATCATATCTCCTCCGTCCTAGCTCCGATTGACCTCCCGTTTGATCCTACGTGCTCCTTGTCACCAGCGCTTCAATGCCAAGACCTGAAAATGCAAAGAAAACAACTCCAATAGACATATAATTGGCCTCAAAGTGGCAACCGGGCAACAAAAGGGCACTTTGCATAAAACATCCATAAAGGCCTATAAATCATAGCAAAATGAGATCAAACATGGGGATCCCTAGGCTAAACGAGGACTTATAACGCACTAAATATGATCACATCAATAACTCATGCAAAGGCAAAGGTGATAGATCCAAGGGAGTCAATGGATTAAATCCATACACAAGTTCAAATGGTGTATACTTAGTAGCCAAATGCACAACCTTATTATATGAAAACTCAACATGCGGCAAACACTCTTCCCAAGTTTTAATGTTGGACTTTATTTTGGCTCTAAGCAATTGTGATAACGACCTATTGGCTACTTCAGTTTGACCATCAGTTTGTGGATGACAAGTGGTAGAGAATAATAACTTTGTTCCTAGTTTACCCCAAAGAGTTTTCCAGAAATAGCTAAGAAACTTAGAGTCACGATCAGACACAGTAGTGTGAGGCATTCCATGTAATATGACAACTTCCCTAAAGAACAAGTTAGCAATATGAGATGCATCATCATTTTTTATGACATGGAATGAAGTGTGCCATTTTTTAGAATCTATCGACCACCACAAAAATTGAATCTCTTCCACCCCTAGTCCTAGGCAAGCCTAACACAAAGTCCATAGATATATCGATCCAAGGTGCAGTAGGAATACAGAGAGGAGTGTATAACCGGTGTGGTTGCAATTTTGACTTGGCTTGGTAACAAGCCACACATCTAGCTAGGTGTTTCTCCACATCATGCGCTAATGCCTCGATCACCCAAACTCGAGTTTCAAACCATTCGGTTGGACGGGGATGTTCCAGGTATGTTCAGATAGAAGTGATCAATGAGATATAGGCTGTGGGAGTCGTTAGAGGTGAGGACTAGGAGTACTTAGGCCATGAAAACTTGAGAGTAATCCACCACAGACGAGAGAGTTTTAGAGGAACGTTTGAAAAACGTGAAAATTGAGGTCAGACACGCGATTTGGGGGGCGGGGTAGTCATTACGGGCTTCGTTGCAGGCATTTTGCAACAAACTTCATCGCAGGCCACACTACGACTAGCGCGTCGCAAATGGGCCTGCATACGACTAACAACAGGCTGTCTGTGACTGGGCCCGTCGTAGACAGGCCCTCCTACGAGCGAAATCTCATTCTGCTGTAGTGATAAAATACCAATTTTATTCCACTGGAATGGAAAGAATATGAAATTTCACAGTTCTAGGGTTCAAATTTATGCCCCAATTTCACTAGAATAAAAAAATCATGACAGGCCCCGGTTTCATAGTTCTAGGGTTCAAAATTGGAATAAAATTGAGTTGTCATTGGAGGTTGTAGCAGTCAAACTTGGAGACGGGGATGAGGGCTAGGGACGATGGTGATGACTATAGACGTTGACGATGACTAGGGACGCCTCTTGAACTTGCGGCGATGAAGGAGCTGATATGAGGACTGACCCTCCAAATCTCGATTAAGGATTTTGGGTTCAAAGATAACCTAACAAGCTAGGGTCGTGAAAATCTTAGGGTTATTCGAACAGAGGTTAGTCAATAGGGAACGATGGCTAACGAAACTAGGTTGTGGTGTAGGTTCCATGGCAAATTAAGAACGATTCAATCATTAAACACATAAAAATGCAAAGTCAACTAGAAGTCAACCTAAGTCAAAGAATTTCAAATAAGGCTCAAAGAGAGGAAAAGGATTGGAACTCGAGTGAAAGAAATAAAATAAGGAAACTAAGACCAAAGAGAGAAGGTTCAAGGGAGACACAAGGGTAGGTTGGGGTCCTTCTAGGGTTTTTGGCAAGAAAACGAGAAAACCAGATACCAAAATCATATAATCAAGCTTAGCAACACCAATAAACCAAAGTCAAGTCAAATAACACGATCTGGGGCCTCCTATGAGTCCCTAGAACCATGCGTAAGCGAAGGTCAAGTGATCTTTCGACCAAATCAACCAATTTGGTCTCCACGCCAAGTGTTAGATGAAATGCCCAAACGAGGATTCATTCGAAATGGGCTTGAAACACACCCCTCTCTCTAGTACAGAACGTAAACAAGCTATCTAGTAATTAACCTAGTATACTAACATGAAATTCAAGCACTCAAACATCAAAATCAACCACAAAAGATAGGTCAAAATGGGTCAAACTCACAATCAACACCATCAACCACATCTTCTTAAGGTCAAACAACTTCAAAAGCAATAACTCAAAGGAAAATTGCATAAACTCAACTCTAATCAATCATAGCACCACTGAATTCCATCAAACAAGCATTACCCCTAGGGTTCTCCCAACCCAACCTTAGGGGTTTAGTAATACATGGTAGAAGAGAGGAAAACAACAATCAAAGTAGGAAAACCCATAAGATGTTGAATCCTTAGCCTTTTAATAATGATGGAAGGATGGGAGGAAATGGTTATAGAGTCATTGGGAAGAGCTGAATTTAGAGAACCTTCTTCTTCGTCCTAAGTGACAAAGAAAAACACCCAAAAACGAACTCCCAATTTAATTCAAATTCCAGCCTTTTGTCTTGCTGCAAGAGTTAAGAGTGTGCGTACGCCTTCCTATTCCTTGACAAACTCACGAATGAAAGCACGCTCCTAGTCATTGTGGGTGTGTTGGTCTTCTTTTGTGCAAACTCCAAAGTCAATGCCACGTCGTGGGCGCGCCCCTTGAGCTAGGCACGCTCTGCTACTTACTTTTGGTGCCTCCTTCGATCGAGCACACTGGGAGCCTCAGACCTCATATCGGGTCGTCGCTCGCACTAGTGGCTTACCTGTTCAACCCACTTCTCAATATAAATGCATCAACAACAACTAAAAAGACATGAAAATGGACTGTGAAGGTCCCTAACAAGTGCAGTCAAAATAATCATCAAAATAACTTAATTGGCCACTAAAAGTTGAAGGAATAATTAAGCACAAATCAACCACAAAATGATCCCAAGAATTGGCGGGGGGGGGGAGTGTTATAAATCTTAGTTATCAAATCATTCCATGCTTGAACATTACAAATTAATACGATCTTCGCCGCTCATTTATGGAGACCTTGCATAGTGTGTTTGGGACGAAGCTGAAGTTCTCCACAACTTATCACCCGTAGACAGCTTATCACGTCGTGGCTTGCGCTATTACCGTTGGGTTGAGTTTACTTACATTAACTCCTACCACAATAGTCTTTAGTGTGCTCCTTTTGAGGCGTTTTACGGGAGGAAATGTAGAACATCTCTATGTTGGGATGAGGAGGGAGCACGAGTTTTGAGCGGCCTTCAAATCGTGCAAGAGGCCTTCCATGTGAGTATGAGAAATCAATATTTCATGGACCCCTCTCATGCAATTATGCACAAGGATGTGGAGATTGAACAAGACTTGACATTCGAGGAAAGACGGAGGCAATTGTGGATAGCGAAGTCTAGATGTTGAGGGAACAAGCAAATTCTGATGGCCAATGTGATTTGGAGGAACCAAGAATCCCAAAAGTCACCTGGGAAACGGTGTCCAACATACAAGAGAAGTATCCTGAGATGATGCCAAAAAATCAACTCGGTAAGTGTTTCATATCCCATTCTTCAAATTATTGAGCTGCATGAATTTCTTGTGGATTTGCTTAGGTTTTGGGTCGAGACCTTTTTGAAGTTGTAGAGATTTGTAAAGACTCGTGTCTATGAAACCAATGGGTGTTGCATTTAAAAAACAACCGTTGAATCACTTGAGGACAATGGAAGTTGCCTTGGGAACGATTGTTGCGCATATTTAAGGAGAAAAATTCGGGAAGTTTTGAAGACATTCTTGGTTCTGCTCAAACACGATTTTGATAAACAAACAAACTCTCCAACACCTAATACTCCACTCGAAGACCTCCCACTCATCATCCATCATCCCAATCATATCGGGAACACAAGATCGAAGATTGAAGAGCTCCTAGCTTGAAGGATTAAAAAATCACGTTCTCATTCTCTTTTTAGGTTGTACTTGTAACGACCTACTCTCTTACTTGGGGGCGAAGAAGAAAACCTTGCGGGACTGTAGGCTTAGGGTCCAATCTTTCGGGACGAACATGCGTAGTTGTGTGGACCACGACCTTGGTTGGGACCCATCAACCATCGTTGCCCTCGTCCCAACGACTGTAGGGCATGTATTTAAATATATTCGTGACTAGCAGTTTATTTGGAAAGAGACAAGAGTTTTGAGATTAATTAAGGTTGGGATTAGAGAGCTCTAGAGAGGATTGGACAAAAGAGCTCCCCATGAGGTCAAGAGGAAAGGTCTCGGAAGCTAAGGGGAAGAATCAAAGAGTGAGGGTTAGAACGTTCTCTCCTCCATAATACGGTAAGCAAGATCTTCCCCTCTTTGATTCCTTCAACCTATCGAGGCTAGGGTTTAATCACAATTTTGATTTGGTTCAATCACTTACTTCCATCATAAATTCCCCAAAGGAATGATTTGTTCATCTTATCCAAGTGGTTGGAAATGTATGAGGGCAACTAGGAAGTTTGCATCATTTGAATTGACACTACTGACATGGTGGATCGAATAAGACTTTTACGACCGACCATAGATAATAGTTTTGCTTTTAACTTGCCAACCTTTGTTGGACCCTTTCATGAATTGGAAAGTAGTCTTCTTTACGAATCAGATCCTGAATAAGAGGAGCTCCCAAATACAACACTTGTTATGTTGGTGAAGGATTTTGGTGCTGAAGCCATAGGGAGAAAGGGTAGTTTAGGTAGGGGTTTTTCCTTCTATTTTGGATTTTTGGAAATCTAACCTAGTTACCATACATATCGGCGACAATTTTATACTCAATGAAGAAATGATTATTTTCGGTGATGGCAACAATGATTATCTTCGGCGGCGGCGACAGTGGTAAATAAACACCAAGTACCTAAAACCAAAACCAGGCACAAGCCATTTATGTTTTACATAATAGTTGCTGGGTACCAAAATTGACTACTCGAAACAAGGCAAACCACCCGATTACAGAACAAATCAGCCACAAACTCAGTAGAAGGAACCTCATGTCTGTTCCAGGTATCTAAAGTCGGAACTGGTTCTGAGAACAAACAATTAGAAACCAACATGGCAATCGGAACTAGTTCCAAGAACAAACAACAAGAATAGTTGTCATGACAAGCTACGGTATCAACACATGGTTTCTGGAAGAATGTAAGGTTTCAAGAACAAACATCCAGGAACAAATATATTTCAGAGAACGAGGATGAATCTCTCGAAATATGAACAACATTTGGTACCGTTAGAACAATTTAGGAACACAACATATTAAGAATTTGAGGAATAACCCTACAATATAATGAACAACATTTTTTTAATGAAATGTATAATAAATGTACAAATGAAATAAACTCAACCCAAAAGCGCTTGCACATGTAAACAAAGCAACCACCCACCACCCCTCTCATGTGCAACAAAGTTGCCAACAAAGGCAGGGCTGAAAACAAACCCAGAAGGGTCTGATGAACAACATATAGATAAGGAAAAAACCATACAATATCACCTTCTCCCGTTCGTACCCCTTCGATTCATCGACCTAGGTCGTTTTATGTAGGTGGTAACTCTGGAACAGGCCACAACGTCCCGTCAGCGGCGACTATTGCTTCCTTTGTCGGTTCAGCAGCGGTAGGCCGACAGTCCTCAGCCTCCTCTATAAGGCTTCGAAATCACCAAAATCCATCACCTTCGACGGGGCTTTGTTGGGTAGCCGCACTACCCTCTTCTTATGTTTGTACCTAAATACCGATTTTGTCTATGTCTTATGAACCATCCGATCTTAGGTACCTAAATCTAACAATAGTTATGAGTTTTCTTAAGTGAGAACAGGTGACCCCTTGATCGATGATATTGCTGGCCACTAGAAAATTTGTGATTTAACCAATTTTGAGCAACATTAGAAAGGCAATAGCTAGGTAAAACTAACAGTTTTGTTTTGTGGGACGAAAAACTAAGACCCATTGTCAAGTTTGAGGCCCTCAATTTTGTTCCTTTCTTTCTTCGGACCATTAGAAGAAAATATAATGGGCCTAATATGGACCTGAAATGATCCATCAAGTCACCTGTTATAAAGTAAGTATACTTGAATTTGAATCCATGACCTATGACCTAACCACACACCACACTATAAAACCAAAGCTTCTAACAGCATTCAACTCTTCAGGCCGCCACCTTAAACCCTAATTCGACTTTGCTGGAAGTAAGTCAGTAAGCCTCCATCACCTCGATCTCACTCATCGATCCTCTGCCTATTCATTCCCTCTGATGAATTCAACCCTCAAACACTTTGTATTCTATTCAAGTTCAGGCCTCATTTGATTGTATATGTTCTGATCCATTGCTGAAACAGGGGCATATTGACAAGGAAAAAATGGCCACAGTTCCAGGGCAGTTGATCTGGGAGATTATCAAGAGGAACAACTGCTTCCTCGTCAAGCAATTTGGCCGTGGCAACGCCGGCGTCCGGTTCAGCAAGGAGACCAGCAATCTATACAATCTGAACTCCTACAAGTATTCCGGTATCAACATGCTTTCTAATCGTTTCGCCTTTGGTTTGGTTTTTCGGTTACTTTGTTGTTGATTTGTTTGAATGGTGATTTTTTTTATATAAATGGTGAGGTTTGGCGAACAAGAAAACTGTTTCGATCCAGCCAGAAGGCAAGGATTTGACTGTTGTACTGTCTACCACCAAGACGAAGAAGCAGAACAAGCCTGCCAATTTGAAGAACAAGTCCGTGATGAGGAAGGAGTTCCACTCCATGGCTAAGGCTGTTGCTAATCAAGTAATTTTCAATCGAACTTTGCTGATATTGACATGTATTGTCATGCTTGAACTTCATTAGCTCATCAAGACCGTACAGTTGCTTGCCCTTTTTCTCATGTTTAATGTTTCTGAAAGCCTAGTTTTTATCTTTCTCGGGGCAGTGATGAGAAGCTAACATGTAAGAAGAACCCTCTTGTGTAGAGGTGTCTTCAGTGAAATACTCTTGTTACGCTTGGCTTCTGAGTTCTGTTCTGGCAACAAAAGTTCTGGCCTTTCTTTAGAAGTTGATTTTATCTATTATTTGTTTTCGTACCTTGGTTATATTGTTCAACTGAGGGTATTCCAAGCAATTAGGAGGCTTACTGTGTGCTTATCCTGTTATTTGAACTTCATTAGCTCATAAAGACCGTACAGTTGCTTGCCCTTTTTCTCATGTTTAATATTTCTAAAAGCCTAGTTTCTTATCTTTCTGGCGGCAGTGATGAGAAGCTAACATGTAAGAAGAACCCTCTTTTGTAGAGGTGTCTTCAGTGAAATACTCTTGTTACGCTTGGCTTCTGAGTTCTGTTCTGGCAACAAACTTCCGGCCTTTCTTTAGAAGTTGATTTTATCTATCATTTATTTTCGTACCTTGGTTATATTGTTCAATTGAGGGTATTCCAAGCAATTAGGAGGCTTACTGTGTGCTTATCCTGTTATTTGAACTTCATAGCTCTTATTTTTATTGGGCTGTGATGAGACGCTAACATGTAAGAAGAATCCTCTTATGTAGAGGCTTCTTCAGTGAAATACAGTTGTTACGCTTGGCTTCTGAGTTCTGTTGGATACACAACTGTATTTGTTCTCTTTTTGTTTCTGACCTTTTCCTGAAAATTTTGCTGTTTTGACTTGGATCTTGTGGTCAATTCAGACCATCCCAAGCATTTTATATCCCAGTTTGTTCAGTAATGAATTTCATGTAACCGTGTATCTTGGCTGTTTTTCACATTATTTAATGTTTTGAAAAATCTGGCTTCTTTGATCTTTCTTGAGCAGTGATGAGAAGCTAACATGTAAGGAGAACCCTCTTGTGTAGAGTTTTCTTCAGTGAAATACACTTGTTATGCTTGGCTTCTGAGCTTCTGTTTGTAGACCAAAATTTTAGTCTCTCTGAAGGTCAATGTTACACGAATACTCATGGTAATGTGATTATGTTTATTTAACCAAAGAAACTTGGATGCTGTTTGTCTCTGTATTTCTTATGTTTACTTGGATATAACTTATTTGCAGTGTCAGTCATCAGTTTATTCACTTGAGGAGAGTTATGTAATTGTAAATAGGCAAAAGCACTTACTGGTTTTATAACTTGTTGATGTCAGGTTGGAGATAACCATTACCGGCCTGATCTGAAGAATGCTGCCCTTGCTAGGCTCAGTGTTGTCCACAAGAGCCTTAAGATTGCAAAGTCTGGTCCAAAGAAGAGAAATAGGCAGGGAATTAAGATTGCTGGGAGGAATTAAAGCCCGAGTTATATATACTTTGTTTTGCAGTGCCGGATACGCACCTCTTTGATAGAGTTATCATATCCGTTATGGTAGAGAATGTTGAATTTCTTGTGTGGGGTTTGTCTAAGTTAAATATGATAAAAGTTAATTGCTTCTCGGCTACTATTTATTCTCTGTGCTGAACCGTTTGTAGTGAGCTTTGAGCAGCTGTATCTAATGACCTATTTTGGTGTTCCTAATTGTGAACTCTTTTTTATTAGATGAGATAGGGTTAGGTGCCCTATTCCACGTTTTATGCATATGTATCTGTTCACAAGACATTGTACTCTTAGATGGCAAAGAAAAAAAACAAGGCCTAATACTCAGATGTGATGAACTATTGTGATATTACTTGCGTATATATAACGTATACCTTATCTGGTGGGCGTCACCAACTATTGAATTCTGAGTTCCAAATAAAATGTCGTTAAATTTTAGTCGTTTTTGTTGACACGGGTGCTAACGGAGTTAGCTGACTCTGTAGGATAGCCTAGTCACATTCTGACTCAGAGCGTGATTAAATTTTTCACTGTTGATTATAGTTTAAAAAAAATTGAATTAAATGCCCCCAAACGTAACCCTTATCTCTCTCATCCTCTTTCCATTCTCTCACCCTTAGTTTCTCCTTCTCTCATTATTTCTCTTATGCAGACCAATGCCGCCATTACCATCAGCTCGAAGCTCTCTTTTCGTCGACCCTCGTGGATGTAGCATCGATTGATGATGGAGAAGATTGAAAGAGCAATGGATTCATCTCCCTCTCGTTCAAGCTGTAGATCGAACGGAGCTGCTGCCAAGGCGTTGCCGACGAGGACGTTACCCCGACTGCGAACTTGTTCTCACCACCGAGAAGCCTTATTGCTGGTAGCCCAGACGTCAAAGAACAACGTCAGGTCATTCTACCGTTGTCCGTATTGGGAAGACGGCACGACGGACTGTGGGTATTTCAAATGGGTAGACGAGAAACCCAAGGTCGAGCATGGGTCGTCGACGACCGGCGGAAATGGTTCAGATCTGGAGGCGTGTCTATATGAACTCCGCTCCATTAGGGGTACACTTGAACAAGGACTTCATGAAATTAGGTTTTTTGTACTACTTGTCAGCTTTCTGGGTTTAGGGTTAGCTTGGTGTTATAGAATGTAAGATTCGGATTGTATTTCGTTTGGACAACTTGTTTATGTTCTGGTAAGTGTAATGCGAAGAATATTTAGAATAAAAAGTAGTTGATGCATTCTGAACTCCAACAAAGGTTCAATACAGATACTACTAACTCCAACATAAGTGGGTTAGTTCCCAAACCTAATCCAGACACAAAGCAGTTACAAAACATGACAGTAACAAACAAAATAGAGCACAAAATGAAGATGACCCAGCTCCTTCATGCTTCGTTCTCCATCATCTTACATCTCTCCTTCTGTTGGTTGAGTACCAAATGGTGGTTCAGGCTGTGAAGGTCGATTTGCAATCTCATCAGCAGCTCCGGCATCTACCCCTCTTGGTCCTAATCTAGCCTGAAACATACATGGGCTGTTAGAGCACATAATTAACGTCAACGGTGACAATTCTAGAATTGTACATACCCTGTAATAAGAATTCCCAGTGAGCTCATTAGTGTAAACACCTACTCCTTGCATCACAGTTCGGATTTCATTTTCCCTAACTCTAGCTGATATATTTGGATCAACCACAGCCTACATAGTACATGTATTTAAACGACAGTGTGTGTTCAGTTAATTTGAACTTTGTTGGAGATAAAAGCATACATGCAGGCTTTTGAGCAAAGGACAGGTTCTTACATTGTGACCAGGAGCTCGACATTTACTGCACATCAATCTCCTTTTTGCCCGTTCATGTTCCGCTTCAGCACCCTGGCACCTTCTGCTTCGCCTTGGCACGCCTGATGTGTCAACCTCATTGTCTGGACAATGACGTGCGTTGTAACCTCTCAACCCACAATTCCTACAATGCATAACCACCCCCTTTCTACCTATTACGGTTCCAGATCCATTTTTGGCAGGTCTGACTTCCAACTCCTGCCTTTCCTTCCTTCTATTTCTTTTAGGCCTCCCTGGCATGAGCATGATCATAGAGGGGTTTTATAACATAACCCTCAGCTGGCTCTCACGCTTGTTGCCCTGGAATTGCAGGTATGCCCCCAAACTCGTACGCTTCTCTAGCATGGCAGGTAGTGTAAGCTAAGTGTGTCCAATATTGTATGTCCTTCCTTAGATATATTGCAGAGGCGACGACATACACGCATGGGATGCCACTTAGCTCCTAGTAGCCACAACTACATAGCTTCTTATCCAAGTCTACAACAAACCCCTTCCCACCTATCTCTACTTCACATATTAACTCTAGAGTCTGAAGCACATGACAATGTCTGGCAACTACCTTTGACCGTTCTAGTTTCTCTTGTATCATAGGACACAGTAACCTACAATCTGAAGAGTTCAACAGTTTCGATATGGACACCACACGAGACATTACATATGTGTGTATGCCCTCTAACATATTAATTATCCTCAGACAACAAAACTTGACAATACACCCATTAAAAGTTTCACAGATGTTACTCTAAATAGAATCACACTTTGGAACCCTAGACACAAAAGCCCTAGAAAATGTTTTAGGGTCGTACTTCAAAAAGTTTGTATAACAATCAGGGTCATCACCTGAGTCTTGGAGTGACTTAAGTTCAGCAAGGTGGTACTTGTAATCAGCAACGTTGCAGCTGTATACCGCATCCCAGAAAGCCTTTCTACCGATGCTCGATTTGTGTTTGATCTTCCAGTTAGCTGACACATGTCTGGCACACTTTCTGTGCTAAGCAAATGGTAGTATATCAACCAATGCCTCAACAAGTCCCTACACATTAATCAGTGAGTTAGTGTCTACCAAGTGAGCTCAGCACTGTTACAGTTTCATGAATGGACTATGAATAACAGTTAATATTTTACCTTTTGCTGGTCAGAAATGACTGACCATCCAGTACCATCTTCCATGTCCAGGTGCTCTCTAACACTGTCTATGAACCACGTCCATGAGCTACGGTTCTCCCCCTCAATTACTGCCCATGCAATGGGATACATGGTTGTTGCCGTCTTTGCCTATAGCGCTTAGCAACATCCCTTTCACCTCACCTTTGAGGAAGCAACCGTCGAGGCCAAACATTCTTCTACAGGCAAACCTAAATCCTCTCTGCAATGCACCGAACCCTATGAAAATCCGTTTGAAGAGGACATGCTCTTGACCTGGAACTGGATCCACCTCCAACAGAAACCTCCCCCTTGGATCCGATGCCTGCAACTGTTTCACATAGGGTCTTAGCTTCGCATATGATTCTACAAGGGTGCCTTCTAACATTTTCTTTGTCAATAACTTTGCGTTGGAGCAGACCCTAGTTGTTACAGTAATCCCGTGAGTCTGATTAATCTCTCTAGCTAAATTATTCGTGTTCAAATCTGCGTCAATCTTAAACCGGTTATAGTACTTGATCACAATCCATTTGGCAGTAGCACTGCTGTTTCCTCTAGCGTGTGGACAGTAATAAGGCAATCCCATTGCCTTCACTAGGTAAACTTCATTCCTACCAAACCATGAAGCGTAAACCCTCCACTTGCAGCCTTCATCAATGCAAACCGCCTCTTTGTTCTTCCGGTTGCTCCAAACCCATCGAATTTATGCCCCTACAACAATGGTGAAGTTCACCACAGCATCCTTGAACTAGCTAGGACCCGTGAAACGCATCCCCTCTTTGAAAACCAACCTGTTGTGATCATAAGTCGGATCGTACACTACAAAAAATTGTTTAATTAACGGCGACAAAAAATGCGTTTAACAGCGGCCACGACCGCTGTTGAACTGTCCAATGGAAAAGGTGTTTAACAGCGTCAAAATGTGGCCGCGGTTAAACGATATAATTTAACAGTGGCCACAGGCCGCTGTTAAATTACTCCGTCGATTAAAGTAATAGCCGGAGCTCCGGCGATTGAGTCGGAACTCCGGCGATAGTCGCTTCCGTCACTCTCCTCCTTCCGTTGATGCTTCGAATTCTTCACAAGCGTCACCCTCCGAAGTGCCTTCTTAGATTTCGGATCTCCGGCGATAGTCGCTTCAGTTGCTGCACGTACGCCTCCCTCTCAGATCGCGGAACTCCGGGATAGAAGAGGCGACGCTGAGGCTGCGGGGGAGGGGCGTAGTATTGTTGGCCGTTGGAGTTGTGGTTGTTGTGGCGACGTTTTTGGCAGGGTCCGCCGGTTCATTTTTGGAATTCGACGAAGAAGAAGAACACTGTCGGAGATGAGATTGGGAAGAAGAATGATAAGAAGAAGGTTGTTGGCAAATAAGAAGAAGAAGAGGAGGAGGAAGATCGGCGAAGAAGGTGCAGCTCCAAAATCGGAGGAAGATTGGAAGAAGATCGGAGGAAGATCGACGGCTCCGAAATTAGAAGAAAAGAGTTTTTAGGGTTTATATTAAATCAACGGCTCGGATTAACCACGATTAAATCAATGGTTAAGATTAGATTTGGTGCAATCCGCGTGTAGCTGTTTCAACCAATCAGATCGCGTAATTTTAACAGCGGCCACTTGGCCGTTGTTAAACTGTGTAATTTAACAGCGGCTAAGTGGCCGCTGTTAAATTACGCGTATTTAGTAATTTAACAGCGGCCAAAAATTGGCCGCTGTTAAGTTGTTGCTGTTAAATTACCAATTTCTTGTAGTGGTAGTATACTTGTCCAACCAAAGAATTAACTTTGTCGTCCTCTATCTTGTCATTGACATCATGCTTAGATTGAGACGATCCACGGTAGCTGGAATGAGGAGTGGATACACGGGTTGGAGTATTGCTATGAGTAGGCGTTGGACTTCTAGGAGGAGTGCAAGTGAGTGATATAGTGGAGGTCCGAGTCAGAGTAGAATTGCCAACTGGTGGCTCGAAATCCGAGTCCTCATCATTAGCATCAAAGTTGGGATTCTGATATTCCATGCTTGGCATATTTAGGAAGCCCATATCCACATGATCTTCTACGTCGATAAGGACTTCCTCTTGTTGAATCCCATTAACAGCTGCTTCGTTATCTGGTCCACTTCAACACCACCGTCGGCTTCATAGGTAGCTCGAACTTTCCTCCTCCTTAACCCAGAGATACCAAGATTTTCCATAGCTTCTTGAAATTCTGGGTCACTAGTTCGGCCGAAGTCATCAAATAAATGATTGAATCCCTGATGAGCCCTAATACCAAATACCTCCGCCTCTGAGTGACTTGTACCATATCCATGCTCATTCACATGGCATGCATCCTCGTTATCCGCCACCACAGTTGGGTCCCTCGTTGCTTTAATGTACAGGGTGACGACACCACTCTTAGCAGCTGAACGGACTCTCTCCGCGTCGGCGTCGGCGTTTATCTCCCTCAAATCATCTCTAATTGTTACTCCCAGAGGGATGTACCACATCCGCTCCACCGATTCATAACCCAGAATCTCAGTCCCAATCTTCCTTAACTGGAAGAAGCATACGTAATCGTCCATAACGTCCACCTCTGCAACTTGCCCACCTCGATACTCAGCACTTCCTGGTGCTATCTTCAGCCTGGTTTGTCTATGCTGCAGTGAACTGTTCCTTATGTTAGAGGATTAGCTACCCTCTAATGGAGGGGACGGAACATCAATGCAGGCTATGTTCACTAACAATTATCTAAAATTATAAAATTAACATAATTATATAATTTAGATAATTGGAATTCAAAATTGAAATTCCGTTTACTAGTTATTATGTAACATTTCAAATTATTAAATTCAAAATTTATAATTGTGTTCATTAGTCAATGTGCTCACAAATTAAATATACTTCTAGAATTCTGTGAATCACACAATACTCGTCTAAACTTGATTAATTTGTAGCATTACAGGCCCTCCACAACTGATCTGCAATAGCGTCACGCTTCGTAGCCATTTCTCGCACCTGTGTCGAAGATGTGTTAAATTCTGCACGTGGCAATGTTTCACTCGTTTCGCCTTGGACATCACAGTCTTCAAATTCAGCAAATAGGGAGTCCTGTTGCGCATGCATCCGAATAAAATTGTGAAGCGCACAACATGCTATAACAATGTCTGCTTGTTTGTCGAAGCTATAATTGCACATCCCTTTCAAGATTGACCATCTTTTCTTCAAAACACCAAAACACCTTTCGATGACATTGCGTAGACTAGAATGTCTGTAGTTGAAATTTTCTTCACGGCCTTTGGGTCCACCTCGACGTCTAAGCTCCTGGAAATGAGCCATGTAGCCTCGAAACGGAGCCAGAAACCCAGGTGCGTTTGCAAATCCAGAATCCACAACATAATATTTACCTAATAATACCAACAAAGTAATAAGTAACTTTAAACGAAAATAAATATTATGAACGTAGTATTATAGTGATTGCATGCAATCATACCTAATGGAGGCATTGGAAACTGGTTGTTGCTATCAGTTGCCGTACTCGATAATATTCTAGCGTCATGTGCGGAACCCTCCCAACTCGCCACAACATGAGTAAAACGCACGTCGAAGGAGCAAACACACAAAACATTTTGAGTCGTGTTTCCTTTTCGTCCACGAAAAGGTAATTGTTGACTAGTAGGAATTATAGCATCAACGTGTACTCCATCTATTGCACCAACACAGTCCTACGAGAAAATCACCATTTATCAAAACAAAACATCGTAAGTAGACACGTTAACATAGACACTGAGAATAAGATTGGATATTTACCTTGAAGTATGGATGGTACTTGGGGTCATTCAATATTTGAGGGGGTACCTCACTCATGTTGGGTGGAACAATAACCACACGTGACAAGCTAATGACAGCTTTTAAGACAATTCCAAAATATTTGGAAACGGTTCCAGTTGAATGTTGAAAATCTTCAGCATTATCCCGGGCGCTGTTGGAGTGAGCAAGGATCATCACAAACATAGCAACTTGCTCTTCAACTGTGATATTCTTTGAGTGTTGTAACCCACGCTTTTTTAATTCCTCACACAGATGCACAAAAATATGTTTCTCCATTCGTAGTTTGTCATAAATTCTTCCAGGATGGTCATGTAGTAGCTCTCGAACCCATTCATGTCCCTGTCTTATTGAAGTTCGACAAGGCATCCGCTCCTTCTTCTTCTTGGACTCCATATGCAACAATAACAACATGCATTTTTCATCATCACTATCTGTGTCGAAGTCATCATCGCTATCAGAATCATACAACCGCTCCATTATCCCTATATCATGACAAAATTTAAAATAATAATAATAATGTATAACGTTCTAAGCAAACATGAAATATAATAATAATGAAATGAAGATATTTAAGTTCAAGGAAATAAAATGCTACTCGCAACAAACTGGTCCTACTACGCAAGGGTACTCTCAGTCACCCTTAAAACTATCGAGATTTCTAACCCAACCCAATCTCCTTTTCTCATTCATTTTTAGGAAGCAGTGACGGAAATTTGTAGTAGCTTGCAATATTCCTAGTGCCTTTGTAAATTCAACATCTTCAATCTCCATATCCTGCAACAAAGTCATGCAGTCAAGTAAGCTTTGTGATCTATGAAGCTTAGATGTGGCCTCGATCATGTTTTGAGCAGCAGATTCTGCAGACTCTAATTTGCGTTCCAATAAATCATTTTTCCTCTTGGATTGTTGGGCTATGGCATCCAATGTGTGTCTAATAGCACCATCTTCTGCAGTCTTCGGTTTCGTTCTAGCTTCTGCAACTACTTTGCGCTTCATCTTCCCCTCACTTGTTTTACAAACTTCTGTGACGTCATCAGAATCTCCTGAACCTTCCTCATTCACTTCATTCTGTTTTACTCCATGAACATCATCTTCATGGCCATCATCATTTAGGGGATGGCTGGAAGTCTTCGCAAACGCTCCAGTGGCAGAAGTGTCCCCAAACACCAAACACAATTTAGGATACTCTGGACATCCTTTCTTCTTAAATTTAGTTACATCTTTGCATCCAGCCTAGGGTAAAACAATGGCCAATTAGGTGATTGCTCACAAATAGTGTTGTATTGCAATGGAAAGAGGAGTACAAAGATTAACATACCTTAGTTGCCAACGCCCACACTTCTTCGTCTGCCGTCACCAGACCAGTTGAAGCATTATAACCCATCCCCGCATGCGACAATAGTGCTTTGAATCTATTGTATGTAATCCTCAACTGACCATATTTGTTGAACAACTGACTCTCTTTGTAGACCTTGTTGAACTTGTCCTTCAATGCATTTTTAATTTTCAACCATCCAGTTTTTGAGAAGGTAGTCTTGACACGATACCCATTGTTCTTCGCTTCTATCATCGTGTCAAGCAGAAAACTTTTAATCGCTTCCAGCCACACCTCATTTCCACCAATCACCACACAGTCGTCGGGTTGTTGCGACCCTGAATCCATACTATATATAACTAAACGCAACAATCTTATTAATTTTCAACATCATGCATTAACCCAGAAGGAATGAGTTAATGCAAAAAGATCACATAATAATAACAAAAACCATATGCATTAACCTTATGCCATCTTATTAATTTTCCATAAAAACCTTATTCATTGCTATTAATTTTCCAGCCTTATGCATTAATGATACACGTGTAGAGTTTCTTTTAAAAAAATACACGTGTTGATCTTTCTTAGCATCTTTCATGACGTGTACACTTCATATTGTATATAGGGAAATTGGCTGAGGGAATGAGGAGATAGAGAGGGAGACTTCTGGATTGCAATCCCCTCATCCCTATTTCGACTTTTCTCTGTTTTAAGTTGGCAAAAAAATTTCTCCATCCTTTCATCGTCTTCTAACCTATTTTGAGATGAATCCGATGGCGGGGAAGCGGCGGTGTGGTACTGTCGGTGCTTAAGGGAGAGTATATGGAGCCTAAATCGGAATAGTGTGCCAGCGAAATCAAAGAGGAGGGAAAGAGTAAGGATATCCAACTGTGTATCGAGGATGAAATTGTTTCGATGCTGCAGCAGCATAGTATTGTTATCTGCAGCCGGAGAAGAGGCTCACGGTTTCGTACAAGGTGCGTGTTCTGAATTTTTTTTTTTTGAGGTAAAGATCAATTTCATTAATTAGCTCTCGTGTGAAGTCGAGCATAAATCAAACAAGGTCTCATCGAGCCACAGAGGACGACTAGCACCCACCAACGGGGAATCGTAAAAACATGAGTGCCTAGCCATAGCATGGGCCACTCCGTTACATCCTCGCCGAACAAAACTCAGAGAAAAATTTGGGTTACGATCGAGTACAGAGCAGCACCCTTTAACGATCTCCCCCACTTCCGTCCAGTCTTTAGCACGTGCATGAATTGCATGGACAATCACCTGTGCATCTGATTCGACTTGCACTCGCTGCCAACCTTCAGACTCCAACCAGCTAAGTGCTTCAAGCAATGCACGAGCTTCGGCTTCATGACTTCTCCAGCATCCTCCCCATGAAGCTATTCGAAACCGTACCAAAGCACCTGTTGCATCCCGAATACATATACCCACACTTGTCCGTCGTTCTTCCTCAAAACACGTCGCATCAACATTGCATTTGACCGCCCTAGGTTCGGGGACGTGCCATCTATCACACCGAGCATTCAGATTCACCTGCCTGACTCCCTCATCTGTCCCCGTAGCGATGCTAGTATTTTCTCTCACCTTCAACCAGTCTAGTAACTCGTCCAGGCCCGGCTTAATGATCCAGGTTGGCACCGTCGACTTGTTGTTCCACACCCTCGCATTCCGCTCTTTCCAGATCGACCATAGCACCACCAACACCTGTTGAACAATAGCCTCCTGATGCCCCCCGATGAAAGACAACAGCCATTCGCGCACACCTGCCTGCCCAGCTAGACTTGTATGAACAACCCCATGCAACCCCGCCTGTTGCCAACACCCAACTGCCACTGGGCATTCAAAGAAGAGATGCCAGGCTGTCTCATCCGGTCCACCGCAACTTCCACACGCCAAGGGCAGATAAACTCCTCTGGTTCGAAGCGCCATCTTAGTCGGGACGACTCCTCTTCCAAGCCGCCAGCCGAAATGCTTAATCTTGGGTGGTGCTCTTATATTCCACAGTCCTGTCCACTCACCATCCACGTGTAGATGATCACGATTATTCACCCTTTCCATCGCAACCCTATACGCTGAACGCACCGTATACACTCCGTTCTTACTGAAGTGCCACACCCTCCTATCCTTCCTCCCCGGGATCGGAGGAGGCATGCTAAGAATCTGAACTGCATCGCGTTCATTGAACATCATCTCGATGTGCTCCTCGTCCCATTCCACTCCCCCCGGGATGGCAAGATCTTGTACCCGAAGGTCTGCAAGCTCCACGTCCATAGGTGTAGTAACTTTGAAGTTTTCCTCATCCCGAATCCACTTATCCTCCCAAACATTAACATCCGCTCCATCACCGATCCTCCACCGACTTCCACTCTCAACAACCACCCGGGATGACCAGATACTCTTCCAAACTAGGCTAGGGTTTGATCCCTCCTTTGCCGACAAAAAATTCCCCTCCGGAAAGTATTTCGCTTTGAAGATTCGCGTCACTAGAGCATCTGAGTCAGAAAGAAATTTCCAACCTTGTTTCCCAAGCATTGCCAGGTTGAAACCTGTGAGATCACGGAACCCCAACCCACCGTGTTCCTTTCTCGTGCATAGTCTCTCCCACCGCATCCACCGAATACCACCACGACCCTCACTCTTCGTGCCCCACCAAAAACTGTTCATCATCTTCTGTATCTCGTCTGCCAATGTAAAAGGGAGCAAGAACACGTTCATAGTAAACGTTGGAATAGATTGAAGAACAGCTTTAATGAGGACCTCCTTCCCACCGTGTGATAAGAACCTCCCTTTCCAACCTTGCATTTTCCGCTAAATATGGTCTTTAACAAACCCGAGGACCTGCTTCTTATTCTTCCCAACAATTGATGGAAGACCAAGATACCTCCCGTGTTAAAAGCTCCTCCAATCTCCAAGATCGCGGATATTCCCTCTTGTAGCACGGTCGCCGTATTCTTGCTGAAAAAGACTCCGTATTCTCCAAGGTGCGTGTTCTGAATTATGAATGGGGTTTGTGTGTGTTTTGGATCGTGAGGGGTATATAAGCTGATGACTACGGTTTGAATGATGATGTATGGGGGCGCGGTAAAGATCAGTGATTCAATTCGATTATAAATATGGAAAGATTGTCTGTTCTAGTAACTCTACTGTAGAACAAATGAACCTCAAATCAGCTAGGAGATTGAACATCGAGTCAGTGTGAAATATGAGCATGAGGAATGGCTGCTTTTCTGATGAGTAGTTGATGTTTCTTTGTTGTGAAATATGAGTATTAGGAATTGGGTTGTACTGATTGACGCTTGGGTGTTGTTTAAATATGAGGATTCCTACTGATTTGTTTTCTCACTATGAATGTTTGTGGGAATTTTTTATTGTGCAAGGAGTAATTTAGGATTAAAGAGAAGGTTAGGAAGAATGGAGAATACAAAGCTAAGGGTAGCTAGGCAGCTAAACAGAATGGGAAGAAGAAGGAGGAAAATGTGAATCGAGATCCTAGAATACTCAATAAGGTATTGTCATTGATTGAAGCTTAGGTGTTTGTTCAAGTTTGTTTTTGACGTGGTTGATGATTCAGTTGTGATCTCTACTACCTACTTCACTGTACCTATTATCTGGGATTGCTTATACTCTTGATCTTGCAGACTGCTCTGATTCATTTGAGTTGTTTGATTTTTAGTATAAAAGGGTTAATGTGGTTTAGTTTTTTTTATGGTGTGGCATATTATTAATCTCACTGGGAATGTTGGTGGAAGTTATATGGTTTGCAAGTAGTGTTTTGGTCTGAGAGAGGAGGTGTTTTAATACGGTATATTGTTGTAGCTTGATCGTATTATCCTAATGTATGCAGTAGGAGAAGATAAGAGACAGAATAGAAACCATGACAACATGCCAACTATGGTGAAAACTGGAGATGAGTCAATAAGCTCAAGATAGTTAGGTATGCACCTTGTTCGTTACCGAGAATGAATTGGCTTGGGAGTTGAAGATCACGCACAGCTCCAAATCAAATGCTATCTGGAAATCAGTGGAAGTAATGAGTCCAACATTGCTTTCAGAGGCTCTTGGTATGAAACCAAAACACATAGCTTCAAACAGAAAGAAAGCGGAGACGGAGTTGTGTTGATTACCTGATAGAGAGCTAATCTGGAGTTATAACTATCACTGAGGACTAATGAAGTAGCAGATCGTAGATGGAGGCCTGGTGATGTTTATATAAGGCAACGGAAATGAGCAAAATTAGCAAGTAGGTAGTTGTTAAGATTGTTTGGATTCCTTGGATTTTATATGTTTATAATTTGGAATTGGGTTGTTGGAGGTGTGGTTTGAAATGTGGCACACTTATCACCCTTCTATACAGAAATCCCGGTCTCCGTATTATATAATCAGAATTGTAAAATTTTAGGAATTGACTTTTTCCCACTTTCATAATTGGCTGAAATTTTAATTTAAATTTTGAAATTCAATTTTGTAATTTAGTACTGAACAGAATTTCAGGTATAATTTTAAATTAAATAATTGGATTTTGAAATTTCAAAAAAAAAAATTGATAGTGAACATAGCCTAAAAGAAGTATTTCTTCTATTCAATAATTTATATGGAGTCTCATTAGTAACCTTTCCATATACCTTAATTAAAAGGTAACTAGCTGACAGCAGCTCCCCACATGTTGTGGGAACTCATAACTTATTGACTTGACATGCTTATATATAAGAACTTATCTCTAATACAATAGCATTCATTTGACACAAATTTCTTGTAGAATAATTCTAATTCATGTAGCACTAAACCATAATATAAGATCCAAGCGTCCCTAGACTATATATATATGGTCTAGTACCACCACCTAATATATAATAATCAAGCGTCCTTGATTTTCATATAAAGATATAAGAATTTTTCCATCATTCTTTGATTGTGCCAATAAGATTACACAATTGTACAACTCATTAACCAATTGTCAACATGTCATGAACTTATGAATGTCCTCAAACATTTTACGGTCTACATGACTTTAGTATCTCCTTTCACACATTAAGGAGAACATTTGCCAAGCCAAAAATGTGTACAAATTAAATATCACTTCTTTTGCCACTTCTCAAAATTCATAAAATGAATTTATTTGGTTTATCAACATGATTAACCATCACACTCTTAGGTATTTTCAACAACACCACAACAAGAGTCATTTAATGATCTTCACAAGAGAAATCATCCACTATTCAACACTCGTTGAATTGTTTGTCATGTTTCCACAAGAAACATACATTTTGACTTGATTCACAAAGAATCATGTTCAAGATTTATAGTCTCAATTGGACCATCAATCCAACCACCAAGGATTTACAATTTGACACAAAGTCAATCCAATGTACCAAACATTAATTTTTCACAAATATTTCAAATCAAGTATTTAGATCAATCTCGCTACTAATGGAATTAGTGCAATTAATTTGGTTTTTTTTAAATCAAAATCAATTCAAACCACTTAATTGCATCACCAGATCCAAAGCGAGTTTGACCAAAATACACAGATTCAACACAAATGCATAACCATAGTGTTGAAACTTGTATTACAAGAAATAATTATGAGTCATCCAAATTAGCAACCAAATAATGCTAATTTAAATACCTAAATTAATTCCTCAATTAAACCATAATTAATGGATACAAAATCTCATAATAAAATTTAAAATACCACACAAATAGTATTTAAATTACACGTTAAAAGATTTGAGAAACTTAGCTAAATCATTGTGCGCGTAAAAAGGTAAGTATATTTTAAAAAATTAAATTACCAATTAAGATTAGATACAAAATCGATCTCAAAAGGTAAGTAAATCACATCTAATAAATTGTGGAATAGAAACCTTCCAAGTTAATAGTTTGAATTAAATTCAAATATAACTCTCAATTAAAGCACACAACTAATTTAGACAACTGATGTCAAAATCACTATCAATGGAATAAGTGCAATTTAATTTGATTAATTTTAGCAAGATTGCTTCAATCGTTTAATTGCATCACTAGATCCAAAGTGATTTGACCCACATTGAAGATAATTCTTTGAAACAAATTCAAAGAATATTAATTTAATCAAAACGCACAACCATTTCAGTTAAACCTCAAAGTAAAACCTCGCTATTAATAGAAGGCCAAATACACAAATCTGGCCAAACCTTTCAAAATTATGTCAATTCTGTCCACATCTATTTTAGTGACACGAATTAGGCCAAACCTATAGTTTCGGTGTCAATTTGGGAGGGTTGACCGTGTTGACCGTTAACTTCAGCACAAAAGTGGTCACACCGTTAACTCATTTGCCACATCACTTTGCTGACGCAGGCAATCGGGCCACGTGGGCCTCCACGTTCGATTACTATCCCTTCTACTTAGGGTTTTCATTTCTGATTTCAATGGCTACGCACATCTCCCTCTTTCCTAAAAATAAAATCGGAGATCCATATCTCAGATGGCTTAGGGCATTCTAGGAGGCTCAGAATATCCGTCTCCGTCGAACCAGGTCGTCGTCATTCGTTATCCTCTTGGTCGCGAATCCGTCCCCTGAGTTTAGATCCCCGCGATTTCTCATTCTATCGCGATTTCGCATCTCCATCTTCGACGTCTTCCGAGTTTAGATCCACGCGTTGTTGTAGCAGCTGAACGGATCGAGGTTGGCGTGTCTGTTTTTATGTTTTAGGGTTCTCTTCTACCTTCTTATTTCCTCCATTCCTATGTCTTTTTTATCTTTCACAGCTGAAATCGGCCCTTCCAGTTCTGGGTTTAGGGCTGCAATTTTCTCGGCGTTTGCTCATCGGAAGAATAGATAATGTCTGCAGGTGTTTGGGTTCATTAGGATGGCCGATGATGACGATTCTAGTTCGACCCTTTTCAATCTACGTGGAAAGTCAAGTAATATTTTAGCCACCTCATTACCTCCACGTATTGCCATGTCATTATCAAGGTTCGACCCTTTTCAAAATCGACCTGCAGTGGTTAACGGACATCAGACTTAACGGACGGAAAATATCAAAGTGGCCGATTTGGGTTTTTCAATAGATGTGGACAGAATTGACATAATTTTGAAAGGTGTGGCCAGATTTGTGTATTTGGCCTTAATAGAATTAGTTCAATTAATTTGGTTGTTCTAAAGCAATATTGCTTACAACCATTAATTGCAACACCAGATCTAAGCGATTTTTACCCGGGCTAATTCTTTGAAACAAATTCAAAGAAATAATTTAATCAAAATGTTCTTTCAATTAAAACTTCAAGCAAATTTTCGCTACCAACGAAAATTGTGCAATTAATCAGGTCACTTTAGAGCGTCATTGCTTCAACCATTTAATTGCATCATCAGATCCAAGCGATTTTTGCTCAAGCACAGTAGACCAAAACTAATGAACGTTTCTCCAAATTAGCAACCAAGACAATGCTAATTCGAATGTAAACCACGATCGAATTTCCAAACACGGGTGTCATACGGATTTGAATCAACTCCTAACAAGTAACGTATTGGTAAGTTAAACTTCTAAGATAATAAATCATAGAATACCAATTTAACCTTGTTAAGAAAAGAAAACCATAAAACCCATTTTAATTACGATGAAATAGCAGTAGGAACAAATTCCTATTTCAGCGCATAAAAATATGTCCTTTAAATAAGGAAATTGAATAAGAAAAATTGAATTCAATCAACCTTATTGAGATGAGATACATCAGTACAGTAAGTCAACAGATCATCTAAAAGATCCAAACTTACATACATACATATGTAATCAAATTAAACATGAGAAACTAATCGTCAATCAACCCCATCCAATTATAAAAGGGTTTAGGCAATTAACAAGAAGTATAAGTTCAAATGATTTCTATGGAACAATAATACAAGTCCCATCTGATCATTAAAATAAAATACGAAGAAAAGGAGTCTCCAATGAATTGAAGAAGAACCAACACTACCACCAAAGGTAATACAACTTTGCCAGACTCTCGGCTAGTACGCATATGACAAAATTGCGTCCAACAGAGAGCTTCAACCCACATAAATAATATATAAGCATAGCAATATTTTATTTTATTTTCTACCGGTAAGAGGTATTAACCTTGACCAGTAAACACATTTGTGTTAATCAGAATCTATCTTAAGTTGTTGGACAAAATCAACACGGATTAGAAAACCATAACGAAATCAAAATCGAAAGAAAAACTGTAATCGAGGCCTGTGTTTGCACAATTTCCTTAAGATAGATTCGCCCTACACAAGGGCGTCTTTCTCCCAGGATACAACGATCTCAACGGTGTTTCAACACCGCCGAACGCAACCACACTTGAGCAAAGCGACAACAAAGGGACCGAAAATAAAGAGAAAGGAAGAAGAAGACTTGAACTTTTGGGAGAGAGATTTTAATATCTGAAGGTGTGTGGAAAACTGAATGGATAGGTGGGTATTTGTAGGGGAAAATTCTGGAGCAAACTCTTTAGTTGAGCAATGTGGTATAAAACCACTTTCTCACATTACTCCTTTTCCCACCAAGGTACTTTGAGAATCAATTTCTCATTCACCTTAAATCCATTTTGGACGGATTATATCTCGATTCGAAGCTCTCTTGTAGGAGAACACAAATATGTAATCACCTTACAAAAAGGTGTTACTTAACCCAATCATAATCACATCACAAAGTGTTACTTAACCCAATCATAATCACATCCCAGAGTCAGAGTCAGTACTTGAGTGATAGTTATCATGATCCTCCTGGATTCACCGGAGGACAGCAGCCTCAGAATTATACGTTTGAGAATACTTGGGAAATCGAGATAGACAAGAAGCTCGACCTGATCTTGGCAAGACTCAATGACAACGAGGAGAAATTCAAGCTTCAAGCCGTCTTAAATCAAGATCATGAAGCTTGAGGTCAACGAGTGGAGAGCATGGTGAATAAAATGTTTATCATGCTAACTAGTAGCCCCCTCCTTAATCAATCATCGGTTTAAGACGACTTTACCAATAGGAAGGAGCACGTCAAGGCCATCTCCACAAGTAGTGGCAAGCAATTAGCCGGTCCTACAGTTCATGATCTCGCCATGATTCCTGATGCTATAGCCATTGACATGCCAGAGATGGAGGAGGAGGTGACTACCCCACCTCCCCTGACAAAGACATCACCTGCGCCACCTCTTCCTCCATATCAGCTTCGGATTCCGTTTCCTAAGGCTTCGCAATCACAAGAGAATGATCATGATACCCGGTACAGAAAGTGGTATGGATACTTGAAGAACACAGATATCAAGATACCAGTTACTGATGCTATCCAGATGATACCGGAGGTTGGAAAAGTCGTGAAGGATCTTGCGAAGAACAAGAAGAAGGGAGAGTTGTCTTCCGTCTCCCTCGAGGAAGAATGCTCCTCGATCCACAGTCAGACGACCGTCATACCTCCCCCAGCTAAGTGTCATGATCCCGGTGCTTTTACTTTGCCTTGCACTATTAATGATGTGAACATTGATCGTAGTCTAATTGATCTAGGTTCTTCCATTAATGTCATGCCTACCTGCTTGTATGAGAAATTGAACCTAGGAGAATTGAAACCGATTAGCATCCATTTAGTGTTTGCCGACAGATCTGTTAGATTACCTAGGGGATTAATAGAAGACGTGGTTGTCAGTTGTGGTCCTTTTACTATTCTGGCTGATTTTGTTGTTATGGATACCCGAGGGGAAGATGTCACTCTTCTCCTAGGCCGACCGTTCATGGCAACAGCCGGCATTACCATTAATGTCCCGAATGGCTCGTTTACATTAAGGGTCGGCAAGGATACCATGACATTCCGTCTCAAGGACGGTATGTAAGTCCCTGTCAAAGAAGAAGCGCATTGCTTATCTGTTGAAGCTGTGGAGTTGGCTTCGGTCAACTCCGTTACTAATAAAAAATCTAAAGTTTCTTTAGAAATTTTCTTGCCAGGTGTCGGACAGGTCCCTATCCTGAAGAATGAGCTGCCGGCATAGAAGCCGAGAAAGAAGGAAGAGCCAAAGACATCCCCTACTGAATCGCCAAAAGTTAAGGATCATGGCGAGATAAAGTAGGAGAATAAAGAGAAGGACGCTCCTTCGAAAGAACTGTTCGGGCCATTTGAAATTTCAGGTCATCTTCTCGATGGACGAACTAAGCTAATTCACGCAAACGGGAAGAAGTTCACACTTAACGGAGGATCCCAAAGCTATATTTCATGAACTTCGACTCGAGCCTAAGAGAAATCCTGAGTTGGGAATCACCATCCAGGTATCGTCCGACTCAAGGACGTTAAGCAAGAGCGCTTGTATGATTTGGCTTCCCCGCCGGATAACGTCTCCACCACTATCTTCAACTTCTCGCGGGAGGATGATCGGGCAACATGGATGGTCATACAAAGGAAAGCAATTGGTGCCATGAGCCAGATTGATTGGGAGGCCATGGAGGAGGAAGATTGGGCTGATGGTCTCCGTGCGACACTTAACCGAGCCGGTTTGCTTCCACTATTCCAGGTCACCGAGCTGGCGTACGAGTGGCCAACCAAGGAGCTCCTCTCCACTTCCGTATGGAGAGGGTGAATGAGAGAATTCATTCTGTCACCACGACCAAGTGCATCTACTTCCGCCTAGGAGGGATCGAGAGGTCTCTCACTCATGATGAGTTTGCCATCGACCTCGGTTTCTACACTGCGGAAGAGCTAGCTTCAGCTCCACCGACTGCTGTCTTCCACAACACCGAGAGTACTGAGGAGTGTGAGATGTTCTGGTGCACCCTACCCTCGTCGGACCCGGCCAAGTATGACTCTAGTGCATCCAAGGCTAGTATAATGGAGAGGCCAATCTACCAGTTCTTACAGTTGGTCTTCCAGGAGTCTATTACTCACAGGTTGAACTCTGGCGGTGTCTGTAACGCTAGAGACCTAGTCATGTTGCGGTGCATCGAGGAGGGACAGAAGGTCCATCTTTGCTCTTTGGTGGCCAAGTTATTTCAGCTTCAGCGCGAGCGCGGCACGAGACTTCTTTTGGGTGGCTCCTATGTCACCCGTCTGGTTCACAGGTACGGCGTGCTCGCTTCATATAGCGCCATCCGCCTCCATCATCGTATTCCTCAGCTCTGGATCAATGACGACCTTCCTCTTGTCCAAGAAGGTTCCTGGCATCCTCGCTCCCCACTGCGATCCTTTCATTGAGCTACGCGGAAGATCGACACCAACACCAGAGCCAGAAGCGACCCCAGCATACGACTTCAGTGGATTGGAGTGTGAGCTTAGGGAGATGAGAGTAGATTCCGACGCGCGTTGGGAGGCCACTCAGAAGTGGCAACAGGAGTCCGACGAGCGTTTTACCAGCTTCCATACGCTGCAGCAGCAGATGTACCAGTCCCAGCTCCAGTTTTTTAGGCAGTTCCAGGCTCCTGATGATCACCAGCACCCTCCGCCCCAATGATTTCAGGATTTTTCTTTACTTTTCTTATCATTCGGAACTTTGTACTCTTTGTTTTTGTTAGTGTCAGTTTTTATTGTTTTGGGTCATTGTCGAACCTTTGTGGTTGGTCGAGTCTTTTGTATTCCAACTGCTCTAATCATGTGATGGATTCTCTCTTATCAGGTTTTCAGGTTGTGAACTCATAATTCTCTATAAATTCTATTCAGGATCACGTCTTTGGTATCTCGCCTGCGCCATCTCCGGCGCCCTCATGCTCGTATTGCGGTACCCCTATACACTTGTCTTCTCTTTTTGTATGGTCCATTGAGGACAATGTCTGATTTAAGTGTGGGGTGAGATTATATCTCTAAGGGTTGCTATTTTAGAAACTTTGCATGATTTTATCTGCCTATCTGCGATTCTGTGGCTCAATTCTTGACTCGTGATGTTAAGTTAATTTTCAATTTCTCATAATGATGCTTAGACTGCTTAACCTAGAACCTGTAATCAACTTGCTTGCATCGATGCTAGATGTCCTGGTTAGAACAGAAAAGTTTATCACTCTTGTAGTTTTTTTCACTTTGATTGCATGATAATGACTGAATCCGACTAGCAAACAAACTGTGAGCTTTTGATCCATTGCACATAACTTGCAATTTTAATTCTTTCTAAGTGGTTTTCTGTTCTCTTGAATGAGTTAGAATTTGCATGAGACCTATTCGAGACCACACGATGACACGAGTTCTAGAATGATAGGGGCACCTAGATTCAGCTACAAAGCCAGATTGCCTACCCAACATTAAATCCATTAGGTTTAAACCCTTGAGCTTGGCCTTTTCTTTCGGTTCGATATACATTACAGCCAATTCCCATTCTTTCATTCCCCGTTGATCCCCTGTGGTTGTAGTTCTAGATTAGCCTACCGAAAGTCGGTTTGTGGTAACTTGCCTATAGCCATTAAACATGTGGTCTTAGCTATTATGTCCAGACGTGTAAACCCCTCTAGCAACTAAAAGAAAATCTGCACAAAAAAAAGAAAAAAATTCAAAAAACAGAAAAAGTTCAAAGTTTATAGTATAGTTCAATAACATTTCTTCTCCCTACATATGGAAGAACGAAGTCAAAAAAAAAATGTAAAGAAAAGAAAAAACAAAATATGCGAAATAAAGTGCTAGGTTGCTTGAGGGTATCATAGGACGAGTGTACACTATTCCACCCGTGTATGGTTAGATGGTAGGAAGCCATAAGCTAGATTCGAGGGAAGTTAGTCGAAAGCTACGCCGCACCAAAGCCATCATCATACATTCCCATCATCCATCTCATTATAAACCCTTGTAGTGTAGAATTCGTTACGATCCTAAGCAGGGAAGTCCTTCTTGACTAGTTACTCGTGTTGTCACAGTGGTGGAGATGTGGTCAAATTGCAAACCTATGACATAATTCAGTGACAGAAAATGATTGAGGGCATAAACACGTCCCTAAACACAAAGTGCGAGAGTTCCCGTGTACCAAATATCACCTGTGTGAGAAGTCTGGTCGGTTAGGTCAGATTCGTGCATGATTTGTGTTTGCTACTTATTGTGTGCAGATAATTAGTGAGACCAGGTTGTTTGGTTGATGTGTAAGCATGGTCACTTGTTCTAGAAGTAGCATTTTAATGATTCATTGTGATTACTTGAACCTTAACTTGATCAATCGTGTCATTTATGAATCTGAGTACGTTCTAATTCAGTTTGCTTGAGGACAAGCAAAAGCTTAAGTGTGGGGTATTTTGATGACACTCAATTTGACGTGATTATCAGCCCCATTTAAGCAACATTTCAAACCCTTTGATGCCATTTTGATGAGTATTTGGTGCATTTGTCGTAACTTTGTGATTATCGGCTCCTAGTACATACATTGTCTATTTCTCGGCTATTTTTACCCTTTTTGTGAGCTTTTATGTTGAGCCCCAGGTTATCACATTATAGAGGACTCTCTCACAAGTCCAGTGCTTCAAACGGGGACCAAATCGGAGTTCAAACGGAGCGGGAATGATCGAAACAAGTTAAAATTCTGCCCAGCTCAAAGCGCTGCGTTTTGGAGCTTACACGCCGTGTAAGCAAAATACATTGTGAGCTTACACGCCGTGTAAGCTCCCCAGACGGGAAATTTTCAGCTTTTCTAACAAGGAAAGGGTTTTCGGGGGGTATTAATAGACTTTTCGAAGCCAGATTTGTGAACATTCAATTTAGAGAGATCAACCACGACTTGAGGAGAGTTGAGAGGGTATTCCGGAGCTATCGGAGAGATCGTGACGCCATCAATCCATCCCGGAAGACGCTCGGAGCTAGGAATTAAATATTCTCAAGATCGAAGCTTCACGGATCATTCAAAATTAGGTTTTTCAGATCCTTTTGTGTTCTTCCTTTGTATAAGATGAATCCTTCTGTCGTCTTTGATTTTTGTTTGTCAGATATGAGTTGCTAAACTTGTAGAGCTTAGATTAGACCAGGCACCGTTCGTTCAACAGGCAAAGTCGACGGAGAAGGAAGAGATCTCAACCGATCTTGTTCTTCTTCTAAGCTTCGTCTTCTTCTTCGTCTTCTCCCACACAGCCATCGTCGTCACTGATTTGGCCGGAGGAGGAGGAAGAAAAAGAGATGGAAGGCGGAGAGCAGTATCGACGGAAGGAGGAGAGAAAAATTGACGGAAGGAGCCTTCGCCGTGTTCTAGAATCTAGACTGTCGCCGGAGTTTCAGCTCTATCGCCGGAGCTCCGACTATCAATTTAATCGGTGAACTAGTTTAACAGCGGCCTATGGCCGCTGTTAAAATATTGCATTTAACCGCAACCACATTTTGCCGCTGTTAAATGCTTTTCCCATTGGCCAATTTAACAGCGGCGCGTGGCCGCTGTTAAATGCATTTTCTGCCGCCGTTAAATAACTGTTTTTTTTGTAGTGGATGAACCCTAAGTGACCCAGGGCTTTAAAGCAGTCACGGATCGGCGGTAATTAGATTCAAAGTTTAATCAGTTTCTCTTTACATGGTTGTTTTGTTCTTGATTGTTTATGTTTCTTTTCTGGTTGATCGCCTAGATTACGTTTGTGTTGAGTTAGGGTTTGTCGCCAGACAGCTTCCCTGCTTTAAAACATTAAAACTTGTCTTTCTTGATCACCTAGATTAGATTCTTGTTAAGCTGAGGATAGAAGCGAACGCTCGCCTCTCTTTAGAACATCAAATCAACCAATTAACATATTCATTGGAGTGTGCCTTTCGTAGGAACCAGTTAGGGTTAATCCGCTTCAAGAGTAACTCATTAATCATTAGTAATTGCACCAGTTAGTTTTTTCATCGCAAGAAGCGACCGTACTCGGGCGGCTAATTAATCTTGGTAGTTAGAACGGATAGAGCAAAGGTTCGCCGGTCTTAAACCTAAGGGTAAGGAGTTATGGTGGTGTATAGAAATTGATTGAATGAGAATTGAAAACCGCTAGTCTTGTGATTGCTGTTGCCTTGGTGATCTAAGGGGGAATTCGAAATCTAAGCTTGTCTGTCGTCTGTCTAAACCAACCAATCATTCTGCCTTTTGATTTCTTTTTAATTTTCCTGCATCTTAGTCTAGAAGTCGTGGAACTCACACCACGCACAACGTGTTTAAACCTGAATAAATTGCCTTCATATTTGAGTAGACGATTAGAAGAAACCCTGTGGAATACGATCTGCTTAGCTTCTAGTTGGGTAGTATTTGATCACTATTTTACAGCTACATCAACCATTCGTATTAATCTGCTGACGAGCTCCCAGATCCCATTTTACATTTTGTCTTTTTTTACAAAAATGTATGAGTAATTGAAACGTAAATGCTTACGGTTAAAAATTGGACCTTACTTGGACTTAACCAAAACTCTTATTATTTGATCACACTACAAGAAAATAAAGCATTTGTCACATTTTTGTAGTCATGGTTTATGAAACCATGACTAATTGGTCAAGATTTTAAAGAAACGTGACCAATTAGTCACAGTTTTAAAGAACCGTGACCAATTTGTCACGGTTCCTTAAAATTGTGACTAAATTAGTCACGGTTTATATTAAAACCGTGACTAAATTAGTAATGATCTTAAAGAATCGTGACTGAATTAGTCACGGTTTATATGAAAACTGTGACTAAATTAGTCACGGTTTCAATAAAACCGTCACTAAATGTTTTGGAGGCTCCATGTTGGCAATCCGTGCCATGTCCTCTCAGCCAATCAGTGTAGCCCTCTCTCTCTTCCCCTCTTCTTCTTCTCTGAACCCACTCTTTTTCTTCTCTCTCTCTTCTCCTCTTCTTCTCCAGCCGCTTCTCTCCTCCTTTCTCCTTCTTCCCTCTTTCTTATTCCCCTTCTCTTCTTCTCCCTACCATTTCTCCTCCACCTTCTTCTTCTCTTTCTTCTCTCTGCTTCTCTTCTTTTCTCTTCTCTCTGTCCTCCTCCGCCATCTTCTTCTCTTTCTTATTCCCCTTCTCTTCTTCTCTTCTTCTCTTTGATGAGCTGCAGAACAGTGATCAAATACTACCAAGCTGGAAAGCTAAGCAGATCGTATTCCACAGGGTTTCATCTAATCGACTACTCAAAGAAGCTGACAATTTATTCAGGTTTAAACACTTCGTGCGTGGTGTGAGTTCCACGACTTCTAGACTAAGATGCAAGAAAATTAAAATGAAATTGAAAGACAGAATGATTGGATGGTTCAGACAGACGACAGACAAGCTTAGATTTCGAATCCTCCTTAGATCACCAAGGCAACAACAATCAACAAATCAGCTGATTTCAATTCTCGTTCAATCAATTTCTATACACCACCATAACTCCTGACCCTTAGGTTTAAGACCGGCGAACGTTCGCGCTATCCGTTCTAACTACCAAGATTAATTAGTCGTCCGGGTACGGTCGCCTCTCACAACGACTTAACTTAACTGGTGCAATTACTAATGATTTATGAGTTACTCTTGAAGCGGATTAACCCTAACTGGTTCCTACGAAAGGCACACTCCAATTATAAGGTTAACTGGATGAATTGATGTTTTAAAGAGAGGCGAGCGTTTGCTTCTATCCTCAACTTAACAAGAATCTAAACTAGGTGATCATGAAAGACATGTTTATGCACCAAAGCAGGGAGATGTCTGGCGACTAACCCTAGCTTGCAAAAACCTAATCTAGGTGATCACCAGAAAAGAAACACAAGAACAACGAAACTAATCTAGGCGTCAACTAGACAAGAAACGCAGTACAACAATCAAGAACAAAACAACCATGCAAAGAGAAACTGATTGATCTTTGAATCTAATCATCGCCGATCCGTGACCGCTTTAAAGCCCTGGGTCACTTAGGGTTCATCTAATATAAGCTCTACAAATTTAGCTACTCATATTAGGAACAAAAGAATCGAAAACAAACAAGGAATACATCTCAGGTAGGAAGAACAGAGAAGAACTGTAAAACCTAATTTGACGAATCCGTGAAGCTTCAATCTCCGGTAATCTTCAATCCAAGCTCCGAGTCTCTGAGGTGAAGGGATGGCGTCACGATCTCTCCATGATTCTTTGAACTCTCTAAACTCTCTCTCCCGACTTCTAGGTCTGGAAATTATGATTGAAATTATGAGGTATCTGTTCTGGGCCGCTGGTTTAAGTATTTATACTTAACCCTAATCTGCCGAATTTTAAATGATATTTTCACCGAAAATGTTAAGGAATTTTCGGCGAAAATTCCTTTGTAAAAGGGGGTGGCCGCCGGCTGTTTCTTCTGTGGTTTTTGGTTCAACAGTTTTCGGCGAAAACTTAGTGTTTTCGCCGAAAACATCCTTCAGTTGACATCAGTGGATTTGTGCTTGCATTTTTGCCGAAAATACTAAGGGATTTTCGGCAAAAACTCCTTTGTAAACCGGGGCATGAATTTGTTTGACTTGGTTGGCTCCTTGGATCGATTCCGGTGCGATTCCTCGATGTTCCAACGCCTTAGACACGTCCTTGGCTACTTTATTTGACGGCAAAAACCTGTGCTATCATAAAAACACTAGAAAACCGTCAAATAGACCCGAAACGGGCCAAAGTAACACAAATGGCACGAGATAGGGCAATTGATTGGATATTCGTTATTCTTCCCTAAAAACCATGTCTTAAGCAAGGAAATGTCGCTTAAATGAGGCTGATAATCACGTCAAATTGAGTGTCATCACTCTTCTTCTCCCTATCCTTCGCCTTCTTCTTCTCTTTCTTCTCCCTACTTCTCTTCTTTTCTCTTCTCCCTGTCCTCCTCCGCCATCTTCTTCTCTTTCTTATTCCCCTTCTCTTCTTCTCTTCTGCTCCCTATCCTCCGCCTTCTTCTTCTCTTTCTTCTCCCTGCTTACCCAAGGGCTGTCAACAATAGGATATATGATTCCAGCATCAAGGAGTTTAAGAACCTCCTTCTTCACAACTTCTTGCATTAATGGGTTCAACCGACGTTGTGGTTGTCTAACCGGTTTGAACTCCTCATCCTCTACGACCCGATGCTTGCAAAAAGCTTCAAAAATTCCTCTAATGTCTGCTAACTGCCAGGCTATAGCTCGGATGTGTTTCTTAAAAAGCTTTGCCAATTGCTTCTTCTGTCCAGATGATAGAGCGGAGCTGATGATGACCGGTAATAGAGCAAATGCATACTCAAGGTGGTCGGAAGCTCCTTTACGGTTAGTGTAGGCGACTCCTCATAGGATGTGATGATTTGACCCGGTGTGTGTTCGATGAGGGGTGGTGATGACGTAATATTTACCGCGTTTATCTCGCCACATTTGAACGACATTCCCCATGTTTGACTCTAAATTGTGATGAACTTGAATGATTTTTATGTAAAATATGTTTTATTCCCCGTTGGCCCTCTTTTGGGTCGTGTGATGTGTTTTCGAGTTATTTTGATGAGATTTCAGGATTTCACATCGTAGAGGACTTTTCTACGAGCTCGGTGATTCAAACGGGGATCGATTCAGAGCACAAATGAGGTTGGAATTGCCGAAAGAAGCTTGGAGCTGAACTCAGCTCCAAAAAGTGCGCAATTTGCTACCAAATGTGCTCTGGCGCACTTTTCGTAGGGCCAGGCGCACTTTGGTAATAGCGTTTGGCGGAATTTCTAGCATAATCCAAAAGTGCGCCTTTTAGAGGCCGAAGTGCAACAACGCACCTTTTAACCCTACCAGGCGCACTTTTGGCCATTTTCCAGATTTTCGACGGGAATTAGGTTTTCAACCCAATTTCGAAGAGGGAGAAAACATACTTCGAAATACAGAATTCTGCACTTTTTCTCTAACGAACCAGACACTCTCGGAGGTGAAGACGGAGCTTTGAAGACGCGATTGGGCAAGAAGAAGCAAGGATTAGCTCGGTAGATTTCTAGATTTGTCAGGATTAGGATTTCTTGGAGTAAGAATTTTTCTTCTCCAGTTTTCTTTTCTCATACTTTTCTGATTTCTTCTCCTGCTATGTCTGGCTAAACTCTTTAGGGTTGTTTAGATTAGATGAACGTTAGTTAGGATTTTGTATGGATGATTTTGGGTTTCTAACCCGTTTATGTTAATCGATGATCTTTCAGACTTAGATGCGATTTCTCCTAAACCCTAATTTAAGCTTTTTGATTCTGACAACTTGATCAATTGTTAGTTTCTGAGTTTGTCATTGAATTGCGGTTCTGACCATGAATGTATTTCATTCTAGAGTTTAGGAGGTCGTTAGGTTCTCCAATAGCTTGACCATAGGATTGTCAGAACCTAATCTCTTTGCATGATCTTGTGGCATTTCACTGTTCTTGTTCGTTCTTGATTTCTTGCAAGTTAGCTTGACCATAGGAGCTTGTAGGTTTGATAGAATAGAATTTCTACGGCCTGACCATGGAGTAGAGATTGCAAAAGGAATTGCCGAGTCGTCTAGTCTGTTGAATTTCTTCGATTGCATAGTTTCATCCATCTTAACTGAACTAGCGTGGATTCGAGCCTGAACTAGCGTGGATTCGAGCCTGAACAACCGCCTTAGTCTAAATTCAAAACCCCAATCTGCTTTACTTGTTTACTTGATCTTATTGCTTAATTAGTTTCATTAGTTCATAAACTAATTCAAACCCGAAACGAAACCTCGATTAGCTTTAATTCACATTCCTGAGTAATAGAGAAAGGAAGACCCTAGGGAAAAATGATCTCTTTGGAGCGATCCATTGAGAAAAACTTAGTGCGCGTTAGTTTGCGCATCAAGTTTTTGGCGCCGTTGCCGAGGACTTTTATTTTTCTAGGAAAGGCATTGTGCATTTTAAGCTTTTCATTCACTCTTTTATCATCTCTTATCTCCCACATTTTTATACTACTTGGTATTTCTTGTTTTTGGTGTTTCAGGAAAAATTGCAGGTTCAGAGGAAAAATGTGCTAGTAAGCGCATAGCTGAAAAGGGTAGAATCTTCTACACTCACTTCGGCACTACTCCAGTACCTCCTCCTCCCGCCAAGACACCTAAAGCAAGGAAGAATCTCTTCACTTCTTCATCTACATCTTCACCTTCGCCATCAGCCATTGCTACTCCAGAACCTCTTGTAGATCCTCCAGAGCCTCTTGTTCCACCAGAACCAGTAAACATGGCGGAGAGGACGATGAAGGATTATGATCGACCTACCATAGATGGGACTACTTCTTGCATTCAGATTCCCAACACGGGAACTCAGAATCTGCACATCCCATCTCACTTGATCAACATGATTGATGCTGCAGTTTTAGCGGTATCAAATAACTAATCTACCAAGGTAGACTAGATCGTATTCGACTCGAAGTCTCTTCTTCTTGTCTACTCAAATATGTTGGCAAATTACTCGATTTAAACAAGTTGTGCGTGGTGTGAGTTCCACGACTTCTAATCTAATAAACAAAGGAAAATAAAAGACAGAAAGATTAAAAAGGTTGACTAACAGGAAGATAGACGAGCTTAGATTTCGAATCCCCCTTAGATCACCAAGGCAACGACAATCACAAGATCAGCGGTTTTAAATTCTAATTCAATCAGTTTCTATACACCACCATAACTCCTGACCCTTAGGTTTAAGACCCGCGAACGTTCGCTCTATCCGTTCTAGCTACCAAGATTAATTAGCCGTCCGGGTAAGGTCGCCTCTCGCAACGACTTAACTTAATTGGTGCGATTACTAATGATTTATGAGTTACTCTTGCAGTGGATTAACCCTAACCGGTTCCTACTGATGACACTCGATTTGACGTGATTATCAGCCTCATTTAAGTGACATTTCTTTGCTTAAGACATGGTTTTTAGGGTAGAATAACGAATATTCAATCGATTGCCATATCTCGTGCCATTTGTGTTACCTTGGCCCGTTTCGGGTCTATTTGATGGTTTTCTAGTGTTTTTATGTTAGCACAGGTTTTTGCCGTCAAATAGAGTAGCCATGGACGTGTCTAAGGCGTTGGAACCTCAAGGAATCAAACCGGAATCGATCCAAGGAGCCGATCAAGTCAAACCGAAAGTCTGCCCATTCACACTTACACATTCGGCGAAAATAAGCTTCCATATTCGGCGAAAACAATAGTGCAAATCAACTGACGCCGAGTGAAGAATGACTTCAGCGAAAACATTGTGCTCTTCGGACCGAAAATACAAGGCAGAGAGATCACGACCATTTACACAAGGATTTTCGTCGAAGATATCCCTATGTTTTCGGCAAAAATATCAGGCCAATCCGGATCAATTAGGGTTAAGTATAAATACTTAACCCGGCGGCCCAAATAAGATATACAATCATAATTCGCAAAATACAACTTTTCGAATCAGAATCCTCTCAAGTCCTGGAGCGAAGAGTTGGAGTTCGAAGAGCCGGATAGAGATCGTGACGCTATCCCTTCCATCTCGGAGAACCGGAGCTAGGAGTGTTATCTACCGAAGATCGAAGTCTGTCAGAGTCGTCTAAATTAGGTTTTTCAGATTCTTTTCTGTTCTTCCTTTGAATGATGAACTCTTTCCTTGTCTTTGTTTCTTTTGTAATAATCATGAGTAGCTAAACTCGTTAGAGCTTAGACTAGATGAACCCTAAGTGACCCAGGGCTTTAAAGCGGTCACGGATCGGCGGTGATTAGATTCGAAATTTAATCAGTTCTTTTTCATGTTTGATTCGTTCTTCATTGTTCATGTTTCTTGTCTGGATTGATCACCTAGATTAGATTCTTGTTAAGCTAAGGATAGAAGCGAACGCTCGCCTTACTTTAGAACATCGAATTGAACAATTAACCTTATAATTGGAGCGTGCCTTTCGTAGGAACCGGTTAGGGTTAATTCACTGCAAGAGTAACTCATTAATCATTAGTAATTACACCAATTAATTAAGTCATTGCGAGAGGCGGCCGTACCCGGGCGGCTAGTTAATCTTGGTAGTTAGAACGGATAGAGCGAACGTTCGCAGGTCTTAAACCTAAGGGTAAGGAGTTATGGTGGTGTCTTAGTAATTGATTGAATGAGAATCGAAATCCGCTGATCTGTTGATTGCCAATGCTCTGGGGAACGAAGGGGGATTCAAAGTCTAAGTTCGTCTGTCATCCTTGTTTTCAAACCCTAATTCCCAATCTGCTTTAGTTTAATTTGTTTTAATTTTTCTGCATTTCTTAGAAGTAGAAGTCGTGGAACTCACACCACACACAACGTGTTTGCATTTGAGTATTTTGCTAGTTCTGAAGTAACCAATCATAAGAGACCCTCAGAATACGATCTGCTATAGCTTTTTCTTAGCATTAGTAGTTTAATTTGTGTGAACCCTTAACAACAGACGTTCACTGTAACATCCCCGCCCAACCAAACGGATTGGAACTCGAGTTTGGATGGTTGAGACATTGGAAACAATGTTCTTGAGGTCCCATCGAAGCTCGGGACGTTCGAATTTGAGTTGGGTCGAGTTAAAACACCTTGGGGGTGCATTTGATGATACGTGGGCCGTGTTTCATGCATTGAGTGTTAAAATTCGGATTTTAGGAGTTTCTTCACTTTTTCATTTTCTCCATCTTCCCCCAAACCCGTGTTTGAAGAACCAAAAACTCATTTGGGTCAATCCTTGATTCCGGGAGTTGTAGAGCTCCGATTGACGATCCGTTTCTTGCTACAAGTTCGTGACGGTGAGAGGAAGAGATCTCTAGTCGTGGTTCTGGCTGGGTCGGAGCAGGCTGCTGTCCGTGGAAGAAGGAAGAGCTACGTTTTTGTGTCTCAGCCAGAAATCTCCAAAACTTCAAACCTCGATTCTGAGAGTTGTAGAGATCCGATTGGCGATCCGTTTCTTGCTATGAGTTCGTTGTGATGAGAGGAAGAGATCGCACCCAGAAGTTCTAGATATTTCGGAGTAAGCTGCTATCGGTGAAGAGGAGGATAGCTACGTTTTTGGTGTCTGAGAGTTTGGTTGTTCGGGTTTCTTGAAGAGTTTAGAGCCTCGTCTTCTTGTCAGGTGAGGGTTTAGCGTACGATAGGTAGTCTTGTCGGTGTGAGGAGTTACAATTCAGACTTAGAAAAATGTAGGGCCTTGCATGAAATTGAAAGAGAATAAAACGGGAAAATTGTTCTGCAATTGATTGTTCTGTGAAATATGCTGTTTTGATGATTGTTGGATATTTGTTAATTGATGGATTGGTTGATGATTGATGGCTGTTTGTGATGAGTTTTATTGGAGAAATTGATTAACATGGATGATAAATTGATCGGAACTAGTAAAGAGTGATAGGAGGGACGGGTCTGTGAACATGAGAATTGTGTATATTATGCTATTGTCAGTCTGTGGTTGCAGGAGGGTGGTCCTGCCAATGTGGGTCGCCCTTAATTGATGAACAGGTGGATGGCTCCACCAATGTGTGGTCATCCAATGAAGGACGTACAGGAGGGTAACCCTACGACTCATGACATGGCTTCCCCTGTACTTGCAGGTGGGGGTGGCCGGTGAGCTAGCCGTTTACCCTTAAACTGTTTGTGCCGTGGGAGGCGTTGAATGTCTTGTGATGTGTGGTTATGTGTGATGTGGGATTATTGAATGATTTGGATTGTGTGGGTTTACATGATGTTGGGATTGAGATGATGCTAGGTGTTGATGTATGAATTATGCAACGTGCCTTTTAGGTAGAATTGATGATGCGTGTGAAGGTGGTTGTTAATGTGTTTAGGGTGGTAGACTATGACTTAGAACTGGCTACTGGAATCGGTAGGGAATGTAGGTATGGAATTGGACAATAGAATCGGTACGTGGAATTGACTTATGGAATTGGTTAAGGGAATTGGTAAATGGAATTGAGTAATGGAATTGGGTGGTGTGATTGCATGAACTAGTTGAACTGGGGTCGTATGATTGATTTGAATGAAATTGATGCTGTGTGTGATGGTGATTGATAGTGTGTGTTTTGGTTATCGTAGTAAGGTTGGAGTCTTGAATGTGGATTGGTAAATGGTAGAGAAGAATGAGGATGCCAGAATTGGTCGAATTGTGGCTAGGAATCGTGTTAGATGAATTATGTAAACTAGATAGATTATGTGGTTTAATCTAGTAATGCTCAATAGGAGAGTTGAAATGGTAAATTAATGCTGTCGTGATTGTTACTGTTATGTGGTGTTGGGTGACTGGTGTGATTGTATGGTTGACTTGTGTGAGTGTATAGTTGACTAGGTGGCTAGAAATGGGAGTGCGGAGTTTAATAGACTTAGAACAGAATTAGGTCTTGCATGAACCTATGAGAGTAAAACTGAATAACTGTCTTGTGATTGACGTATGATGATTGTGCTGATCTATGTGTGATGTGGGGATTGGGATATAAGATGATAGCTAATGTATTTGATCTAGAAATGTGAGATGAGATGGGGTTGGATGAGATGAATTCTATGATTGTATCTATTATTGCCGGTTGTGGTTAGACTAGAATTATGTCCTAGAATTGGAACATAGAATTGGTGTTTGGAACTAGAACGTGGAATTGTGTGGTGGAATCATGGTGTGGATTTGTGATGTGGGTTTGTGTTGTGGTATTGTGATGTGGCATTGTGATGTGTAATTTGTGTAGTGGATTTGTAAAGTGGAATTGGGAAGTGGGTTTGTAAAGTGGAATTAATCAAATGGAATTGGGTAAATGGAATTTAAATGATAGAACTAGAAGGAGCCAATGTTACCCCAAATGTGTTTCACCCACCGACGGACTGGTGGTTAGGGCCTACCGACGGACTGGTAGATTAGTCTCCCGACGGGGAGTGGAATTGTGGAATTGTGGAATTATGGAATTGTGGATATGTGACGTGTTCCCCATGCGGTAGGGGAGCACGAGGCCGGCGGGGTAGCGGGGGAATAACTCCTTATGGCGCCTAATGAACTCACCTAGATCAATGAATGTGTGGTATGTGTTAGTGATGAGAATGCTTGGTTATGTGCGGTGGTGTATGCGTGTTTGTGAGTGTGTGTGGAATAAGATGCATGTGTGATTCGTGTATGGTATGTGTATTGGAGGTGTTAGTGAAGTGCCTAGTGTTGTGTTGTGAATTATGTTGTTGTGATGAGATGTGAGATAGGAGTTGAATGGTCTAGGATTGATGATGATGATAAGTGTGAATTTGGGTAATGTGGGTGTTGTGGTTAATGTGTGGGTGTTGTGGTTGATGTGTGAGTGGAAGTGTTGTTAGTGATAGTGAGTTGTATTGTGATGTAATGTTGAACTGTGCGCTACATGAGTTGGCTATATCGTGTACTTGTGAATGGATGACTTGGGTTACATTGTTGAGACTGTTAGTTGTGGGCAATGGACTGAGTAGTGCACCTGTGTGATCACCTAGAAAATATGAAGGAGAAATGGAGAGTAAATGTATGCGTGTGAAGGTGAATGTATGAGTATTGATTGAATTGGGGGACGAGTGGTTACATGATTTTGGTTATGTTTGTGCATGTGGTTTTCTCTGTTGCATAATGTGGAGTTGGATGCGGTGTAATGTTGACCTTATGCATGTTAAACTCTTGTGGATGTTAATTGAGATTTGAGCTTATGTGATCACCTAGTATCATGTTAGGAATTAAAATGAGGATGGCTGTGTCAGATTCCATTGTTGTTTGTGTGCGGAGTTGGGATCGCTCTTAGGCTAGGTTCAGCGCATAGTTAAACCCAGTGGGTTCGCTCAGTTTCATTAGGAAGCTGATCCCCCCCAGTTTCTCTTTTCAGGTGTTCGGTTGAGTTCGGAGAGTTGCAGGTTGGAGTTGTGAAGTGAAGATTAGGAAGCTATTGTGGAGTGACCACTGTTTTAATTTTAGATTTCAGTTGACACCTTTGGTTGGGAATTTTGTAATCGTTTTGAGATTTGGTTTCGGATTTCAGATTTTATGTAATGAAGGCCTTCAGTTGATTTTGAACTTTTTAATGGAGAGTTGTTTCTGTTTCCGTTGCGTTTTACTCCTTTATTTAAATGCTGTATCTTCGAGTAGCACTCAAACCGGTTTGACCACGGGTAAACCCGGGTCAGTTTGGGACGGGTGTTACTGATGTGACTTTAATAAGTGCATTTTAAGCTTATGAATGACCTTTCAAATGCCCGTGTTTATTCGTGAAATGACATGACTTATATGCTTTTATTGAAGTTTTGTGCAAAGTGTCATTTTGTTGTCCGGTTGCCACTTTGGAGCCAAATTCGTGGTCTATTGGAGTTTCCTCTGTGCATTTTCAGGTTAAGGCATCAAAGTACGGATGACAAGGAGCGCATAGGAGCAAACGGGAGGTCATTTGGAGGCCGGACGAGGGAGATATGAGCATTACAAGATCGATTTTTCTGCAGAGTGCAGGGGTGCACGCCGTGCAGGTGTGCACGCGTGCATGGGTGCACGCGTGCACTGCCCCCTGCACTATAAATACTCTTGTTTTTGGCCATTTTGGGGAATTCTATCATCTCTCTTGAACCCCAAACACATACCCACGAACCTTCAAACCCTTGAACACATTTTTGGAGCAATTTGAAGCCATTGGAGCTAGGATTGAAGCCAACAAACCTTGGGAGAAGTGCTTACAAGTGGAGAAGTGAAGATCATCTCAAGGATTCATCCATGGTGTTCTTGGTGACCATTCTTCCTTCTTTTCTCTTTACTCCCTTGGCCATGTGTGGCTGAGTTTCTAGGGTTCATCTTGGATGGGTAGATTAGTTGTGCTATGATAGAGAGATGATTGTATAGAACTTGCCATGATTGATCTTTGTTGTATGAGGATGATTCCTAGACTTGTTCTTAATGCCATTTTATGCCATGTTTGCTTAATTTGGTCCATTCAATGTGATTTGATGCATGAGAGTGCTTGGATTGCATAGATTGTAGGTCTAGGGATTAAAGTCAGTGTGTTCTAAGAGATTAGATCATCTTATTTCAACCATTTTCACTTGATTTCTCTCTTGGGCATTTTATCGAACACTTGGTGTGCATGTGGATTTTCATTCAATTGAGTTTGAAAATGCTTTTTGGTGAATCTCCTAGTGTTAGGGCATTGATATGAGAGTGTTGTGCCTAGCCTTGTGGTCATAGAGTCTTAAGAGAGGGTCTTGAGTCTTGGCATTTCATCAAACACTTAGAATGCATCCTTTTTCACTTAGCTTGAGAGTGAGAGCCTAAGTTGAGTGGTATTAGGATAGGGATTTGGTGCTACGAGAGTGCATTGAGTCTATAGAAGTGAAATGCATGGTCATCCAAATGCAAACTCGATCTTGATTGACTTGTTTGTTCAATTAGTCCTCTTGAGCATGATGAAACTACCCACCAAGAGAACCCCCTTTGTCTTTGATTTGCACCACTTTATTTTTCTTTTTTTTTAGTTTCCTTTAAGTTTTTAATTTCTATTTCAAACCAAAACTCCTTTCAAATGAATAGACCGTCTACGAGGAATGTGAGTAGTGGCCATTGAGAGAACCCCGTGGAATACGACCTTGAATGTTGTGAGTTGAAATTCACACATCAAGTTTTTGGCGCCGTTGCCGGGGACTCTCTCATTCCTTTGAAAGCATTTAACAGTAGACCGATCTATTCACTTCCTTCCAATTTAGTTTTTGCTTCCTTTTACTTGTTGTTTGGTTTTGTTATTCCGCATTGTCGTATTACTTGGGTGTATTTGTTGTGCTTGTTTGTAGGTATCTTGTACTAGTGCATGAGGCGACTCACTCGTCTTCAAGCACGACTTCAAGGTCTTGCACAAGTGATTGAGCCACCAACCTTCTCTCCCTCTCATTTGGTTCATAGCTCCACACGCAACAACATGTCTCACCATGAAGATGAAGACAACCTTTCGGAGCATTCTCACCATACCAATGATGATGATCACTCACAAAGGGGTGCAAGACGTACCTTGGCGGATTATGCTCGTCCTACTCTTGAAGGGGCAGCCTCTAGCATTGTTCGAAGACCCGTCAATGCTAGGAACTTTGAGCTCAAGCCTAATATGATCCAAATGGTTCAAAATGGAGTGGTGTTCAATGGCATTGATGGTGAATGTCCATCTAGGCATCTCAAGGACTTCTTGGAGATATGTGACACGGTTAAGAATGACCAAGTTCACCCAGATTGTGTGAGACTCCGGCTCTTCCCTTTCTCACTCAAAGGTAGAGCTAAGTCATGGTTGGAGAATCAACCGAGTAGAGCTTTCACCACATGGGAGGGCCTAGCCGAAGCTTTCCTTGAAGAGTTCTTTCCTCCCTATATGACGGATGCAATCCGAGACCGCATCAACCACTTCACACAACACAAGGGAGAGCTCTTCCATGAGACTTGGAATAGGTTCCAAGCCATTCTTCGGTCTTGCCCTCATCACAACTTCGCCGAATGGAGCTTGGCGGACATCTTTGCTAGGTCCCATGATTTTGAGAATACAAGGATGATCAACCAAGCCGCCGGAGGTGACTTAAGGACGCTCACTCCCGAAGATGCTCTAGAACTCTTCGCGGAGATGGCCAACAAGACAAGGAGTTGGTCTCGACAACAACCTCCTAAGTCTAAGTATGGAAGTGACACGCGCTATGATTCTCGGTCCGTAAGTGTTGATGCACCAAAGGAGTCGTCTAGCTATGGGAAGAAGCCTAAGTTACCGGGGCACCGAGATGAAGATGATCCAATGATCGCTCTCCTTATGTCTAAGATCGACGCCATGGCTTCACAAGTAAGCAATCTTAGTATGCCTAAGACCCCCTCTAAGCCATCTAAAGTGGGTAATCCACCGGTTGCTTCGGTGCTTTGTTGTGAGTGTTGTGGAGGCCAAGGCCATGATGTAAATGTATGCCCTTCCGCTACTTCTGAGCCTAACCAAGATGAAAACATTGAGGAAGTAAGCTTTGCACAAGGTCAAGGATTCCTTGGTAACTTCAACCCTCAAGGGAACTATCAAGGGGGTAACTACAACCGTCCTTGGAACCAAGGAGGTGGGTACAACAAGCCTAACCAAGGGTACCAAGGCCAAGGTAATCAAAGTGGTGGTTATAACAAGGGTTACAACCAAGGTAATCAAGGAGGATTCCAAGGTTACAAGGGGTACAATCAAGGTAACCAAGGTGGTGAGCAAGGTTCTAATCCACCGGGGATGTATAATCATAAGGGTAATGGGCCGCCCGGTTTCACCAAGCCTTCTCAAAACAAAGAGGGTGGTTCTACAATCTCCCAAGAAGACACCAATGCGGCAATGATTCAACTTATCATGAATCAACAAGCTTCAATTACCAATTTGAATACTCAAGTGGGTCAAATATCTAAGGCACTCTCGGAGAGACCAAAGGGTAGCCTACCCTCCAACACCGAGGTCAACCCCAAGGTTCCCGAGGAGCTTATGATGGTAACTTTGAGGAGTGGTAAGCAAGTACAAGATGCCATACCTAAGGTGGTAAGTGCTCAAGATGATGATTTGGTTATAGTTGAAGATGTTGACTCCGATGATGACACGGATAAGATTGAAGTTAAAGATAGAGGAGCCAAGGCTAAAGAAGCTTCTAAGATGACCAATAAGGTTGGTTCTCAAGAGGCTACGGCGAGTGCTACTCCGGTCTCTCCTCCCGCACCGGTTGTACCTCCGTACAAGCCTAAGCCACCTTATCCTTCTCGCTTGAAGGCGGATACCATGGAAAAGGACTTCAAAAGGTTTGTTGAGATTCTTGACAAGGTGCAATTTACAATGCCTTTTGGGGAAGCAATTACAAAGATGCCTCAATATGCAAAGTTCATGAAAGAGATCTTCACCAACAAACGCAAGCTTACGGATGTGACTTCGGCAAAGCTCAACGAACAATGCTCCGCCATTCTCTCTAAGAGGCCACCGGAAAAGCTTAAGGATCCAGGTAGCTTTACTATTCCTTGCACTATTGGTGAACATGCAATAAGTAGAGGCTTAGCCGATTTGGGTGCTAGTATCAATGTTATGCCATATTGCATGTTTAAGAAGTTAGGCCTAGGGAAACTAAAACCAACTCAAATGAATGTTCAATTAGCGGATAAATCTGTGACATCCCCTCGTGGTATTGTCGAAGATGTGTTGGTTAAGGTTGGTGCTTTTGAATTCCTTGTGGATTTTGTTATTCTAGATGCTATGGGTGGTACCGATGTGCCTTTGATTCTAGGACGACCTTTCTTAGCAACCTCTCGTGCTTGATGTCTACGGTGGTAAACTTACACTTAGGGTCGATAATGAATGCATGATCTTTGACCGTTCAAACGGCATGGAGTTTACTTTGTCTTATGCTAGTCACCATGATCCTAAGAATCCGCATGAGCTTACTTCGGCTACTAATAGCACTAACCTTGTCCGTCATAGTCTTGCGGAGTTGTTTGCTCTTAGTGATGCGCAGGAGAAAAAGGATGAAGTAAAGGAGGCTCCACCTTTCGTGCTTCAAAAGACTCCACCTAAGGCTAAGAAGAAAGGTGTGGAGAAGCCACCCGAGAAGGGCAAGGAAGCCGCACCAATGGGTGAGACTATCAAGGCTAAGAAGCCACCCGATGAGAGAATTCACTCCAAGTGGTTTGGCCCCTTCTCCATTGCTCACACTTCATCATCCGGGAAATTCGTGCTCACACCTCCCGAAGTCGGTAAGGTTCAATTCAAGTTCCGTGTGCCATGCGAAGGTAATGACTTCGATTTCAAAGAGGTAATGAGTTGGGATGGTTTTACTTAGCTGGTCCATGTGCTTCGTCGAGCTTAAGACGTTAACCAAGCGCTTCTCGGGAGGCAACCCGAGTGTTTTTCATGTCTTTTCTTCTTGATTTGATTGCATGATTGTGTGTTTTTGCGGTATTCAAGGTCCTTGAGTTGTTGTGGTGTCCTTTGTGGTCTCGTAGGTGTTGAAATTCTGAAGTTTGGGGTCCGTTTTGGGTTGATTTGACGGTGTTTTGGTCATTTTTCGTCGAGATAAAAATTTGATTTTAGGCTGAGGAGGTGCACGCCGTGCACCACTGCACGGTCACGTGCACGCGCACCACTGCACGCGTGCACCGTGCACGGTTTGGTGCACGTGCTGTCCAGGAGGATTCAGAAAAATTTTCAGCTCCAAGGTGCACGCCGTGCACCCGTGCACGTCGTGCACCCTACACGCCGTGCACCCCTGCACGCCGTGCACCCCCTCTGTAATTTTTTTTCCACAATATTTTTCACTGTTTGATTCGTTTGGGGGTGTTATGAGGTATTGGGGTGATTATGATTTGGTTTTTCATTGGTATTTCTTGTGGTATTTGTTCATGACGGTTTGCTCATGAAAATTTGGCTTGTTGAGTTTGGCTAAGTGGTTTGATTGTGTCATGATTGTTGTGCCATTGGCGTCTTCAATTGTGGTTTGCTGTTTGAGTTCATTGCTTAACAAATTTTGGGACATGGGTGGTTGATCATGAAGTGTTTAACTGGGATTCTTTAGTTGAGTGGGATTGGTGGTGCTGATTGTTTGAGTTTGGGTTTGTGGCTTGTTCATGAGAGTTGTTGTGTGATGTTTGGTTCTGGATTGCTGTGTGTCGATTTTGATGAGCTTGATTGGTTGTTTGTTTGGTGTATGTCATTTTGTTGGGTGTTGCAGGTGATGAATTCAGGGGCTGATTTACCTTCTTTGTGTGAGGAGGGGTGTGGTTTATCACCACTCATTGGTTTAATTTTTATATATTCCTCCTTACATTGTGTGGACTTAGGCTTATATGTTCTTGATTCGTGTTTTTGATCCATTATGCATGCCTTTTGCTTAACTGTGGATCTCTGTGATTTGATTTTTGCTAGCATAGGTTGTTGCACTTGAACTTGATGATCTTGAATCGTGCTCAATGTTGTGCTCAATGTTTTGATCATGTGTTATGACTAGGCGCCTTGATAGGGTTTGTGTTAGGAGTGTGCCCTTCTTGTTGATTCTTTGTTTGCACTTCTTTTGCAGGATGCCTCCTAAGGGTAAAGCAGCTTCTTCATCCTCCGCCCCCAAGCGATCCAAGGCACCAGCTTCCAAGAAGAGGACGGGACAGACTGGGGAGTCTTCTGCTCCTCCACCACGATCGCCTTCGCCGCCTCTAGCACTTGGGCAGTCTTTCCACCGCCTCCCCCGTTTGACGGCTACCATCCATGGTCACAGTGGCCTGGGCACCCACGACCACCACCCCACTGAGAGCCACAGGATCACTCACCACTTCTCAGGACTTTGGATTTTTCCTTTCTTTTATTTCTGTTTATGACTGCATGTTTTGTTGTGTTTGACTTCTGATTTTCTCTTTTCATTTCTGGCTTTGCACTTGTCATGTTGTTGGATCACACATCTCATCCGTACTCTCATCTTGTCGACTATGGGTTGTGTTTGAGTGGTGTGCCCTCCCTTGTTTTCTATAGGTACCCCTGATTCAGGTCCTCGTCCTGAACAGGTTACTTGACCCGGGATCCCATCTCCGGCTTCTCTTCTTCACCGCGCGGTATATTCGTTCCACCTTATCTTCTCTCTCTCTTGATCATTGAGGACAATGCTCATGTTAGTCGTAGGGGAGTTTGAGGTTTGGTGTGATTATTTGTCGGTAGAAGTCTAAAGCTATGTTTTGATGTGTTGCATGATCTTAATTGAATGTCGAATTCCTCTATTGTAGAATCGTTCGGTTCTTGACTTTTGGTGTTTTATTGACTTCAAGTTTTCACAATGACGTTTAGACTGTCCTGCTTAGAACCTATAACCAACATGTTAGCACTAATATTAAATGAGTCTGGGCCAGAACTGAGATTTTATCACTCTTGCATGTTGGTTGATTGGTTTGATACGTGTTTTTGTACCGCTCGATAACACCGGTCTAAGATGATGGAGGCAATCAGAATTTTCACCCTTTTCCATGTCTTTCTTTACCCTTTTTGATCCTTCGTGATTGTGGCTTGAGATTAGACGGAATCCAATTCGAAATCTTGTGTGGAAGTTGTAAGGGGCTAAGGATCAAGTGGCTAAATTGTGAAAAAAAAAAACTCAAAAGAAAAGCTAGGCAAGCTCGGCACCTAAGTGAAGTGTCGGGTTGAGCACTAAGCAAAAGGGCAAAGGCTGTGAGCTAGGCAGGTTTAACACCTAAGTGAAGTGTTGAATCGAGCACTAGTATGCAGTAAGAAAAAAAAAAGAAAGAAAAAGAGTTCTCAAATGTAGCCCTTGATCCTAGCCAGAGCTTTGTAAAGTGCGGATCTAGAAGCGGATGAAGTCGAGTCGATAGCCACATCATAATCACTCACCACTTACGATCCATGTCCCGATTTCAAGTCCTTTTGATTAGAGTTGGTGTTGTCGTGGTCGGTTTTGCTGTGTCCCAATCAACCACTACTTGAAGTGTGCAGAAATTAGTGAGGTTTAGACTTGTTTGGTTGATGTTCTTGCATGTGTAGGTTTAGTTTGTTCGTGGAACAGTTTAAGCTAAATTGTGATTGCTTGAATCTCAATGGACCGAACTTGTCATTTGTGAACTTGGATGTTTTCTAATTCATTTGCTTGAGGACAAGCAAAGCTTAGTCGTAGGGGAATTTGATGTGACTTTAATTAGTGCATTTTAAGCTTATGAATGACCTTTGAAATGCCCGTGTTTATTCGTGAAATGACATGACTTATATGCTTTTATTGAAGTTTTGTGCAAAGTGTCATTTTGTTGTCCGGTTGCCACTTTGGAGCCAAATTCGTGGTCTATTGGAGTTGCCTCTGTGCATTTTCAGGTTATGGCATCAAAGTACGGATGACAAGGAGCGCATAGGAGCAAACGGGAGGTCATTTGGAGGCCGGACGAGGGAGATATGAGCATTACAAGATCGAGTTTTCTGCAGAGTGCAGGGGTGCACGCCGTGCAGGTGTGCACGCCGTGCATGGGTGCACGCCGTGCACTGCCCCCTGCACTATAAATACTCTTGTTTTTGGCCATTTTGGGGAATTCTATCATCTCTCTTGAACCCCAAACACATACCCACGAACCTTCAAACCCTTGAACACATTTTTGGAGCAATTTGAAGCCATTGGAGCTAGGATTGAAGCCAACAAACCTTGGGAGAAGTGCTTACAAGTGGAGAAGTGAAGATCATCTCAAGGATTCATCCATGGTGTTCTTGGTGACCATTCTTCCTTCTTTTCTCTTTACTCCCTTGGCCATGTGTGGCTGAGTTTCTAGGGTTCATCTTGGATGGGTAGATTAGTTGTGCTATGATAGAGAGATGATTGTATAGAACTTGCCATGATTGATCTTTGTTGTATGAGGATGATTCCTAGACTTGTTCTTAATGCCATTTTATGCCATGTTTGCTTAATTTGGTCCATTCAATGTGATTTGATGCATGAGAGTGCTTGGATTGCATAGATTGTAGGTCTAGGGATTGAAGTGAGTGTGTTCTAAGAGATTAGATCATCTTATTTCAACATTTTCACTTGATTTCTCTCTTGGGCATTTTATCGAACACTTGGTGTGCATGTGGATTTTCATTCAATTGAGTTTGAAAATGCTTTTTGGTGAATCTCCTAGTGTTAGGGCATTGATATGAGAGTGTTGTGCCTAGCCTTGTGGTCATAGAGTCTTAAGAGAGGGTCTTGAGTCTTGGCATTTCATCAAACACTTAGAATGCATCCTTTTTCACTTAGCTTGAGAGTGAGAGCCTAAGTTGAGTGGTATTAGGATAGGGATTTGGTGCTACGAGAGTGCATTGAGTCTATAGAAGTGAAATGCATGGTCATCCAAATGCAAACTCGATCTTGATTGACTTGTTTGTTCAATTAGTCCTCTTGAGCATGATGAAACTACCCACCAAGAGAACCCCCTTTGTCTTTGATTTGCACCACTTTATTTTTCTTTTTTTTTTTAGTTTCCTTTAAGTTTTTAATTTCTATTTCAAACCAAAACTCCTTTCAAATGAATAGACCGTCTACGAGGAATGTGAGTAGTGGCCATTGAGAGAACCCCGTGGATACGACCTTGAATGTTGTGAGTTGAAATTCACACATCAGTTACATTCACCAAATTGGCGCCGTTGCCGGGGAGACTTCTTTTGATTGTTCGAAAGAAGAACTGGCAATTTATTCTTCTACTTTCCATCTTTCATTTTTCCACCCACTCCGATTTTACACTGGTTTTGTTTGTCTTTGTTATCTGTAGGTTTACAGGTGTATGCCTCACCGTCCTTGGACTTGCTCGCAAACCGAACAAGCCAAGAGTACAAAGAGACCAGTCAGTTCTGCTACACCTCTACGATCACAGATTCTGAAGAAAGGCAGATCCAATCCTTTCATCACTCCGATCAAGATCGAGGAACCGAAGGAGAGTTCCTCATCTCCATCTTCACCTGTACCGTCATCTTCATCCGCTTCATACACCGAGTCACTCTCACCTCCTCCATCTCCCACCATGGACGATAGATTACCACCACCACCACCACCTGCACAGAAGAGTCTAGCAGACTATAACAAGCCGAGCGCGACTAGCGTTCGATCTGCCATTGCCGTTCCGCGCATTGAAGGAGATCCTGACTATGAGATCAAGATTCCATTCTTGACTATGATCTCTAGGGATTTACAGTTTGAAGGCAGGCCCCTAGACAATCCGTGCACTCATCTTGCAGACTTCCTTAATCTCTGCAGTACTTTCAAGAGCGAAAACCTCGACAAAAACACTCTTTGTCTGAGAGCCTTTCCGTTCTCTCTAAAAGGCGCTGCTAAGAGGTGGCTTACTGGTAAACCACCTGGCTATTACACTAACTGGGATACTCTGGCTCAGGACTTCGTTGAAGAATACTTCCCTCCAGCCAGAACAATCGCCATCAAGGACAGCACGCCAGATTCTCCCAGAAAGAAGGAGAAAGCTTGTATGATACTTGGAATCGATTCCAAGAACTTCTTTACACCTGCCCTCATCATGGATTCGAGCAGAGGCAGTTAGCTGAAATCTTCTCTCGTGGACTTCGAGAAGAATCCGCCAAGTGGGTCAATTCTCTAGTTGAAGGGGATTGCACTACACTCACTCCTGAAGCTGCTCTCCTTCACTTCGCAAACTGTGCTTCCAAGTCAAGGAACTGGGAGCGACAATCTGAAGGATCAATGAGCAAGCTAGATCTCGAAGCTACAATCAAGACAGAGGTAGAGAAGCATCTGAAGAAGTCTACCACACCGATCAAGCCGCCGGCCGCTTCTGTCTATGTTGCTGATTGTGAGTGGTGTGGAGCTTGCTCACATAACGGAGGCCGTTGTCAGAATTTTGGTAAGGCAGAAGTCTGGTCTGCCGAAGAGGTAAATTTCATCCAACAAGGCTTCATCAATAGTCAGAATGGTTATGCTGGCTACCGTAACTTCAGACAGCAAGGGAACTATCAAGATAGACCTCCCTACAATGCTGGCGCTAACCAGAACCAGAATAACCGCCCGACTGGTCCAGCTCAGGATCAGAAGCCTAACCATCCACCGGCAGGTGTCTACCAGCCGCCGAATCGTAATCCGGGTAATTATGGAACTGCTCCTGGCAATCGCCAGATTCAATATCTTAACAATACCTATCCAGGTCAGCAGCATCAAAGAGAGAACAATGTCAGTGACCTGGATAAGAAGCTCAGCCAGATCATCACAAGACTCGATGATCATGACAGTCAGTTCAGGGCTCAAGCTCTTCTCAATCAAGAACAGATAGCATCTAGACAAAGAATTGAGCAAGCCGTGAACAACATCTCGAGCATGCTAGCATCTGGTCGACCATTTGGCCAGCTTCCAAGCCAGACAGAGCCAAATCCGAGAAAAGAACAGGATAAAATGGTAACTGCTCGAAAACTTCCAAACCTAATTGCTGATGCTTGTTCTGTTTTACGCAGGATCGCTGAAACTCCGGAAGAAGAGGAAGAAGAAGAACAGGAACCGGCGCCTAAGGAGGATCCTCCTCTTTCACCGTACGTCGTCAAACCTCCTTTTCCTAGAGCATTGCTGCCAAATGCAAGGATCGAGACTGGCATGAAGGGGAACAAGGAAGGATATCCTGACATCCGTGTTAAGAAACCCGTCTCTCCGTACCCAGCTAAGTTATCTGATCCTGGTTCTTTTACTTTGCCTTTGGTCATAAATGATGTTGAGATCGAACGTTGCTTAGTTGATCTAGGAGCGTCTGTTAATGTCATGCCTATGAGCCTGTTTGAAAAGTTAAACCTAGGAGAACTTGAACCGCCTAGTATGCAACTCGTCTTTGCTGATAGATCACTTAAAACCCCTAAGGGAGAGATTAAAGACATTGTCACTAAATGTGGTCCGTTCACGTTCTTAGCTGACTATGTGATTATGGATACTAGTACAGATGATGCTACTATTCTTATAGGTCGACCTTTCATGGCTACTACTGGAATGAATATTAACGTTCCAAATGGTTCATTAACTCTTAGGGTCGATAAAGAAACGAAAACTTTCCGTCTTAAAGATGGCATGAAATATGACTCTAGGAATGAAGAATCTCACTGCCTAGCTGTTGAAACTGTGGGGTTGACTCCGGTCAACTCTGTTACTAATGCTTCTTCTGGTACCTCTAGATCAGTTGTTGCTGCAGATATTAAATAGGTCATTAAGAAGGAGCCAGAAACTTCGGTTCAGAAGCCGCTTAAGAAGAAGAAGAAGGAACTGCAAGCCTCTTCTAAACCACCGAGCAGACTTCGAGGAAAGAACAAGAAGACGAAGACCCAAATGGTATAGAGGCCAAAAATTCCACCGTCTTCCACCGAGCCAGCTGCACCACCATTTCGTTCCGAGCAACCGGCGCCGGAACAAGTATGGAGGGAGAAGCCGAAAGCGTCTCCTAAGGAAGTACTAACGATCACTGATCCTGGTGATAACAAGCCGAAGAAAGAAAAGAAGAAGCCGACGGTCCCTCATTCCTTCCATCGTAACAATCAAGAAGGATGATCTCTCCAGAGAACTGTTTGGACCATTCAAGTTCGTCAATCATCTTCCCGATAGACGTACCAAGCTACTACATGCAAATGGGAAGAGATTCACGCTTACCGGAGAAGTCCCGAAGCTGTACTTCATGAACTCTGACGCGAGCATTAAGGAGAATCTAAGTTGGGATGTCTCCTAATGCCGACCAGGTATCGTCTAGCTCAAGGACGTTAATAAAAGAGCGCTTCGTGGGAGGCAACCCACGGCTGGAGTCTGTTTTTATTTCTGTTGAACTTGCTATTTTAGAGTCGGTTCGGGGGAGCCAAAAGTGTCAGTTTGTTTGTTTTCTTATTTTTAATGTAGAGTCTGCATGTCATAGAGTCAGTAGCAAGTTGATTGAGGTCGTTCCGATTTTTGTGGATTTAACTGTGATTTTCTGAAGTTGGCCGGATTTGCGAAAATATTTTAAACCCGAACAGTTCAAAATTTTCGACGAAACCACCCTTATTTTCGGCGAAACCATTTTAATCTCGAAATATTTTCGGCGAAACCGTACTGTTATTTCGCGAAACCTACTGTCGAAACCACCTTCGAAAATTCGGCAGTACATTTTACTGAAATTTTCGGCGAAACCACCCTTTTAATTTCGCCGAAAATAACTTGAAATCACCAACTATTTACTTTAAATCCAGTCTCCCTCTCTCTCCTTCTTTCCCTTCTTTCAATTTCATTCAACCCACCCGAAAACCTCCCCCTTTTTGTTTTAAAATCGCCGCCGACCACCACTTCTTTTAAATCGCCGTCGCCGCCGTAACCCGCCGCCAGCACCGTCGCCGACCACCGTCGCTCCCTTCCCCTCCCTTTTCCGATCCCAACGAGCCCTAGAACAACCAAATCGGAGCTTTGCAGCTCCAGTTCACCGAAAACCCAGTTTTCAACGTTTTTCACCGATTCCTCCCAACCCGTTCATTTTTAGCAGTCATGACTTCAAGGTAAGTTGTAGAGCTTTTCAATACGAATCTTTTGACATATAGATTGCTGAATTTCGTCGGGGCTGACTTTCGGTTGACTTTTCAGTTTGCCTCGTTTTGCGTGCCGACTGTTTTCGTGTGAACTAGGATTAGCAGAACTTATAGAACTGTTCTAGCATGCTTAGGGAGTTCCGTGCTTAATTTCCATATCATTTGATCATATGTTGCTATGCATAGGATTGATTTTTCGTAATGTTGACTTTTGTGAGAAATGTCGGTTTGACCATGAACTGTATTTGATCATTTGGCTGCTTGATGTGCTCATTCTCGTTCATATTATCGTTCTTGCCATTTGAGATCATATTTTACCGTCATTATCCACCTTTTGATGGTCTTGCCATGATTAGGGTTCAATATGCTTACATGTTGACTTTCTAAATGTCGGTTTGACTTTTTGAACTCTGATTGTGCTTATCCGATTCTGGCTGTTCCTAAGTATGTATTTCACTGTCTTTAACTACCGGTTACTCCGCTTTGCTTACCCCACTTAGTTTCCCTCATTTCTTTGTGAAATTGAGTTTTTCTACTAAGTGTGGGGTAAGGTTTTGGTTGACTAATCTGGTTTCATTCTGGTTTTAGGAACACCACTTATGAGCGCAGGACTAAGGCGCGACTTGATGGCGCCTCGAGCTCAGGAGCTTCTGCTCCCGTCACACCTGCTGTTCTGGGTCCCCCACTTGCTCCACCCCGCCATGCTGGATATCATCGCACTATTGCCCGTCTACCAGACTTCTACTTTGAGTGCTTCCAGCAGCTCGAGCACGTCCGGGGAGCTGACGTGCATCCTCTCTCCATGGATTCCCTGCACAATCACGATGAGGACTACCACTGGAACGTGCATGATGCCCTAGCACCGGCTGGCCTCCTCGAGATGACCACCATCGCCGCCGAGTTCCCAGACATTGCCCTCGAGGAGTTCTGGGCAACCTTTGATCTGGATGAGCACAAGAGGAAGCAGCGCCAGAAGGTTATCACCTTCTATCTTGGTGGGGTGTACAGGCAGCTCACCTATGATGAGTTTGCCGCTCATCTCGGCATCCCCTACGAGCACTATCACGATCATCACCTCGGTTGGGGAGAATATGATGACGACGAGGAGTACAACATGCTCTGGAGCCACATGACAGGCGTACCTGGCGATCGCCTCGGGGTGAGCAACTCAGTTAAGTCTCTCTCTCACCCGCTCTATAAATTTATTCATATGGTTTGGCGAAGGTCGCTTTTATATGTTCGAGACAAGGATCGCCACCATATCCTTAAGGAGGAGCTCATGCTTCTCCGAGCCATCCGAGAGAGCTACCCTCTCCACCCCGGTTGGGTACTGGCTCGCATCTTCCGCCAGAAGACCAAGAGAAAGACGCCACCCACAAACTCTTGGGGGGTAACTTCATAGGACAGCTCATCCTCTCCTTCGGCATCAGCCATGAATATGGCCCACACATTCCACGACATCCAGTTAGGACCGTTGGAGGAGACTTGGCGGTTGAGTACGACTTAGAAGTCGACCTCAGTCCCCATGTAGCAGCTGATCCTCCACTCAAGCCTGTGGTCGAGTTAGAGGAAGAAGATGATGCTGAGGAGCAGCAGCCGCAGCCGCCACCATAATTCCAAGATTATATACCCTCGCCACACCATCAGGCAGGGTATGATCACCAGTCGCCGCCGCACATCCCCGATCCATACCAGGCGCCTCCACAGCAGCCCCGACATCACCCCGCGGATGTTGGTGAGTTATACGAGTGACTTCAGGAGTGGCGCATCACCGACAACGCCACTCAAGAGGCGCGATGGACTATTATGCAGCAACATATGCGCCGCGCCGACCGGCGATATGAGGCACAGATGGCGTGGCAACGCCAGCTCGGTGAATTTCTCCACTTTCCACCTCCCGGCTCACCGGACCAGCAGTGATCGGGTTGTATTCCTTTTTTGGTGTCTTCTTTTTATTTATTATTTTCGGATTTCGATCCAACTTTTTTCTGTGTAGATCCGGGGCACTTGTCCCGGCTTCCTTTTTATGTTTTATTTGTTTTCGTTTTGTAGGCAGTAGGGAGACTCCCTTTGCTTCAGGTTCTGCTACTCTTCCCTCTGCTCCGAGGATCCGTGCTCACCCTCTGAAATCAATCGTCCTCATCCAGGTTCTTACATTCCACTCTGAACTCTAGAATTAGTCCTGTGAGGACACAGTCCGATTTAAGTGTGGGGTAGGATGCTAGAGAACCTTGCATGAACTTGATTGTGTTTTATGTGTGCCTCGTGATTCCATTCCAGTTTCTCTAGCATTAGAATGGCTCAGTTCTTGATTTTTGATGTTAAGTTGTTGTTCAAACTTTCATAATGATGCTTAGACTGCTTAACCTAGAACTTGAGAACCAACTTGTATACTTTGATGCTAAATTGTCTGGTCAGAACAGAATTTTAAAATCACACTTGTAGTTTGTAGCCTTGATTGCATGAAAATGACCGAATCCGACTAGCAAACCAACTGTGAGCTTTTGATCCATTGCACGTAACTTGCAATTTTAATTCTTTCTGAGTGGTTTTCTGTTTACTTGAATGAGTTAGAATTTGCATGAGACCTACTCGAGACCACACGATGACACGAGTTCTAGTAGGATAGGGGCACCTAGATTCAGCTACTAAGCCAGATAGCATACCGAACGATAAATCCACTAGGTTTAGACCCTTGAGCTTGGCCTGTTCTTTCGGTTCGATAATACATTACAGCCATTTCCCATTTCTTTCATTCCCCATTGATCCCCTGTGGTTGTAGTTCTAGATTGACCTACCGAAAGTCGGTTTGTGGTAACCTGCCTATAGCCATTAAACAGGTGGTCTTAGCTAATATGTCTAGACGTGTAAACCCCTCTAGCAACTAAAAGAAAAATCGGCACAAAAGAAAAAAAAATAATAATAAAAAGTAAAGTAAGAAAAGAAGCAAGCTTCAGAAAAAAAAAGAGAAGCAGAAAAATCAGAAAAACAAGAAAAGTTCAAAGTGTAGTTCAATAAAACGTTCTTCTCCCTACAAATGGAAGAACGAAGTCAAAAGAAAAGTTCAAAAGAAAAGAGAAAAAAAATCGTGAAAAGAAAAAAAGGAATAAAGTGCTAGGTTGCTTGAGGGTATCATAATCTCCCTCGTCCGGCCTCCAAATGACCTCCCGTTTGCTCCTATGCGCTCCTTGTCATCCGTACTTTGATGCCATAACCTGAAAATGCACAGAGGCAACTCCAATAGACCACGAATTTGGCTCCAAGTGGCAACCGGACAACAAAATGACACTTTGCACAAAACTTCAATAAAAGCATATAAGTCATGTCATTTCACGAATAAACACGGGCATTTCAAAGGTCATTCATAAGCTTAAAATGCACTAATTAAAGTCACATCAAATTCCCCTACGACTAAGCTTTGCTTGTCCTCAAGCAAATGAATTAGAAAACATCCAAGTTCACAAATGACAAGTTCGGTCCATTGAGATTCAAGCAATCACAATTTAGCTTAAACTGTTCCACGAACAAACTAAACCTACACATGCAAGAACATCAACCAAACAAGTCTAAACCTCACTAATTTCTGCACACTTCAAGTAGTGGTTGATTGGGACACAGCAAAACCGACCACGACAACACCAACTCTAATCAAAAGGACTTGAAATCGGGACATGGATCGTAAGTGGTGAGAGATTATGATGTGGCTATCGACTCGACTTCATCCGCTTCTAGATCCGCACTTTACAAAACTCTGGCTAGGATCAAGGGCTACATTTGAGAACTCTTTTTCTTTCTTTTCTTTTCTTTTCATTTCCATTTTTCTTTCTTTTTTTCTTACTGCATACTAGTGCTCGATTCAACACTTCACTTAGGTGTTGAACCTGCCTAGCTCACAGCCTTTGCCCTTTTTGCTTAGTGCTCAACCCGACACTTCACTTAGGTGCCGAGCTTGCCTAGCTTTTCTTTTGAGCATTTTTTTTTCACAATTTAGCCACTTGATCCTTAGCCCCTTACAACTTCCACACAAGATTTCGAATTGGATTCCGTCTAATCTCAAGCCACAATCACGAAGGACCAAAAAGGGTAAAGAAAGACATGGAAAAGGGTGAAAATTCTGATTGCCTTCATCATCTTAGACCGGTGTTATCGAGCGGTACAAAAACACGTATCAAACCAATCAACCAACATGCAAGAGTGATAAAATCTCAGTTCTGGCCCAGACTCATTTGATATTAGTGCTAACATGCTGGTTATAGGTTCTAAGCAGGACAGTCTAAACGTCATTGTGAAAACTTGAAGTCAATTAAACACCAAAAGTCAAGAACCGAACGATTCTACAATAGAGGAATTCGACATTCAATTAAGATCATGCAACACATCAAAACATAGCTTTAGACTTCTACCAACAAATAATCACACCAAACCTCAAACTCCCCTACGACTAACATGAGCATTGTCCTCAATGATCAAGAGAGAGAGAGGATAAGGTGGAACGAATATACCGCGCGGTGAAGAAGAGAAGCCGGAGATGGAATCCCGGGTCAAGTAACCTGGTCAGGACGAGGACCTGAATCAGGGGTACCTGTAGAAAACAAGGGAGGGCACACCACTCAAACACAACCCATAGTCGACAAGATGAGAGTACGGATGAGATGTGTGATCCAACAACATGACAAGTGCAAAGCCAGAAATGAAAAGAAAAAAATCAGAAGTCAAACACAACAAAACATGCAGTCATAAACAGAAATAAAAGAAAGGAAAAATCCAAAGTCCTGAGAAGTGGTGAGTGATCCTGTGGCTCTCAGTGGGGTTGTGGTCGTGGGTGCCCAGGCCACTGTGACCATGGATGGTAGCCGTCAAACGGGGGAGGCGGTGGAAAGACTGCCCAAGTGCTGGAGGCGGCGAAGGCGACCGTGGTAGAGGAGCAGAAGACTCCCCAGTCTGTCCCTTCCTCTTCTTGGAAGCTGGTGCCTTGGATCGCTTGGGGGCGGAGGATGAAGAAGCTGCTTTACCCTTAGGAGGCATCCTGCAAAAGAAGTGCAAACAAAGAATCAATAAGAAGGGCACACTCCTAACACAAACCCTATCAAGGCGCCTAGTCATAACACATGATCAAAACATTGAGCACAACATTGAGCACGATTCAAGATCATCAAGTTCAAGTGCAACAACCTATGCTAGCAAAAATCAAATCACAGAGATCCACAGTTAAGCAAAAGGCATGCATAATGGATCAAAAACACGAATCAAGAACATATAAGTCTAAGTCCACACAATGTAAGGAGGAATATATAAAAATTAAACCAATGAGTGGTGATAAACCACACCCCTCCTCACACAAAGAAGGTAAATCAGCCCCTGAATTCATCACCTGCAACACCCAAGAAAATGACATACACCATACAAACAACCAATCAAGCTCATCAAAATCGACACACAGCAATCCAGAACCAAACATCACACAACCAACTCTCATGAACAAGCCACAAACCCAAACTCAAACAATCAGTACCACCAATCCCACTCAACTAAAGAATCCCAGTTTAAACACTTCATGATCAACCACCCATGTCCCAAAATTTGTTAAGCAATGAACTCAAACAGCAAACCACAATTGAAGACGCCAATGGCACAACAATCATGACAACAATCAAACCACTTAGCCAAACTCAACAAGCCAAATTTTCATGAGCAAACCGTCATGAACAAATACCACAAGAAATACCAATGAAAAACCAAATCATAATCACCCCAATACCTCATTAACACCCCCCAAACGAATCAAACAGTGAAAAATATTGTGGAGAAAAAAAAATTGCAGAGGGGTGCACGGCGTGCATGGGTGCACGGCGTGCATGGGTGCACGGCGTGCACCTTGGAGCTGAAATTTTTTTTGAATCCTCCTGGACAGCACATGCACCAAACCGTGCACGGTGCACGGGTGCATGTGCACGGCGTGCACCTCCTCAGCCTAAAATCAAATTTTTATCTCGACGAAAAATGACCAAAACACCGTCAAATCAACCCAAAACGGACCCCGAACTTCAGAATTTCAACACCTACGAGACCACAAAGGACACCACAACAACTCAAGACCTTGAATACCACAAAAACACACAATCATGCAATCAAATCAAGAGGAAAAGACATGAAAAACACTCGGGTTGCCTCCCAAGAAGCGCTTGGTTAACGTCTTAAGCTCGACGAAGCACACAGACCAGCTAAGTAAAACCATCCCAACTCATTACCTCTTTGAAATCGAAGTCATTACCTTCGCATGGCACACGGAACTTGAATTGAACCTTACCGACTTCGGGAGGTGTGAGCTCGGATTTCCCGGATGATGAAGTGTGAGCAATGGAGAAGGGGCCAAATTACTTGGAGTGAATTCTCTCATCGGGTGGCTTCTTAGTCTTGATAGTCTCACCCATTGGTGCGGCTTCCTTGCCCTTCTCGGGTGGCTTCTCCACACCTTTCTTCTTAGCCTTAGGTGGAGTCTTTTGAAGCACGAAAGGTGGAGCCTCCTTTACTTCATCCTTTTTCTCCTGCGCATCACTAAGAGCAAACAACTCCGCAAGACTATGACGGACAAGGTTAGTGCTATTAGTAGCCGAAGTAAGCTCATGCGGATTCTTAGGATCATGGTGACTAGCATAAGACAAAGTAAACTCCATGCCATTTGAACGGTCAAAGATCATGCATTCATTATCGACCCTAAGTGTAAGTTTACCACCGTAGACATCAATCAAAGCACGAGAGGTTGCTAAGAAAGGTCGTCCTAGAATCAAAGGCACATCGGTACCACCCATAGCATCTAGAATAACAAAATCCACAAGGAATTCAAAAGCACCAACCTTAACCAACACATCTTCGACAATACCACGAGGGGATGTCACAGATTTATCCGCTAATTGAACATTCATTTGAGTTGGTTTTAGTTTCCCTAGGCCTAACTTCTTAAACATGCAATATGGCATAACATTGATACTAGCACCCAAATCGGCTAAGCCTCTACTTATTGCATGTTCACCAATAGTGCAAGGAATAGTAAAGCTACCTGGATCCTTAAGCTTTTCCGGTGGCCTCTTAGAGAGAATGGCGGAGCATTGTTCATTGAGCTTTGCCGAAGTCACATCCGTAAGCTTGCGTTTGTTGGTGAAGATCTCTTTCATGAACTTTGCATATTGAGGCATCTTTGTAATTGCTTCCCCAAAAGGCATTGTAAATTGCACCTTGTCAAGAATCTCAACAAACCTTTTGAAGTCCTTTTCCATGGAATCCGCCTTCAAGCGAGAAGGATAAGGTGGCTTAGGCTTGTACGGAGGTACAACCTGTGCGGGAGGACAGACCGGAGTAGCACTCGCCGTAGCCTCTTGAGAACCAACCTTATTGGTCATCTTAGAAGCTTCTTTAGCCTTGGCTCCTCTATCTTTAACTTCAATCTTATCCGTGTCATCATCAGAGTCAACATCTTCAACTATAACCAAATCATCATCTTGAGCACTTACCACCTTAGGTATGGCATCTTGTACTTGCTTACCACTCCTCAAAGTTACCATCATAAGCTCCTCGGGAACCTTGGGGTTGACCTCGGTGTTGGAGGGTAGGCTACCCTTTGGTCTCTCCGAGAGTGCCTTAGATATTTGACCCACTTGAGTATTCAAATTGGTAATTGAAGCTTGTTGATTCATGATAAGTTGAATCATTGCCGCATTGGTGTCTTCTTGGGAGATTGTAGAACCACCCTCTTTGTTTTGAGAAGGCTTGGTGAGACCGGGCGGGCCCATTACCCTTATGATTATACATCCCCGGTGGATTAGAACCTTGCTCACCACCTTGGTTACCTTGATTGTACCCCTTGTAACCTTGGAATCCTCCTTGATTACCTTGGTTGTAACCCTTGTTATAACCACCACTTTGATTACCTTGGCCTTGGTACCCTTGGTTAGGCTTGTTGTACCCACCTCCTTGGTTCCAAGGACGGTTGTAGTTACCCCCTTGATAGTTCCCTTGAGGGTTGAAGTTACCATGGAATCCTTGACCTTGTGCAAAGCTTACTTCCTCAATGTTTTCATCTTGGTTAGGCTCAGAAGTAGCGGAAGGGCATACATTTACATCATGGCCTTGGCCTCCACAACACTCACAACAAAGCACCGAGGCAACCGGTGGATTACCCAAATGAGATGATGAAGCCTTAGGGGGATGCTTAGGCATACTAAGATTACTTACTTGAGAGGCCATGGCATCAATCTTGGACATAAGGAGAGCAATCATGGGATCATCTTCATCTCGGTGCCCCGGTAACTTATGCTTCTTCCCATAGCTAGACGAATCCTTTGGTGCATCAATACTTACAGACCGAGAATCATAGTGCGTGTCACTTCCATACTTAGACTTAGGAGGTTGTTGTCGAGACCAACTCCTTGTCTTGTTGGCCATCTCCGCGAAGAGTTCTAGAGCATCTTCGGGAGTGAGCATCCTTAAGTCACCTCCGGCGGCTTGGTTGATCATCCTTGTATTCTCAAAATCAAGGGACCTAGCAAAGATGTCCGCCAAGCTCCATTCGGCGAAGTTGTGATGAGGACAAGACCGAAGAATGGCTTGGAACCTATTCCAAGTCTCATGGAAGAGCTCTCCCTTGTGTTGTGTGAAGTGGTTGATGCGGTCTCGGATTGCATCCGTCATATTGGGAGGAAAGAACTCTTCAAGGAAAGCTTTGGCTAGGCCCTCCCATGTGGTGAAAGCTCTATTCGGTTGGTTCTCCAACCATGACTTGGCTCTACCTTTGAGTGAGAAGGGAAAGAGCCGGAGTCTCACACAATCCGGGTGAACTTGGTCATTCTTAACCGTGTCACATATCTCCAAGAAGTCCTTGAGATGCCTAGATGGACATTCACCATCGATGCCATTGAACACCACTCCATTTTGAACCATTTGGATCATATTAGGCTTGAGCTCAAAGTTCCTAGCATTGACGGGTCTTCGAACAATGCTAGAGGCTGCCCCTTCAAGAGTAGGACGAGCATAATCCGCCAAGGTACGTCTTGCACCCCTTTGTGAGTGATCATCATCATTGGTATGGTGAGAATGCTCCGAAAGGTTGTCTTCATCTTCATGGTGAGACATGTTGTTGTGTGTGGAGCTATGAACCAAACGAGAGGGAGAGAAGGTTGGTGGCTCAATCACTTGCGCAAGACCTTGAAGTCGTGCTTGAAGACGAGTGAGTCGCCTCATGCACTAGTACAAGATACCTACAAACAAGCACAACAAATACACCCAAGTAATACGACAATGCGGAATAACAAAACCAAACAACAAGTAAAAGGAAGCAAAAACTAAATTGGAAGGAAGTGAATAGATCGGTCCACTACTAAGTGCTTTCAAAGGAATGAGAGAGTCCCCGGCAACGGCGCCAAAAACTTGATAAAAGCGATTTTACCAAGGTCGTATTCCACGGGGTCCTCTCATAAACCAATACTCACACTTCTCATAGACGGTCTAGACATTTGAAATTGGTTTGGTTTGATCGAGAAAAACAGAAACAAAGGCAAAGAAATGCAATACTAACAAAGATTAAGCAAGAAGAAAGGTGGCTCAAATCAAAGACAAAGGGGTTCTCTTGGTGGGTAGTTTCATCATGCTCAAAATGACTAATTGAACAAACAAGCCAATTAAGATCGAGTTTGCATTCGGATGACCATGCATTTCACTTCTATAGACTCAATGCACTCTCGTAGCACCTAATCCCTATCCTAATACCACTCAACTTAGGCTCTCGCTCTCAAGCTAAGTGAAAAAGGATGCATTCTAAGTGTTTGATGAAATGCCAAGACACAAGATACTCTCTTAAGACTCTATGACCACAAGGCTAGGCACAACACTCTCATATCAATGCCCTAACACTAAGAGATTCACCAAAAAGCCTTTTCAAACTCAATTGAATGAAAATCCACATGCACACCAAGTGTTCGATAAAATGCCCAAGAGAAAAATCAAGCGAAAATGAATGAAACAAGATGATCTAATCTCTTAGAACACACTCACTTCAATCCCTAGACCTACAATCTATGCAATCCAAGCACTCTTATGCATCAAATCACATTGAATGGACCAAATCAAGCAAACATGGCATAAAATGGCATTAAGAACAAGTCTAGGAATCATCCTCATACAACCAAGATCAATCATGGCAAGTTCTATACAATCATCCCTCTATCATAGCACAACTAATCTACCCATCCAAGATGAACCCTAGAAACTCAGCCACACATGGCCAAGGGAGTAAAGAGAAAAGAAGGAAGAATGGTCACCAAGAACACCATGGATGAATCCTTGAGATGATCTTCACTTCTCCACTTGTAAGCACTTCTCCCAAGGTTTGTTGGCTTCAATCCTAGCTCCAATGGCTTCAAATTGCTCCAAAAATGTGTTCTAGGGTTTGAGGGTTCGTGGGTATGTGTTTGGGGTTCAAGAGAGATCCAAGAATTCCCCAAAATGGCCAAAAACAAGAATATTTATAGTGCAGGGGACAGTGCACGGCGTGCACCCCTGCACGGCGTGCACATCTGCACGCCGTGCACATCTGCACGGCGTGCACCCCTGCACTCTGCAGAAAGCTCGATCTTGTAATGCTCATATCTCCCTCGTCCGGCCTCCAAATGACCTCCTGTTTGCTCCTATGCGCTCCTTGTCATCCGTACTTTGATGCCATAACCTGAAAATGCACAGAGGCAACTCCAATAGACCACGAATTTGGCTCCAAAGTGGCAACCGGACAACAAAATGACACTTTGCACAAAACTTCAATAAAAGCATATAAGTCATGTCATTTCACGAATAAACACGGGCATTTCAAAGGTCATTCATAAGCTTAAAATGCACTAATTAAAGTCACATGAACGAGCGTTCATCATTCCACCCGTGTTTGGTTAGACGGTAGGAAGCCATAGATTAGATTCGAGGGTAGTTAGTCGAAAGCTACACCGCACAAAGCCATCATCATTCATTCCCATCATCCATCTCATTATAAACCCGAGTAGTGTAGTATTCATTACGGTCCTAGCAGGGAAGTCTTCTTGACTAGATATTCGTGTTGTCACAGTGGTGGAGATGTGGTCGAAATGCAAACCTATGACAGAATTCGGTAACAGAAAATGATCGAGAGCAAAAACACGTCCCTAAACACAGAGAGTGAGAGTTCCCATTGTACTATATATGGCCTGTGTGAGGAGTCTGGTCGGTCAGGTCAAATTCGTGCATAATTGGTTGCTAATTACTTGTTGTGTGCAGTTTATTAGTGAGACCAGTAGTTTGGCTGATCTGTATGCATGTTAGGTTTCTTGTTCTAGGATCGATCTGTCTAATAATTCATTGTGGTTGATTGAGCTCCAATTTAATCGATTTTATCATTTATGAACATGAGCATTTCTATTCAGTTTGCTTGAGGACAAGCAAAAGCTTAAGTGTGGGGTATTTGATGACACTCGATTTGACGTGATTATCAGCCTCATTTAAGCGACATTTCTTTGCTTAAGACATGGTTTTTAGAGTAGAATAACGAATATTCAATCGATTGCCCTATCTCGTGCCATTTGTGTTACCTTGGCCCGTTTCGGGTCTATTTGATGGTTTTCTAGTGTTTTTATGTTAGCACAGGTTTTTGCCGTCAAATATAGTAGCCATGGACGTGTCTAAGGCGTTGGAACCTCGAGGAATCAAACCGGAATCGATCCAAGGAGCCGATCAAGTCAAACCAAAAGTCTGCCCATTCACACTTACACATTCGGCGAAAATAAGCTTCCATATTCGGCGAAAACAATAGTGCAAATCAACTGACGCCGAGTGAAGAATGACTTCGACGAAAACATTGTGCTCTTCGGACCGAAAATACAAGGCAGAGAGATCACGGCCATTTACACAAGGATTTTTGCCGAATATATCCCTATGTTTTCGGCGAAAATATCAGGCCAATCCGGATCAGTTAGGGTTAAGTATAAATACTTAACCCGGCGGCCCAAATAAGATATACAATCATAATTCGCAAAATACAACTTTTCGAATCAGAATCCTCTCAAGTCCTGGAGCGAAGAGTTGGAGTTCGAAGAGCCGGATAGAGATCGTGACGCCATCCCTTCCATCTCGGAGAACCGGAGCTAGGAGTGTTATCTACCGAAGATCGAAGTCTGTCAGAGTCGTCTAAATTAGGTTTTTCAGATTCTTTTCTGTTCTTCCTTTGAATGATGAACTCTTTCCTTGTCTTTGTTTCTTTTGTAATAATCATGAGTAGCTAAACTCGTTAGAGCTTAGACTAGATGAACCCTAAGTGACCCAGGGCTTTAAAGCGGTCACGGATCGGCGGTGATTAGATTCGAAATTCAATCAGTTCTTTTTCATGTTTGATTCGTTCTTCATTGTTCATGTTTCTTGTCTGGATTGATCACCTAGATTAGATTCTTGTTAAGCTAAGGATAGAAGCGAACGCTCGCCTTACTTTAGAACATCGAATTGAACAATTAACCTTATAATTGGAGCGTGCCTTTCGTAGGAACCGGTTAGGGTTAATTCACTGCAAGAGTAACTCATTAATCATTAGTAATTACACCAATTAATTAAGTCGTTGCGAGAGGCGACCGTACCCGGGCGGCTAGTTAATCTTGGTAGTTAGAACGGATAGAGCGAACGTTCGCCGGTCTTAAACCTAAGGGTAAGGAGTTATGGTGGTGTCTTAGTAATTGATTGAATGAGAATCGAAATCCGCTGATCTGTTGATTGCCAATGCTCTGGGGAATGAAGGGGGATTCAAAGTCTAAGTTCGTCTGTCATCCTTGTTTTCAAACCCTAATTCCCAATCTGCTTTAGTTTAATTTGTTTTAATTTTTCTGCATTTCTTAGAAGTAGAAGTCGTGGAACTCACACCACGCACAACGTGTTTGCATTTGAGTATTTTGCTAGTTCTGAAGTAACCAATCATAAGAGACCCTCGGAATACGATCTGCTATAGCTTTTTCTTAGCATTAGTAGTTTTATTTGTGTGAACCCTTAACGACAGACGTACACCACCTACGAAAGGCACGCTCCAATTATAAGGTTAATTGTTCAATTTGATGTTTTAAAGTAAGGCGAGCGTTCGCTTCTATCCTTAGCTTAACAAGAATCTAATCTAGGTGATCAATCCAGACAAGAAACATAAACAGTGAAGAACAAATCAAACATGAAAAGAGAAACTGATTGAACTTTGAATCTAATCACTGCCAATTCGTGACCGCTTTAAAGCCCTGGGTCACTTAGGGTTCATCTAATCTAAGCTCTACGAGTTCAGCTACTCATAACGATAACAGAAGAATCAAAGGCAACAAAGGAAATCATCATACAGAGGAAGAACATATAAGAACTAAAAAACCTAATTCTGACGACTCCGACGAAGCTTCGATCTCCTGAATCTTCAACTTTAAGCTCCGAGCTCTCGAGGTGGAAGGATGGCGTCACGATCTCTCCACGGATCTTCGAACTCTCTAAACTCTATCTATCGACCCTAGAGTCGTGGCTAATCAGCCAAAATTCGCTGTGTCTCTGATCTGGCTTCAAAAAGTCTATATATAACCCCAGAAACCCTTTACAAGTTGGAAAAGGCTGAAAATTAGGGTTTCTGGCCGGATTTTCAAAGGAATTTTCGCCGAAAACATCACCACATTTTCGCCAAAAATATTAGTTAAAAACCAGCTCCAACTTGTTTCGATGATTCCCGCTCCGTTTGAACTCCGATTTGGTCCCCGTTTGAAGCGCTGGACTCGTGAGAGAGTCCTCTATAATATGGTAACCTGGAGGCTCAACATAAAGCTCACAAAAAGGGTAAAAATAGCCAATAAATGGACAATGTATGCACTAGGAGCCTAGAATTACATAATAAACACATTTTCACCAAATATTCATCAGAATGGCATCAAAGGGGCATGGAATGTTGCTTAAATGGGGATGAAAATCACGTCAAATCGAGTGTCATCAATACCCCACACTTAAGTTTTTGCTTGTCCTCAAGCAAACTGAACTAGAACATACTCAAATTCACAAATGACACGAGATTAAACTGAGATTCAATTCTAACAATTTGGTTTAGATTGTTCCACGTAGAAAGAGTGACCTACACATGCAAGAACATCAACCAAACAAGTTTTGATCTCACTAATTTCTGCACACTTCAAGTAGTGGTTTTAACAAAGCTCGTTTCTTGGCAAAACAATTAATCATAATTAACCGACTACGATAACACCAATTCTAATCAAAAAGACTTTAAGCTCTAGCCATGATGTGGATGTGGAGATAGGAAAAATGACGTGGCTATTGACTAGACTTCATCCGTTTCTAGATCTGTACGTTACATGTTCTAGCTAGGACCGATTTAAACAACAATTTATTTCAAGTTTCAACTTCTTCCTTCAATTTATTTACTGCATACTAGTGCTCGATACCAAACACTTCACTTAGGTGTTGGACCTGCCTAGCTCACAGTATTTGTGTCTATGCTAGTGCTCAACCCGAACACTTCACTTAGGTGTCGTGCTTGCCTAGCTTTATTTTCAGCACTTTGAAGAACTTAAAATTAATTTGAACAACTCAATTTACTTGATTTAACCATTTAGCCACTTGACCCTAGTTAGTCATAACTTTTTACACAAGATTTCGAATTGGATTTCCGCCTAATCTCAAGCCACAATCACAGGTGATCAAATATGGAGTGAAAAACATGGAAGAAGCTAGCATTTATCATCTTAGAACGGTGTTATCGAGCTTTGTTATTAACAAGTCAATCAGTTTAATTGATTCAAGTTTCAACTACAAGAGTGATTTATGATCTGTTCTGACCTAGACTCATTTGATATTAGTGCCAACACGTTGGTTACAAGTTCTAAGTGGAACAGTCTAGACGTCATTGTTCAAAATTGAAGTTAATTTAACATCACAAGTCAAGAATTGAGCAATTCAATGCTAGAGAAATTTAAAATTGAACCACAGAATCATAGATAGCAAACAAGATCATGCATAATCCTAGACTCCTACCCCACACTTAAACGGTTCTGTGTCCTCTTAGAACTAATATAGAGTAGAGAGATACGAAGAACCTGGAAGGTGATGGTCGGTGTAGCGGATGAGCACGGAGAGTCCGGAGTGGAGCGGAGTAGCTACTCAAGTTCCTACAAAAAACAAAAACAATAAAAAGATCAAAAGGATACGGGACAAGTGCCCCGGATCCACACATAATAAAAGTCGAGCAAAGACGGTTAGGGGAATTTTGAAAATATTTTGACTCTTTTTTTTTTTAAGTTTTCAAAAATTTTCTGACCCAACTGAATTTTTCGCCGAAAACTGGTAAAGTTTTCGACGAAAACTACTTTGAAAACAAAGATAGACGACTTAACTAAACATTTCGCCGAAAACATTAGAAGTTTTCGGCAAAAAACAACTTTGAAAACCCACTGGAAAACAGACTCGAACAAACTAAAGTTTTCGCCGAAAAATATGAGGAGTTTTTGGCGAAAATTTAGACCTGACACAGAAAAATAAAACAGACGAAAATAAAAGAAAACTGACACTTTGGCTCCCCGAAACGACTCGAACGATGAAAAAGACTGACTCAATAATTCAAAAACAGACTCCAGCCGTGGGTTGCCTCCCACGAAGCGCTCTCTTTTAACGTCCTTGAGCCGGACGGTACCTGTTAGGGACCCCAACTTAGGAGTTCCTTGATGTCAATCGTCTTCTTCAAGGTGTGCGGTTGAGTGCCATGTAGCACTTCAGAAGGGTGATGCAGCCGGTAGTGCTCCAGTAGATCGCGGTTCTGTTTGGATGACCAGTTCTTCTCGAATTCTCCTACTGGAGGAGGGAAGAGGTAGTACGGCGCGTCATGGTCAATAAGCTCCATCTTCTCTACAGGTTGACTTGGCGGAAGTGTAGGTAGGATATCTCCTCAATCTCTACGTGCTCCTCTTCGGCTTCAACATCAGGATGGATTGGCTTATGTCTTCATCAACCACCACCGCCAAGGATTCTTCATCAGATGCTTCTTCTAGCTCATAATAGTCATGGACGGGCTCATCTTCTTCTTCGAACATCTCCTAAGCGTCTTCTGTCATTAACTGCTTTGGTTGCTCGAGCTTGATGTCCGTCGCGAGATGAGCTTGTAGCATTGAAGAGATATTATCCAAGGCAGATTGGGTTCTCGACGAGCATTGTTGATGTTCATGAGCTTGTAGAAGGATCTCTTCGTTATCTCTAGCGCCACTCCGATGCTCTTGTTGGTGTGTCTCTTGGTAACCTTGTAGAATTGAAGAGATTTTATCAAAGAGGGAGTCAAATCTCACCGTTTGTTGTTGTTGTTGATGTAGCATCTCTTGGTAATCCTCAATATTCGGTGCTCCATTGACGCGCCACTCTTTGTACTGCTCATCCCACCTGTAATCCTGCATAATCAAAACTCAAAATCACTACCGAGGTAAATCATGGAAATATGGAGGAAAATTAAATGGTAAGGCGGAAAGGTAGAAGAATAATTTGCCAACTCTTCTTTCAAACAATTAGAAGAGTCCCCGGCAACGGCGCCAATTTGATGCTGCAGTTTTAGCGGTATCAAATAACTAATCTACCAAGGTAGACTAGATCGTATTCGACTCGAAGTCTCTTCTTCTTGTCTACTCAAATATGTTGGCAAATTACTCGATTTAAACAAGTTGTGCGTGGTGTGAGTTCCACGACTTCTAATCTAATAAACAAAGGAAAATAAAAGATAGAAAGATTAAAAAGGTTGACTAACAGGAAGATAGACGAGCTTAGATTTTGAATCCCCCTTAGATCACCAAGGCAACGACAATCACAAGATCAGCGGTTTTAAATTCTAATTCAATCAGTTTCTATACACCACCATAACTCCTGACCCTTAGGTTTAAGACCCGTGAACGTTCGCTCTATCCGTTCTAGCTACCAAGATTAATTAGCCGTCCGGGTACGGTCGCCTCTCGCAATGACTTAACTTAATTGGTGCGATTACTAATGATTTATGAGTTACTCTTGCAGTGGATTAACCCTAACCGGTTCCTACGAAAGGCACGCTCCAATTATAAGGTTAATTGTTCAATTTGATGTTTTAAAGTAAGACGAGCGTTCTCTTCTATCCTTAGCTTAACAAGAATCTAATCTAGGTGATCAATCCAGACAAGAAACATAAACAGTGAAGAACAAATCAAACATGATAAGAGAAACTGATTGAACTTTGAATCTAATCACCGCCAATCCGTGACCGCTTTAAAGCCCTGGGTCACTTAGGGTTCATCTAATCTAAGCTCTACGAGTTCAGCTACTCATAACGATAACAGAAGAATCAAAGGCAACAAAGGAAATCATCATACAAAGGAAGAACAGATAAGAACTGAAAAACCTAATTCTGACGACTCCGGCGAAGCTTCAATCTCCTGAATCTTCAACTTTAAGCTCCGAGCTCTCCGAGGTGGAAGGATGGCGTCACGATCTCTCCACGGATCTTCGAACTCTCTAAACTCTATCTATCGACCCTAGAGTCGTGGCTAATCAGCCAAAATTCGTGTGTCTCTGATCTGGCTTCAAAAAGTCTATATATAACCCCAGAAACCCTTTACAAGTTGGAAAAGGCTGAAAATTAGGGTTTCTGGCCGGATTTTCAAAGGAATTTTCGCCGAAAACATCACCACATTTTCGCCGAAAATATTAGTTAAAAACCAGCTCCAACTTGTTTCGATGATTCCTGCTCCGTTTGAACTCCGATTTGGTCCCCGTTTGAAGTGATGGACTCGTGAGAGAGTCCTTTATAATGTGGTAACCAGGAGGCTCAACATAAAGCTCACAAAAAGGGTAAAAATAGCCAATAAATGGACAATGTATGCACTAGGAGCCTAGAATTACATAATAAACACATTTTCACCAAATATTCATCAGAATGGCATTAAAGGGGCATGAAATGTTGCTTAAATGGGGATGAAAATCACGTCAAATCGAGTGTCATCAATGATCCAAGATAATGGGAACACTTTCTCTGGGATGTCAATGAGGACCCAAATGCTCATGTGAGAATTTTCTTAAGGCTAGCTCAGACAGTCTCAAACAATGAAGCAGTTCATAGTGCAGTCAAGCTTCAGTTATTTCCTTTTACTCTGAAGGGACAAGCAGAACTATGGCTGTATGATCACCCACCAAATCACTTTACTACATGGGATGGTCTAGCTAAAGCATTTCTAGAAGAGTTCTTCTCTCCTTCTAGAACAGATGCACTCAGAGCACAGATAGCAGGTTTCACGAGTGGTTCGGAGGAAAACTTCTATGAGGCTTGGCAAATATTTCAAGGGCTTCTCTGGGCTTGTCCTCACCATGGATGGAATGTCTATAACAAGGTCTCTACATTCCTCCGAGGCCTGGACTTTGAGAAGAGGTTTAGGACTATCTACTATGCTAGCAAAACGATGAACGAGGCTCAACGAAACTACACCACTACCAAGAAGGAGATGCTCGCGGTAGTCTTTGCCTTCGATAAGTTCCGCTCTTATCTTGTGCTTGCTCAAGTTACCATTTTCATGGATCATGCAGCCTGACATCTAATGAGCAAGGCGGATGCCAAGCCAAGAGTTGATGATGGTTGAGCAAGCAAAGAAGGAAGAGTTACCTAGGTTTGACAACCAAAACAAGATTCAAGCCTCTCCTGTTGGTGTTATTCCATTCACTCATCCACAATGGGGAAGTATTCAAGTTCAGTTCCCAAATCATCTTTGCTTGAAGTCTGGAGATGACATGAACTACAAGGAGCTGCTTGGATGGGACGGAGACTGTTAATTCTCCAGGTATCGTCTAGCTCAAAGATGTTAAAGAAAGAGCGCTTCATGGGAGGCAGCCCATGTCTGGAGTGTGTTTTGATTTTTGACTCAGTTTTCTATGTGATGTTTGTTCCTTTTGTGTTTGTTCATTGTGTAGGTTGTCATCATTGATGCTCACCTTGTCTCCTAACCCTTCCATTAGCCAATTCCATGTACACTGTATCATCCCCATTCTATTTTGATCCATTGAGGACAATGTCCAGTGTAAGTGTGTGGTGTTTCCGTGGCAATGCATGCATGTTGGTTAATTGAGTTCTCGTCGTTTAATGGGTGGTGATTGTGCTTTGTTTTTCACTCTTTCACTGCTTCCCATTCTCGTTGGTAATTAACTTTTCACATTGCTTAATATCTTATTGGATTTGTTTACCGTTTTCCATGTGGTGAGATTGATGTGGTGCTTTAGCTGACCAAATGTGTGTGTGAGAACCCGTGTTCTGACCATCCCCCACTCTTCTTCCTTGTAGTATTCTAGGAACTTGCCCTTATCGTGTTAGTGAATAGTTGACTTGGTAATGTGTAAGACTTGGTCTGTCTGATGCTCGAATTGTCTAGTTCAATGCCATGATCGAGTCTAGATAAGAGATCTTTTAATTTCGTGCTTTTAATTGTTGTTAATGTTCCCAATCAGAGAAAATCTGAAAAATGAGTGGTTCGGTATTGAAGTTGTGGGTCGATTCACGAGCTGGCATACGTGTCTGCCCATTGTTGTAGTCCCAAAGGGAAGTCTCAATGTGGCGTTCTTTTTCTAACCTACTCCCGATCGTGGCTGGGGTATAGGATAACGCGAAATTCCAAAGGTTTTCGGATGCTCCGTACCTAGTAGTATCCACACTGTACCGACCATTCGAAAATAAGAGTTGGAAAAAAGGGAAAAAAAGAAAGAAAAAAAAAAGAAAAAGAGGGGAAAAAATGTTCTTTAATTATGTTCAAGTCGTGTCCCCTTATCTAGCAAGTGTCGGGTTGCGTCCTAGAGTAAGTGTAGTGGAAGTAAGTATTGTCTTACCTTTATCAAGTCAGGTTGTTTACTAGCTCGATAAAGTCATGTTCCTCTTTTACTCTGGCAAAAATTTGGTTCTTAATTGTGTGGTCAGTTGGGTAATCCTCTTGTTTGATAGAAGCACTATATACATCTTTCCAGGAACCAAGAGGTTTTCGGTTCGCTCATTCAAGTTGGTGCATGGTTGTGATAAAATATTTGTTTGATGACAAACAAAAGTTTAAGTGTGGGGTGATTTGATGACATAAGATTTACCGCGTTTATCTTGCCACATTTGAATGACATTCCCCATGTTTGACTCTAAATTGTGATGAACTTAAACAATTTTTATGTAAAGTATGTTTTATTCCCTGTTGGCCCTCTTTTGGGTTGTTTGATGTGTTTTCGAGTTATTTTGATGAGATTTCAGGATTTCACATCATAGATGACTTTTCTATGTGCTTGGCGATTCAAATGGGGATCAATTCGGAGCACACATGAGGTTGGAATTGCCGAAAGAAACTTAGAGCTGAACTCAGCTCCAAAAAGTGTGCAATTTGCTACCAAATGTGCGCTGGCGCACTTTTCGTAGGGCCAGGCACACTTTGGTAATAGCATTCAGCAGAATTTCCAGCATAATCCAAAAGTGCGCCTTTTAGAGGCCGAAGTGCGCCGGCGCACTTTTTAACCCTGCCAGGCGCACTTTTGGCCATTTTCCAGATTTTAGATGGGAATTGGGTTTTCAACCCAATTTCGAAGAGGGAGAAAACATACTTTGAAATACAGAATTCTCTGACAAGCCAGACACTCTTGGACGTGAAGAAGGAGCTTTGAAGACGCGATTGGGCAAGAAGAAGAAAGCATTAGCTCGATATATTTCTAGATTTGTCAGGATTAGGATTTCTCGGAGTAAGATGTTTTCTTCTCCAGTTTTCTTTTCTCATACTTTTCTGATTTCTTCTCCAGCTATGTCTGGCTAAACTCTTTAGGGTTATTTAGATTAGATGAAGTGTTAGTTAGGATTTTGTATGGATGATTTCGGGTTTCTAACCAGTTTATGTTAATCGATGATCTTTCAGACTTAGATGCGATTTCTCCTGAACCCTAATTTAAGCTTTTTGATTCTGACAACTTAATCAATTGTTAGTTTCTGAGTTTGTCTTTGAATTGCGGGTCTGACCATGAACGCATTTCATTCTAGAGTTCAGGAGGTCGTTAGGTTCTCCAATAGCTTGACCATAGGATTGTCAGAACCTAATCTCTTTGCATGATCTTGTGGCATTTCACTGTTCTTGTTCGTTCTTGATTTCTTGCAAGTTAGCTTGACCATAGGAGCTTGTAGGTTTGATAGAATAGAATCTCTACGGCCTGACCATGGAGTAGAGATTACAAAAGGAATTGCCGAGTCGTCTAGTCTGTTGAATTTCTTCGATTGCATAGTTTCATCCATCTTAACCGAACTAGCGTGGATTCGAGCCTGAACAACCGCCTTAGTCTAAATTCAAAACCCCAATCTGCTTTACTTGTTTACTTGATCTTATTGCTTAATTAGTTTCATTAGTTCATAAACCAATTCAAACCCGAAACGAAACCTCGATTAGCTTTAATTCACATTCCTGAGTAATAGAGAAAGGAAGACCCCAGGGGAAAACGATCTCTTTGGAGCGATCCATTGAGAAAAACTTAGTGCGCGTTAATTTGCGCATCAGGTGGCGTATGAGTTGATGCAGGAACTTGTTTCTGCTTAGCTAACTCTTCTTGCCATAGGAGTTTTTTTACTTGCTAGAGGGGTTTACACGTCTCGACATACTAGCTAACACCACTAGTTTCTGGCTATAGGAAGGTCACCACAGACCGAACAAAAACATGGGGAAGTGGTTGTAATGTAATATCGAACCGAAAGAACATGCCATGCACAAGGGTTTACACTTTAAGGGATTAATATCGGGATGGTTTCTGGTTTAAGTAGCAATTCTAAGTGCATCTATCATCCTAGTACTCGTGTTATCGTGTGGTCTCGAATAGGTCTCTTGCAAATTCTTACTCATTCAAAGTACGAGAAAGCCACTCAAAAAGAATAAAAGTTGCTAGTTATGTGCAACTGATCAAAAGCTCACAATTCACTGCTAGTCGGGCTGGAGTCATTTTCGTGCAATTCAAGATGACACTATAAGCATGATTCTAATTTCCGTTTGCCCAAGTTCATTTAGCATTAATGCAGGCATATTGGTTACAGGTTCTAAGTTAAGTAGTCTAAGCATCATTGTGAAAAATTGAAGTCAACTTAACATCAAAACTCAAGAACCGAGTAATTCTAGCCAGAGGAAATAAAATGAACCACATAATCACAGAGAAGCAAACAACATTGAACACATCGATAAAATCCCACCCCATACTTAAATCGGATTGTGTCCTCACAGGACTTAAAGAGATCATAGTCATCCGGAATACCTGTAGTGATGTGGTCCCGGCCACCAAGCCCGGCTTAGACACAAATGATGCCGATCCGGCCCCAACACTGATGCCAGCCTGAGAGTACACCGGCCCCAGGCCTACACCAGCACCACCCCCGAAGCCTAGAAGAGCCCAAGCCCCGGAGCCAGAAGATGCACCTGGGAGGATGCTAATCCTCAGCCAGGCCCCAAGGCCAGCTCCTACACCAGCCAGAGTCAGACTAATGACCCTCCAGGAGCAGATGCTAACGCCGAGCCCCGACCTGGACCCCGCCAAGCCTAGCACCCAGCCTAGGCCCCATGCCAACCCCCACGGGCCCCCGGAGCAAAGACCTGCCTGAAGACATCCCTACAGTACTCTTTGAAGAAGGCTCGGAGCAGAACTCAAAAGGTCTGGACAGATTTGTAGAAGGCCGCAAGCTAAGCCTCCCACAGGCACAGGGCCAATGCCAGCGCCCGTCAGAGGAGTACTTTTGACCCAGCGAACAATTGACCCATGTCTTTTGGGATTTTACAAAGGCTCTGAAATTATTATGGCCCCAAGATTACTCTCCAACAAACGGAGCTCAATTCGGAGGAGTATCAAGGGAGATAGAGCTAGGACAATTCCTAGTAGAGCATGGATGGAGCCCTAAAGAGCACGACTCGGATGCTGATCCGAGGAAGCCTATGCCAGAAGCTGTGATCAGACCAACAACTGAGCCTGATCCAAGAGGAGAAGAAGGAGAGCCCATCCTTGGAGAAGAGCCAAGAGGTCAGCCCATGACCGAGCAGCCACGGACCAAAGCTGGACTAATACTAAGCAAAGCTGGATTTCTGGACAGATTCGTAGCCCGACAAAGAGTGACGAATATGGGCTACTTGGAGACAGAATTTGGGCTTATGTCCAACATGAAAGTTGTAGCCCATGGAGTCTACTAGTGATCTGAAAATATCAGAATTTTAAGAATTTGTTTAGTATTTATTTGGCTAATATTTCCAGAACCCGTCTAGGCTATTTTTTGGGAAACTTGGCTCCCAAGTTAGGAGTTCTTGTCTAAATAGGATTCTTATTCCTTGTGGGACTGGAGTCCGAATTTTACCTTTTTTTAGTCTAGATTAGGATTAGTGTAAGTTCTCTTTATTATTCTAATTAGGACTCTTTTATTATTTCTTTATTCTTACTTAGGGAGGAGAGCTTGTTCCCTCACCTATATAAGGAGGCCGCTGGCCACCCTTTGTAAAGATGAACCCTTTTGAAATAAACCCCCTTTTATAGAACTTTGTTCTTGAAACCCCTTATTGTATTTGCATGTGGCGATACTGAAGGATCGGCCTATCATCAAGAGTATCCTCCTCTTGAAGTGGCGCCATCGACTTGATACTTTTGGTTCCTAGCTCGTTTATAGCTAGTGGGTCAAAGTCCTCTTCCATTCCCGGTTCCGACGGTTTCTTCCTATTGCACGATTATCAGCTTGTGGTGTTTAAGGGTCGTCTGCCCATGGTTGCAGTGGTTCACATCAGTTGGTATCAGAGCACGGTTCAACACTAGGACCACATCTATTCCAGTTTCGAGGTTTATTCTTGGATCCATATCCCTTTACTTTCGTGTTCTTAGAAAATTGTTTAGAAAGTCTTCATCTATTTCTAGTTCTTGTTTCGAGTATCTATTGTAAGGCAGAAAAAGCTGGTGGCCATCAAAATCCATCAAAGAAAATATCAAAAGAGTCAGAAAACAGAAAATACTCAAAAATCAAGTAAGGCCACTCTTGCCAAGTTCTTTCTTCCGTTGTAATAGTGTGTTTAAGAAGAGGGGATAGACTAGCTTCTGTTGCTTGTGTTAAAATTGAGCCACGACCCTACTTTTAGCCACTAAGTTGTGTTTATCGAGTCTTAGAAAAGAGAGTATTAGAAAATCATATTAGAAAAAGTTTTGGGTGTTCGTTGTTACACTAACCATAGAAGAAAGGAGTCCATGTCTATTGGAGCTTCAGTGCCTGACTACACGCTTAGCCCTACAAAACATAGAATATTCGTTTAGAAGATTAGTTGAAGACAGGAGAGCCAGCACCAAGCCGAGCGCCTGCCCAGCACCAGCCCAGCGCCAGCCCAGCACCAGCCCAGCGCCAACACCAGCGCCCGAGCAGCGCCCAGCGCACGAGCGGAGCCCAGCGCCCGAGCGGAGCCCAGCACCCGACCGGCGCCCAGCGCCTTACCGGCGCCCAGCGCCTGACCGGCACCCAGCGCCCGACGGGAGTCCACGCCCGACCGGAGTCCAGCGCCCGACCGCAGCCCAGCGCCCGAGCGCCCAGCACCGGCACGCCAGCGCCCAGCCCCGGCATCCCAGCGCCCAGCCCCCAGCCCCAGCGCCCCGCCCCTGCCCTCCAGCGCCCAGCGCCCGAGCACATAGCCCCGACGTCCTAGTGCCCAGCCCCGGCGCCCCAACGCCCCGCCCTGGCCCTCCAGCGCCCAGCCGCGGCGCCCAGCCCCGGCACCAGCCCCGGTGGTGTGAACCGCCGCAACCGTGGGCAGACGACCCTAACCACCGCTAGTCTCGGACCTTCGCTTGATCGACAGTCGGCACCGGGGGCGGGAAAGTACTTGGACCCGTCGACTGTATATAGCGGGAACCCTAAGTGTCCGAGAATGGCTCCACGACAGAAGATGGATGCTTCTGTTGATAACACCGATCCTAAGCTATGCACGCAACAAAAACTAAATGATTTAAAGAACAAAGTTCTGTTTAATTGATTGATTCGAAAAAGGTTAAGTTTACAATGAGACCGAGGCCTCTTATTTATACTAGAGGAGCAGGGACATACCCGCGGCTTCCTACTTAGGGTAGAACTTGGAAATAATTAAAATAATAACCTAGAGTCCTAAAAAGGACTTACTTGCTCCTAAAGAATCGAAACTAAAAGGGAAAATCTGAGTCCAACACTTAAAAAGAATTAAAACAAATAAAACGTGTGGAAAACCCTAAACCGACGGATCCGGTCGGGCTTGTCGCTCACGCGCGGGCCGGATTAGGAAAGTCGGCACCGCCTTTTCTGTCGGGCATGGAATTGGCAGCGGCGTCGGTTGCTCTGGCTTGGATATGCACGGGGCTCCTGATGCTGGGCTCCGGCGGGCCTGATGCTGATGCTGCTCGGCATCCGAGGTTCCTACTTGACCGGCCCATTCGGTCCTCCTCCCATTTCTTCATTTCCTTCCATTTCTCCTTGGCTCCTAGGATTGGCTCCTGCCCTTGTGTGGGATTGAGGGCGGGTGATAAACCTCCTAGGGCTTGGCCTGATGACCTTCTCAACTTCTTTCCTCATTCTAGGCCAATAGAAATGTTCCTTAAGGCAGGCTACGGTTTTAGCAACTCCAAAGTGTCCCATGAGTCCTCCTCCATGAGTTTCCCTTATGACTAGGGTTCGGCTTGAATGGCTAGGGTAGCATAGCTTGGCTCCTTTAAATAGGTATCCATTCTGCCTATAATAATCCTCAAACCCTACATGTGTGCAAGACTCAAAGATGTCTTTAAAGTCAGGGTCAGTCAAATATAAATCCTTAATATGCTCAAAACCAATGAATTTAGAACTCAAGGCAGTGATTAGGGCATACCTTCGAGAAAAGGCATCGGCTACCACATTCTCCTTACCTTGTTTGTAGTGGATGATATAAGGGAAAGACTCAATGAACTCCACCCACCTTGCATGCCTTTTGTTCAATTTATGTTGAGCCTTCAAATATTTGAGGGACTCATGGTCGGTGCGGATGATGAACTCCTTGGGCCATAAGTAATGTTGCCAAGTCTTTAAGGCTCGGACTAAGGCATACAGTTCCTGGTCGTAGGTGGGGTAATTGAGGGTTGCACCACTCAATTTCTCACTGAAATAGGCAATAGGTCTCCCTTCTTGCATCAATACGGCTCCAATTCCTACTCCCGAAGCATCACACTCGATTTCAAAAGGTTTTGAGAAGTCGGGCAGCTTGAGCAATGGGGCTTCGGTGAGCTTCTTCTTGAGTGCTTCAAAGGCTACTTCTTGAGGTGCTCCCCAATAGAAGGGAACATTCTTCTTAATGACAGACGTGAGAGGGGCAGCTATTGTGCTAAAGTCCCTCACAAATATCCTATAGAAGCTTGCAAGTCCATGGAAGCTTCGGACATCAGTGATGTTCTTTGGGGTTGGCCATGACTTGATTGCTTTAATCTTGTCCTCATCAACCCTAATTCCTGTAGAGCTAACAACAAAACCAAGAAACACAAGATGATCGGTGCAAAAAGTGCACTTTTCCATATTTGCATATAGTTGTTCTTGTCTTAGGGTTTTTAGGACAGATTTCAAGTGACCTAAGTGATCCTCTAGGGTTTTTGAGTAGATTAGAATGTCATCGAAATAAACTTCTTCAAATTTCCCTATAAAAGGCCTAAGGACTTGATTCATTAACCTCATGAAGGTACTAGGTGCATTAGTCAAGCCCAAGGGCATGATCATCCATTCATACAAACATAGTTTAGTTTTAAAGGCAGTCTTCTATTCATCACCTTCCTTGATTCGGATTTGGTGATAGCCTGATCTTAAATCTATTTTAGAAAAGATTGTTGACCCATGTAATTCATCAAGCATATCATCTAACCTAGGGATGGGGTGTCGGTACTTAACTGTGATGTTATTGATTGCTCAACAGTCGACACACATCCTCCAAGTTCCTTCTTTCTTTGGCACAAGGATGACTGGAACAACACACGGACTCATGCTCTCCCTCACATAACCCTTGTCCATCAATTCTTCGACTTGTTGCTGGATTTCCTTAGTCTCCTCCGGGTTTGTCCGGTAGGCAGCCTTGTTGGGTAGTGATGCTCCCGGCACAAGGTCAATTTGATGTTCTATGCCTCGGATCGGGGGCAGGCCACTAGGGATTTCCTTGGGAAATACATCTTCAAAATCCTGAAAAAGTGAAGACACAACACTAGGAAGAGAGGTGTTAGGGTTAGTAATCAAACATTCTTTGTAGAAAATGACCACTAGGGCTTTCCTAGGTACTAGGGTTTGTTTGATCTCACTTGGTCTAGCTATCAGGTTTTCTCTCCTCTCAACCTCACTCTTTTGAGCTGTTTGATCCTTAGGATCATGACATTCTGTTTTTGATCCTTTTTCTTTTGAGGGTTCACTCTTTTCTTCTCTTATCTCTCATTTCTTGAGCTCTCTCTCCTTTTTCTCTCGGCTCACCTTTCTCTCTATTTGATCTTTGAGTATCTCAGTAGGTGATAATGGCTTTAACATGAAAGTAGTGTCTCCATGTGTGAGTTGATACTTATTTGCTCTTCCATCATGTTGTGAGTATCGATCAAACTGCCAAGGCCGTCCAAGTAGAACATGGGCAGCCTCCATGGGAACTACATCACAAAGCACCACGTCCCTGTATCTTCCAATGCTCAAAGGGATGTGTGCTTGTTTGTTGACCTTCAAATCTCCACTATTGCTAAGCCAATGCAGTCGGTAGGGCTTAGGGTGTGCGTGAGTAATAATTCCCAAACCCTTAACAAGATCTAGGCTCACTGCATTGGTACAACTTCCACCATCAATAACCAAGGTACAAATCTTATTTAGAATCACACACCTTGTATGGAATAGATTGTCCCTTTGCTCCCATCCATCTTCTTTAGGTTGTGTACTAAGGATCCGTCGAGAAACTGCTGAAAATTGAATCCAGGGTCGGGTGGCCGTCGGGTTCATGTCCGTCGGGCTTGCCAGGTCGCCGTCTGGGCCGGCGCTCGGCTTCAGGATATCGATGTGGCCTTCTTCTGTCTTCAAGCCAAAACTGGCCGAGGGAATGTTCAAAAGGCCCGGGGTAGGTCGATTGACATCATCTGGCTCGGACAGGGTGTCCGAGGCAGGCGTGATGCTGGGCCGGGGAAGGGCTAATGCTGGTCCGGGGCAGACCTGCTCGGCATCAGTCGGCGTGACCGGCATGATCACTCGGCTGTTGAAGGCTGAAAATTTTTCCAAGCCTTCCACGTTGACTTCTTCTCCTTCACTGGACTCCTCTTCTATTTCTGCATCAATTGGCTCCTATTCATCATCCGTGACAACCTCTCCTTCTCTAAGTACCATGGTTCGGGTGTTAGGGCAGTCCCTTGCCATGTGACCCCTACCTTGACATTTGAAACACACAATGGCACTAGGCCGAGCATTAGTAGTAGGGATTTTTGAGCAAGGATTAGGTGTTACCCGTGATGTGGTCCCATGATTAGGGTTTGGCCTCGATCCAGGATTTCGGCTAGGGTTTGTCCTCCAAGGGGTGTTCCCTGCACTCCTGTCTCCTCTCACAGGGGCAGTGATCGGTGGCAGGGTAGTAGCCCTCCTTCCAAGTCCATTCTTCAATTCCTTCTCAACCCTAATAGCCGTGGTTACCAAGTCATCATAATCAACAAAGTTTAGGATGTTGACTTGATGTAGGATCTCTCTTCGTAGGCCTCCAGTGAACCTTGCTATTTTGGCATCCACATTTTCACTCAGGTCAAGTCTTGTGACCAAGATCTCCATCTCCTGACTGTACTCTTCAACTGACATGTTCCCTTGCTTCAAAAGTTGAAGCTTGGCGTGCAAGTCTCGATTGTAGCTGCTCGGTACAAATTTCCTTCTCATCTTTCTCTTAAGACTCCTCTAACTAGGGATGGGGTCCTCTTCTTCTCTCCTGATCTGATTTCTGAGCTGAGCCTACCGCAAAGCCGCAAAGTCAGTGAACTCAAGAGTGGTTAGGGTTACCTTTTTCCTCTCGGAATAGTTATGGCACTCAAAGAAATCTTCCATGCTCCTCTCCCAATCAATGTACTCGTCGGGGTTTGCTTTGCCAGCAGACTTGGGTATATTGAGCTTCAAACAGTTCACATCATCATCTATCTCCTGTTCATTCCTCCTTGGTCGCCGGGGGCCATCTCCATTCGGGGCTCCAAACTGCTCGGTGAACCGAGTGAAGTTTTGAGCCATGGCAGCCAATTGTGCCTCCACAGCAGCTAACCTCTCATCTGCCATGATTAGTACAATAACAACGGACCTCACAAAATCACTCTAAAGAACCTCACACACTCTTTTTCTTACCGCTCGTGTATGAAAATTTAAAGTCACTCAAATTAGGGTTTTCTTTGAAAAAATCAAAAATAAAGGCAATTTCAATTCAAGTAGTTGCAAGTTTCTTCGAAGCTATGAAGTCTAAGTCTACCAATGACACAAAACAAGACCTTATACCTAGGGTTTGGATTTCTAGGGCAAGAATCTTGATGCTAGGTCGTGGGATGACAAGACAGACAAGCTTGGGTGTTCTACTAAGAAAGCTACTAGCTAAACTATGAAAAACCCCTCTTCTTGCACTTAACCTACTACCTTGATGGTGAACGTGGCCTTGCTTTTTGGCTAGGTCAATTTTCTGTTTTTTCTAGACCTCGATTCTTTTCTTTTCTTTTCTTTGATTCTTCTTTTTGTATTTTTCTTTCGATCGGCCACAGCTTTTTCTCACAAATAATTTAAAAGAAAGGTAGAAGATTAGAACAAACACAATACACGATTTATGGTTTTTCTGAAACTAAAAACAACAAAAACTTAAAGATATGAATCCAAGTACGAACCTGGAAACTGGATAGATGTGGTCCAAGAGTTGAACCATGCTCTGATACCAGCTGATGCGAACCGCCTCCTCTAGGAAGGGATCGACTCAACACCCAAAACTATATTATCAGCCCCACGAGAACCTAACCTTTGAAACCGCGGAGAACCCTTGAAATCCACTAAGTATTGACTTAGGAACCCCAAGGTATTCGGTCGAGTTGGTGCCACAAACAAAGGATGATTGCCTTTGATGATAAACCAAAACCTTAAGCTAAGCAACAACGAGCAAAGACTTGAAGGAAAAAGAACAATGTTCTGAAAATTTCATTAAGGGGTAAACTGTCTTACAATGATGGCCGAGGCCTCTATTTATAGCTCAAGGGTGGCCTAGGCCGGTTCCAACTCTAAAAAGGAAAAACTAAAATAATCCTAAAAGATAGGCCGAGGAAACTATTAAAATAAACAAAGTTGTCCGAATATCAAACTCCTAATCCGGCGGATTAGGGCAAATCCGGCTTTCCTTGTCCGGGTGGGATTAGGAAAAGGCTCCGGGTGCTTCGGCGGGCAATCCTTCCGCGGCTAGGAAAAGGGATTTGAACGCGCGCGGTGGCATTTCCGTAATTTCTGTGGGCTCCGGGTGACCGGGTGGTCGGGTGGCTCCTTCAGCTCTGTTGACCGGCTCGGCATCATTCGCTCTGGACCCAGTGCTAGGGTTTTGGTGATGTCGGGCTGTTCTGGCCTTCTGCTTGACATTTCCTCGGACAAGTGAGGTTCTCTCCAAGTCTTTTGGCCTCCTGAATCTTCTGGCATCAACTTGTCCGCCAGATTCTGAGTGCTGAGCAGGGTTGTCCGAGGCAGGGGCTGGTTGTCTGTATCCGTCGGGGCCGGGGCAGTGTCCTTAGGGCATTTGTCTTCTGTGGGGCTTTCTGCCAGCCATCAAGGGTCAGCACTGTGCATCCTTCTCTGATGAACCTCTAGTCCAGCTCTTCATGATTGGCTCGACTCCAATCGCCTATGTAGGCGGTGACACGTGTCTTGAAGGCTTTGACTTGGCTCCGGGTCAAAGGCAGGTCTGGTCGGGTCCAGGGCACCGGGGGTTCATCAAACCCTGAGCCCGTACCCGGCGCCCTACGGAGCGGTGCCCGGGCATCCACTAGCCAACCCCCTACTGGTGCAAGAGCAGCAGCCAGGCACCCCGAGGCCCCCAAGGGACGTTCAGGCTATCCAAGATATGCACACCAAGGAGGTGTCACACCGAGTCTTGAGGCTGGCACCCATCCGACTCCGCCTACCTCCAAGACCGACGGTGGCAGAAAAGAGCCCGAGCAAAGGAGTGGGACTCCACTGGGACGACCTGTACTCCCCTATGTCTTCTACGAGCCTCAACATCAAAGTCAACAGTCCCTCGACTGGTGACAACATGAGCACCGACGGTGCCAGCTCAGAAGACCCGGAGCCTTGGCCAGACTCAGACTCCAACGAGTACCCGAGCCCCCGAGGCATGTGGGAAGACAGCCCCAACATCACCACGCGAGCCACCGACTTGAAAAAACCCCTGCCCGGGACACGCACGAAGGATTGGGATTCGAGGACGAATCCCTTACAAGAAGAGGGGAATGAAGTGACTCCAGGCAGCCGACCGGCTGGAAATTCCTATTCCTACACCCCACCGGGGTCACCCACGAGGGCAAAGGCCTTCGTGCCTTATAAGAAGCGCTTAGAACCTTGCCAGCACCTTAAGATAAACCCTCAGAGGTTTACCAAGCCCCAACAGGTAGTGAGATTCAAGTACAGCCCTCCCCGAAGGGCTCAACAAGCACGGATGAGCGTCCTGACCCATCCGGCCCTAACTTGGGCCCCGATGCTCATGGCAGCCAAGGAACCTAGCTTGGCCGGCACCTCAGGTATTAAGTCTAAGGACCCAGGAGGTGCTACACAACCCTGGGATCCTCTCGATGCCTTCTTAGAGGAATGCCGATTGAAGAGGGCCCAGCCCCGGCCTGAAGAAGCTCCAGTCGGCCCTACCCCGAGCGCTAATTCAACCCTAGCACCAAGGCTAGGGTTCCAAGAGCTTAAGGACCGGATGACGACCTTAGGGGAACCTCTAAGGACCTTCCTAGACAACTGTGAGAAACAAGGAAGGCCAGACCTGAGCATATCCGGAGAAGGCCCGAAGGCAGACTACACCCGGGCACCAGCCCCGGCCTCGGAAGGCCCCAACCGGGCCCTAGCACCCAGCCAGCAGGGGACTCTGCCCCTAGGAGGACCTACACCATCCCTCAACCCCATACAAGGCCTGAGGCCAAGCCTAGGAGCTGCCAACCTAGGAACACAGAAGGAAATGGAGGAAATGAGGAAATGGAAGGAAGGCCGAACGGGCAGGCAGAGCAAGAACCCCGGGAGCCGAGCAGCATCAGCATCAGACCCACCGGAGCCCAGCACTAGGAGCCCCAAGCCATGCCTAGCCCGAGCAGCCGCCGCCGCCGCCAGTTCCAAGCCCGATAGCAAAGGCGGTGTCGACTTTCCTAATCTGGCCCACGCGTGAGCGGCACACCCGACCGGATCCGCCGGTTTAGGGTTTTAGCCGGCTTTTGTATTATTTAAGTCTTTTTAGTATTGTACTCAGATTTTCCCTTTTAGTTTCGATTCTTTAGGACCAAGTAAGTCCTTTTATTCTATTTAGGACTCTCGGCTATTATTTTAATAATTTAGAGTTCTTTTCCAAGTAGGAAACGTGAGCCTGTTCACGATTTCCTCACCTATAAACAAGAGGCTTCGGCCTCATTGTAAACACGAACCTTTTTCAAACAACTTAATACAAATCAGAACTTTTGTTCTCAATTCTTAGTTTTATGCTGCGTGCATAGCTTAGAGTAGGTATAATCAACAGAAGTATCCCCCTTCTGTCGTGGAGCCATTCCTGGACACTACGGGTTCCCGGCTGTTATATAGCCGACGGGTCCTAGTACTAATCCGCCCCCGGTGCCAAAGGTGATCGAGCGAAGGTTCAAGACTTGCGGTGGTTAGGGTCGTCTGCCCACGGTTGCGGCGGTTCACACCACTAGGCCTACACCAGAACCACCTCCAGAACCTTGGGGAGCCAAAGCCCCAAGTCCCGACCCCGAGCCAAGACCAGCCCTGAGCCGAGGTGATGAGCCCCCTGTTCCTTGGACCCACCCAGAACTACCTTTGACCCGTAGCCAATCCAAGGCTTTCAAGGAACGGCTCACCCTCTACATGAAGACATGGAGCCAGGGGAGGCACGACGAGGATGCTGACCGGATCATCTGATCCGGATATACCCTGCTGACCAACCGAGCAATTCCAAGACAGGCCGCCCGGGCGCCGGACACGACGCTCGGGAACCCCGACCAGCACTCGGCATCAGGCCCAAGCCCTAGGAGGTTTATCACCCGCCCTCAATCCCACACAAGGCCAGGAGCCAATCCTAGGAGCTGCCACCCTAGAAGCCAAGGAGAAATGGAAGGAAATGAAGAAATGGGAGGAGGACCGAACGGGCCGGTCAAGCAGGAACCTCGGATGTCGAGCAGCATCAGCATCAGCATCAGGCCCGCCGGAGCCCAACATCAGGAGCCCCGTGCATATCCAAGCCCGAGCAACCGACGCCGCCGCCAATTCCATGCCCGACAGCAAAGGCGGCGCCGACTTTCCTAATCCGGCCCGCACGTGATCGACAAGCCCGACAAGATCCGCCGGTTTAGGGTTTTCCACACGTTTTATTTGTTTTAATTCTTTTTTAAGTGTTGGACTCGGATTTTCCCTTTTAGTTTTGATTCTTTAGGAGCAAGTAAGTCCTTTTTAAGACTCTAGGTTATTATTTTAATTATTTCCGAGTTCTACCCTAAGTAGGAAGCCGCGGGTATGTCCCGACTCCTCTAGTATAAATAAGAGGCCTCGGCCTCATTGTAAACTCAACCTTTTTCGAATCAATCAATTAAACAGAACTTTGTTCTTTAAACCATTTAGTTTTTGTTGCGTGCATAGCTTAGGATCGGTGTTATCAACAGAAGCATCCATCTTCTGTCGTGGAGCCATTCCCGGACACTTAGGGTTCCCGGCTATATACAGCCGACGGGTCCAAGAACTTTCCCACCCCGGTGCCGACTGTCGATCGAGCGAAGGTCCGAGACTAGCGGTGTTTAGGGTCGTCTGCCCACGGTTGCGGCGGTTCACACCAAATCCTCTTCAAGAAGAGGGGATGATGTGATCCCGGCCACCAAGCCCGGCTTGGACACGACTGATGCCGATCTGGCCCCAGCACTAATGCCGGCACGAGAGTACACCGGCCCCAGGCCTACACCAGCACCACCCCCGAAGCCTAGAAGAGCCCAAGCCCCGGAGCCAGAAGATGCACCTGGGAGGATGCTGATCCTCAGCCAGGCCCCAAGGCCAGCTCCTACGCCAGCCAGAGTCAGAATAATAACCCTCCAGGAGCTGATGCTGACGCCGAGCCCCGACCTGGACCCCGGGCCAAGCCTAACACCCGGCCTAGGCCCCATGCCAACCCCCATGGGCCCCCGGAGCAAAGACCTGCCTGAAGACATCCCTTTAGTACTCTTGGAAGAAGGCTCAAAGCAGAACTCAAAAGGCCTGGACAGATTTGAAGAAGGCCCCAAGCTAAGCCTACCACAGGCACAGGGCCCATGCCAACGCCCGTCAGAGGAGCACTTTTGGCCCAGCGAACAATTGACCCGTGCCTTTTGGGATTTTCCAAAGGCACTAGAATTCCTATGGCCCCAGGATTACTCTCCAACAAACGGAGCTCAATTCGGAGGAGTATCAAGGGAGATAGAGCTAGTACAAGTCCTAGTAGAGCATGGATGGAGCCCTAAAGAGCACGACTCGGATGCTGATCCGAGGAAGCCCATGCCAGGAGCTATGATCAGGCCACCACCTGAGCCTGATCCAAGAGGAGAAGAAGGAGAGCCCTGATATGACCCAGCCTGACTGCCCAAGTATCTGTAAGTACTCATACACTCCACCAGGGTCACCCGTCCAAGGAAGAACCTTAGGGCCCTACAAGAAGCGTATAGAGCTAAGGGAAGGCCACCTACAAGACCCCAAGCCTAGGTATGAGGTAAGGTACAGGCTCATGCCTCCCCCTACAGGTAGGAAAGCTCAGGAGGAAGAAATGCCACTCCAAGCCATGCTGCTGGCCGAGTGTGGAAACCCTAGAGCTGAAGGTAAGCCCCGGCCGGATCCTGACCTCATCTCCAAGGACCCTGAAGATGAAGCACACTCCAGAGACCCTCTGGAGGCATTCCTGGAGTATATGAGAAAGAGAGCCCAAGAGTACCTGGCCAAGAAGGGATGGCTACCCAAGACCGCCCCGGCGCCAAGTCCTGAGGAGAATTGGAGCACCTGGTTCGAAGGCACCACCCCTGGCCCGACCCTAGCCCATGAGAGCCACGTATGGAGCTACCTGAGGCGATGCCCGAAGCTAGGAGAGGAAGCCTCGAGCAGAAATGAAGAAGTTCCCAAACCGGCCCCGCCCCGAGCCCTAGACCGAGAGCCGGGCAGATCGGGATTAATTGATGGGAATGGAGGCCGTGTGGACCAAGCCTTTTGGCAAGGCCCTAGCCCTTGGACCAGCCCGGAGCATCAGCCCCCAAGGCTTGACGAAGGCCCGCCATTAAAGAGGAAGAAGCCTGGAGCCGAGCAAAGGCCCGGCCCGAAGACCGGCTGCCCGCCGAGTCCTAGTCCCACTCGGGCTAGGAAACCCTAAAACCGCCGGTTTAGGGTTTAAGTGTTTTATTCCTATTTTTAGTTGGATTCTGGGATTTAAAGACTATTTAATTGTTTTTCCTTTTTAGTAGGACTTGTTTAGGGGTTTTAGGATTCTAATTTGGAATAGGACTCTTTATTCTATTCTTATTTAGGAATTAGACTTTAGGGAGGAGAGCTTGTTCCCTCCCTATATATAGAGGTCGCCGACCTCACTTTGTTCTCCAAACTTTGATGAAATAAACCCCCTTTTAAAGAACTTTGTTCTGAAACCTTATTGTATCTGTATGTTGCGATACTGAAGGCCCCGACTTATCATCAAGAGCATCCATCTCTTGGCGTGGCATCATCGACTGGACACTTCTGGTTCATGGCTATATACAGCCAACGAGTCAAAGTACTTATCCGCCCCCGGTTCCCGACGGTTCTACCTCGTTGCACAGTCTCAACTTGTGGTGTTCAAGGGTCGTCTGCCCACGGTTGCACCGGTTCACATCAATTGGTATCAGAGCACGGTTCAGCTCACGGACCACAGTCTATCCCAGTCTCCAGGTTTACCTGGATTCATATCCTTTACTGCTTTCTTTAGAAAATTGATTCGAAAAATTCCCTTCTATTTCAATTCTTGTTTTAAGTTTCGAGTTGTAAGAAAAAGAAAAGAAAGCAAGGCTACCTTGCCACGTTATTTCCTTTCGTTGTAAGTTTATTTCTAAGAAGAGGGGATAGAAAATTGCTTCCGTTTGCTAGTACTAACCATGGCAGATGAGAGATTAGCCAAAATGGAGAACACCCTTCAGAATCTTGAAGCTACCCTGGTCCACATCCAAGGAACCCTAACCTAGCTTCGAAGAGGACGAGTTCGAGACGGCTACACCAGAAGACCCGCCCATGTCCCATGGAGAGGAGATCCGAGTACAAGCCAAGCTCCATGGAAGCCCGAACAGACCCGAGCCCTCAGCTCACGGCCAAACCCTAACCTTAGGGATTCGGCACCTACGGTAACACTTGCACCATCTACTTATAAGTTTCAAGGCTCTAACCCACGTCCCAGTGGAATTGTATGTGTCAAATGTCAAGGAAGGGGACATATCTCAAGGGACTACCCTAATCAACAAACGATGGTGATAAGAGAAAGAGAAATCGAGACAGATGATAAGGAGGACGAGAAGAAAGAAGAAGAAGAATCTGATGAAGGAGAAGGAGTTAAGTCGAGAAGGCTTGAGAAGTTTGCAGGGTTCACCCCTAAAATCCTAGCACCTGGCGCCCCGGCCTCAGCCCCGGCACCAGCCCCGGCCTTAGCCCCGACACCAGCCCTGGTCCCGGCGCTGGCACCAGCCCCGGCCCCAGCCTCGGCACCAGTACCCAGCCCCGACGCTGACCAGCCAGGCCACAGCGCCCCAGCGCTCGGCCCCAGCATCAGCACTGTCCCAGGCCCTAGCGTCCCAGTGCTCGGCCCCAACCCCGGCGCTGCCCAACCAGGCCCCAGCGCCCCAACGCTCGGCCCCAGCCCTGGCGCTACCCCATGCCCCATCGTCCCAGCACTCGGCCCCAGCCCCGGTGCTGCCCAACCAGGCCCCAGAGCACTCGGCCCCAGCCCCGGCGCTACCCAACCAGGCCCTAGCACCCCAGCGCTCGGCCCCAGCCCCGGCGCTGCCCGACCAGGCCCCAGCACCCTAGTGCTTGGCCCCAACCCCGACACTGCCCAACCAGGCCCCGGCGCCCCAGCGCACAGCCCCCACTCCGGCGCTGCCTGACCAGGCCCCGGCGCCCCAGCGCCCGGCCCCAACTAGCGCTACCCGCCCAGCTTTGGCGACCCAGCACCCAGCCCCGGTGCTGCCCTACCAGGCCCCGGCGCCCCAGCGCCCGACCCCGACTAGCCCTACCCGCCCAGTCCTAGCGCTCCAGCACCCGGCGCGACCATGCCCGACCAGGCCCCGGCCGCCCTAGCACCCGACCCCGACCTGTCGCTGCCCAAGGCTCCCCGGCGCATCACCACCCGGCGTGGCCCCCGACCACGAGCCCGGCGCATCCCTGCCCGACGCTCAACCCCGGTACTACCCGACCCCGGCTGCCCTGACGCGACGATGCCCGACGCCACCGATCTGCCCGCCGCCGGCTCTCCACGGCTCGCCGCCGCCGCCGGCCCCCTACTGCCCGCTACCACCTTTCCACTGCCAGACGGATCACTGCCCGCCGCCGCCGCCTTGCCACTGCCCGACGCGTCACTGCCCGACGCCACCGCCAGCTTTTCCCTGACCGCCGCCACTTTACCCCTGCCCAACGCGTCACTACCCGATGCCTCCCTACTGCCCGGCGCCGCCATCCTAGCCGACGTGCCCAGGATCACCTCCGGCACCCCCGTGCCCCGACCTGGCACTTCACCGATGGTTCCCTGTGCACCCAAGATTCAATGGGAGATCATCTCCCGACGAGTTTTGAGAGCTGCCCTGAGTGAAGAAGATCCGGAGGCTGACCCGGATGTAGAGATGAGTGAGGAATTCTCACCGCTACCTCCCCGAGCCTTAACATTATTGTTGATAGTTTTTCAGGAGAGGGAGCTATGGAGACCGATGGAGAAAGCGCTAAAGGACCCGAGCCCTGGTCCATCACTGAATCAAGTGATACTCCTCAGTCTAAAGATAATGCTGCTGAAGTTTGGAAGAGAGTGATGACTGCTAGAAGAGAACCCGAGATGGATTTGGGGACAAATCCAAGGCAAGAAGAGGGGGATGATATGACCCAGCCCGACTGCCCAAGTATCCGTAAGTACTCATACACTCCACCAGGGTCACCCGTCCAAGGAAGAACCTTAGGGCCCTACAAGAAGCGTATAGAGCCAAGGGAAGGCCACCTACAAGACCCCAAGCCCAGGTATGAGGTAAGGTACAGGCGCAGGCCTCCCCCTACAGGTAGGAAAGCTCTGGTGGAAGAAATGCCACTCCAAGCCATGCTGTTGGCCGAGTGTGGAAACCCTAGAGCTGAAGGTAAGCCCCGGCCGGATCCTGACCTCATCTCCAAGGACCGTGAAGATGAAGCACACTCCAGAGACCCTTTGGAGGCATTCCTGGAGTAAAGGAGCAAGAGAGCCCAAGAGTACCTGGCAAAGAAGGGATGGCTACCCAAGACCGCCCCGGCGCCAAGTCCTGAGGAGAATTGGAGCACCTGGTTCCAAGGCACCACCCCTGGCCCGACCCTAGCCCATGCGAGCCACGTATGGAGCTATCTGAGGCGATGCCCGAAGCTAGGAGAGGAAGCCCCGAGCAGAAATGAAGAAGTTCCCAAACCGGCCCCGCCCGAGCCCTAGACCGAGAGACGGGCCGATCGGGATTAATTTATGGGAATGGACGCCGTGTGGACCAAGCCTTTTGGCAAGGCCCTAGCCCTTGGACCAGCCCGGAGCATCAGCCCCCAAGGCCCAACGAAGGCCCGCCATTAAAGAGGAAGAAGCTCGGAGCCGAGCAAAGCCCGGCCCGAAGACCGGCTGCCCGCCGAGTCCTAGTCCCACTCGGGCTAGGAAACCCTAAACTCGCCTGTTTAGGGTTTAAGTGTTTTATTCCTATTTTGAGTTGGATTCTTGGATTTAAAGACTATTTAATTGTTTTTCCTTTTTAGTAGGACTTGTTTAGGGGTTTTAGGATTCTAATTAGGAATAGGACTCTTTATTCTATTCTTATTTAGGAATTAGACTTTAGGGAGGAGAGCTTGTTCCCTCCCTATATATAGAGGCCGCCGGCCTCACTTTGTTCTCACATCTTTGATGAAATAAACCCCCTTTGAAAGAACTTTGTTTAGAAACCTTATTGTATCTGCATGTTGCGATACTGAATGCCCCGACTTATCATCAAGAGCATCCATCTCTTGGCGTGGCGTCATCGACTGGACACTTCTGGTTCCCGACTATATACAGCCGACGGGTCAATGTACTTATCCGCCCTGGTTCCCGACGGTTCTACCTCGTTGCACGGTCTCAACTTGTGGTGTTCAAGGGTCGTCTGCCCACGGTTGCAGCGGTTCACATCAAGCCCATCCTTGGAGAAGAGCCAAGAGGTCAGCCCATGACCGAGCAGCCACAGACCAAAGCTGGACTAATACTAAGCAAAGCTGGATTTCTGGACAGATTCGTAGCCCGACAAAGAGTGACGAATATGGGCTATTTCGAGACAGAATTTGGGCTGATGTCCAACATGAAAGTTGTAGCCCATGGAGTCTAATAGTGATCTGCAAAAGATCAGAATTTTATGAATTTTTTTAGTATTTATTTGGCTAATATTTCCAGAACCCATTTAGGCTGTTTTTAGGGAAACTTGGCTCCCAAGTTAGGAGTTCTTGTCTAAATAGGATTCTTATTCCTTGTGGGATTGGAGTCCGAATTTTACCTTTTTTTAGTCTATATTAGGATTAGTTTAAGTCCTCTTTAGTATTCTAATTAGGACTCTTTTATTATTTCTTTATTCTTATTTAGGAAGTAGTCTTTAGGGAGGAGAGCTTGTTCCCTCACCTTTATAAGGAGGCCGCCGGCCACCCTTTGTAAAGATGAACCCTTTTGAAATAAACCCCCTTTTATAGAACTTTGTTCTTGAAACCCCTTATTGTATCTGCATGTGGCGATACTGAAGGATCGGCTTATCATCAAGAGTATCCTCCTCTTGAAGTGGCGCCATCGACTTGATATTTCTGGTTCCTAGCTCGTTTATAGTGGGTCAAAGTCCTCTTCCATCGCCGGTTCCGATGATTTCTTCCTGTTGCACGATTATCAGCTTATGGTGTTTAAGGGTCGTCTGCCCACGGTTGCAGCGGTTCACATCAGTTGGTATCAGATCACTGTTCAACACTAGGACCACATCTATTCCAGTTTCCAGGTTTATTTTTGGATCCATATCCCTTAACTTTCGTGTTCTTAGAAAATTGTTTAGAAAGTCTTCATCTAATTCTAGTTCTTGTTTCAAGTCTCTATTGTAAGGCAGAAAAAGCTGGTGGCCATCAAAATCCATTAAAGAAAATATCAAAAGAGTCAGAAAACTGAAAATACTCAAAAATCAAGCAAGGCCACCCTTGCCAAGTTCTTTCTTCCGTTGTAATAGTGTGTTTAAGAAGAGGGGATAGACTAGCTTCTGTTGCTTGTGTTAAAACTGAGCCACGACCCTACTTTTAGCCACTAAGTTGTGTTTATCGAGTCTTAGAAAAGAGAGTAATAGAAAATCATATTAGAAAAAGTTTTGGGTGTTCGTTGTTACACTAACCATGGAAGAAAGGAATCTATGTCTGTTGGAGCTTCAGTGCCTGACTGCACGCTTAGCCCTACAAAACATAGAATATTCGTTTAGAAGGTTAGTTGAAGACAGGAGAGCCAGCACCCAGCCGAGCGCCTATTGGTGTGAACCACCGCAACCGTGGGCAGACGACCCTAACCACCGCAAGTCTTGAACCTTCGCTCGATCACCGTTGGCACCGGGGGAAGGAAAGTACTAGGACCCGTCAGTTATATGTAACCAGGAACTCGTAGTGTCCAGGAATGTCTCCACGACAGAAGATGGATGCTTCTGTTGATAATACCTATTCTAAGCTATGCACGCAGCATAAAACTAAAGAATTGAGAACAAAAGTTCTGTTTGATTGATTTATTCGAAAAGGGTTGATTGTTTACAATGAGGCCGAAGCCTCTTATTTATAGGTGAGGAAGTCGTGAATAGGCTCACGATTCCTACTTGGAAAGAAACTCTAAAAATAATAAAATATTGTCCTAAAGTCTTATTTAGAATATAGTAAGACTTACTTGCTCCTAAAGAATCGAAACTAAAAGGGAAAATCCGAGTCCAACACTTAAAAAGACTTAAATAAATAAAAACAACCTAAAAACCCTAAACCGGCGGATCTGGTCAGGCTTGTCGCTCACGCGCGGGCCGGAATAGGAAAGTCGGCGCCGCCTTTGATGTCGGGCTTGGAATTGGCGGCGGCGTTGGTTGCTCGGGCTGGGTAATGCACGGGGCTCCTGATGCTGGGCTCCGGCGGGCCTGATGCTGATGCTGCTCGGCATCCGGGGTTCCTGCTCGACCTGCCCGTTCGACCTTCTTCCCATTTCCTCATTTCCTCCCACTTCTCCATTTCCTTCTTTGCTCCTAGGTTGGCAGCTCCTAGGCTTGGCTCCAGGCCTTCTATGGGGTTGAGGGCCGGTGTTAAACCTCCTAAGGGTTGAGTCCCCTGCTGGCTGGGTGTTAAGGCCCGATCAGGGCCCTCCAAGGCTGGGGCTGGTGCCCGGGTGTAGTCTACCTTTGGGCCTTCTCCAGATATGCCCTAGCCTTTCCTTCCCTGTTTCTCCCAGTCTTCTAGGAAGGCCCTTAGAGGTTCCCCTAAGGTGGTCATCCGCTCCTTGAGCTCTTGGAAGCCTAGCCTTGGTACTAGGGCCGGAGGAGCGCTCGGGGTGGGGCCGGCTGGAGCTCTTCTAGGCTGGGGCTCGGCTCTCTTCAGTCAACATTCCTCTAGGAAGGCATCTAGAGGGTCCCAGGGTTGTGTAGCACCTCCTGGGTCTTTAGACTTAGTGCCCGAGGTGCCGGGCACGCTAGGCTCCTTGGCTGCTTCGAGTGCCGGGGCCTCAGTTTGGGCCGGATGGGTCCGGACGCTCATCCGTGCTTGTTGAGCCCTTTGGGGAGGGCTGTACTTGAACCTCACCGCCTGTTGGGGCTTGATGAACCTCCGTGGGGGTAGGCTTGGAGGCTGGCGAGTTTCTAAGCGCTTCTTATAAGGCCCTAAGGCCTTGTCCTTCGTAGGTGACCCCGACGGGGTGTAGGAATAGGCATTCTCAGCCGGTCGGCTGCCCGGGGTCACTCCATTCCCCTCTTCTTATAAGGGATTCATCCTCAAATCCCAATCCTCCTTCGTGTGCGTGCTGGGTAGGGACTTCCTTAGGCCGATGACTTGTGTGGTGGTGTCGGGGCCATCTTCCCACATGCTTCGGGGGCTCGGGTACTCGTTGGAGTCCGAGTCCGACCATGGCTCCGGGTCTTCTGAGCTAGCACCATCGGTGCTCATGTTGTCATCAGTTGATGGACTGTTGACTTGGATGTTTAGGCTCGTAGAAGACATAGGGGAGTACAGGTCGTCCTAGTGAAGCCCCTCCTCTTTGCTCGGGCTTTTTACTATAGCCGCCGCTCTTGGGGGTAGACGGATCCGGATGGGTGCCAGCCTCAGGAGTCGGTGAGACACTTCCTCCATGTGCATGTCGCGGATAGCTGGGTATCCGTCGGGGGCCTAGGTGTGTCCGGGTACTGTTCTTGCACCAGTAGAGGGCTGGCCAGTGGATGCTCGGGTACCGATCCGTGGGGCACCAGGTGCTGGCTCGGGGTTGACCCGATGCTGGCCGGGTGCTTCTCTAGAGTCGGGCCGATGCCAGGGATGTAAGGCTCGGCCAAGGCATCCCGCCAGGTCTTAGGACCTAGGGTTAGGTCTTTCACGAACGTCCCCGTAAATTTTTTGAGGCCTTGTGGTGTGAACCGCCGCAACTGTGGGCAGACGACCCTAACCACCGCAAGTCTTGAACCTTCGCTCGATCACCTTTGGCACCGGGGGCGGATTAGTACTAGGACCCGTCGGCTATGTAACAGCCGGGAACCCGTAGTGTCCAGGAATGGCTCCACGACAGAAGGGGAATACTTCTGTTGATAATACCTATTCTAAGCTATGCACGCAGCATAAAGCTAAAGAATTGAGAGAACAAAGTTCTGATTTGATTAATTGATTGGAAAAAGTATGAGTTTACAATGAGGCCAAAGCCTCTTATTTATAGGTGAGGAAATCGTGAACATGCTCACGTTTCCTACTTGGAAAAGAACTCTAAAATAATAAAATAATGGTCGAGAGTCCTAAATAGAATAAAAGGACTTACTTGCTCCTAAAGAATCGAAACTAAAATGGAAAATCCGAATATAATACTAAAAAAGACTAAAATAATACAAAAGCCGGCTAAAACCCTAATCCGGCGGATTCGGCGGGTCCGGTCGGATGTGCTGCTCACGCGCGGGCCGAATTAGGAAAGTCGGCGCCGCCTTTGCTGTTGGGCGTGGAATTGGCGGCGGTGTCGGCTGCTTGGGCTGGGCGATACACGGGGCTTCGGATGTTGGACTCTAGCTCGTCTGATGCTGATGCTGCTCGGCATCCGGGGTTCCTGCTCGGCCTGCCCGCTCGGCCTTCCTTCCATTTCCTCATTTCATCCATTTCCTTCTGTGCTCCTAGGTTGGTAGCTCCTAGGCTTGGCTCTGGGCCTTGTATGGAGTTGAGGGCGGGTGCTAAACCTCCCAGGACTCGAGTCCCCTGATGGCTGAGTGCTAGGGCCCGGTTGGTGCCTTCCGAGGCCGGGGCCGGTGCCCATGTGCAGTCTGCCTTCGGGCCTTCTCCGGATATGCTCAGGCCTGGCCTTCCTTGTTTCTCCCAGTTGTCTAGGAAGGTCCTTAGTGGTTCTCCTAAGGTCGTCATCTGGTCCTTGAGCTCTTGGAAGCCTAGCCTTGATGCTGGGGTTGGAGGGGCGCTCGGGCCGGGGCCGGTTGGAGCTTCCTTAGGCTGGAGCTTGGCCTTCTTCAGTCGGCATTCTTCCAGGAAGGCATCTAGAGGATCCCAGGGTTGTGTAGCATCTCCTGGGTCCTTAGACTTGTTGCCTGAGGGGCCGGGCAGGCTTGGTTCCTTGACTGCCATGAGCGCCGGGGCCCAAGTTAGGGCCGGATGGGTCCGGACGCTCATCCACGCTTGTTGAGCCCTTCGGGGAGGGCTGTGCTTGAACCTCACCACCTGCTAGGGCTTGGTAAACCCCTAAGGGTTTATCTTAAGGTGCTGGCGTGGTTCTAAGCGCTTCTTATAAGGCACTAAGGCCTTTGCCCTTGTGGGTGACCCCGACGGGATGTAGGAGTAGGTATTTTCAGCCGGTCGGCTGCCCGGAGTCACTTCATTCCCCTCTTCTTGTAAGGGATTCGTCCTCGAATCCCAATCCTTCGTGTGTGTACTGGGCGGGGGTTTCTTCAAGTCGGCGGCTTGTGGGGTAGTATAGGGGCTGTCTTCCCTCATGCTTCGGGGGCTTGGGTACTCGTTGGAATCCGAGTCTGACCAAGGCTCCGGGTCTTCTGAGCTGGCACCGTCGGTGCTCATGTTGTCATCAGTCGACGGACTGTTGACTTTAATGTTGAAGCTCGTAGAAGACATTGGAGAGTATAGATCATCCCAATGGAGCCCCTCCTCCTGGCTCGGGCTCTTTTCTGCCGCCGCCGATCTTGGGGGTAGACGGATCCGGATGGGTGCCAGCTTCAAGAGTCGGTGAGACACCTCCTCGCTGTGCATATCTCGAATAGCTTGGGTGTCCCTCGGGGGCCTCGGAGTATCCGGGTGCTGCTCTTGCACCAGGAGAGGGCTGGCTAGTGGGTGCTCGGGCACCGATCCGTAGGGCGCCGGGTACTGGCTCGGGATTGACCCGATGCTGGCCGGATGTTGTTCTTGAGTCGGGCCGAGGCCAGGGATGTATGGCTCGGCCAAGGTATCTCTCCAGGCCTTAGGACCTAGGGTTAGGTCTTTTACGAACATGCCAGTAAACTTTTTGAGGCCTTGCACCTTTACTTCCTCTCCACTATCAGAGTCTTCTTCCTTTTCTTCCTTCGTTTCTTCTTCTTCGTCGTCGGTGACGACTTCTCCTTCTTTGAGCACCATTACCCTTTGATTGGGGCAGTCCCTTGCCACATGTCCTCGGCCCTGACATTTAAAACAAACAATGCCGCTAGGCCTAGGGTTAGTACTCGGTACAATAGGGGTAGTGCTTGGGGTTACCCGGTTGGCGGCGGGGCTAGGGTTCAACTTGCCACCTTGGGCCCGGTTAGGGCCGGCTTTCCATGGGGGCTGGCTGGTGCTAGCAGCTCCCTTCCAAGTGCTAGTGGCGGGTGGCGCAGACCTCTTGCCAAAGCCATTCTTGATCTCTCTCTCCACTAGGATCGCCAAGGCTACTAAATCTTCATAGTCAACATAATGAAGGATGTTGACTTGATGCATGATGTCCCTTTGTAAGCCATTGGTAAAACGGGCTATTCTGGCCTCCTCATCCTCCTTAAGATCAAGTCGGGTCACTAGCATCTCGATTTCCTTGTGGTAGTCTTCCACGGACATACTTCCTTGTCTTAGGGTTTGTAGCTTGATATGTAAGTCTCTTGTATAGGCGGCCGGTACAAACTTCTTTCTCATTCTTCTCTTTAATTCTCTCCATGTTCCAACGGGTTCTTCTTCTTCTCTCAGGATTTGCCGCCGGTACTGACTCCACCACAAGGCAGTGTAGTCAGTGAATTCTATGGTCGCCACCTTGATCTTTTTCCTTTCGGAGTAGTTGTGGCAGTCCAAGAAATCTTCCATGCTTCTTTCCCAGTCCAAGTAGTTGTCGGCGTTGGCCTTTCCGTTGAACTTAGGCACAGTGAGCTTAAGGCTGCTCATATCGTCATCAACGTCGTGGGGCGGTCTTCTGTCCTCCCTCTCTCGGTCGCCGTGAGGTCTCTCCCTCTCAAATCCTTGCTCCGCGGCTCTCCTTTCCATCCGAGCCATAGATTCTTGTAACGTGGTTAGAATTTGAGTGATGTTGAGAACGTTGGTCTCCATGTGTGATATGACCCGGCTCCACCGCCCCGGACCACAAAGGTACACTTACACCCCACCAAGGTACTCCGTAGAAGGCAGAACTCCAGGCCCATACAAAAAGCGCCTAGAACTAAGGACTAGCTACTTACGAGCTCTCAAGCCTAGAAATGAACAAAAGAATAAGCTCAGGTCTGCCCCAACGGGAAGGAAGGCACCCCGAGATGGAAGGGAGTTCCAGGCCATGTTACTGGCCGAGAACCTAAGTCCTAGGTCGAGCACTAAGTCTCAGTCTTTCCCCAACCTCTCTTCCATGATCCCCCAAGTCAAGCACACGTCAAAGCCATCTGGAGAGAGTTCTGGCGTACAGAAGACAAGAAAATTCGAGAATATGTGGCCAAGACAGGTTGGCTTCCTAAGGACACTACTCCGACCCCAGCGGATACGGCCAACCAGCCCCTGCCCCGGCTAACCCTACTCCACACTCAGAATCTGGCGGACAAGTTGAAGCCAGAAGACTCAGGAGGACAAAAGACTTGGAGAGAACCTCACTTGTCCGAGGAAATGTTAAGCAGAAGGCCAGAACAGCCCGACATCACCAAAACCCTAACACCGGGTCCGGAGCAAATGATGCCGAGCCAGTCATCCGCGCCGAAGGACGTCACCCGACCGCCCGGTCACCCGGAACCCGCGGTAATTACAGAAATGCCACCGTGAGGGTTCCAGGCACTTTTCCTAGCCGCGTCCGGATCCCTGCCCGCGCCCGGAGGTTTCCCAATCCCACCCGGACAAGGAAAACCGGATTTGCCCTAATCCGCCCGGATTAGGGTTTTGCTCGATTTTGCCGATTTAGGAGTTTTAATTATCGGACAACTTTGTTTATTTTAATAGTTTCCTCAGCCTATCTTCTAGGATTATTTTAGTCTTTCCTTATTAGAGTTGGAACCGGTTTTTGCCACCCTTGAGCTATAAATAGAGGCTTCGGCCGCCAATGTAAGACAGATTATTGATTATTGAAATTTCAGAACTAAGTTCTTTTCCCTTCAAGTCTTTGCTCGTTGTTGCTTAGCTTAAGGTTTGGTTTATCATCAAAGGCTATCATCCTTTGTTTGTGGCACCAATTCGACCGAATACATTGGGGTTCCTAAGTCATTACTTAGTGGATTTCAAGTGTTCTCCGCGGTTTCAAAGGTTAGGTTCTCGTGGGGCTGATAATATAGTTTTGGGTGTTGAGTCGATCCCTTCCTGGAGAAGGCGGTTCGCATCAGCTGGTATCAGAGCACGGTTCAACTCTTGGACCAACAATCTATCCAGTTTTCAGGTTCTTCTACTTGAATTCATATCTTTTAGCTTTCGTTGTTTTCAGTTTCAGAAAAACCCTAAAAAATATCTTCATTGTGTTTGTTCTAGTCTTCTACCTTTCTTTTAATTTTTGTGAGAAAAAGCTGTGGCCGATCAAAGAAAATTACAAAAAGAGTCTAAGAAAAAGAAAAGAAAAGAAAAGAATCAAGGTCTTTAAAAACAGAAAATTTGACCTAGCAAAAAGCAAGGCCACATTCACAATCAAAGAAGAAGATTAAGTTCAAGAAGAGGGGTTTTTTCATAAGTATAGCTAGTAGCTTTCTTAGTAGAACACCCAAATTTGTTTGTCTTGTCATCCCACGACCTAGCATCAAGATTCTGGCCCTAGAAATCCGAAAACCCTAGGTATAAGGTCTTGTTTTGTGTCATTGGTAGACTTAGACTTCAAAGCTTCGAAGAAACTTGCAACTACTTGAATTGGAATTGTCTTTGTTGTGGAATTTTCAAAGAAAACCCTAATTTGAGTGACTTTAAATTTTCATACACGAGTGGTAAGAAAAAGAGTGTGTGAGGTTTCTTTAGAGTGATTTTGTGAGGTCCATTGTTCTGTACTAATCATGGCAGATGAAAGGCTAACTGCTATGGAGGCACGATTGACTGCCATGGCTGAAAACATGGCCCGACTCACCGAGCAGCTTGGAAACCCGAATGGAGATGGCCCCCGGCGGCCAAGAAGGAATGAGCAGGAGGAAGATGATGATGTGAGCAGTTTGAAGCTAAATGTACCCAAATTTGCTGGCAAGGCAAACCCTGACGAGTACATTGATTGGGAGAGGAGCATGGAAGACTTCTTTGAGTGCCATAACTACTCCAAGCGGAAAAAGGTAACCCTAGACACACTAGAGTTTACTGACTTTGCTGCTTTATGGTGGGCACAGCTCAGAAATCAGATCAGGAGAGAAGAAGAGGACCCCGTCCTTAGTTGGAGGAGTCTTAAGAGGAAGATGAGAAGAAAGTTTGTCCCGAGCAGTTACAATAGAGATTTGCACGGCAAGCTTCAACTTCTGAAGCAAGGGAACATGTCAGTTGAGGAGTACAGTCGGGAGATGGAGATCTTGGTTACAAGGCTTGATCTGAGTGAAGATGTGGATGCCAAGATAGCCAGGTTCAATGGAGGGCTACGAAGAGAGATCCTACACCAAGTCAACATCCTAAACTTTGTTGACTATGATGACTTGGTAACCACGGCTATTAGGGTTGAGAAAGAATTGAAGAATGGGCTTGGAAGAAGGGCTACTACCCCGCCACCAATCAGTGCCCCTGTGAGAGGAGACAGGAGTGCCGGACACACTCCTTGATGTGATCCTGGCCACCCTCGGGTCAACCCCGAGCCGAGAGCCTGAACAAGGCCCCAGGCCAAATGCTATGAGCCCTGGACCAACCAGAGCCCCTAAAGACCCTCTGGAGACCTTCCAGAAGATGTGGCCAAAGCATAATGAAGAAAGCCTGGCCAAAAGAAGCTGGCACCCGAAGATAGACCCTGGTACGAGCCCCGGACCGGGCCAAATGCCAGAACTGAGCTCCAGGATCAAAGACTCGATCCCAGTACCAGCACCAGCCCTTGAAGACCCCATGAGAACATTCCTAAAGACCTGGCCGAAGCATAAAGTAGAAGGCTTGGCAAAAATTGAAGAAGGCCCAGCACGGAGCCAGCCTCGGGCGCCGGACCGAGCGCCGGGCACCACAGAAGCGTGATTTTGGCCCAGCCAACAAATGGCTAGAGCCTTTGAGGAAATTCCAGTTGCTATGGATAGCTTGAAGCCCCAGGAGCACTCTCCAACAAACGGAGCTGAATTTGGAGAAGAACTGAAGAAGATAGAGCTCGGCCAAGTCCTAGCAAAGCATGGGTGGGGCATCAAGGAGTGGAGCCCGGATGCTGATCCGAGGCTGCACATGATAGGGGCTACGATAAGGCCACCACCTGAGCCTGATCCATGGAGGTATTGATAACCATTCAAGATACGGGAAATGGAGAGAAGATGCCAAATACATCCCAGCAAGGAATCCTAATCAAGCTAGGATTTCCCGGTTTTGGACAGATTCCTAGTCTGATGAAGATTGACGGATCTGGGCTACTTGGAGATATAATTTGGACTAAAGCCCAACATGAAATTTGAAGCCCATTACGTCTACTAGTGATCTGCCAAAGGGCTTAATTTTCCTATTTAATTTGGTATTTATTTGGCTATTTTTACCAGAACCCGTTTAGCTGTTTTTAGGGTTTTTCAACCTCCTTTTTAGGAGTTCTTGTTTAGGTAGGATTCTCTTCCCTTGTAGGGTTGGAGTCCGAATTTTCCCTTCTTTTAGTCTAGGTTAGGATTATTTAAAGTCCTCTTTAGGTTTTCTAATTAGGACTCTTTTTATTTCTTTATTTTATTATTATTTAGGAAGTAGGGTTTAGGGAGGAGAGCTTGTTCCCTCACCTATATAAGGAGGCCGCCGACCACCTCTTGTACTCAGAACCCCCTTTGATAAAATGTATTTCAGAACTTATGTTTTTTTTCCCTTCGAGTTAATGTGAGGAGCATTGCTTAAGATTGACTTATCATCAAGAGCATCCATCTCTTGGCGTGGCGTCTTCGACTGGACACTTCTGGTTCCCGGCTGTTATATAGCCGACGGGTCAAAGTACTTATCCGCCCCGGTTCCCGACGGTTTTACCTCGTTGCACGGTGTCCAACTTGCGTTGGTTAGGGTCGTCTGCCCACGGTTGCAGCGGTTCACATCAGTTGGTATCAGAGCACGGTTCAAACACACGGACCACAATCTATCCCAGTCTTCAGGTTTGAAACCCTGGATTCATATCCTTTACTTTTTGTTCTTAGAAAACTGTTTAGAAAATCTTCATCTATTTTCTTTCTGATCGAGTTCTTTGTAAGGAAAGAAAAGATTGGTGGCCGACCAAGTCATCAAAAGAAAATTTCAAAAGAGTCAGAAAACAGAAAATCAAGCAAGGCCACCCTTGCCAAGTTCTTTATTTTCGTTAAAATAGTGTGTTTAAGAAGAGGGGATAGATTAGCTTCTGTTGCTTGTGTTAAACCGAGCCACGACCCTACTTTTAGCCACTAGTTGTTGCATCGAGTCCTAGAAAAAGAGCATTAGAAAATTATATTAGAAAAAGTATTGGTGTTCGTTTGTTCAACTAACCATGGCAGGAGTAGATCTATGTCTGTTGAAGCTTCAGTGCCTGATAGCACGCTTACAACTAAACAACATAGAATATTCGTTCAAGAGGTTAGTCGAAGACAGGAGAGCCAGCACCGAGCCGAGCGCCTGCCCCGCACCAGCCCAGCACCAGCCGAGCGCCAGCACCAGCGCCCGAGCAGCGCCCAGCGCACGAGCGGAGCCCAGCGCCCGAGCGGAGCCCAGCACCCGACCGGCGCCCAGCGCCCGACCAGAGACTAGCGCCCGACCGGAGCCCAGCGCCCGACCGGCACCCAGCGCCCGAGCAGCGCCCAGCGCCCGAGCGCCCAGCACCAGCGCCCCCGCGCCCCCGCGCCCAGCCCCGGCACCAGCCTTTGCCCCTGTCCCGGCACCAGCCCTGGCACCAGCCCTGGCCCTAGCCCCGACACCAGCCCTGGCACCAGCCCCGGCACCAGCCCTGGCCTCAGCCCCAGCACCAGCCCCGGCCCCAGCCCCGGCACCAGCCCTGGCCCCAGCCTCGGCACTGCCCCAGGCCCTAGCGCCCCAGCGCTCGGCCCCAGCCCCAGCGCTGCCCCAGGTCCTAGCGCCCCAGCGCCCAGTCACGGCGCCACCACCGCCCGAGCAACGCCCAGCGCCCGAGCGCCCAGCACCGGCGCCCAGCGCCCAGAGCCCGAGCGCCCAGCACCGGCGTCCCAGCTCCCACCCCCGCCGCCCCAGCGCCTAGCGCCCCAGCGCCAGCACACGGCGCCCCAGCGCCCAACCACGACGCCACCAGCGCCCGACCGGCGCCCAGCGACCGAGCAGCCCCCGGCGCCCGAGCAGCACCCGGCGCCGACGCCAGACCCAGCCCCGGCGCCTCCGCCCCCGGCCCAGCACCCGACGGGCCCCATGACCCCGGCACCGTCCTGACCAACCCCAGCCCGACGCCGCCTGACCTCGGCCCGATGCCGCCTGACTCCGGCCCGATGCCGCCTGACCCAGGCCCGACGCCGACTGACCCCGGCCCGACGCCGCCTGATCCCGGCCCGACGCCGCCTGACCCCGGCCGACGCCGCCTAACCCCGGCTCGACGCCGCCTAACCCCGACTCGACGCCGCCTGACCCCGGCGTTGCACTGTCCACCCCCAGCCCGATGCCGCCCGACCCCGGCGCCGCCCTGTCCACCCCAGGCCCGACGCCACCCGACCCCGACGTGGCACTGGCCTACCCGAAAGCACCCATAGCAGCCCCGTTGCGTCCCGAACCCGTGAGGAGCGCCGAAAAAGAACCAGGTCAAGTCCTTTACTCCCCTGTGATTATTTTCATTATTTCTAATGGATTATCAGGCAAGGATTCGAGGACGAATCCTCTTCAAGAAGAGGGGGATGATGTGATCCTGGCCACCCTCGTGTCAACCCCGAGCCGAGAGCCTGAACAAGGCCCCAGGCCAAATGCTACGAGCCCTGGACCAACCACAGCCCCTGAAGACCCTCTGGAGACCTTCCAGAAGATGTGGCATAAGCATAATGAAGAAATCCTGGCCAGAAGAAGCTGGCACCCGAAGATAGACCCCGGTACGAGCCCCAGACCGGGCCAAATGCCAGAACTGAGCTCCAGGATCGAAGACTCGATCCCAGTACCAGCACCAGCCCTTGAAGACCCCATGAGAACATTCCTAAAGACCTGGCCAAAGCATAAAGTAGAAGGCTTGGCCAAAATTGAAGAAGGCCCAGCACGGAGCCAGCCCCGGGCGCCGGACCGAGCGCCGGGCACCACAGAAGCGTGCTTTTGGCCTAGCCAACAAATGGCTCGAGCCTTTGAGGAAATTCCAGTTTCTATGGATAGCTTGAAGCCCGGAGCACTCTCCAACAAACAGAGCTGAATTTGGAGAAGAACTGAAGGAGATAGAGCTCGGCCAAGTCCTAGCAAAGCATGGGTGGGGCATCAAGGAGTGGAGCCCGGATGCTGATCTGAGGCTGCACATGATAGGGGCTACGATCAGGCCACCACCTGAGCCTGATCCATGGAGGTATTGATAACCATTAAAGATACGGGAAATGGAGAGAAGATGCCAAATACATCCCAGCAAGGAATCCTAATCAAGCTAGGATTTCCCGGTTTTGGACAGATTCCTAGTCTGATGAAGATTGACGGATTTGGGCTACTTGGATATATAATTTGGACTGAAGCCCAACATGAAAGTTGAAGCCCATGACGTCTACTAGTGATCTGCCAAAGGGCTTAATTTTCCTATTTAATTTGGTATTTATTTGGCTATTTTTACCAGAACCCGTTTAGCTGTTTTAGGGTTTTTCAACCTCCTTTTTAGGAGTTCTTGTTTAGGTAGGATTCTCTTCCCTTGTAGGGTTGGAGTCCGAATTTTCCCTTCTTTTAGTCTAGGTTAGGATTATTTAAAGTCCTCTTTAGGTTTTCTAATTAGGACTCTTTTTATTTCTTTATTTTATTATTATTTAGGAAGTAGGGTTTAGGGAGGAGAGCTTGTTCCCTCACCTATATAAGGAGGCCACCGGCCACCTCTTGTACTCAGAACCCCCTTTGATTAAATATATTTCAGAACTTATGTTCTTTTCCCTTCGAGTTAATGTGAGGAGCATTGCTTAAGGTTGACTTATCATCAAGAGCATCCATCTCTTGGCGTGGCGTCTTCGACTGGACACTTCTGGTTCCCGGCTGTTATATAGCCGACGGGTCAAAGTACTTACCCGCCCCGGTTCCCGACGGTTTTACCTCGTTGCACGGTGTCCAACTTGCGGTGGTTAGGGTCGTCTGCCCACGGTTGCAGCGGTTCACATCACTCCTTATAGGCCAAACCCTAGCAGGAATTCTGGACCGAGGCCAAACCCTAACCAAGGGTCGGCATCACGGGTAACACCTAACCCTAACTCTAAAATTCCTACTACTAATGCCCGGCCTAGTGCCATTGTGTATTTTAAGTGTCAAGGAAGGGGTCACATGGCCAGAGACTGCCCTAACACCCGAGCCATGGTGCTTAGAGAAGGAGAAGTTGTGACGGACGATGAGGAGGAACAAATTAATGATGAAATTGAGGAAGAGTCCAGTGGAGGAGAAGAAGTTGATACAGAAGGTTTAGAAAAATTTTCAGCCTTCTACAGTCGAGTGATCACCCCGGTCACACTGACTGATGCCGAGCAGCACTGCCCGGCCTAGCGTCAGCACTGCCCCGGCACAGCGCCCAGCACTGCCCCAGCCCAGTATCAGCACTGCCCCGGCACAGCGCCCAACACTGCCCCGGCACAGCGCTCAGCACTGCCCCAGCCCAGCATTGGCCCTGCCCCGGCGCAGCGCCCGGCCCTGCCCCGGACCAGCACCGGCCCTGCCCCGGACATCCTGTCCGCGCCGGATAATGTCAATCGGCCCACCCCGGGTCTTTTGAACATTCCCTCGCCAATTTTGGCCTGAAGACAGAAGGAGGACTCATTGACGTCCTGAAGCAGAGCGCCGGCCCCGACGGCCACCCGGCGGCCTCGACGGTCATGGATGCGACGGCCACCCGCCCCCGGATCCAATTGGAAATCATCTCCCGGTGGATTTTAAAAGCTACCCCGAGCCAAGAAGATCCAGAAGCAGACTCGGATGAGGATATGAGTGAGGAACCCCCGCCCAGTAGCTCCCGAGCCTTCACATTACTGTTAATGGTCTTTCTGAAGAGGAAGAAATGGAGGCTGAGGGAGAAGACACTGAAAAGTCCGAGTCATTGTCCAGTACCAACTGAAATGACACCCCTAGGACTACTGATGATGCTGAATCTTCCCCGGCCGTAGCCAACAAGATTGCTGAAGTTTGGAAAAGAGTGATGGGTTCTAGGAAGGATGCCGAGATGGATTTGGGGACAAATCCCAGTCAAGAAGAGGGGGATGATATGACCCGGCTCCACCGCCCTGGACCACAAAGGTACACTTACACCCCACCAAGGTACTCCGTAGAAGGCAGAACTCCAGGCCCATACAAAAAGCGCCTAGAACTAAGGACAGGCTACTTACGAGCTCTCAAGCCTAGAAATGAACTAAAGAACAAGCTCAGGTCTGCCCCAACTGATGAGCCCAACAAACCCTGGACCTAACCTGAGCCTCCTTTTACCCGAAGTCAGACCAAGGCCTTCCGAGAGAAACTTAATGCCTACATAGAATCCTGGAGTAAAGAAGGACATGAAGAAGATGCTGATCAATTCATGAAGAAAGGCTACACCCTTTTGGAGATTCAAAAAGGTCCGGGGAGAAATATTAGAGCTTCGGACCAAGGCCAAGACCAGCCGAAGCCCGAACGAGCAAAGCCCGCCGGGCCACCACCCAAGCCAGCCGAGGCCCGAGCAAGTCAAGGCCGCCGGGCCGCCACCAAAGAACCGGCCCACGGCCAGCCGGCCCAAGAACCGCCGCTCGCCGCCTCCGGATTAGGGTTTTTGCCCTAATTCGGTCTTTTATTCGACATTAAAGACTTCCACTATTATTTTATGTTTTATTCCTTTTTCGTAGGATTATTTAGGGGTTTTAGGAGTCTTTTTAGGAGAAGGACTCTTTATTTTATTATTATTTAGGAGTTAGACTTTAGGGAGGAGAGCTTGTTCCCTCCCTATAAATAGAGGCCGCCGGCCTCACTTTGTACTCACAACTTTGAAATCAATAAACCCCTGTTTGAACATATGTTCTCTTCCCTTCAAGCCTTTGCTCGTTGTTGCATCGCTTAAGGATTGACTTATCGTCAGAAGCATCCATCTTCTGAAGTGGCGTCTTCGACCGGACACTTTTGGTTCCCAGCTGATATATAGCTGACGGGTCAAAGTACTCATCCGCCCCGGTTCCCGAAGGTTTTACCTCGTTGCACGATCTCCAACTTGCGGTGGTTAGGGTCGTCTGCCCACAGTTGCAGCAGTTCACATTAGTTGGTATCAGATCACGGTTCAGCTCAAGGACCACAATCTATCCCAGTCTCCAGGTTTACTTGGATTCATATCTTTATCGCTTTCATAGAAATAGTTTCGAAAAATCCCTATTGTTTCAATTTCTGTATTCAATTCTTTTCAAGTGTAAGGCAAAGAAAAACCGGTGGCCATCATACCATCGACAAAACCCTAAGTCGAGATCAAGAAAAAGAAAAGAAAAGAAAAGAGGTCAAAAGAAAATATAAAGATCCAACTAAAGAGAGGCCACCCTTGCCGAGATAGTAAGAACAATCCTAAGAAGAGGGGATAGAAGATAGGCTTTCGTTGCCCGACCCCAACACCGAGATCGCTTGCTATGGAAGGAAGCCCGAGGACAAGACGGAGCGTTCACCAAGCCCTAGCTGCCAAAAGACCCTAGAAGCTAAAGTCCTGACACCTACATACTGGTAAGTCTACCCTCGAAGCTTTGAAGAAACTTGCAACTTCTTGAAGCTGAAGTGTTTATGTTCTACTTTATTTGAGTGCATCTATTTATTTTAAACACGAAAGGAAAAATCAAGAGTGAGTGAGGAAATTTTTTTGAGAGATTTGTGAGGCCAGATACTTGTTCCAACTAACCATGGCAGATCAAAGACTTGCCGAGATAGAGGTGACAATGAAAGAAGCTTCCCAAGTCTTACAACGGATACAAGCCACCATGGCTCAACTGGTAAGAGAAGCCGGCACAATCCGGCGCCCGGCCCCGGCCTCGACCAGCACTGCCTGACCGGCCCCGCGCCCCAACACTCGGCCCCAGCCTCGGCGCTGCCCCTGGCCCTAGCGCCCCAGCGCTCGGCCCCAGCCTCGGCGCTGCCCCAGGCCTTAGCGCCCCAGCGCTCGGCTCCAGCCTCGGCACTGCCCCAGGCCCTAGCGCCCCAGTGCTTGGCCTCCGCCTTGGCGCTGCCCCAGGCCCTAGCGCCCCAGCGCTCGGCCTCGGTTCCGACCGGCCCTGCCCGACCAACCCCGGCACCCAAGCTTTCAGTCCCGACGCCCGAGCACCCGACCACGACGCCGCCCTCCCAAACCCCGACACCTGAGCACCCAACCTCGATGCCACCCGACGAACCGACCACCCCCGACGCCATCCTGGCCTACACCGACTTCGCTCCAACACCGCCTAACCCCGACGCACCCGACGAGCTACATGACCCCGGCGCCGCCCAATCCACCCCTAACCTGACGGCCCCTGACCCCGGAGCGCCTCGAGTACCTTCTCAGACCGGAGTTCTCACCCGATCCATGACTCGGACCGCCGCTCAAGCCCCATGCCCTGGAATACTTAGGCCTCGGCCCCACCCTGTAGACAACCCTAGTGCCCCCCGACCCCCAAAGTCGGCCCGACGACTCTCTGCTGTATCCCGACGAATCCTCAATGCACAAGTTGTGGGGGGAAGGAGGGGAACAACGAGACAACCTCTTTCACACAAGGTGCGTAATTCAAAACAAAATTTGTAGTATGGTAATTGATGGAGGAAGCTGTACTAATGCTGTAAGTCACGAGTTGGTTGAGGGACTTGGTCTCCCCACCCAGAAATACCCTAAACCCTACAAACTTCATTGGCTTAGTAACTGTGGGGAATTGAGGGTCACCCGACAAGCTCATGTTCCCTTCTATATTGGAAGGTACAAAGATAATATTTTATGTGATGTGGTTCCTATGGAAGCTGCCCACATCTTGTTAGGAAGACCTTGGCAATTCGACAGTTACTCCACCCATGACGGAAGAACCAACAAGTACAGCCTCATTCATGAGGATATCAAGTACACCCTCAGGCCAATGTCACCCACTGAGATTCTCCAAGACCAGATAGATCGAAGAACCCTCAAAGAAAAGAAAGAGAGAGAGCTCAAGAACCGAGAGAAGAGAGAACAAACGAATAACCCCCTGAGTGTAAAAACAGAAATACCAGACCCTAAGGGTCCCAGAGCTAAAAAAAGTGAGATTGATAGAAGAGAAAACCAGCTAGCCACCCCGAGTGAGATCAAACAATCCCTAGTCTCCAGGAAGCCCCTTGTGATCGTCCGCTACAAGGAGTGTTTGATTTCTAACCCTAATACTTCTCTACCTAGTGTTGTTACTTCTCTTCTACAGGAATTCAAAGATGTCTTCCCCGAAGAAATCCCTAGTGGACTACCACCACTAAGAGGCATCGAGCACCAGATAGACTTAGTACTTGGAGTTGCCTTACCAAACAAGCCAGCCTATCGTACCAATCCAGAAGAGACCAAAGAAATCCAAGCGCAAGTGGAGGAGTTGATGGACAAAGTGTATGTCCGAGAAAGCATGAGTCCTTGTGCTGTCCCAGTCATCCTAGTTCCCAAAAAGGAAGGCACATGGAGGATGTGTGTTGACTGCCGAGCCATCAACAACATAACAGTTAAGTATCGCCATTCTATCCCTAGGTTAGATGACATGTTAGATGAACTACATGGTGCTGCCATCTTCTCTAAAATTGATCTTAAATCTGGCTACCATCAAATCCGAATGTAAGAAGGTGATGAGTGGAAGACTGCTTTCAAAACTAAACTAGGATTATATGAGTGGATGGTCATGCCATTTGGTTTAACCAATGCACCTAGTACCTTCATGAGATTAATGAACCAAGTCCTTAGGGCATACATAGGGAAATTTGTCGTGGTCTACTTTGATGATATTCTTATTTATTCCAAAAATCTAGGAGATCACCTAGACCACCTAAAAACTGTCCTAGAAACCCTAAGAAAGGAACACCTCTATGCTAACATGAGCAAGTGCACCTTTTGCACAAATCATCTTGTTTTCCTTGGCTTTGTTGTGAGCTCCGCAGGTATAAGGGTTGATGAAGACAAGATAGAAGCCATCAAGTCCTGGCCCACTCCTCAGAGCATCTCTGATGTTAGGAGCTTCCATGGATTGGCTAGCTTCTATCAAAGATTTGTGAGGGACTTCAGTACCATTGCTGCTCCTCTCACAGCCGTGCTAAAGAAGGATGTTTCCTTCCAGTGGGGAGCTCTACAGCAAGAGGCTTTTGAAGCCCTCAAAAGGAGGCTCACCGAGGCCCCTTTGCTCATGTTGCCGACTTCACCAAACCATTTGAGATAGAGTGTGATGTATCCGGAGTCGGGATAGGAGCTGTTCTAATGCAGGAGAAGAGGCCCATTGCCTACTTCAGTGAAAAGCTCAGTGGCGCTACTCTCAACTATCCGACCTATGACAAGGAGTTGTATGCCCTGGTACGAGCTTTGAAGACTTGGCAACACTACTTATGGCCTAAGGAGTTCATCATCCACACGGATCATGAATCCCTCAAGTACCTCAAGGCAACACAAGCTCAACAAGCGGCATGCTAGATGGATAGAATTCATCGAATCTTTTCCTTACATCATTCAATATAAGCAAGGTAAGGACAACATCGTGGCCGATTCCCTTTCCCGAAGGTACACTCTAATCTCAGTCCTCTCTACTAAGTACCTCGGCTTTGAACACATCAAAGACCTTTATACCACTGACCCTGATTTTAAGAGTATCTTTGAAGCTTGTCAACAGGGAGGATTTGGTAAGTTCTACCAGCAAGATGGTTATTTATTTAAAGGATCAAAACTGTGTCTTCCTAACCATTCTTGCAGGACTGTCCTAACCCTAGATGCCCACGGTGGAGGTCTCATGGGACACTTTGGTGTAGCTAAAACTGTAGCCACCCTCAAAGAACACTTCTACTGGCCCAAGATGAGGCACGACGCCGAGAAGATCATATCTCAATGCTCCAAGTGCCAAAGAGCTAAGTCTAAACTCCAACCCCATGGCCTGTACACCCCCTTGCCCATACCTAAACATCCTTGGATAGACATGTCTATGGACTTTGTCCTAGGGCTACCTAGAACCCGAAAGGGAAAAGATTCCATATTTGTGGTTGTTGACAGGTTCTCCAAGATGGCTCACTTCATTGCTTGCCATAAAACTGATGATGCCTCTCAAATTGCTGACCTATTCTTTAGGGAGGTAGTGAGAATGCATGGAGTTCCAAAGACCATAGTCCTTGATCGGGATTCAAAGTTCCTCAGCTACTTCTGGAAGACTTTATGGGCTAAGCTGGGCACCCGACTAATGTTCTCCACCACCTGCCACCCACAAACTGATGGGCAGACTGAAGTCGTAAACCGATCCCTAGGCCAAATGTTGAGGGCAGTCATCAAGAGTAACATCCGGACTTGGGAAGAATGTCTACCACATGTAGAATTTGCATATAATCGAGCTGTGCATTCAGCTACCCAATACTCCCATTTGAACTTGTTTATGGTTTTAATCCACTAACTCCGTTGGATTTATCACCATTACCTGTCCATGAGTTTCTAGATGCAGATGGTCAAGAGCCCCTATGTCAAGCAGCTCCATGAGAAGGCCAAGACCAATATTGAAAGAAGAACGGCACAATACCTCCGCAATGCTAACCGAGGAAGAAAGGAGAAATTTTTTGAAGCAGGAGATCAAGTGTGGATACACTTCAGAAAGGACAGGTTCCCAGAGCAGAGGAAGTCCAAACTACTACCAAGGGGAGATGGACCTTACACAGTCCTCAAGAGGATCAACAACAACGCCTACGTCCTTGACCTGCCAAACTCTTATGGGTAAGTGCAACCTTCAATGTGGCTGACCTAACCCCTTATTATGATGATGAATATATAGGTCAGGATTCGAGGACGAATCCTCCACAAGAAGAGGGGGATGATGAGCCCAACAAACCCTGGACCCGACCTGAGCCTCCTTTTACCCAAAGTCAGACCAAGGCCTTCCGAGAGAAACTTAATGCCTACATAGAATCCTGGAGTAAAGAAGGACATGAAGAAGATGCTGATCGATTCATGAAGAAAGGCTACACCCTTTTGGAGATTCAAAAAGGTCCGGGGAGAAATATTAGAGCTTCGGACCAAGGCAAAGACCAGCCAAAGCCCGACCAAGCAAAGCCCGCCGGGCCACCACCCAAGCCAGCCGAGGCCCGAGCAAGTCAAGGCCGCTGGGCCGCCACCAAAGAACCGGCCCACGGCCAGCCGGCCCAAGAACCGCCGCTCGCCGCCGCCAGATTCGGTCTTTTATTCGACATTAAAGACTTCCACTATTATTTTATGTTTTATTCCTTTTTCGTAGGATTATTTAGGGTTTTAGGAGTCTTTTTGGGAGAAGGACTCTTTATTTTATTATTATTTAGGAGTTAGACTTTAGGGAGGAGAGCTTGTTCCCTCCCTATAAATAGAGGCCGCCGGCCTCACTTTGTACTCACAACTTTGAAATCAATAAACCCCTGTTTGAACATATGTTCTCTTCCCTTCAAGCCTTTGCTCGTTGTTGCATCGCTTAAGGATCGACTTATCAACAGAAGCATCCATCTTCTGAAGTGGCGTCTTCGACCGGACACTTTGGGTTCCCAGCTGATATATAGCTGACGGGTCAAAGTACTCATCCGCCCCAGTTCCCGAAGGTTTTACCTCGTTGCACGATCTCCAACTTGCGGTGGTTAGGGTCGTCTGCCCACGGTTGCAGCGGTTCACATCACCAACGGGAAGGAAGGCACCCCGAGATGGAAGGGAGTTCCAGGCCATGTTACTGGCCGAGAACCTAAGTCCTAGGTCGAGCACTGAGTCTCAGTCTTTCCCCAACCTCTCTTCCATGATCCCCCAAGTCAAGCACACGTCAAAGGCCATCTGGAGAGAGTTCTGGCGTACAGAAGACAAGAAAATTCGAGAATATGTGCCCAAGCCTTTCCTTCCCTGTTTCTCCCAGTCTTCTAGGAAGGGCCTTAGAGGTTCCCCTAAGGTGTTCATCCACTCCTTGAGCTCTTGGAAGCCTAGCCTTGGTACTATGGCTGGAGGAGCGCTCGGGGCGGGGCCGGCTGGGGCTTGGCCCTCTTCAGTCGGCATTCCTCTAGGAAGGCAGCTAGAGGTTCCCAAGGTTGTGTAGCACCTCCTGGGTCTTTAGACTTAGTGCCCGAGGTGCCGGGCACGCTAGGCTCCTTGGTTGCTTCGAGTGTCGGGGCCCCAGTTAGGGCCGGATGGGTCCAGACGCTCATCCGTGCTTGTTGAGCCCTTCGGGGAGGGCTGTACTTGAACCTCACTGCTTGTTGGGGCTTGATGAACCTTCGTGGGGGTAGGCTTGGAGGCTGGCGAGGTTCTAAGCGCTTTTTATAAGGCCCTAAGGCCTTGTCCTTCGTAGGTGACCCCGGCGGAGTGTAGGAATAGGCATTCTCAGCCGGTCGGCTGCCCGGGGTCACTCCACCTGCCCAGCACCAGCACCAACGCCCGAGCGGAGCCTAGTACCTGACCGGCGCCCAGCGCCAGACCGGAGCCCAGCCCCCGCCCCGACCCTCCAGTGCCCGAGCACCCAGCCCCGGCGTCCCAGCGCCCGAGCACCTAGCCCCAGCGCCCCGCCCCAGCCCTCCAGCGCCCAGTCCCGACCCCAGCCCCGACACCAACCCCACCGACTCAAACCCAGCACAGAGCGTCCCCAGCCCCGAGCACCGACACGGTGCCCCAGCACGAGCCTAGGCCCGAGCCCCAACCCGAGCCTCAGCCCGTGCCCCAGCACGAGCTCAGGTACCAGCCCCGGTACCCACAGGCGCCCGAGCCCGGAGCCCCCATACCCGCACCGGTTTGGCCCGAAGTCCTCAGGCCCGAGCCTAGAGCACCCGTACCAGACCCGGTACGACCCGAAACCCCACGGAGCCTCGATAAAGCACCAGGTCAAGTCCTAAACTCCCCTGTGATTATTTTTATTATTTCTAAAGGATTATCAGGCAAGGATTCGAGGACGAATCCTCTTCAAGAAGAGGGGGATGATGTGATCCCGGCCACCAAGCCCGGCTTGGACACGACTGATGTCGATCCGGCACCTGCACTGATGCCGGCCTGAGAGTACACCAGCCCCAGGCCTACACCAGCACCACCCCCGAAGCCTAGAAGAGCCCAAGCCCCGGAGCCAAAAGATGCACCTGGGAGGATGCTGATCCTCAGCCAGGCCCCAAGGCCAGCTCCTACGCCAACCAGATTTAGACTAATGACCATCCAGGATCTGATGCTGACGCCGAGCCCCGACCTGGACCCTAGGCCAAGCCTAGCACCCAGCCTAGGCCCCATGCCAACCCCACGGGCCCCCGGAGCAAAGACCTACCTGAAGACATCCCTACAGTACTCTTGGAAGAAGGCTCGGAGCAGAACTCAAAAGGCCTGGACAGATTTGAAGAAGGCCCCAAGCTAAGACTACCACAGGCACAGGGCCCATGCCAACGCCCGTCAGAGGAGCACTTTTGGCCCAGCGAACAATTGACCCGTGCCTTTTTGGATTTTCCAAAGGCACTGGAATTCTTATGGCCCCATGATTACTCTCCAACAAACGGAGCTCAATTCGGAGGAGTATCAAGGGAGATAGAGCTAGGACAAGTCCTAGTAGAGCATGGATGGAGCCCTAAAGAGCACGACTCGAATGCTGATCCGAGGAAGCCCATGCCAGGAGCTGTGATCAGGCCACCACCTGAGCCTGATCCAAGAGGAGAAGAAGGAAAGTCCATCCTTGGAGAAGAGCCAAGAGGTCAGCCCATGACCGAGCAGCCACAAACCAAAGCTGGACTAATACTAAGCAAAGCTGGATTTCTGGACAGATTCGTAGCCCGACAAAGAGTGACGAATATGGGCTACTTGGAGACAGAATTTGGGCTGATGTCCAACATTAAAGCTGTAGCCCATGGAGTCTACTAGTGTTCTACAAAAGATCAGAAATTTATGAATTTGTTTAGTATTTATTTGGCTAATATTTCCAGAACCCGTTCAGGTTGTTTTTAGGGAAACTTGGCTCCCAAGTTAGGAGTTCTTGTCTAAATAGGATTCTTATTCCTTGTGGGATTGGAGTCCGAATTTTACCTTTTTTTAGTCTAGATTAGGATTAGTTTAAGTCCTCTTTATTATTCTAATTAGGACTCTTTTATTATTTCTTTATTCTTATTTAGGAAGTAGTCTTTAGGGAGGAGAGCTTGTTCCCTCACCTATATAAGGAGCCCGCCGGCCACCCTTTGTACAGATGAACCCTTTTGAAATAAACCCCCTTTTATAGAACTTTGTTCTTGAAACCCCTTATTGTATCTGCATGTGGCGATACTGAAGGATCGGCTTATCATCAAGAGTATCCTCCTCTTGAAGTGGCGCCATCGACTTCATACTTCTGGTTCCTAGCTCGTTTATAGCTAGTGGGTGAAAGTCCTCTTCCATCCCCGGTTCCGACGGTTTCTTCCTGTTGCACGATCATCAGCTTGTGGTGTTTAAGGGTCGTCTGCCCACGGTTGCAGCGGTTCACATCATGGAGGGTGATGGTCGATGGTCGGAGATCTCAGAGTGTAGTGAAACAGCTACAAAATTCCTACACAAACAAAAACAATAAAAAGATAAAAAGGAAAACTGGGACAAGTGTCCTTGACGCACACAAAAGAAAGTCGAAACGTAGAAGGTTGGCGAGAACTTCTTTGAATTGTTTTTCAAATCGACGCAAAATTAAACCCTGACAGACACCAAACTTTTTGGCGAAAAAGTTGAACTTTTTGCTGAAAAGTTGTTTGAAAACTATTTTCGAAAACACGACACTGAAAATATAAATAAAATGAAGAAGTTTTCGCTGAAAACTTTGCAGTTTCAGCGAGAATTCTTGACCTGACACTAATTTTCTAATTTTCGCAAAATTGACGAAATGAACTTTGAAAATTCGTAACAAAATCGAAAATATCAGAAAAAATCCCAAATAAATTGAAAAATAACCAAGAACACGAGACACACACACGAAAAATTAAAAACCACGAATTCACACTTTTGACTCTGATGTGATCCTAGTCACCAAGCCCGGCGTGGACACGATTAAAGCCGTTCCGGCCCCAGCACTGATGCCAGGCCGAGACTACACCAGGCCTAGACCTACACCAGCACCATCCCCAGAGCCTTGGAGAGCCAAAAGTCCAGGCCCCAGGCTAAGCCTAGGGCCAAGTACAACCCCGAGCCGAGGGCCTCCACTAGGCGCTAGCCTGATTGCCACGAGTCCCGGAGGTAAAGAGGAGCCTTGAGAGTCTCTAGAAGGAATCTTAGAGCAATGGAGGAGGAAGAGAGGAATGGGCCCGACTGTAAATCACTGGAGCCCGGGGTCAGAAAGAAGAAAAAAATTTCAAAGTCGGAAAAAATGAAGAAAGAAGGAAATCAGAAAAAGTTCAAAGTTTAGTTCAAATAAAACGTTCTTCTCCCTACAAATGGAAGAACGAAGTCGTAAGAAAAGTTGAAAAAGAAAAAAACTGTGTATGCAAAAGAAAAAGAATAAGTGCTAGGTTGCTCGAGGGTATCATAGGACGAGCGTTCATTATTCCACCAGTGTTTGGTTAGACGGTAGGAAGCCATAGATTAGATTCGAGGGAAGTTAGTCGAAAGCTACACCGCACAAAGCCATCATCATCAATTCCCATCATCCATCTCATTATAAACCCGAGTAGTGTAGAATTCATTACGGTCCTAGCAGGGAAGTCCTTCTTGACTAGATACTCGTGTTGTCACAGTGGTGGAGATGTGGTCGAAATGCAAACCTATGACAGAATTCGGTAACAGAAAATGATCGAGAGTAGAAACACGTCCTTAAACACAGAGAGTGAGAGTTCCCATTGTACTAAATACATCCTGTGTGAGAAGTCTGGTCGGTCAGGTCAAATTCGTGCATGATTGATTGCTAATTACGTGTCGTGTGCAGTTTATTAGTGAGACCAGGTAGTTTGGCTGATCAGTATGCATGTTAGGTTTCTTGTTCTAGGATCGATCTGTCTAATAATTCATTGTGTTCGATTGAGCTCCGATTTAATCGATCTTATCATTTATGAACATGAGCGTTTCTATTCAGTTTGCTTGAGGACAAGCAAAAGCTTAAGTGTGGGGTATTTGATGACACTCGATTTGACATGATTATCAGCCTCATTTAAGCGACATTTCTTTGCTTAAGACATTGTTTTTAGGGTAGAATAACGAATATTCAATCGATTGCCCTATCTCGTGCCATTTGTGTTACCTTGGCCCTTTTCGGGTCTATTTGATGGTTTTCTAGTGTTTTTGCGTAAGCACAGGTTTTTTTGCCGTCAAATAAAGTAACCATGGACGTGTCTAAGGCATAGGAACATCGAGGAACTGAACCGGAATCGATCAAAGGAGCCAATCAAAGTCAAACCAAAAATCTGCCATTCACACTTACAGTTTCGGCGAAAATGACCTCACAGTTTCGGCGAAATCAACAATGCAAATCAGCTGATGCCAAGAGAAGACTGATTTCGACGAAACCATTAAGCTCTTCGGACCGAAAATGCAAGGCAGAGAAATCATGGCCATTTACACAAGAATTTTCGCCGAAACTATCCCTATGGTTTCGGCGAAAATAACAGCTCAGCCCGGCCCAACTAGGGTTAAGTATTTATACTTAATCCGGCGGCCCGAGGAGAGAGGACATATCATACAATTCATAATTCGAGAAACACAACTTTTGGAGATCAGATTTCTCTGAAGTTCGGGAGCGAAGAGTTGGAGTTCGAAGAGCCGGATAGAGATCGTGACACCATCCCTTCCATCTCGGAGAACCGGAGCTAGGAGTGTAACTTACCAAAGATCGAAGTCTGTCAGAGTCATCTGAATTAGGTTTTTCAGATTCTTTTCTGTTCCTCCTCTTAATGATGAACTCTTCCTTTGTCTTTGTCTCTTTTGTAATGATCATGAGTAGCTAAACTCGTTAGAGCTTAGACTAGATGAACCTTAAGTGACCCAGGGCTTTAAAGCGGTCACGGATCGGCGGTGATTAGATTCGAAATTCAATCAGTTCTTTTTCATGTTTGATTTGTTCTTCTCTGTTTATGTTTCTTGTCTGGATTGATCACCTAGATTAGATTCTTGTTAAGCTAAGGATAGAAGCAAACGCTCGCCTTACTTTAGAACATCGAATTGAACAATTAACCTTATAATTGGAGTGTGCCTTTCGTAGGAACCGGTTAGGGTTAATTCACTGCAAGAGTAACTCATTAATCACTAGTAATTACACCAATTAATTAAGTCGTTGCGAGAGGCGACCGTACCCGGGTGGCTAGTTAATCTTGGTAGTTAGAACGGATAGAGCGAACGTTCGCCGGTCTTAAACCTAAGGGTAAGGAGTTATGGTGGTGTCTTAGTAATTGATTGAATAAGAATCGAAATCCGCTGATCTGTTGATTGCCAATGCTCTGGGGAATGAAGGGGGATTCAAAGTCTAAGTTCGTCTGTCATTCTTGTTTCCAAACCCTAATTCTCAATCTGCTTTAGTTTAATTTGTTTTAATTTTTCTGCATTCCTTAGAATTAAAAGTCGTGGAACTCACACCACGCACAACGTGTTTTTCCTTGAGTAATTTGTTAGTTCTGAAGTAGCCAATCAATTGAAGGCCCGTGGAATATGATCTATCCTAGCTCTTGAGCTTGATAGTTATTTGATCAAACCTGCTCAGCACAACGACGGTTCCATCAAATTGGCGCCGTTGCCGGGGACTTCTTTTGATTGTTGAAAGAAGATCTGGCAATTTATTCTTCTATTTTCCATCTTTCATTTTTCCATCCACTTCGATTTTACATTGGTTTTGTTTGTCTTTGTTATCTGTAGGTTTACAGGTGTATGCCTCACCGTCCTTGGACTCGCTCTCAGACCGAACAGGCTAAGATTGCAGGGAATCCAGGCAGTTCTGCTACACCTCTACGATCACAGATTTTGAAGGAAGGCAGATCCAATCCATTCATCACTCCGATCAAGATCGAGGAACCGAAGGGGAGTTCCTCATCTCCGTCTTCACCACACTCTTCATCCGCTTCATACACCGAGTCACTTTCACCGCCTCCATCTCCCACCATGACCGATAGATTACCACCAAACGGCGATCAACCGCCGCCACCCCCACCTGCACAGAAGAGTCTAGCAGACTATAACAAGCCGAGCGCGACTAGCGTTCGATCTGCCATTGCCGTTCCGCGCATTGAAGGAGATCCTGACTATGAGATCAAAATTCCATTCTTGACCATGATCTCTAGGGATTTACAGTTTAAAGGCAGGCCCCTAGACAATCCGTGCATTCATCTTGCAGACTTCCTTGATCTCTGCAGTACTTTTAAAAACGGAAACCTCGATAAAAACACTCTTTGTCTGAGAGCTTTCCCGTTCTCTTTGAAGGGCGCTGCTAAGAGGTGGCTTACTGGCAAACCACCTGGCTACTATACTAACTGGGATACTCTGGCTCAGGACTTTGTTGAAGAATACTTCCCTCCAGCCAAAACAACCGCCATCAAGGACAGCATCGCCAGATTCTCCCAGAAAGAAGGAGAAAGTTTATATGATACTTGGAATCGATTGCAAGAACTTCTCTACACCTGCCCTCATCATGGATTCGAGCAGAGACAGTTAGCTGAAATCTTCTCTCGAGGACTTCGAGAAGAATCTGCCAAGTATGTCAATTCTCTAGCTGATGGGGATTGCACTACACTCACCCCTGAAGCTGCTCTTCTGCACTTCGCAAACTGTGCCTCCAAGTCAAGGAACTGGGAGCGACAATATGAAGGATCGAGGAGCAAGCTAGATTTCGAAGCAGCTATCAAGGCAGAGGTAGAGAAGCATTTGAAGAAGTCTACCACACCAATCAAGCCACCGTCAGCTTCTGTCTATGTTGCCGATTGCGAATGGTGTGGAGCTTGCGCACATAACGGAGGCCGTTGTCAGAATTTTGGTAAGGCAGAAGTCTGGTCTGCCAAAGAGGTAAATTTCATCCAACAAGGCTTCATTAATAATCAGAATGGTTATGCTGGTTATCGTAACTTCAGACAGCAAGGGAACTATCAAGACAGACCTCCCTATAATACTGGCACCAATCATAACCAGAACCAGAATAACCGCCCGGCTGGTCAAGCTCAGGAACAGAAGCCTAACCATCCGCCGACAGGTGTCTACCAGCCGCCGCATCACAATCCGGGTAATTATGGAACTGCTCCTGGCAATCGCCAGAATCAATATCTTAACAATACCTATCCAGGACAGGAGCATCAAAGAGATAATAATGTCAGTGACCTGGATAAGAAGCTCAGCCAGATCATCACAAGACTCGATGATCATGACAGTCAGTTCAAGGCTCAAGCTCTTCTCAATCAAGAACAAATAGCATCTGGACAACGGATTGAGCAAGTCGTGAACAACATCTCGAGCATGCTAGCATCTGGTCGACCATTTGGCCAGCTTCCAAGCCAGACAGAGCCAAACCCGAGAAAAGAACAGGCTAAAATGGTAACTGCTCGAAAACTTCCGAACTTAATTGCTGATGCTTTTTCTGTTTTACGCAGGATCGCTAAAACTCCGGAAGAAGAAGAAGAAGAGGAACGGAAACCAACGCCTAAGGATGACCCCCCTCTTGCACCATACGTCGTGAAGCCTCCTTTTCCTAGAGCATAGCTGCCAAACGCAAGGATCGAGACTGGCATGAAGGGGAACAAGGAAGGATACCCCGACATTCGTATTAAGAAACCTGTCTCTCCATATCCAGCTAAGTTATCTGATCCTGGTTCTTTTACTTTGCCTTTGGTCATCAATGATGTTGAAATTGAACGTTGCTTAGTTGATCTAGGAGCATCTGTTAATGTCATGCCTGTGAGTCTATATGAAAAGTTAAAATTAGGAGAGCTTGAAGCGCCCAGTATGCAACTTGTCTTTGCTGATAGATCGCTTAAAACACCTAAGGGAGAGATTAAAGATGTCGTCACTAAATGTGGTCCGTTAACGTTTTTAGCTGACTATGTGATTATGGATACTAGTACAGATGACGCTACAATCCTCATAGGTCGCCCTTTCATGGCTACTACTGGAATGAATATTAACGTTCCTAATGGTTCTTTGACTTTAAGAATTGGTAAAGAAACAAAAACGTTCTGTCTTAAAGATGACATGAAACATGACTCTAGGAATGAAGAATCTCACTGCTTAGCTGTTGAAACTGTGGAGTTGACTCCGGTCAACTCCGTTACTAATGCTTCTTCCAGTGTCTCTAGATCAGTTGTTGCTGCAGGTATTAAGCAGGTTATAAAGAAGAAGCCAGAAGCTTCAGTTCAGAAGCCACTTAAGAAGAAGAAGGAACTGCAAGCCTCTTCTAAACCACCGAGCAGACCTCGAGGAAAGAACAAGAAGGCAAAGACCCAAATGGTCTGGAGACCAAAAATTCCGCCATCTTCCACCGAGCCAGCTGCACCACCAATTCGTTCCGAGAAACCGGCGCCGAAACAAGTATGGAGGGAGAGGCCGAAAGCATCTCCTAAGGAAGTACTAACGATCACCGATCCTGGTAATAACAAGCCGAAGAAGAAAGAAAAAGAGAAGCCGACAGTCCTCATTCCATCCATCGTCACACTAAAGAAGGATGACCTCTCCAGAGAGCTGTTCGGACCGTTCAAGTTTGTTGATCATCTTCCCAACGGACGTACCAAACTACTACATGCGAACGGGAAGAGATTCACGCTTACCGGAGAAGTCCCGAAGCTGTACTTCATGAACTCCGACGCGAGCGTGAAGGAGAATCTAAGTTGGGATGTCTCCTAATACCGTCCAGGTATCGTCCAACTCAAGGACGTTAATAAAAGAGCGCTTCGTGGGAGGCAACCCACGGCTGGAGTCAGTTTTGTTTTGTTTCAACCTTGGTCTTTTAGAGTCGGTTCGGGAGAGCCAAAAGTGTCAGTTTGTTTGATTTATTATTTTTCGTGTCGTGTCTGCATGTCATAAAGTCAGTCGCAAGTTGATTGAGGTCGTTCCGATTTTTCTGGATTTAACTGTGATTTTCTGAAGTTGGCCTGATTTACGAAAATATTTTCAACCCGAACAGTTCAAAATTTTCGGCGAAACTACCCTTATTTTCGGCGAAATCGATTTTCAAAATTCGGACCTGTTTCTCCTGTTCCTCATTTTTGGTTTGAAAATTTTCTGATTTCGGCGAAACCATCCCAACTAAAATTTTCGGCGAAACCGAGCTTCATTTTCGGCGAAACCGCCTGTTCAAATCGGTCAGTCCATTTTAACTAGTAGTTTCGGCGAAATCACCCCCCTACTTTCGCCGAAACTGATTTGTGATGACACTCGATTTGACGTGATTATCAGCCTCATTTAAGCGACATTTCTTTGCTTAAGACATTGTTTTTAGGGTAGAATAACGAATATTCAATCGATTGCCCTATCTCGTGCCATTTGTGTTACCTTGGCCCGTTTCAGGTCTATTTGATGGTTTTCTAGTGTTTTTGTGTTAGCACAAGTTTTTGCCATCAAATAGCGTAGCCATGGACGTGTGTAAGGCGTAGGAAACTCGAGGAATCAAACCGGAATCGATCAAAGGAGTCAATCAAGTCAAACCGAAAATCTGCCATTCACACTTACAGTTTCGGCGAAACCAAGCTCCCAAATTCGGCGAAACCAGCAGTTCAAATCAGCCAGTGCCAAGTGAAGAATACCTTTGGTGAAAATGATCTCACAGTTTCGGCGAAATCAACAATGCAAATCAGCTGATGCCAAGTGAAGACTGATTTCGGCGAAACCATCAAGCTCTTCGGACCGAAAATGCAAGGCAGAGGAAACTGGCCATTTACACAAGCCAGTTTCGCCGAAACTACTCCTATGGTTTCGGCGAAATAACAGCTCAGCCCGGCCTAACTAGGGTTAAGTATTTATACTTAACCCGACGGCCGAATAATGATAATTTGATATCACACAATTCATAATTCTAAAAACACAACTTTTCGAGATCAGATTTTCTCTGAGGTTCTGGAGCGAAAAGTTGGAGTTCGAAGAGCCGGATAGAGATCCTGATGCCATCCCTTCCATCTCGGAGAAACGGAGCTAGGAGTGTAACTTACCAAAGATCGGAGTCTGTCTTCTGAATTAGGTTTTTCAGTTCTTTTCTGTTCTTCCTCTGAATGATGAACTCTTTCCTTGTCTTTGTGTCTTTTGTAATGATCATGAGTAGCTAAACTCGTTAGAGCTTAGACTAGATGAACCCTAAGTGACCCAGGGCTTTAAAGCGGTCACGGATCGGCGGTGATTAGATTCGAAGTTCAATCAGTTTCTCTTTTTCATGTTTGATTCGTGCTTCATTGTTCATGTTTCTTGTCTGGATTGATCACCTAGATTAGATTCTGGTTAAGCTAAGGATAGAAGCGAACGCTCGCCTTACTTTAGAACATCGAATTGAACAATTAACCTTATAATTGGAGTGTGCCTTTCGTAGGAACCGGTTAGGGTTAATCCACTGCAAGAGTAACTCATTAATCACTAGTAATCTCACCGATTAATTAAGTCGTTGCGAGAGGCGACCGTACCTGGGCGGCTAGTTAATCTTGGTAGTTAGAACGGATAGAGCGAACGTTCGCCGGTCTTAAACCTAAGGGTAAGGAGTTATGGTGGTGTCTTAGTAATTGATTGAATAAGAATCGATAGCCGCTGATCTGTTGATTGCCAATGCTCTAGGGAACGAAGGGGGATTCAAAGTCTAAGTTCGTCTGTCATTCTTGTTTTCAAACCCTAATTCTCAATCTGCTTTAGCTTAATTTGTTTTAATTCTTCTGCATTCCTTAGAATTAGAAGTCGTGGAACTCACACCACGCACAACGTGTTTTCCTTGAGTAATTTGTTAGTTCTGAAGTAGCCAATCAATTGAAGGCCCGTGGAATACGATCTATCCTAGCTCTTGAGCTTGATAGTTATTTGATAGAACCTGCTCAGCACAACGACGGTTCCATCAAATTGGCGCCGTTGCCGGGGACTTCTTTTGATTGTTGAAAGAAGAACTGGCAATTTATTCTTCTATTTTCCATCTTCCATTTTTCCACCCACTTCGATTTTACGCCGGTATGTTTGCTTTTGTTGCTTGTAGGTTGTTCTACAGGTTCATGAACCGCTCGATTGCTCATTCTCAGTTTAAGCCGGGTAATTCTGCTTCGCCGAAGAAACCGCGAGCTCAGAAGCAAGTCATAACCACACCGCCTACACCACCTATCCCTCAAAAGATTGAGGAGTTGAAGGAGAACTCCTCATCTTCATCCGCTTCATCCACTACTTCAGATTCACCACCAGCTTCTCCTCCCGTACTAGTTGCTCAGCGCACCATGGCGGATTACTGTAGACCAAATGCGGCTTACCTCCGAGCTAGCGTCGTTGTGCCGCACAACGATGACGACCCTGATTATAATATCACAACCTTCATCCTGAACATGGTCACTAAGAATCTTCGATTCGAAGGGAAGCTGCAAGAAAACCCCCGCACACATTTGGCGAACTTCCTTGACATGTGCGAAACGTTTAAGAGCGGGAATCTCAGTAAGAACAATCTTTGCTTGCGGGCATTCCCATTCTCTCTTAAAGGCAATGCCAAGATATGGCTCAGCTCAAAACCACCTGGCTACTACACTGACTGGAATAGTCTAGCTCAAGACTTCATAGAAGAATACTATCCCCCTTCAAGAACTACATTCTACAAGGATAGTATCGCTAGATTCTCTCAGAAGGAAGGAGTAAGTTTACACGACGCATGGAACGACTTCCAAGAGCTTCTATCTGAATGCCCTCATCATGGATTCAACCAGGGGCAGCTAGCTGAAATCTTTGCCCACGGGATGAATGAAGAAACAGCTGAATGGGTCAACATCTTAGCTGATGGCGACTGCACAGCACTTGAACCAGAAGCTGCTCTACTTCACTTTGCGGACTGCGCATCTAAGTCTAGAAATAGGGAAAGACAGTTTGGAGCAGCCAAGAGTCAACCAAGTTGTGAAGATCAGATTAAGATCGCAGTACAGAAACAAATGGAAGAGATCCTCGGTACAACTAATAACTGGCCTAACAAGGAAGTCAACTTCATTTATCACAGCTTCACCAGGGATCAAAGAGGCTACTCCGACTACCGTCAGTTCAGAACACCTCCTCAACAACGGGAAGGCTTCTATGAGCGCCCTCCCTACAATTTCCAACTCGACCAGAGCCGAAATCAATACATGGACAATGGTTATCAAGATCCTTCCAGATTCACCGGAGTACAGCAGCCTCCGAATCTTATCTCTGAGGACAATTGGGAGAGGAGAATAGCCAGGAAGTTTGATCTAATTACAGCAAGACTTGATAATCACGAGGAAAGATTCAAAGCGCAAGCCGTTCTTAACAAAGAACAGATCGCATCTGGACAGAGAATAGAGGATATGATAAATAAAATTGCTAGTGCGATGGCTCGTATTCCCATCATCAGTCAGGGTCCGTCTCAAAGCAGCTCCTCCGAGAAGAACAAGCAAGCTAAAGTCGTAACAACCAGGAGCAGTGAGCAGACTAGCCCGCCTAAGGAGAAAAAAACCGCCCGCTGTTGATGAGGGAGAGTGCTCGGCTATCATTCCTCGACCACCACCCATACCTATTCCAGCTAAGTGCCCCGACCCTGGTCCTTTTACTTTACCTTTGAGCATTAATGGCATTGAAATCGAGCGTAGCATAATTGACCTAGGTGCTTCTATAAATGTCATGCCTATGTGTTTATATAAGAAACTGAACCTAGGGGAATTACAACCTGCCAACATGAATTTAGTGTTCGCTGACAAAACTCTAAGAGAACCTAAAGGAATGATCCAGGATGTAATCACTTGCTGTGGCCCGTTCCGGTTTTTCATTGATTATATAGTTATGGATACTCAAGAGACATATTCTACCCTTCTCTTGGGTCGGTCATTCATGGCGACAGCCGGAATTAATGTCAATGTTCCTAATGGCTCTCTAACTGTAAGGGTGGGGAAGGATACTGCAACATTCCGTCTCAAGGACGGGATGAAATACATTCCTAACGAAGAATTCAATTGTTTATCTGTAGAGATTGTGGAGTTGGCCTCGGTCAACTTCATTTCTAACATTTCTTCCAGTGTTTCGAGATCAATTGACACTGCAGGTGCTGGACAGGGAACCGAGAAGAAGCCAGATATATCGGTTCAGAAGCCACCTAAGAAGAAGAAGGAACTGCAAGCCTCTTCTAAACCACCGAGCAGACCTAGAAGGAAGAACAAGAAGGGGAAGACCCAAATGGTCTGGAGACCAAAAATTCCGCCGTCTTCCACCGAGCCAGCTGCACCACCAACACGTTCCGAGAAACCGGCGCCGGAACAAGTATGGAGGGAGAAGCCGAAAGCATCTCCTAAGGAAGTACTAACGATCACCGATCCTGGTGATAACAAGCCGAAGAAGAAAGAAAAAGAGAAGCCGACAGTCCTCATTCCTTCCATTGTCACACTAAAGATGGATGACCTCTCCAGAGAGCTGTTCGGACCATTCAAGTTCGTTGATCATCTTCCCGACGGACGTACCAAACTACTACATGCAAACGGGAAGAAATTCACGTTTACCGGAGAAGTCCCGAAGCTGTACTTCATGAACTCCGAAGCGAGCGGGAAGGAGAATCTAATTTGGGATGTCTCTTAATACTGTCCAGGTATCGTCCAGCTCAAGGACGTTAATAAAAGAGCGCTTCGTGGGAGGCAACCCACGTCTGGAGTCAGTTTTGTTTTGTTTCAACCTTGGTCTTTTAGAGTCGGTTTGGGAGAGCCAAAAGTGTCAGTTTGTTTGATTTATTATTTTTTGTATAGAGTCTGCATGTAATAGAGTCAGTCGCAAGTTGATTGAGGTCATTCCGATTTTTCTGGATTTAACTGTGATTTTCTGAAGTTGGCCTGAATTACGAAAATATTTTCAACCCGAACAGTTCAAAATTTTTGGCGAAACCACCCTTATTTTCGGCGAAACCAATTTTCAAAATTCGGACCTATTTCTCCTGTTCCTCATTTTTGGTCCAAAAATTTTCTGATTTCGGCGAAACCATCGCAACCAAAATTTTCGGCGAAACCGTGCTTCATTTTCGGCGAAACCGCCTATTCAAATCGGTCAGTCCATTTTAACTAGTAGTTTCGGCGAAATTACCCCCTACTTTCGCCGAAAATGATTTGAAAAATCACCCAAAAATCCCCTTTAAAAATTCGGACCACCCCTCTCTCATCCACTCTCATTTTTGCTCAGCCACCCGAAACCCCCCTTATCTATTTAAAATCGCCGCCGACCCTCCACTGAAACCCGCCGTCGCCGCCGTTTCACCCGCCGCCGCCATCGCCGACCGCCGCCGCTCACTCCCCCTCCTCATTCCGATCCCAACGAGCCCTAGAACAACCAAATCGGAGCTTTGCAGCTCCAGTTCACCGAAAACCTAGTTTTCAACGTTTTTCACCGATTCCTCCCAACCCGTTCAGTTTTTACTTCCATGTCTTCAAGGTAAAGTGTACAACTTTTCAATACGAATCTTTTGACATATGGATTGCTGAATTTCGTTGGGGTTGACTTTCGGTTGACTTTTCAGTTTACCTCATTTTGCGTGCCGACTGTTTCGTGTGAACTAGGACTGACTGAACTTATAGAACTGTTCTAGGATGCTTAGGGAGTTCCGTGCTTAATTTCCATATCATTTGGTCATGTGTTGCTATGCATACGATTGATTCTTTGTTTTGTTGACTTGTGAGAAATGTCGGTTTGACTTTGAACTGTGTTGATCATTTGGCTGTCATAAGTGTCCATTCTCGTTCATATTATCGTGCTTTCCAATTGAAATACTATTTTACCGTCATTCTCCGAGTTGTGATAGTCTTGCCATGATTAGGGTTCAATATGACTTAATGTTGACTTTCTAAAATGTCGGTTTGACTTTTTGAACTCTGATTGCGCTTACCTGATTATAGCTGTTCTTAAGACATGTGTTTTAATGTCTATGATTACCGGTTACTCCGCTTTACTTACCCCACTTAGTTTCCCTCGTTTCTTTGTGAAATTGAGTTTTTCTACTAAGTGTGGGGTAAGGTTTTGGTCGACTAATCTGGTTTCACTTCTGGTTTTAGGAACACTTTTGAGCGCAGGACTAAGGCGTGACTCGATGGCGCCTCGAGCTCAGGAGCTGCCGCTCCGGTCACACCCGCCATTCTGGGTCCTCCACCTGCACTCCCTTGCCATGCTGGATACCATCCTACCATCGCCCGTCTACCAGACTTCTACTTTGAGAACTTCTAGAAGATCGCGCACATCCGGGGAGCTGACGTGCGTCCTTTATCCATGGAGTCTCTCCAGGAGCATAACGAGGATTCCTACCGGAACGTGCATGACGCCTTAGCACCGGCCGGTCTCCTAGAGCTGACCACCATAGCCGCCGAGTTCCCAGACATTGCTCTCCAGGAGTTCTGGGCGACATTTGACTTGGACGAGCATAAGAAGAGACGGGGCCAGAAGGTGATCACTTTCTTTCTTGGTGGGATGTACAGGCAGCTCACCTACGATGAGTTTGCCGCTCATCTAGGCATCCCCTACGAGCACTATCACGATCACCACCTCGGTTGGGGCGAGGATGATGACGACGAGGAGTTGCACGCCCTCTGGAGCCACATGATAGGCGTGCCTGGCGATCGCCTCAAGAAGAGCAACTCAGTTAAGTATCTCTCTCACCCGCTCTATAAGTTTATTCATATGGTTTGGCGGAGGTCACTTTTATATGTCAGAGACAAGGATCGCTACCATATCCTTAAGGAGGAGCTCATGCGTCATCGAGCCATCCGAGAGAGTTACCCTCTCCACCCCGGCTGGGTGCTCGCTCACATCTTCAGCCAGCGGACCAAGAGGAAGAAGCTACAACGCAAACTCTTGGGAGGCAACTTCATAGGTCAGCTCATCCTCTCCTTCGGCATCGGCCATGAATATGGCCCTCACATTCCACGACATCCAGTTCAGACCGTTGGAGGAGACTTGGCGGTCGAGTACGACTTAGAACTCGACCTCAGTCCCCAGGTAGCAGCAGATCCTCCACTCCAACCTGCGGTCGAGTCGGAGGACGAAGATGATGCTGAGGAGCAGCAGCCGCAGCCGCCGCCTGAGTTTCAAGATTATATACCCTCGCCACACCATCAGGCAGGGTACATTCACCAGTCGCCGCCGCGCATTCCAGATCCATTTCCGGCGCATACTCACCAGCCGCAACACCACCCCGCAGACATTGGTGAGCTGTACGAGCGACTACAGGAGTGGCGCATCACCGACAACGCCACTCAAGAGGCTAGGTGGACTATTATGCAACAACACATGCGCCGCGCCGACCGGCGATATGAGCGACAGCTGGAGTGGCAGCGACAGCTCGGCGATTACTTCCACTTCCCCCACCCTGACACCTCTGACCAGTGATGATCAGGTGGTGTCCTTTTCCTTGTCCTTTCTTTTTATTTATTCTGTTCGGACTTCGGTCCAACTTTTTTTGTGTGGATCCGGGGCACTTGTCCCGGTTTCCTTTTTATGTTTTATTTGTTTTTGTTTTGTAGGCAGTTGGGAGATTCCCTTTGCTTCAGGTTCTGTTACACTTCCATCCGCTCCGAGGACCCGTGCTCATCCCCTACACCAATCATCTCGGTCCAGGTTCTTCCATTCCACTCTGAACTCTAGAATTAGTCCTGTGAGGACACAGTCCGATTTGAGTGTGGGGTAGGATGCTAGAGAACCTTGCATGAACTTGATTGCCCTTGATTGTGTTTTGTGTGCCTCGTGATTCCATTCCAGTATCTCTAGCATTAGAATGGCTCAGTTCTTGATTTTTGATGTTAAGTTGTTGTTCAACCTTTTTATAATGATGCTTAGACTGCTTAACCTAGAACTTGAGAACCAACTTGTATGCTTTGATGCTAAATTGCCTGGTCAGAACAGAATTTTAAAATCACACTTGTAGTTTGTAGCCTTGATTGCATGAAAATGACCGAATCCGACTAGCAAACCAACTGTGAGCTTTTGATCCATTACACGTAACTTGCAATTTAAATTCTTTATGAGTGGTTCTCTGTTTACTTGAATGAGTTAGAATTTGCATGAGACCTACTCGAGACCACACGATGACACGAGTTCTAGAAGGATAGGGGCACCTAGATTCAGCTACTAATCCAGATAGCCTACCTTAACGATAAAATCCACTAGGTTTAGACCCTTGAGCTTGGCATGTTCTTTCGGTTCGATAATACATTACAACCATTTCCCATTTCTTTCATCCCCCGTTGATCCCCTGTGGTTGTAGTTCTAGATTGACCTACCGGAAGTCGGTTTGTGGTAACCTGCCTATAGCCATTAAACAGGTGGTCTTAGCTAATAGGTCCAGACGTGTAAACCCCTCTAGCAACTAAAAGAAAAATCGGCACAAAAGAAAAAAATATAGAAAAGAAAGAAAAAGAGAAAAATTTCAAAAAAAATGAAGAAAGAAGAAAATCAGAAAAAGTTCAAAGTGTAGTTCAATAAAACGTTCTTCTCCCTACAAATGGAAGAACGAAGTAGAAAGAAAAGTTGAAAAGAAAAGAAAAAAAATGTGTATGCAAAAGAAAAAGAATAAGTGCTAGGTTGCTTGAGGGTATCATAGGACGAGCGTTCATCATTCCACCAGTGTTTGGTTAGACGGTAGGAAGCCATAGATTAGATTCGAGGGAAGTTAGTCGAAAGCTACACCGCACCAAGCCATCATCATTCATTCCCATCATCCATCTCATTATAAACCCGAGTAGTGTAGAATTCATTACGGTCCTAGCAGGGAAGTCCTTCTTGACTAGATACTCGTGTTGTCACAGTGGTGGAGATGCGGTCGAAATACAAACCTATGACAGAATTCGGTAACAGAAAATGATCGAGAGCAGAAACACGTCCTTAAACACAGAGAGTGAGAGTACCCATTGTACTATATATATCCTGTGTGAGGAGTCTGGTCGGTCAGGTCAAATTCGTGCATAATTGGTTGCTAATTACTTGTCGTGTGCAGTTTATTAGTGAGACCAGGTAATTTGGCTGATCTGTATGCATGTTAGGTTTCTTGTTCTGGGATCGATCTGTTAATAATTCATTGTGTTTGATTGAGCTCTAATTTAATCGATCTTATCATTTATGAACATGAGCGTTTCTATTCAGTTTGCTTGAGGACAAGCAAAAGCTTAAGTGTGGGGTATTTGATGACACTCGATTTGACGTGATTATCAGCCTCATTTAAGCGACATTTCTTTGCTTAAGACATTGTTTTTAGGGTAGAATAACGAATATTCAATCGATTGCCCTATCTCGTGCCATTTGTGTTACCTTGGCCCGTTTCGGGTCTATTTGATGGTTTTCTAGTGTTTTTGTGTTAGCACAAGTTTTTGCCGTCAAATAGCGTAGCCATGGACGTGTCTAAGGCGTAGGAACCTCGAGGAATCAAACCGGAATTGATCAAAGGAGTCAATCAAGTCAAACCGAAAATCTGCCATTCACACTTACAGTTTCGGCGAAACCGAGCTCCCAGATTCAGCGAAACCAGCAGTTAAAATCAGCCAGTGCCAAGTGAAGAATACCTTCGGCGAAAATGATCTCACAGTTTCGGCGAAATCAACAATGCAAATCAGCTGATGCCAAGTGAAGACTGATTTCGGCGAAACCATCAAGCTCTTCGGACCGAAAATGCAAGGCAGAGGAAACTGGCCATTTAAACAAGCCAGTTTCGCCGAAACTACTCCTATGGTTTCGGCGAAAATAACAGCTCAGCTCGGCCTAACTAGGGTTAAGTATTTATACTTAACCCGGCGGCCGAATAATGATAATTTGATATCACACAATTCATAATTCTAAAAACACAACTTTTCGAGATCAGATTTTCTCTGAGGTTCTGGAGCGAAGAGTTGGAGTTCGAAGAGCCAGATAGAGATCGTGACGCCATCCCTTCCATCTCGGAGAAACGGAGCTAGGAGTGTAACTTACCGAAGATCGGAGTCTGTCAGAGTCGTCTGAATTAGGTATTTCAGTTCTTTTTGTTCTTCCTCTGAATGATGAACTCTTTCCTTGTCTTTGTGTCTTTTGTAATGATCATGAGTAGCTAAACTCGTTAGAGCTTAGACTAGATGAACCCTAAGTGACCCAGGGCTTTAAAGCGGTCACGGATCGGCGGTGATTAGATTCGAAGTTCAATCAGTTTCTCTTTTTCATGTTTGATTCATGCTTCATTGTTCATGTTTCTTGTCTGGATTGATCACCTAGATTAGATTCTAGTTAAGCTAAGGATAGAAGCGAACGCTCGCCTTACTTTAGAACATCGAATTGAACAATTAACCTTATAATTGGAGTGTGCCTTTCGTAGGAACCGGTTAGGGTTAATCCACTGCAAGAGTAACTCATTAATCACTAGCAATCTCACCAATTAATTAAGTCGTTGCGAGAGGCGACCGTACCCGGGCGGCTAGTTAATCTTGGTAGGTAGAATGGATAGAGCGAACGTTCGCCGGTCTTAAACCTAAGGGTAAGGAGTTATGGTGGTGTCTTAGTAATTGATTGAATAAGAATCGAAAGCCGCTGATCTGTTGATTGCCAATGCTCTGGGGAACGAAGGGGGATTCAAAGTCTAAGTTCGTCTGTCATTCTTGTTTTCAAACCCTAATTCTCAATCTGCTTTAGCTTAATTTGTTTTAATTCTTCTGCATTCCTTAGAATTAGAAGTCGTGGAACTCACACCACGCACAACGTGTTTTCCTTGAGTAATTTGTTAGTTCTGAAGTAGCCAATCAATTGAAGGCCCGTGGAATACGATCTATCCTAGCTCTTGAGCTTGATAGTTATTTGATAGAACCTGCTCAGCACAACGACGGTTCCATCAATTTGCAAAATCACTTCATTTATCCTTTAAAAATCGGTCCACTTCCTCTCTCCTTCTCTTATTTTCGCTCAGCCTACCCGAAACCCCCCTCTCCTTTTGAAATCGCCGAACGCCCCACTCTCAACACCCGCCGTCGCCGCCGTTTCACCCGCCGCCACCATCGCCGACCGCCGCCGCACCTCTCCCCTCCTCATTCCGATCCCAACGAGCCCTAGAATAACCAATCGGAGCTTTGCAGCTCCAGTTCACCGGAAACCTAGTTTTCAACGTTTTTCACCGATTCTTCCCAACCCGTTCAGTTTTTGCTTCCATGGCTTCAAGGTAAAGTGTACAACTTTTCAATACGAATCTTTTGACATATGGATTGCTGAATTTCGTCGGGTTGACTTTTGGTTGACTTTTCGGTTTACCTCGTTTTGCGTGCCGACTGTTTCGTGTGAACTAGGATTGACTGAACTTATAGAACCGTTCTAGGATGCTTAGGGAGTTCCGTGCTGAATTTCCATATCATTTGGTCATGTGTTGCTAGGCATACGATTGATTCTTTGTTTTGTTGACTTGTGAGATATGTCAGTTTGACGTTGACTTGTTATTGATCGTTTGACTGTCATAAGTGTTCATTCTTGTTCATATTATCGTGCCGCCATTTGAAATCATATGATGCCGTCAATTTCCAAGTTGTGATAGTCTTGCCATGATTAGGGTTCAATATGACTTAATGTTGACTTTCTAAATGTCGGTTTGACTGTTTGAACTCTGATTGCGCTTACCTGATTATAGCTGTTCTTAAGACATGTGCTCTATTGTCTGTGATTACCGGTTCCCTTGCCTTGCTTACCCCACTTAGTTTCCCTCGTTTCTTTGTGAAATTGTGTTTTTCTACTAAGTGTGGGGTAGGATCTTAGTTGACTAATCTGGTTTCACTTCTGGTTTTAGGAACACTTTTGAGCGCAGGACTAAGGCACGACTCGATGGCGCCTAGAGCTCAGGAGCTGCCGCTCCGGTCACACCCGCCATTCTGGGGCCTCCACCTGCACTCCCTCGCCATGCTGGATACCATCCCACCATCGCCCGTCTACCGGACTTCTACTTTGAGAACTTCCAGAAGATCTCGCACATCCGGGGAGCTGACGTGCGTCCTTTATCCATGGAGTCTCTCCAGGAGCATAACGAGGATGCCTACCGGAACGTGCATGACGCCTTAGCACCGGCCGGTCTCCTAGAGCTGACCACCATAGCCGCCTAGTTCCCAGACATTGCTCTCCAGGAGTTCCGGGCGACATTTGACTTGGACGAGCATAAGAGGAGACGGGGCCAGAAGGTGATCACCTTCTTTCTTGGTGGGGTGTACAGGCAGCTCACCTACGATGAGTTTGCCGCTCATCTGGGCATCCCCTACGAGCACTATCACGATCACCACCTCGGCTGGGGCGATGATGATGACGACGAGGAGTTACACGCCCTCTGGAGCCACATGACAGGCGTACCTGGCGATCGCCTCAGGAAGAGCAACTCAGTTAAGTCTCTCTCTCACCCGCTCTATAAGTTTATTCATATGGTTTGGCGGAGGTCACTTTTATATGTCAGAGACAAGGATCGCCACCATATCCTTAAGGAGGAGCTCATGCTTCATCGAGCCATCCGGGAGAGCTATCCTCTCCACCCCGGCTGGGTGCTAGCTCACTCTTCAGCCAGAGGACCAAGAGGAAGAAGCAACCACGCAAACTCTTGGGAGGCAACTTCATAGGTCAGCTCATCCTCTCCTTCGGCATCGGCCATGAATATGGCCCTCACATTCCACGACATCTAGTTCGGACCGTTGGAGGAGACTTGGCGGTCGAGTACGACTTAGAACTCAACCTCAGTTCCCAGGTAGCTGTAGATCCTCCACTCCAATCTGCGGTCGAGTCGGAGGATGAAGATGATGCTGAGGAGCAGCAGCCGCAGCCGCCGCCTGAGTTTCCAGATTATGTACCCTTGCCACACCATCAGGCAGGGTACATTCACTAGTCGCCGCCGCGCATTCCAGATCCATTTCCGGCGCATACTCACCAGTCGCAACACCACCCCGCGGACATTGGTGAGTTGTACGAGCGACTACAGGAGTGGCGCATCACCGACAACGCCACTCAAGAGGCTAGGTGGACTATTATGCAACAACACATGTGCCGCGCCGACCAGCGATATGAGCGACAGCTGGAGTGGCAGCGACAGCTCGGCGATTACTTCCACTTCCCCCACCCCGACACCTCTGACCAGTGATGATCAGGTGGTGTCCTTTTCCTTATCCTTTCTTTTTATTTATTCTTTTCGGACTTCGGTCCAACTTTTTTTCTGTGTGGATCCGGGGCACTTGTCCCGGTTTCCTTTTTATGTTTTATTTGTTTTTGTTTTGTAGGCAGTTGGGAGATTCCCTTTGCTTCACTTGGGTAGATTACCTCCGCTCCGAGGATCCGTGCTCATCCACTACGCCAATCATCTCGGTCTAGGTTCTTCCATTCCACTCTGAACTCTAGAATTAGTCCTGTGAGGACACAGTCCGATTTAAGTGTGGGGTAGGATGCTAGAGAACCTTGCATGAACTTGATTGCCCTTGATTGTGTTTTGTTGCCTCGTGATTCCATTCCAGTCTCTCTAGCATTAGAAAGGCTCAGTTCTTGATTTTTGATGTTAAGTTGTTGTTCAACCTTTTTATAATGATGCTTAGACTGCTTAACCTAGAACTTGAGAACCAACTTGTATGCTTTGATGCTAGATTGCCTGGTCAGAACAGAATTTTAAAATCACACTTGTAGTTTGTAGCCTTGATTGCATGAAAATGACCGAATCCGACTAGCAAACCAACTGTGAGCTTTTGATCCATTGCACGTAACTTGCAATTTTTAATTCTTTCTGAGTGGTTTTCTGTTTACTTGAATGAGTTAGAATTTGCATGAAACCTACTCGAGACCACACGATGACACAAGTTCTAGAAGGATAGGGGCACCTAGATTCAGCTACTAAGCCAGATAGCTTACCTTAATGATAAAATCCACTAGGTTTAGACCCTTGAGCTTGGCCTGTTCTTTCGGTTCGATAATACATTACAGCCATTTCCCATTTCTTTCATTCCCCATTGATCCCTTGTGGTTGTAGTTCTAGATTGACCTACCGGAAGTCGGTTTGTGGTAACCTGCCTATAGCCATTAAACAGGTGGTCTTAGCTAATATGTCCAGACGTGTAAACCCCTCTAGCAACTAAAAGAAAAATCGGCACAAAAGAAAAGAAAAAAAATAAAGTAAGAAAAGAAGCAAGCTTCAGAAAAAAAATGAAGAAAAAAGGAAATCAGAAAAAGTTCAAAGTTTAGTTCAAATAAAACGTTCTTCTCCCTACAAATGGAAGAACGAAGTCGTAAGAAAAGTTGAAAAAGAAAAAAAATGTGTATGCAAAAGAAAAAGAATAAGTGCTAGGTTGCTCGAGGGTATCATAGGACGAGCGTTCTTTATTCCACCAGTGTTTGGTTAGACTGTAGGAAGCCATAGATTAGATTCGAGGGAAGTTAGTCGAAAGCTACACCGCACAAAGCCATCATCATCCATTCCCATCATCCATCTCATTATAAACCCGAGTAGTGTAGAATTCATTACGGTCCTAGCAGGGAAGTCCTTCTTGACTAGATACTCGTGTTGTCACAGTGGTGGAGATGTGGTCGAAATGCAAACCTATGACAGAATTCGGTAACAGAAAATGATCGAGAGTAGAAACACGTCCTTAAACACAGAGAGTGAGAGTTCCCATTGTACTAAATACATCCTGTGTGAGAAGTCTGGTCGGTCAGGTCAAATTCGTGCATGATTGATTGCTAATTACGTGTCGTGTGCAGTTTATTAGTGAGACCAGGTAGTTTGGCTGATCAGTATGCATGTTAGGTTTCTTGTTCTAGGATCGATCTGTCTAATAATTCATTGTGTTCGATTGAGCTCCGATTTAATCGATCTTATCATTTATGAACATGAGCGTTTCTATTCAGTTTGCTTGAGGACAAGCAAAAGCTTAAGTGTGGGGTATTTGATGACACTCGATTTGACGTGATTATCAGCCTCATTTAAGCGACATTTCTTTGCTTAAGACATTGTTTTTAGGGTAGAATAACGAATATTCAATCGATTGCCCTATCTCATGCCATTTGTGTTACCTTGGCCCTTTTCGGGTCTATTCGATGGTTTTCTAGTGTTTTTGCGTAAGCACAGGTTTTTTTGCCGTCAAATAAAGTAACCATGGACGTGTCTAAGGTATAGGAACATCGAGGAACTGAACCGGAATCGATCAAAGGAGCCAATCAAAGTCAAACCAAAAATCTGCCATTAACACTTACAGTTTCGGCGAAAATGACCTCACAGTTTCGGCGAAATCAACAATGCAAATCAGCTGATGCCAAGAGAAGACTGATTTCGGCGAAACCATTAAGCTCTTCGGACCAAAAATGCAAGGCAGAGAAATCATGGCCATTTACACAAGAATTTTCGCCGAAACTATCCCTATGGTTTCGGCAAAAATAACAGCTCAGCCCGGCCCAACTAGGGTTAAGTATTTATACTTAATCCGGCGGCCCGAGGAGAGAGGACATATCATACAATTCATAATTCGAGAAACACAACTTTTGGAGATCAGATTTCTCTGAAGTTCGGGAGCGAAGAGTTGGAGTTCGAAGAGCCGGATAGAGATCGTGACGCCATCCCTTCCATCTCGGAGAACCGGAGCTAGGAGTGTAACTTACCAAAGATCGAAGTCTGTCAGAGTCGTCTGAATTAGGTTTTTCAGATTCTTTTCTGTTCCTCCTCTTAATGATGAACTCTTCCTTTGTCTTTGTCTCTTTTGTAATGATCATGAGTAGCTAAACTCGTTAGAGCTTAGACTAGATGAACCCTAAGTGACCCAGGGCTTTAAAGCGGTCACGGATCGGCGGTGATTAGATTCAAAATTCAATCAGTTCTTTTTCATGTTTGATTTGTTCTTCTCTGTTTATGTTTCTTGTATGGATTGATCACCTAGATTAGATTCTTGTTAAGCTAAGGATAGAAGCGAACGCTTGCCTTACTTTAGAACATCGAATTGAACAATTAACCTTATAATTGGATTGTGCCTTTCGTAGGAATCGGTTAGGGTTAATTCACTGCAAGAGTAACTCATTAATCACTAGTAATTACACCAATTAATTAAGTCATTGAGAGAGGCGACCGTACCCGGGCGGCTAGTTAATCTTGGTAGTTAGAACGGATAGAGCGAACGTTCGCCGGTCTTAAACCTAAGGGTAAGGAGTTATGGTGGTGTCTTAGTAATTGATTGAATAAGAATCGAAATCCGCTGATCTGTTGATTGCCAATGCTCTGGGGAATGAAGGGGGATTCAAAGTCTAAGTTCGTCTGTCATTCTTGTTTCCAAACCCTAATTCTCAATCTGCTTTAGTTTAATTTGTTTTAATTTTTCTGCATTCCTTAGAATTAGAAGTCGTGTAACTCACACCACGCACAACGTGTTTTTCCTTGAGTAATTTGTTAGTTCTAAAGTAGCCAATCAATTGAAGGCCCGTGGAATACGATCTATCCTAGCTCTTGAGCTTGATAGTTATTTGATCGAACCTGCTCACACAACGACGGTTCCATCACGTACCGCACATTGAAGGAGATCCTGACTATGAGATCAAGATTCCATTCTTGACTATGATCTCTAGGGATCTACAGTTCGAAGGCAGGCCCCTAGACAATCTGTGCACTCATCTTGCAGACTTCCTTGATCTCTACAACACTTTTAAGAACGAAAACTCGACAAGAATACTCTTTGTTTGAGAGCTTTCCCGTTCTCTCTATAAGGCGCTGCTAAGAGGTGGCTTACTGGCAAACCACCTGGATATTACACTAATTGGGATACTCTGGCTCAGGACTTCGTTGAAGAATACTTTCCTCCTGCCAGAACAACAGCCATCAAGGACAGCATTGCCAGATTCTCCCAGAAAGAAGGAGAAAGCTTATATGATACTTGGAATCGATTCCAAGAACTCCTCTACAACTGCCCTCATCATGGATTCGAGCAAAGGCAGTTAGTTGAAATCTTTGCTCGAGGTCTTCGAGAAGAATCTGCCAAGTGGGTCAATTCTCTAGCTGAAGGGGATTGCACTACGCTCACACCTAAGCTGCTCTTCTTCACTTCGCAAACTGTGCTTCCAACTCAAGGAACTAGGAACGACAATCTGAAGAATCAAGGAGCAAGCTCGATCTCGAAGCAGCTATCAAGGCAGAAGTAGAGAAGCATTTGAAGAAGTTTGCCACACTAGTCAAACCGCCGGCAGCTTCTGTCTATGTTGCCGATTGCGAATGGTGTGGAGCTTGCGCACATAATGGAGGTCGATGCCAAAATTTTGGTAAGACAGAAGTCTGGTCCGCCGAAGAGGTAAATTTCGTTCAACAAGGCTTCGTTAATAATCAGAATGGTTATGCTGGCTACCGCAACTTCAGGCAGCAAGGGAACTATCAACATAGACCTCCCTACAATGCTGGCACCAACTATAACCAGAACCAGAATAGCCACCCGGCTGGTCCAGCTCAGGATCAGAAGCCTAACCACCAACCGGCAGGTGTCTACCAGCCGCCGCACCGTAATCCGGGTAACTATGGAACTACTCCTGGCAATCGCCAAAACCAATATTTGAATAACACCTATCCAGGGCAGCAGTACCAGAAGGAAAACAATGTCAGTGACCTGGATAAGAAGCTTAGTCAGATCATCACCAGACTCGACGATCATGACAGTTAGTTTAAAGCTCAAGCTCTTCTCAATCAAGAACAGATAGCAGCCGGTCAAAGAATTGAACAAGCTGTGAACAACATCTCGAGCATGCTGGCATCTGGTCGACCATTTGGCCAACTTCCGGGCCAGACAGAGCCGAATCTGAGAAAGGAGCAAGCCAAGATGGTATCTGTTAGAAAATTTCCAAGCTTATCTGCTGATGCTTGTGCTGTTTTACGCAGGATCGCTGAATCTCTAGAGAAGAAGGAAGCACTACAAGTGGCGCCTAAGGAGGAAGATCCTCTTCTTGCACCGTACGTCGTGAAGCCTCTTTTTCCAAGAGCATTGTTGCCAAATGCAAGGATCGAGACTGGCATAAAGGGGAATAAAGAAGGATATCCTGATGCTCGTATCAAGAAACTGTCCTCTCCATATCCAGCTAAGTGCTCTGATCCTGGTTCTTTCACTCTACCTCTTGTCATTAATGATGTTGAGATAGAACGTTGTTTGGTTGATCTTGGTGCGTCTGTTAATGTTATGTCTATGAGTCTATATGGAAAATTGAACGTAGGAGAACTTGAACCGCCTAGTATGCAACTTATCTTTGCTGATAGATCACTTAAAACTCCTAGGGGAGAAATCAAAGACATTGTGACTAAATGTGGTCCTTTCACGTTCTTAGCTGACTTTGTTATCATTGACACTAGTAAGGATGATTTTACCATTCTCATAGGACGACCTTTCATGGCCACTACTGGAATGCAAATTAACGTTCCAAATGGTTCTTTAACTTTGAGAGTTGGTAAAGAAACTGTCACGTTCCGCCTTAAAGACGGAATGAAATATAATCCTACGAATGAAGAATTTCATTGTTCAGCTGTTGAAACTGTGGAGTTGACTCCGATCAACTCCGTTACTGATGTCTCTTCTAGTGTGCCTAGATCAATTGCTGTTGCAGGTGCTGGACAAATTACCACGCAGAACCCAAAATCTGTTCCTCAAAAGACGCCAAAGAAGAAGGAACTGAAAGCCTCTTCTAAGCCACCGAGCACAAAACCTAGCAGACCTCGGGGAAAGAATAAGAAGACGAAGACCCAAATGCTCTAGAGACCAGTTCTTCCACCACCGTCTACCGAGCCAGCTGCACCACCAATTTGTTCCAAGCTACCGGCGCCGGAACAAGTATGGAAGGAGAAGCCAAAAGCATCTACTAAGGAAATACTAACGATCACCGATCCTGGTGATATCAAGCCGGAGGTTAAAGAAAAGAAGGAACCGATCGTTCTCATTCCGTCCACTGTCTTCCTTGTGGAAGATGATCCCTTGACAGAACTGTTCGGACCCTTCACAATCACTGACCACCTTCCCGACGGACGTACCAAGCTCTTACACGCGAACGGGAAGAAATTCATGCTCACCGGAGAAGCCCCGAAGCTCTATTTTATGAACTCCGATGCTAGCATTAAGGAGAATCTGAGTTGGGATGTCTCCTAATACCATCCATGTATCGTCCAGCTCAAGGACGTTAATAAAAGAGCGCTTCATGGGAGGCAACCCACGGCTGGAGTCAGTTTTTGATTTGTGCAACCTTAGTGTTTTAGAGTCGGTTCGGGGGAGCCAAAAGTATCAATTTGTTCGATTTCATATTTTTTGTGTGTAGTCTGTGTGTCATAGTGTCAGTTGCAAGTTGGTTGAGGTCTTTCCGATTTTTGTGGATTTAACTGTGATTTTCTGAAGTTTTCCAGGATTGCGAAAATATTTTCATTCGTAGAGTTCAATATTTTCGGCGAAAATAGCCCATATTTTTGGCAAAAATTCTCTTTGAAATCCCATAAAGTTTTCCAAACGTTCCTATTTCATATTTTTGGCAAAAATAACCCATATTTTTGGCAAAAATTTCTTTTAAAAACTGACGGTACTTTTTAACTATAATTTTCGGCGAAAACTTGCACTTATTTTCGCCGAAAATTTCTTTGAAAATTAACCAACTATTCACTTTAAATCCAGATTTTACCCTCTCTCTCTCACTTTCTATTTTCGAACCAAACCCGAAAAAAACCCCTTCCCTTGTTTTCACTCAACCCCGGCGACACCACCATTTCTTGCCGCCGCCGACCGTTGCCGCCGTCGCCACTGTCGCCGACCGCCGCCGACCGTTGCCGCCGCCGCCGCTGTCGCCGATCGCCGCCGCTCCCTTCCCCTCCTCTTTCCGATCAATCCAAGCCCTAGAACAGCCGAATCGGAGCTCTACAGCTCCAGTTCACCCAAACCCTAAAACTTACGATTTTTCACCGATTTCTCCCAATCTGTTCACTTTTAGCATCCATGGCTTCAAGGTAAGTTGTAGAACTTTTCATTACGAATCTTTTGACATGTTGATTTCTGAATTTTGTCGGGGTTGACTTTTGGTTGACTTTTTGGTTTGCCTCGATTTGCGTGCCGACTGATTTCGTGTGAACTAGGTTAGCTGAACTTGTTGAACTGTTCTAGCATGCTTAGGGAGTGTTGTGCTTAATTTCATATCGTTTGATCATGTGTTGCTATGCCTAAGTCCTATTCCTTATTATGTTGACTTTTGAGAAATGTCGGTTTGACCATGAACTGTTTTTGATCATTTGGCTGCCTTATGTGCTCATTCTCGTTCAGTTTATTGTGTTTGCCATCTGAGACCATTTTTCACCGTCATTTCCTACTTTGTGATAGTCCTGCCATGATTAGGGTTCAATGTTCTATTATGTTGACTTTTTGAATGTCAGTTTGACTTCTGAACTCTGATTGTGCTAATCCATTTAGGCTGTTCCTGAGCATGTATTTTATTGTTCATGATTACCGGTTAATCTGCTTTGCTTACCCCCACTCGGTTTTCCTCATTTCTTTGTGAAATTGAGTTTTTCGACTAAGTGTGGGGTAGGGTTTTAGTTTGACTAATCTGGTTTGTTTTCTTGTTTAGGAACACCACTTATGAGCGAAGGACCAAGGCACGCCTTGATGGTGCCTCGAGCTCCAGAGCCCCCGCTCCCGTCACACCCGCCGTTCAGGGCCCTCCACCAGCTTTCCCTGACCGTGCTGGGTACCACCGCCCCGTTGTTCGCCTACCCCTGGACTACTTTGCACGCTACCAGCGGTTTGAGCACACCCGTGGAGCTGATGTTCACCCTCTTTCCATGGAGTCACTCTCAGAGCGCGATGATGACTGGTACCGGAACGTGCTCGATGCACTGACCCATTCCGGCTTGCTGGAGCTGACCACGCTCGCCGCCGACTTCCCAGACATCGCTCTCTAGGAGTTTTGGGCGACATTCGAGCTGGACGAGCACAGGAGGAGGCAGCACAGGAAGGTTGTTACCTTCTATCTAGGCGGGGTGCACATGGAGCTCACATATGATGAGTTTGCAGCTCATCTAGGCATCCCCTACAAACATTACCACGGTCATCACCTCGACTGGGATGACGATGACGATGAGGAGTACCATGCACTCTGGAGCCACATGACTGGAGTTCCCGGTGATCGCCTCGGGGACCATAACTCAGTTAAGTCGATCTCTCACCCTTTCTTTAGATACATTCATATGGTTTGGCGTAGATCGCTTTTATATGCTCCAGAGAAGGACCGCCACCATATTAGCAAGGACGAGCTTCTTCTTCTTCGCGCCATCCGAGAGCGATATCCACTTCATCCCGGATGGGTGCTTGCTCGCCTACTCCGCAAGAAGACTCAGAGATCAGGTCGCCCCCGCTCACTCCTGGGAGGCAACTTTGTGGGCCGACTCATCATCTCCTTTGGCCTCAGCCAAGAATATGGCCCGAACATCCCACGCCGCAGAGTACGCACCATTGGAGGGGAATTGGCGGTCGAGTACAACCTCGATTTGGACATCAGCCCCCTGGTAGCAGCGGATCCTCCTCTCGAAGACGATGACGAGTTGGAGGAAGAAGATGATTCTGAGCAGGAGCAGCCACAGCCGCAGCCAGAGTTTCATGACCATATACCCTCACCACATCATCAGGCAGGGTATGCACACCACTCGCCGCCGGCCATCCCCGATCCATACCAGGCGCCTCACCCTCAGCACTGACCGCACCCCGCGGACATTGGTGAGCTGTATGAGCGACTGCAGGAGTGGCGCATCACCGACAACGCCACTCAAGAGGCGAAATGGACTATTATGCAGCAGCATATGCACCGCGCTAATAGGCGGTATGAGGCACAGATGGAGTGGCAACGTCAGCTCGGCGAGTACCTCCACTTCCCACCTCCCGGCGCCCCTGACCAGCCATGATCAGGTGGTGTCCTTTTCCTTGTCCTTTCTTTTTATTTATTCTTTTCGGATTTTGATCCAACTTTTTTCTGTGTGGATCCGGGGCACTTGTCCCGGTTTCCTTTTTATGTTTCATTTGTTTTTGTTTTGTAGGCAGTAGGGAGATTCCCTTTACTTCGCTTCGGTAGATTCCCTCCGCTCCGAGGACCCGTGCTCATCCCCTACGCCAACCATCTCGGTCCAGGTTCTTCTACTTCACTCTGAACTCTAGAATTAGTCCTGTGAGGACACAGTCCGATATAAGTGTGGGGTAGGATGCTAAAGAACCTTGCATGAACTTGATTGCCCTTGATTGTGTTTTCTGTGTGCCTCGTGATTCCATTCCAGTCTCTCTAGCATTAGAATGGCTCAGTTCTTGATTATTGATGTTATGTTGTTGTTCAAACTTTCATAAAGATGCTTAGACTGCTTAACCTAGAACTTGAGAACCAACTTGTATACTTTGATGCTAAATTGCCTGGTCAGAACAGAATATTTAAAATCACACTTGTAGTTTGTAGCCTTGATTGCATGAAAATGACCGAATCCGACTAGCAAACCAACTGTGAGCTTTTGATCCATTGCACGTAACTTGCAATTTCAATTCTTTTTGAGTGGTTTTCTATTTGCTTGAATGAGTTAGAATCTGCATGAGACCTACTCGAGACCACACGATGACACGAGTTCTAGAATGATAGGGGCACCTAGATTCAGCTACTAAGCCAGATAGCCTACCTAAACGATAAAATCCATTAGGTGTAGACCCTTGAGCTTGGCCTGTTCTTTCGGTTCGATATACATTACAGCCACTTCCCATTCTTTCATTCCCCGTTGATCCCCTGTGGTTGTAGTTCTAGATTGACCTACTGGAAGTCGGTTTGTGGTAACCTGCCTATAGCCATTAAACAGGTGGTCTTAGCTATTATGTCCAGACGTGTAAACCCCTCTAGCAACTAAAAGAAAAATCGGCACAAAAGAAAAAAAAGAAGAAAAGAGCAAGTTTCGAAAAAAATGAAAAGAAGAAAAATCAAAAAAGTCAAAAAGGTTTCAAGTTTTAGTTCAATAAAACGTTCTTCTCCCTACAAATGGAAGAACGAAGTCAAAAGAAAAGTCAGAAAAAAAATTGTGTAAAGAAAAAAAAATAAAAAGTGCTAGGTTGCTTGAGGGTATCATAGGACGAGCGTTCATTATTCCACACGTGTCTGGTTAGACGGTAGGAAGCCATAGGCTAGATTCGAGGGAAGTTAGTCGAAAGCTACACCGCACAAAGCCATCATCATACATTCCCATCATCCATCGCATCATAAACCCAAGTAGTGTAGAATTCGTTACAGTCCTAGCAGGGAAGTCCTTCTTGACTAGTTACTCGTGTTGTCACAGTGGTGGAGATGTAGTCGAAATGCAAACTTATCACAGAATTCAGTAACAGAAAATGATTGAGAGCAGAAACACGTCCTTAAACATAGAGAGTGAGAGTTTCCATTATACTAAATATATCCTGTGTGAGGAGTCTGGTCGGTCAGGTCAAGTTCGTGCATAATTGGTTGCTACTACTTGTCGTGTGCAGATTATTAGTGAGACCAGGTAGTTTGGCTGATCAGTATGCATGTTAGGTTTCTTGTTCTAGGATCGATCTGTCTAATAATTCATTGTGTTTGATTGAACTACAATTTAATCGATCTTATCATTTGTGAACATGAGCGTTTCTATTCAGTTTCCTTGAGGACAAGCAAAAGCTTAAGTGTGGGGTATTTTGATGACACTCGATTTGACGTGATTATCAGCCTCATTTAAGCGACATTTCCTTGCTTAAGACATGGTTTTTAGGGTAGAATAATGAATATTCAATCAATTGCCCTATCTCGTGCCATTTGTGTTACCCTGGCCCGTTTCGGGTCTATTTGATGGTTTTCTAGTGTTTTTATGTTAGCACAGGTTTTTGCCGTCAAATAAAGTAGCCAAGGACGTGTCTAAGGCGTTGGAACCTCGTGGAATTTCACCGAAATCGATCCAAGGAGCCAATCAAGTAGAAACAATTCCTGCCCGGTTTACAAAGGAATTTTCGCCGAAAATACCCTAGCATTTTCGGCGAAAATATCAGCACAAAATCACTGATGCCGACTGAAGGAAGTTTTCGGCGAAAATGTTAAGTTTTCAACCGAGAACTATGGGACCAAAATTTACAGGAGAAATCTGCTGGCGGACCATCCAATTACAAAGGAATTTTCGCCGAAAATTCTTCAATATTTTCGGCGAAAATATTAGTCAAAATCCGGCTGAGTTAGGGTTAAGTATAAATACTTAACCGGCGGCCCAATATAGAGAGACGGGAGAATATACTTTTCGATAATCAGAATTTAGAGAATCCTCTCAAATTCTGAAGGAGGGAGTTTTAGAGTTTGAAGAGTTGGAAAGAGATCGTGACGCCATCCCTTCCATCTCGAAGACTCGGAGCTAGGATTGCAATCGACCGGAAGATCGAAGTTCTGCCGGAGTCGTCTAAATTAGGTTTTTCAGATTCTTTTCTGTTCTTCCTCTGGATGATGAACCCTGCCTTTGTCTTTGATTCTTTCGTAATGAATATGTGTAGCTAAACTCTTAGAGCTTAGACTAGATGAACCCTAAGTGACCCAGGGCTTTAAAGCGGTCACGGATCGGCGGTGATTAGATTCGAAGTTCAATCAGTTTCTCTTTCATGTTTGGTTTCTTCTTCATTGTGCATGTTTCTTGTCTGGATTGATCACCTAGATTAGATTCTTGTTAAGCTAAGGATAGAAGCGAACGCTCGCCTTACTGTAGAACATCAAATTGAACAATTAACCTTATAATTGTAGCATGCCTTTCGTAGGAACCGGTTAGGGTTAATCCACTGCAAGAGTAACTCAATAATCGTTAGTAATTCCATCAGTTAAGTTAAGTCGTTGCGAGAGGCGACCGTACCCGGGCGACTAATTAATCTTGGTAGCTAGAACGGATAGAGCGAACGTTCGCCGGTCTTAAACCTAAGGGTAAGGAGTTATGGTGGTGTCTTAGAATTGATTGAATGAGAATCGAAATCCGCTGATCTGTTGATTGCCAATGCTCTGGGAACGAAGGGGGATTCAAAGTCTAAGTTCGTCTGTCATCTCTGTTTTAATCAACCAATTTCCAATCTATCTTTAGCTTCAGTTTTTAATTTTTCTGCATTTCTTAGAATTAGAAGTCGTGGAACCCACACCACGCACGAAGTGCTTAAATCCGAGTAATTTGCTAGCTTATTTGAGTAGTCGATCATAGAAGACCCGTGGAATACGATCTACCCTAGCTTGTTAGCTTTGTTAGTTATTTGTTTGAACCCGAACAACGATCTTAGGTTCACCAATTGTATTGGGGACACTCTTGGAAGCTTCCTTATTGATGATGTTGTTGAGGCTGTTTGAATTGACGGTAGTTGGGGTAGCCTTGTTGATAGTTGGTAAAGCCTTGACCAACAAAATTCATTTCATCCACAGACCAGACATATGCTTTCCCAAAATTATACAGCTTCCTCCATTATGTGCCCATGCCCTACACCACTCACAATCAGCAACGAAGACGGAGGCTGATGGGTGCGCCAGCCTTCTTTAGGTGTTTCTCTACTTTAGCTTTAATCTGCTCTTCTAGACCCACTTGGCTCTTCGCTCCTTTAGATTGCCTTTCCCAATTTCTGGACTTGGAGGCGCAGATAGCGAAGTGAAGTAAAGCAGCTTCGGGAGTGAGGGTGGTGCAATCTCCTTCAGCCAAGGAGTTGATCCACTTGGCAGATTCATCATTCATTCCTCGAGCAAAGATCTCAGCCAGTTGTCTTTGCTTCAAGCCGTGGTGAGGATAGTTGTAGAGAAGCTCTTGGAATTCATTCCAAACGTCATAAAGGCTGACTCCATCCTTCTGCCAGAACCGAGCAATGTTGTCTTTATAAGCCGCGGTTTTTTATGGAGGGAAGTAGTCCTCTACAAAGTCTTGGGCAAGAGTATCCCATTGAGTGTACTGGCCAGGTGGCTTGCTATTAAGCCATTTCTTAGCAGCGCCTCTAAGTCGGAATGGGAATGCTCGCAAGCATAGATTGTTCTTGTCGAGGTTCCCACTCTTGAATGTAGCACACATGGCAAGGAAATCCGCCAGATGAGTGCAGGGATTATCATAAGGCTTCCCTTCGAATTGAATATCCCTAGAGATCATACCCAGGAATGGATCTTGATCTCATAGTCAGGATCTGCATCATTTTGAGGAACGGAGATGCTTGACCGGACGCTAGTCGTGCTCGGTTTATTATAGTCTGCCATGGTGCGTTGAACAAGAAGTGGTGGTGGTGGTGGATCGGCCATTATGGGAGAAGATGGTGGTGAGTCTGATGGAATGGACGGTGTGGGTTAAGAAGAGGAGTCCTCCTTCAACTCCTTAACCTTGATGGAGGTAGTGGATGCGGGCAGATCGGTTATCACTTGCTTTGTTACTTGTTGTTGTTTTGCCGGTAGAGAACTGATAGAGGCACCTGTGCTCTTAGTCTTGATTGACTTGTGTTGAGAATGAGTCACTGGACGATTCATATACCTGCATTCGGCCTGCAATTTAAAATTGTAGTAAAATCGTAGTGTGATGGAAAATGGAAAAATGGAAAGTAGAAGAATAATTGCCAACTCTTCTTTCAAACAATTAAGAAGAGTTACCCGGCAACGGCGCCAATTTGATAACATATAAATAGGGTATCAAATAACTATCCCACAATTAGTAAAAAAAAAAACTGTCCCACAAAAGTAGGATAGATCGTAGTCCACGAATTTCTTCTTATTGTTTACTCAAAGGAACTAACAATTATTTAGGTTTTAAACAAGTTGCGTGGAAATGAAAGGAACTATCCCACAAAAAAAACAGGTTTTAAACAAGTTATTCAAAGGAACTACTCAAAGGAACTATCCCACAATTATGCAAGGAAATGAAATTAAATTAAAAGATAGATTGATTGATTAAGGTTGTTTACGAAAGACAGAAAAAATCTTAGACTCGAATCCCCCTAAGATTACCACATTGGCGAACACAAAACCGGCGACTTTCAATCCTAATTCATTCAGTTCTTAGAACCATCACAGCTCCCTACCCTTAGGTCTAAGTCCGTGAACGTTCGCTTTATCGAACTAACTACCAGGATTAATTAACCATTTGTGCGTTTACTTCTGCAATGAATAACTAATTGGTGCACCTGATTGATTTTAATGAGATGTTCTAGAAACGTATTAACCCTAAACGGTTCCTACGAAAGGCATGATTCCATTGAATAGGTTAATTAATTGATTTGAAGTTCTAAAACAAGGAGAACGTTCGCCAACTATTCTTATTTGAACAGGAAACTAATCTAGGTGATCAAGCTAGAAAAGAAACACAAATTAAGAACAAATCAATTATGAATAAGAAACTGATTGAATTAAAATCTAATTACCGCCGATCCGTGACTGCTTTAAAGCCCCGGGTCACTTAGGGTTCATCTAATCTAAGCTTAACAAGTTTAGCTATTCATGTTTGAAATAAGAGAATCGAAAACAACAATAGAATTCATCATACAAAGGAAGAACAGACGAAATATGAAAGAATCTAAATTCTGACGATTCCACGAAGCTTCAATCTCGAGAAATCTTCACTCCTAGCTTCGAGCACCTATAGGATGGAAAGATTGTGTCAGAATCTCCTTGAGAACTCCAGAGTATGCTCTAAACTCTCTTCTCTCGTTGTGGAAGTCTAAAAATCCAAGTCTCTCTGAATTGGGGGTGAAGGGCTGCTTATATAGATAGTTCTCCAAATCTGACCCGGAATAGGCCAGAGTTTTTGCTGAAAACTTAGGAAGTTTTCGAAAATTTCTTTGAAAAGGTTTTTTGAAACTGCCATGCCAAAGTCTGCTCCTACTTCTTCATGAAGTTTTTGGCAAAAAGGTTGAAACTTTTCTCCAAAATGTTCTTTGAATATTTCTTGGAAATCCTGCACCAACTTCTACATTGGGTACTTCGCAAAGTTTTTGGTGAAAACTTTGGAAGTTTTCGCCGAAATGTTCCTTTAAAAGTGGCTATGTTATTGGTTCTCGATATTCTAACTTCTCTACTGATTCCGGCCACTTCTTCAGGTCCCATCGCATCTCAAAAACTCTCGATAGCTACTTATTTGATGGTTAATACCTGTGTACTGACACAACACTAGAAAACACATCAAATAGACCTAAAACGGGCCAAAGTTACAAATTCGGTAGGAAATAGCGTTACTGAATGAAAACCCACTAAACTACCCCTAAAATCGTGTTTCATACAATGAAATCTCGCTTTAGTAGGGCTGATAAACACAATATTTCTAGTGTTATCAATCATCCGCAAAAAAAGAGCCAACCTAGTCCCCTTGCATTGGGGTGATTAGAGAAAACCTGGTTCTCAATTTCCCTATCTAACATACAAGATAACACTTCCATGGACAGAACAAAGAGATATGGAGAAATCGGATCCCCTTGACGAAAGCCTTTCTTAGCCGGGAAGTATCCTCTCAATGTTCCATGAAATCTGATGGAAATCATTGAGAAATCAAAATTGGCCCTAATCTAATAAATAAAACCCGAAGAAACTTCATGGATTCAAGAACCCTAGTAGTAAACATCCACTTAACACTAACAAAAGATTTCATAAGATCTTTAAGGCACATCTTGAAGTGCATTTTTCATATTATTCTTACTCATCAACTCATTTGCGAGAAACACATTATCACTAATCAGTCGTCCCTTCCCAAATGCAACTGGGAGCAACTAATTAAAGAAGCTAAAACTAATTTTAAGTCAATTACCTATGCCCTTTGAAATAAGCTTGTAGATTACATTAGAGCATGCAATAGGTTTAACATCCCCGCCCAACTGGATGGTTGGAACTCGAGTTCAGGTGATCGAGGCACTAGAATCGGTGTCACTAAGGCCCCATTGAATTTCGGGACGTTCGTGTTTAAGACGGGTTGAGGTTACAAACAAGTATGATGTATAGTGAAGAAAACACGACATGTCTCTTCAAGGTACACGCCGTGTATCTGAGATACACGACTGTGCTCTAATTTCCAGAAAGGCTCATCGAATTGGAAGTAGAACCACACGACCGTGTGTCTGTACAACACGTCATGTTTTTCAATGAAACACGCCGTCTGTTATGAAACAAGCCGTGTGTTGTGACATGAATATGAAAAGATGGGTTTGATGGGTTTTAGCAATTTTACTCTCTTTCTCTTCCCACGAAAAACCCTTTGACGAACAAAACTTCACCCAACTTTGAACGTTGATTCTGGGAGCTACATGAGTCTGATCAAAGATCCATTTCTCCTGTGCGTTCCTGTGAAAAGAGGAAGAGATCGCATATCTCGGATTCTGGTATTTCAAAGTAGAGTGTTGTCAGTGAGGAAGGGGAAAAGCTACAAAATTTGAGAAGGGGATTCTATTCTTTCGAGAATTTAGAAGACGTTTAGAGCCTCTTCTTCTATTCCAAGTGAGGGCTTAGCATTGTTAGGCAGTGTTGGGTCATGTGAGGAGTTATAATTTGACCTAAAAGAACTTAGGGATTTGTACGAAATGAAAGAGAGTAAAAAGGGTTAATGATTCTATGTTTGTTAGTTGGGTGTTTGTGATGTTCTGTTGTTGTGTTTAATGCTTGATGTTGTGCTGAAGGGGTGTGATGAAATGAATTAGTTACTAAATTGGAGTAGAAATGAGAGATACGTTGAATTGGGGTTCGGGTTTAAACTTTATGATATTGTACGACTATCCATTGTGGTTGTAGGAGGATGGCCCTGCCAATGTGGGGTCGTTCTATATAAGATGAACATGTGGGTAACTCTAGACTTCTGACATGGATGCCCTTACATTCTTATGCAGGTGGGGTAGTCAGAAACCTAGCCTTTTACCCTTGATGTGATTGAAATGTGGAATATGAATGCCCTAAAAGTGAGGATTGATGAAACGTATTGATGTGTGGGAAGTGTGTAATGTCGTGAGTTGTGAACTTGATGTAAGTGATTGAGAATGTGAATGGTAGAATCTGAAGGAGCCTGCACTGCTCCCTTAAACTACACTATGGGTGCTAAGTGCCTCTTTAAGGGACAGAGGTGCGGTCACATCTTCAAGGGAAAGACGTGATTTTGTTTGTTGAGTCAAGTTTACGATTCCTTCAAGGGAAATGTCTCGTTGTATCCTCCAAGGGAGAGGATGCGTCTTTGGGCCTCTTCAAGGGAGAGAGGTGCGTTAGACCAGAAAGGGTGGTGCAGGGTAAATTCCATGGCTCCTAAATAACTCATCTAGAGAAATGGGTTGTGAATTGTGCATGTGAATGTGTGTGATGATTGTGGTTGCAAATCGTTTTGTGATATGTACTTGTTTTTTGAATGCTGAATCGCTTATGATATCTTGATGTATGGGTGGTGAATGAGAATTGTGAACTGAACCTACGTGATCACCTAGACTGCTTTTGGATATTAAAATCTGGTTAAGATTGAGTTTGGGCTCCACTGTCGATGTATTGTGGGGAGTTTGGAACCGCTCCTCTTGGATAGGACAACGCATAGTTAAGCCAAGTGGGTTCACTCAGTTTCATTAGGAAAATGATCCACCCCTCTTCCCCCTTTAAGGTTCTAGTGGCTAGAAGGTGAGGTGTTTGGAGAGGTGCTTCCGTCGAGTTCGAGAAGTCAGTCAAGCATAGCTATGAGGTAAATATTGGCAGACCACTCAGAGTTGACATTTCCTATGTTTTTTTCAGATTCAGTTGACTATTGTATTTTGGGGGATTTTATATCCATTTTCAGGATTTGATATTGGATTATTGTTTATGGATTTTTATTGGATTTTTATCATTGGAGGCCTCGTTCGGATTTTGATCGATTAATAAGAGTTTCACTCATTTTCCTTTTTGTTGTTTTGCCTACTTTATTTATAATTCATCTTTGAGTGATGCTCACACCGTTTCAACCATCGGTTTACCCGAGTCGGTTCAGTATGTGTGTTATAAGGGTATCAGAGCCTGATTAGTTGCTGATGTACTGATAGATCACCTTCTTTCTTCGGGGAGTAATCCCACAGGGAGAGGACGGTGAGACATCGGTACATGACCAAATTTCTAGGAGTTTTAAACGGGTTGGGAGTTTTGAAAGAAAAGAGATATGGATTGCGACTTTTGATTTTTGAAACGGTGAACTGAAAAAAATTATGTACTCCTGTAGTGAAGCAAGCCAATTGATGGGAAGCCACTCCACCGGTAACTCTAGGCACGAAGTTGTAGGCCGCCGGTTCCAACCGTCTGATCTGAAGGGCTGGAACTTTAGTCAGTTTAGTGGGGAAGTAGCTGATCCTGCTATTGCTGAACAGTTGATCAAGGAATGTGGCTTCAAGTTTCTGAGAGCTAGGTTTGGAGACGAGATGAAGCTACAAGCCATGACTTTTCTGCTCTAGGGTCATGCCTTAGACTGGTGGGAGTCTTTGCCAAAAAGGCAAGTGTATCCACCTAATATGGAGTTTGAGGAGTTCTTGGGAGTATTCCGTGACCAGTTTCGTCCGGATATCTAGCGTGAGGCGAATGCCAAGGAGTGTTTGGAGCTGGTGCAGGATGAGAAGTCGGTTCTGGAGTACTACATGGAGTTCACTAACCTCTCTAAGTGGTATGACGAACAGGCTAATCAGGAGCAGAAGCTGATTCATCAGTTTAAGAGAGGCCTAAGGTGGGAAATTCATGAGGGTATCATGTTTGGTGACATGAGGAGTTTGGTGTCTGTGAACGGAGCTGCTTTGGAGAGAGAATTGTTGGAGCAAGGGAAGAAGGAGGATCGGAAGAGGAAGGCGATAGCTCAGCCTTCCCAGTCTGTGGCACAGAGTCAGTTAGCTAAGTGATAGACGTTGTAAGTGTGGTCTTAAATTACTAGCTTACAGAAGTAGACTAGATCGAATCTCTCGAGGTTTCTTCAAATCGTTTACTCAAAGAAGCTGGCAAATTACTCAGGTTTATAAATAGGTTGTGCGTGGTGTGAGTTCCACGACTTCTAATCTATTAAGAAAAAGTAATGAAATTGAATTAAAAGACAGATTGATTGATTGATTGTTGACTAACAATTTGACAGACAAAGCTTAGACTCGAATCCCCCTAAGATTACCAGGACATTGGCAATCACACAAAATCAGCGAGTTTCAATCCTAATTCATTCAGTTCTCAGACACCACCATAACTCCTTACCCCTTAGGTCTAAGTTCCGCGAACGTTCGCTCTATCGGATCTAACTACCAAGATTAATTAACAGTCCGTGCGTTCACTTCTGCAACAGAAAACTAACTGGTGCAATTAATTAAGTTTAATGAGTAATTGTAGAAGCGGATTAACCCTAAATGGTTCCTACAAAAGGCACACTCCATTGAATAGGTTAATGGATTGATTTGATGTTCGAAAACAAGGCGAACGTTCGCCACTATCCTTATTTTAACAAGAATCTAATCTAGGTGATCAAGCTAGAAAAGAAACAAACACGAAGAACAAACCAACCATGAAAGGGAAACTGTCTGAATTTGAATCTAATTACCGTTGATCCGTGACTGCTTTAAAGCCCCGGGTCCCTTAGGGTTCATCTAATCTAAGTTTAACGAGTTTAGCTACTCATATTGAGAATAAAAGAATCAAAGACTACAAAGGAGTTCATCATATGATGCGCGAGATTTCACTCACAACAATCAAGGTCGTATTCCACGAGGGCTCTCTCAAAAGCTCGTACTCACACGGTTCATGGACGGTCTATTCATTTAAAAAGAGTTTTGGTTTGAAATAGGAGCAATTAAAAACATAAAAGAAACTAACAAGAAAGCAAATGAAAAGGGTGCAAATCAAAGGTAAAGGAGGTTAACTTGGAAAGATAGGTTCATCATGCTCAAGAGGTATAAATGCACAAACAAGCCAAACATGAACGAGGATGCAATCGAATGACCCTGCAAATCCCTTCTATAGACTCAATGCACTCTCGTCGCACCAAATCCCTATCCTAGAACCACTCAACCTAGGCTCTCGCTCTCAAGCTAAGTGACTAAGGACGCATTAAAGGTGTTTGATGAAATGCCAAGCCACAAAACCCTCTCCTATGACTCTATGACCACTAGGCTAGACACCACACTCTCATGTCAATGTCCTAACACTAAGAGAATCATCCAAAGACTAATCAAAGTTCAATTGAATGAAAAACCTAATGCTCACCAAGTGTTCGATAAAATGCACAAGTGAAAAATCATGCAACCATGGTTGAATTGAGGAGATCTAATCTCTTAGAACACACTCCCTTCAATCCCTAGACCTACAATCCATGTAATCTAAGCACTCTCATGCATTACATTACAAAAGATAGACCAATCAAGCCATAGCCATCAATGGAATTAACAACAAGTCTTAGAGACCATCCTCATACAATCCAAGAACAATCATATCATGTTTGTACAATTCACCTCTATCCTAGCACAACCATCTATCAATCCAAGAAAACCTAGGAAATCAGCTACACATGGCCAAGGGTACACAAGAGAAAGAAAGAGAGATGGTCACCAAGGGTTCCATGGCAATCCTCTTCTTGCAAGCTCCTCTCCCCAAGGTTGTGGGCTTCAATCCAAGCTCCTTACTCCAATTTGCACCTTGCTCTAAGGTTGATGATGGATTGATTGATGAGGAGAAAAGGGTGACTGGCGATGATGAGGATGAGTTGAGAGAGAGAGTCGGCGATAGTAAAATTAATAATGGAATCCCCTCCCTTCAATTTTCGCCCCTCCTTCTTTATATAGCACGCCGAGAAAGGCTGATATTTTCAGCAAAAATGTGTGAAGATTTCGCCGAAAATATACTTGAAAATCACCGACCGCTGCTGCATTTCTTCTAAAGTTTTCACCGAAAATATCCTCAATGACCGAAGGCCTTCTGTCTGCTTCCAGTTTTCGATCCGAGAACTTGACAATTTCGCCGAAAGCTTCCTTTTCGGTGAAAATCCTATGATATTTTCGCCGAAAAGGTCTTCAGCTGAAAGTCGTATTTTCTCCAATTTTGCAACGTCCATATCTCCTCCGTCCTAGCTCCGATTGACCTCCCGTTTGATCCTACGTGCTCCTTGTCACCAGTACTACAATGCCAAGACCTGAAAATACACAGAAAACAGCTCCAATAGACATGGAATTGTCCTCAAAGTGACAACCGGGCAACAAAAGGACACTTTGCACAAAACTTCAATAAAAGCATATTAAGCATGGCATTTAAGGATCAAACACGGGCATTTCATAGGCTAATCGAAGGCTTAAAATGCACCAAATAAAGTCACATCAAATTCCCCTACGACTAAGCTTTGCTTGTCCTCAAGCAAATGAATTAGAAAACATCCAAGCTCACAAATGACAAGATCGGTCCAATGAGATTCAAGCAATAACAATTCGGCTTAAACTGTTCCACAAACAAACTTAACCTACACATGCAAGAACGTCAAACAAACAAGTCTAGACCTCACTATTTTCTGCACACTTCAAGCAGTGGTTGATTGGGACACAGCAAAACCGACCACGATAACACCAACTCTAATCAAAAGGACTTGAAATCGGGAAATGGATCGTAAGTGGTGAGTGATTATGATGTGGCTATCGACTCGACTTCATCCGCTTCTAGATCCGCACTTTACAAACTCTGGCTAGGATCAAGGGCTACATTTGAGAACTCTTTTTCTTTCTTTTCTTTTCTTTTCATTTCCATTTTTTTTCTTTTTTTCTTACTGCATACTAGTGCTCGATTCAACACTTCACTTAGGTGTTGAACCTGCCTAGCTCACACAGCCTTTGCCCTTTTGTTAGTGCTCAACCCGACACTTCACTTAGGTGCCGAGCTTGCCTAGCTTTTCATTTGAGCATTTTTTTTTCTTTTCTTCACAATTTAGCCACTTGATCCTTAGCCCCTTACAACTTCCACACAAGATTTCGAATTGGATTCCGTCTAATCTCAAGCCACAATCACGAGGGACCAAAAAGGTGATGAAAAACATGAAATATGGTGCCTTTATCATCTTAGGCCGGTGTTATCGAGTGGTACAAAAATACGTATCAAACCAATCAACCAACACACAAGAGTGAAAAAAATCTCTGTTCTGGCCTATACTCATTTGATATTAGTGCTAACATGCTGGTTATAGGTTCTAAGTGGAACAGTCTAAACGTCATTATGAAATCTTGAAGTCAATTAAACACCAAAAGTCAAGAACCGAACGATTCTACAAAAGAGGAATTTGGAAACAATTAAGATCATGCAAATCAAGCAAAGCATATGATTATATCTCTACCACAAATAATCACAGCAAACCTCAAACTCCCCTACGACTAACATGAGCATTGTCCTCAATGATCAAGAGAGAGGGTAAGGTGGAACGAAGTTACCGCGTTGGTAGAGAGGAGCATAGGAGGTAATAGAGGTGAAAGAGTTCCACGATGATCCTTGGTGAAGAGTGATCCAAAATGCTTGTCAAACCTTATTCAAAAAGCTAAAACAACACAAAAACCTCAAACAAGAATTAAAAGCGAAAAAGTAAAGATAACATGGGGTGCCTCCCAAGAAGCGCTTGGTTACCGTCTTCAGCTCGACGATACCTGCGTTATGGTGTCCAACTTAGCACCTCCTTCAAGTCAAGTAGCTTCTTCCATGATGAAAGTTGAGCTCCAAGTAGCATCTTGGAGGAGTGGTAGACTAGCCAATGCACATTGATGCTTGTATAGCACTTGAGACCTTGGGGTGGCTTGCTACCTTTGAGTGTCGAAGCTTGAGGAAGAAAGTATGGTAGGGAGCCTCCATTGAGATCCATTGTCTCCAAGTTGGTGATGCCACTCAAGGAGTCTTCCGGTTCACACATGGACGACTTCTCTTCCATTATCACCTGAGGGGAGGTTATGAAGCTTGTGTCCGTCTCTTGACACAAGTACTTCATGATCAAGCAAGAAGATTGAAGAGTACTCACAACCTTTGGTGGGACCTCAATAGGGTGGTGTTGTTCACTTTCGTGCTCCACTCTCGGTGCCACCTCTTCTTGAAGCGTCTCCAAATCATCTCTCACCTCCTCTAAAGGGTAATCATCCTCAAATCTCCTCGATTCTTCTATCCACACATCATCGTTACTCGGCATTTCCATGGGAAAAGCATGCTCTTCAACTCCCTCCACTACCAATTCTTCTTCCGTGTCAAGCTCCTCGGATTCACAAGTGTCATCTTCATCATCATAAGCGTACTCCACCCCCTTGGGCTGATTCTCATTCTCTAGAGCTTCCATGACGAGATTCATACTTTGAGCCAAGTGATTGAGCCGAACCGCATTGTCGTCCGCAATCTTCAAGAACTCATCTAGCATGGATGGAGAGGGAGAGTGTTGCTCCACCTTATGGGGTTGATGTTCATTTTCAAGCATCCCATTGATGTGCGCCATGCTTTGAGCTAAGCGATTAAGTTTATATGTATTATCTTCCGCAATCTTCAAAACTTCCTCAAGCATGGGCAAAGGTGGAGGAGATTCCTCATAGCTTACAATCTCCTCTCGAGGACGCTCACTTTCCTTTACCATTTTCAAGAGCTCCTCTAACATAGAAGGCGGTGGAAAATGTTGTTCATGACTTGTGAAATCCTCTTGATAGACTTGATGGTAGGGTGGAGATGGATAGGGACATTGTTCATTCCACATGGGTGTTGAAGCTTGTTGTTCTTGATCCCACCATTGGCTATTTCCCTCATAAGTTCCTTGGCGGTAGTTGGATGGAGTAGGATGACCATAAAATGGGTTAGGAGATGGATTCCACCCTTGATAGGGTCCATAACCATTACCTCCATTCCACGAATTCATCTTACTTGCAACCTTGCTCCCATGAACTACATAGGTGGATAAGGGACCTACAAACACGCACAACAAACACAACCAAGTAGTACAACAATGCGGGATAACAAACTACACAAACCAATACAAAAACAAACAATAAAGAAGCAAAACTAAAACGGAAGGAAGTGAATAGAACGGTCCACTACTAAATGCTTTCAAAGGATTGAGAAAGTCCCCGGCAACGGCGCCAAAAACTTGATGCGCGAGATTTCAATCACAATAATCAAGGTCGTATTCCACGAGGGCTCTCTCAAAACTCGTACTCACACGGTTCATGGACGGTCTATTCATTTAAAAAGAGTTTTGGTTTGAAATAGGAGCAATTAAAAACATAAAAGAAACTAACAAGAAAGCAAATGAAAAGGGTGCAAATCAAAGGTAAAGGAGGTTAACTTGGAAAGATAGGTTCATCATGCTCAAGAGGTATAAATGCACAAACAAGCCAAACATGAACGAGGATGCAATCGAATGACCCTGCAAATCCCTTCTATAGACTCAATGCACTCTCGTCGCACCAAATCCCTATCCTAGAACCACTCAACCTAGGCTCTCGCTCTCAAGCTAAGTGACTAAGGACGCATTAAAGGTGTTTGATGAAATGCCAAGCCACAAAACCCTCTCCTATGACTCTATGACCACTAGGCTAGACACCACACTCTCATGTCAATGTCCTAACACTAAGAGAATCATCCAAAGACTAATCAAAGTTCAATTGAATGAAAAACCTAATGCTCACCAAGTGTTCGATAAAATGCACAAGTGAAAAATCATGCAACCATGGTTGAATTGAGGAGATCTAATCTCTTAGAACACACTCCCTTCAATCCCTAGACCTACAATCCATGTAATCTAAGCACTCTCATGCATTACATTACAAAAGATAGACCAATCAAGCCATAGCCATCAATGGAATTAACAACAAGTCTTAGAGACCATCCTCATACAATCCAAGAACAATCATATCATGTTTGTACAATTCACCTCTATCCTAGCACAACCATCTATCAATCCAAGAAAACCTAGGAAATCAGCCACACATGGCCAAGGGTACACAAGAGAAAGAAAGAGAGATGGTCACCAAGGGTTCCATGGCAATCCTCTTCTTGCAAGCTCCTCTCCCCAAGGTTGTGGGCTTCAATCCAAGCTCCTTACTCCAATTTGCACCTTGCTCTAAGGTTGATGATGGATTGATTGATGAGGAGAAAAGGGTGACTGGCGATGATGAGGATGAGTTGAGAGAGAGAGTCGGCGATAGTAAAATTAATAATGGAATCCCCTCCCTTCAATTTTCGCCCCTCCTTCTTTATATAGCACGCCGGGAAAGGCTGATATTTTCGGCAAAAATGTGTGAAGATTTCGCCGAAAATATACTTGAAAATCACCGACCGCTGCTGCATTTCTTCTAAAGTTTTCACCAAAAATATCCTCAATGACCGAAGGCCTTCTGTCTGCTTCTAGTTTTCGATCCGAGAACTTGACAATTTCGCCGAAAGCTTCCTTTTCGGCGAAAATCCTATGATATTTTCGCCGAAAAGGTCTTCAGCTGAAAGTCGTATTTTCTCCAATTTTGCAACGTCCATATCTCCTCCGTCCTAGCTCCGATTGACCTCCCGTTTGATCCTACGTGCTCCTTGTCACCAGTACTACAATGCCAAGACCTGAAAATACACAGAAAACAGCTCCAATAGACATGGAATTGGCCTCAAAGTGGCAACCGGGCAACAAAAGGACACTTTGCACAAAACTTCAATAAAAGCATATTAAGCATGGCATTTAAGGATCAAACACGGGCATTTCATAGGCTAATCGAAGGCTTAAAATGCACCAAATAAAGTCACATCATCATACAAAGGAAGAAATTAGAAGAACTGTTACACCTAATTCAGACGAGTCCGGCAAAGCTTCGATCTCTGGCAATCTTCACTCCTAGCTCCGAGCACTTCAAGGTGTACGGTGTTAGCATCTCTCCAGGACTCCAAGATACTATCTAAACTCTATCTCTCAGGTCTAAAGTCTGGAATTTTGTATTCCGAAAAAGTGAATAATATGATTGATCTCCCCCACTGAATGATGTGCCGCTGCTTTTATAAGGGTTTTCCAACTTAGCGCCAAAAAAGGAGAGACTTCTCGGTGAGTTCTCATCGAGGACTTCAGTGTAAAATTAATTCAAATCGGCGACGAGAAATCTGCATTCCTTTCTTCATATGTTCTCGGCGAGAACTTGGAAGTTCTCGCCGAAAACTTCTTTGGAATCTTCAAGATGATTTCGACAAGAATTGGACAATGATTCCTAAATGGGTTCTCGGCGAGAACTTCATTATTCTCGGCAAGAACTTAGGTGCTGGGCAGAATTCTTTAGTTCTTTAATCGGTTTGATTCTGGATCAATTATAGGTCATTCTTTAAGGCTCCATCGCATCCTGAACAGGTCTGAGGCTACATATTTGATAGCCAAAACCTATGTACTCATAGAGACACTAAAAAACACATCAAATAGACCCGAAAAGGGCCAAAGTAACCAATCGGTAGGAAATAGTTCTAATGATTGGAAATACACTAAACTACCCCTAAAATCGTATTACATGCAATGAAATGTCGCTTAAACGGGGCTGATAATCACGTTACTTCTAGTGTCATCAAAATACCCCACACTTAAGCTTTTGCTTGTCCTCAAGCAAACTGAATTAGAACACACTCAGGTTCACAAATGACAAGATCGATTAAATTGTGATTCAAGCCTTCACAATGAATATTAAACAACTATTAGAACAATTAACCTAACATGCATACACATCAACTAAACAAATCTGTCTCACAAATTCTCTGTGCACAAACAGGTAGTAATCACCAATCATGCATGAATCCGACCAGGCTTCCTCACACAGAAAATATTTAGTGAACAGGGGAACTCTCGCACTCTGTGTTTAGGGACGTGTTTATGCTCTCAATCACTTTCTCTGACCGAACTATGTCATAAGTTTGCATTTCGACCACATCTCCACCATTGTGACAACACGAGAAACTAGTCAAAAGAACTTTGCAAGGGACTGTAACGATCCTACACTACAAGGGTTTATGATGAATGGATGAAGGGATGTATGATGATGTTGGCTTTGGTGCGGCGTAGCAATCGACTAACTTCCCTCGAATCTGGACCTATGGATCCCTACCGTCTAACCAGACACTGAATGGAATGATGTACGCTCGTCCTATGATACCCTCAAGCAACCTAGCACTTTCATTTTTTTTATTCTTTTTCTGAATTTTCTCTTTCTTTCTACATTTACTTGCTATCATTCTTCCATGTGTAGGGAGAAGAACGTTTTGAACTATCGAACTACTACTTTAAATTGAACTTTATTTGAACCTTTTTTCTTTGAATTTTTCTGTTTTTCTATTTTTTTTCTTTTTATTTTAGTGCTGATTTTGTTTAGTTGCTAGAGGGGTTTACACGTCTAGACATAATAGCTAAGACCACTGGTTTACTGGCTATAGGCAAGTCACCACAGACCAACTTCCAGTTAGCTAATCTCAAACTACTACCACATGGGATCAACGGGGTGAAAAAGAACATGGGAATTGGTTGTAATGTATTAAAGAACCGAAAGAAAGGCCAAACACAAGGGTTTACACTTAGAGGATTTAATATTGGGTTGGCTTATAGTTTAAGTAGCAATTTCTAGGTGCCTCTATCATCCTAGTACTCGTGTTATTGTGTGGTTTCAAATAGGTCTCATGCAAATTCTAACTCATTCAAGGTACGAGAAAGCCAATAAAAAAGAATTAAAGTTGCTAGTTATGTGCAACGGATCAAAAGCTCTTAATTGACTGCTAGTCGGATTCAATCATTTTCATGCAATTCATGGTGACACTACATGCGTGATTCTAGTTTCTGTTCTGACCAGGTTATTTAACATCAATGCATGCAAGTTGGTTACAGGTTCTAAGCTAATTAATCTAAGCATCATTGTGAAAAATTGAAGTCAACTTAACATCAAAAGTCAAGAACTGCGTAATTCTATGCTAGAGGAATTGGAATCCACCACGAAATCACAAAAAATCAAACAAGATCATGCATAATTCTCTAGCATCCTACCCCACACTTAGACTGTTTTGTGTCCTCACAGGACTAAATTAGAGTAGAGATATACGGAGAACCTAAAAGGTGATGGTCGATGTCGAGGATGGAATGGATAGCTCAGAGCGAAGTGAAGTAGCTACAAAAGTCTTACAAAACAAAAACAACAAAAAGATCAAAAGGAAACTGGGACATGTGTCCCGGATCCACGCAAAAGAAAGTCGAAACGATGAAGGTTAGGGGGAATTTTGGAAAATATTTTGACTCTGTTTTTTTTAATTTTTCTGACAGACCCTAAAGTTCTCACCGAGAATGTGGAAGTTCTCGGCGAGAACTTCTTTGAAAACAAAAGCTAAAAACATTCAACGAGAACAATTGACTCAAAAAGACCAAACTTCTCACCGAGAAGTTATTTGAAAAGTTTTTACATACTGGGACAAGAAGAAGTACTCATGTTCAAACCCACTTTCTCGCCGAGAACTCTAAAGTTCTCGGCGAGAACTCTCCACCTGGCAGAGAATCTAAGCAAACAGAATTGAAATGACTGACACTTTGGCTCCCCCGAACCCGACTCGAACGATGAAAAACTTACTCAATAAATTCAAAACTGACTCCAGCCGTAGGTGGACTCCCAAGAAGCGCTCTCGTTTAACGTCCTTGAGCTAGACGATACCTGGATGACGATCAAGAAGCGTCCCACCTCAGGATTTCCTTCACGCTCGCATCAAAGTTCATGAAGTACATCTTTGGTGTACCTCTGGTGAAGAAAAATCGCCTTCCATTGATATGAGTTAATTGAGTTTGTCAATCAGGGAGGTGTCCGGTAACTTCGAATGGCCCGAATAAATCCGTCAAGTGTACATCTTTTTCCGGTGGTTTGGCAGATGATGACGGAGTAATTGGCTTCCAAGCCACTTTCTTCATCGCCTTACACTCCTTCCTTGCCTCTTTGTGATCTTTAGCTCGTTGTGCTCCAGCAATGGATGCCTTTGGATCCTCCTTTTTCCTTCGCTTCTATGCCGGAGGCTCATTCTTCGGATGAGCAACTTGTTTGGTTCCTGTCATACACATCTTTGAAAAAAGCACTAGACATGTCATTTGTAGTAGAGTTGACCGAGGCCAACTCCACAGTATCAATGGATAAACAGTGTGCATCTTCTTTAGAAATGTATTTCATACCCTTCTTGCGGTGGAATGTTACACTATCCTTTCCGACCCTTAATGTCAATGAGCCATTTGGGACACTAATTGTCATGTCGGTTGTTGCCATAAACGGTCAATCTAGGAGGAGGGTAACGTCTACCTCTTGGGTATCCATAACAACAAAATCAGCTAGGATAGTGAAAGGACCACAATGGACAGTCACATCTGTTATTAATCCCCTAGGTGCTTTAACAGATCTGTCAGCAAACACCAACTACATACTAATTGGTTTCAATTCGACTAGATTCAACTTTTCATATAAGCAAGTAGGTATGACAATGATAGATTCACCTAAATCAACCAAGCTACGATCAATTTTAATACCATTGATAAAACAAGGTAAAGTAAAAGAACCGGGATTGTTACACTTAGCTGGGGGTATAAATGTCATATGGCAGATGTCGGTAGAGCCCTCCTCGTTAATAGAGATGGAAGACAACTCTCCCTTCTTCTTATTCTTTGCAAGATCTTTCACGACTTTTCTGACCTATGGTATCATCTGGATAGCTTTGGTGACTGGTATTTTGACCTCCGTGTTCTTCAAGTATCCATACCACTTCTTGTACCGAATGTCGTGGTCTTTTTCCTTTGACATCAAGGCCTTAGGGAATGGAATCCTAGGCTGATATGGGGTAAGAGGTGGCGCAAGAGCTGGTGTTAAAGGAGGTGTGCCAATCATCTCCTCTTCTTCTTTGTCTTCCTCCTTGATCTCTGGCATATCAATGGCAATGGTATCTGGAATAATGACCGGATCATGAGCTATAGGACCAGCTAGTTGCTTGCCACTTCTAGTGAAGATGGCCTTGACATGATCATTCATTGGATTTGGCTCTGTCTGGCTCGGTAACTAACCCATGGGGTGACTAGAAGTGACGAGACTGATAAGGGTGCTGAACTGACTTTCCACATTCTGTGTGTGATTTATCTGCTCTTCATTCAGAATAGCATGAGCTTTGAATTGAGCATCATGGTCGTCGAGTTTGGATATGATCTGGTTAAGCTTCTAATCCATTTCGCTCTATTTCGTATCAAATGTGGCGCAGATCTCTGAGGCTGTTGTCTTCCAGCGAAGCTAGGCGGACTTTGATAGTTGTTATTAGGGTACTAATTTTGGCGATTGTTAGGTGTTTTACCATAGTTTCCTTGATTCCTATGAGGCGGTTGATAGATTCCACCGAATTGATTATTTGGCTTCTGTTTTTTATACAACCTAGATGGTCGGTTATTTGAATTCTGGTTAATGTCGGAGTTGTAAGGAGGACGCTCTTGGAAGCTCCCTTGTTGTTGTGATTGTCTGAACTGACAATAGTCGGAGTAGCCTTTTTTATTGTTGGTGAAGCCTTGACCAACAAAATTCACTTCATCTACAGACCAGACATCTGCTTTATCGAAGTTCTGACAACTTCCTCCATTATGAGCACATACCCACACCATTCACAATCGAAAACATAGACAGAAGCTGACAGAGAGTTGGTGGGAGCGCCAGACTTCTTTGTGTGTTTCTATACTTTGGCCTTGATCTGTTCTTCAAGGATTAATCGGCTCTTAGCTGCTTCAGATTGTCTCTCCCAATTCCTGGACTTAGATGCATAGCTTGCAAAGTGAAGAAGAGAAGCTTCTAGTGTGAGCGCGGTACAATCTCCCTCAGCCAAGGAGTTGACCCACTTAGTAGATTCTTCATTCATCCCTCGAGCAAAGATTTCAGCTAGTTGCCTTTGCTCGAAGCCGTGATGAGGGCAGTCGTAGAGGAGTTCTTGGAATTCATTCCAAGCATCATATAAGCTGAGTCCGTCCTTTTGTCTGAACCGAGCAATGTTATCCTTGTAAGTTGTGGCTCTGGCCGGAGGAAAATACTCCTCAACAAAGTCTTGAGCAAGGTCATCCCAGTTGGTGTAGTGACCGGGTGGCTTGCTGTTAAGCCACCTCTTGGCGGCGCATCTGAGAGAGAATGGGAAAGCAGCACAAAGTGTTCTTGTCGAGGCTCTGACTCTTGAAGGTCTCGCACATGGAAAGAAAGTCCACCAGATGTGTGCATGGGTTGTCATGTGGATTCCCTTGGAATTGAACATCCCTAGAGATCATTCCCTGGAAGGGGATCTTGATCTCATAGTCAGGATCGACATCGTTGTGTGGCACAGCAATGCAAGATCGAACACTAGTTGCACTCAGTGTATTGTAATCCACCATAGTACGCTGAGCACGAGGAGGCGGTGGAGGTGGATTCTGATCTTCCATTCTAGGAGAGGTGGGCGGCAAGTTTGTTGAAGTGGATGATGCGGAAGAAGAAGAGTTCTCCTTCGACTCTTCAATCTTGATGGGGGTGGAAGATGAAAATGGGACGACTGTTACTTGCTTTGGCACTGGCTGTTGCTTAGTCGGTGTAGAACTACTCAACTTATTTGAGTTCTTAGTCTTGTTAGTCTTGAGCTGAGAACGAGAGAACGGGCGGTTCATCTACGTGCATATAACCTACAAGTCAACAAAAATGAAAATAACCGGTGTAAAATCAAAGTTTAATGGAAAATGAAAAGATGGAAGGTAGAAGAATAAAATGCCAACTCTTTTTTCCAACGATATAGAAGTGTCCCCGACAATGGCGCCAATTTGATAGACATTGTAGGCGTGGTCTCAAATTACTAGCCTACAGAAGTAGACTAGATCGAATCTATCGAGGTTTCTTCAAAATCGTTTACTCAAAGAAGCTGGCAAATTACTCAGGTTTAAACAGGTTGTGCGTGGTGTGAGTTCCACGACTTCTAATCAATTAAGCAAGGAAATGAAATTGAATTAAAAGATAGATAGATAGATTGATTGATTGTTGACTAACGATTTGATAGACAAATGTTAGACTCGAATCCCCCTAAGATTACCAGGACATTGGTGATCACAAAACTGGCGACTTTTGATCCTAATGCATTTAGTTATCAGACACCACCATAACTCCTTACCCTGAGGTCTAAGTTCTGCGATCGTTCGCTCTATCAGATCTAACTACCAAGATTAATTTACCGTTCGTGCGTTCAAATCTACAATGGAAAACTAATTGGTGCAATTAATTATGTTTAATGAGTTACTCTAGAAGCAAATTAACCCTAAATGGTTTCTACGAAAGGCACACTACATTAAATAGGTTAATTGATTGATTTGATGTTCTAAAATAAGGCTAACGTTCGCCACTATCCTTATTTTAACAAGAATCTAATCTGGGTGATCAAACTACAAAAGAAACAAACACGAAGAACAAACCAACCATGAAAGATAAACTGTCTGAATTTGAATCTAATTACCGCCGATCCGTGACCGCTTTAAAGCCCCGAGTCACTTAGTGTTCATCTAATCTAAGCTTAACGAGTTTAGCTACTCATATTGAGAAGAAAAAAAATCAAAGACTACAAAGGAGTTAATCATACAAAGGAAGAACAGAAAAGAACTGTAAAAACCTAATTTTGACGACTCCGGCAAAGCTTCGATCTCTGGCAATCTTCACTCCTAGCTCCGAGCACTCCGAGGTAAAAAGACGGTGTCAGGATCTCTCTAGGACTCCAAGATACTCTCTAAACTCTATCTCTTGGCTCTGAAGTCTGGAATTTTGTATTCCGAAAAAGTGTATAATATGATTGATCTCCCCCACTGAATGATGTGTCGTTGCTTTTATAAGGGTTTTCCAACTCAGCACTGGAAAAGGAGAGACTTCTCGGTGAGAACTTGGAAGTTCTGAGAACTTGGAAGTTATCACCGAGGACTTCAGTGTAAAATTAATTCAAATCGGCAAAGAGAAATCTGCATTCTTTTCATCATATGTTCTCGGCGATAACTTCTTTGCAATCTTCAAGATAATTTCGACGAGAATTGGACAATGATTCCTGAATGGGTTTTCACCGAGAAATTCATTATTCTCGGCAAGAACTTAGGTGTTGGGCAGAATTCTTCAGTTCTTTAATCAGTTTGATTCTAGATCGATTTCGGGTCATTCTTTAAGGCTCCATCGCATCCCGAACAAGTATGAGGCTACATAATTGATGGAAACAACCCGTGTACTCATAGAGACACTAGAAAACACATCAAATAGACCTGAAATGGCCAAAGTAACCAAATCAGTAGGAAACTACCCCTAAAACCATGTTACAAGCAATGAAATGTCACTTAAACGGGGTGATAATCACGTTAATTCTAGTGTCATCACTAAGCATCCACAACAGTCTCACTCTAGATTCAGGAGTGCTCAGTCAGCTCTATTGCATGGAGAAGTGACATGCTTCACCTTTGGAAAACCCAACTCACAAGAGTGCGACGTGTCATATGAGGAGTGCAGGACCAGCTCGATCTAGAGGGGCGCCATCTGGACTTGCCATCTGTGGCACTTGTGGAAAGCCTCATTTCGGGGTGTGCCACATGTTTAGACCTCTGCCAGTGACTTGTTACACCTGTGGTCAGCCTTGTCATAGGATTAATATCTGCCCAACAAGGAGTGCAGCACCAGCTCAGTTTGTGGGGTTGGTGCAAGGACCAAGGGGTCCGACTAGGAGTTTCGAGGCAGAGGAGGAGGCAGTTTCGGACGTGGAACTACAAGTGCTGGTAGAGGAACATGAGAAAATGCCACGCCATTGGGAGAAGGAGGAGATCAAGGGAGGCTTTATGCTCTCACCAAGGGGGCAGTAGAGAATGCAAACGACGTGGTGACCGGTATGATCTCCATCTTTGATCTTTCTATTTACGCTTTGTTTGATTCGGGCTCATTCCATTCCTTTGTTTCTGAGAAGTGTTTGAGTAGTTTGGGTGTAGTAGCTAGTAGTTTGGGGACTAGTTGGGGTGTAAGGCTCATTTGGGGACTTCGGTCAAGGTGGATAGTGTGTTGAAAGGCTGTAAAGTGTCAGTTGGAGGCGCAAAACTACTAGTTGATCTAGTGGTGCTTGCCTTCAATGAGTTTGATGTCATCCTTGGCATGGACTGGTTGGCCAAACATGGAGCATTGCTAGACTGTCAAAAGAAGGAGGTGCTGCTGCAGATCGAGGGTGTCAGCCAAGTGGTGTTCAAAGGTGTACGAAAGAGGGATTCAGCGCCTATGGAGTTGGTTTCAGCGATGCAAGATTTCTCATCGATTCTAGAAGGCTGTGAAGCTCTATTGGCGTAGGTGTCAGTTGAGTAGAGTGAGGAGTTGGAGAATGTTCCAGTGGTTTGGGAGATTGTTGATGTGTTTGAGGAGTTGCGCGGAGCACCGATTGAGCGGGAAGTTCAATTCAACATGTTGTTGGTTCATGGAACTGTTCCAATTTCTATCCCGCCCTATCGAATGGCACCGACTAAACTGAAGGAGTTGAAGGAACAGTTGCAAGAAATTTTGGATAAAGGCTTCATTTGCCCAAGTGTTTCCCCTTGGGGAGCACCCATTCTATTTGTGAAGAATAAGGATGGGTCAATGAGGATATGCATTGACTACTTGCGGTTGAACAAAGCAAGGATCAAGAATCGTTATCCACTTCCAAGGAGAGATTATTTCTTTGATCAATTGCAAGGGGCAGCGGTGATCTCGAAGATTGACGTGAGCTCGGGTTACCATCAGTTGAAGGTGGAGGAAGGTTTGATACCAATTGATGTGAACCGCTGCAACAGTGGGCAGACGACCTTTGAACACTGCAAGCTGATGATCGTGCAACGAGGTAGAATCGTTGATGACACTCGATTTGACGTGATTATCAGCCTTATTTAAGCGACATTTCTTTGCTTAAGACATTGTTTTTAGGGTAGAATAACGAATATTCAATCGATTGCCCTATCTCGTGCCATTTGTGTTACCTTGGCCCGTTTCGGGTCTATTTGATGGTTTTCTAGTGTTTTTGTGTTAGCACAGGTTTTTGCCGTCAAATAGCGTAGCCATGGACGTGTCTAAGGCGTAGGAACCTCGAGGAATCAAACCGGAACCGATCAAAGGAGTCAATCAAGTCAAACCGAAAATCCGCCATTCACACTTACAGTTTTGGCGAAACCAGGCCCCCAGATTTGGCGAAACCAGCAGTTCAAATCAGCTGATGCCAAGTGAAGACTGATTTCGGTGAAACCATTAAGCTCTTCGGATAAAAAATGCAAGGCAGAGAAATCATGGCCATTTACACAAGAATTTTCGCCGAAACTATCCCTATGTTTTCGGCGAAAACATCAGCTCAGCCCGGCCCAACTAGGGTTAAGTATTTATACTTAATCCGGCGGTCCAGAGAGGGGACGAACATACAATTCATAATTTGAAAAACACAACTTTTGGAGATCAGACTTCTCTGAAGTTCTGGAGCGAAGAGTTGAAGTTCGAAGAGCCGAATAGAGATCGTGACGCCATCCCTTCCATCTCGGAGAATCGGAGCTAGGAGTGCAACTTATCGAAGATCGGAGTCTGTCAGAGTCGTCTGAATTAGGTTTTTCAGATCCTTTTCTGTTCTTCCTCTGAATGATGAACTCTTTCCTTGTCTTTGTGTCTTTTGTAATGATCATGAGTAGCTAAACCCTTTAGAGCTTAGACTAGATGAACCCTAAGTGACCCAGGGCTTTAAAGCGGTCACGGATCGGCGGTGATTAGATTCGAAATTCAATCAGTTCTTTTTCATGTTTGATTCATTCTTCATTGTTCATGTTTCTTGTCTGGATTGATCACCTAGATTAGATTCTTGTTAAGCTAAGGATAGAAGCGAACGCTCGCCTTACTTTAGAACATCGAATTAAACAATTAACCTTTATAATTGGAGTGTGCCTTTCGTAGGAACCGGTTAGGGATAATTCACTGCAAGAGTAACTCATTAATCACTAGTAATCTCACCAATTAATTAAGTCATTGCGAGAGGCGACCGTACCCGGGCGGCTAGTTAATCTTGGTAGTTAGAACGGATAGAGCGAACGTTCACCGGTCTTAAACCTAAGGGTAAGGAGTTATGGTGGTGTCTTAGTAATTGATTGAATGAGAATCGAAATCCGCTGATCTGTTGATTGCCAATGCTCTGGGGAACGAAGGGGGATTCAAAGTCTAAGTTCGTCTGTCATTCTTGTTTCCAAACCCTAATTCTCAATCTGCTTTAGTTTAATCTTTTTAATTTTTCTGCATTCCTTAGAATTAGAAGTCGTGGAACTCACACCACGCACAACGTGTTTTTCCTTGAGTAATTTGTTAGTTCTGAAGTAGCCAATCATTCGAAGGCCCGTGGAATACGATCTATCCTAGCTCTTGAGCTTGATAGTTATTTGATTGAACCTGCTCAGCACAACGACGGTCCATCAATCGTCAAGAACCGGGGGCGGATGAGGACTTTGACCCGCTAGCTATATAACAGCTAGGAACCAGAAGTATCAAGTCGTAGACGCCACGCCAAGAGATGGATGCTCTTGATGATAAGTCGAGCCTTCAGTATCGCCACATGCAGATACAATAAGGGTTTCAAGAACAAAGTTCTATCAAAGGGGGGTTGTTTATTTCATAAAAGAGTTACAATGGGTGGCTGGCGGCCTCTATATATAGGTGAGGGAATAAGCTCTCCTCCTTAAAGTCTAATTCCTAAATAAGAATAGAATAAAGAGTCCTATTCCTAAATAGAATCCTAAACCCCTAAATAATCTTACTAAAAAGGAAAAACAATTAAATAGTCTTAAATCTGAAAAATACAATTCAAATAGGACTAAAACTCCTAAAACCCTAATCCGGCGGTTTTAGGGTTTCCTAGTCCGGGTGGGACTAGGACTCGGCAGTCCGCCGGTGTAGGGCCGGGCCTTTGCTTGGCACCGGGCTTCTTCTTCTTCAAACGACGGGCCTTCATCGGACCTTGGGGCCTGATGCTCCGGGCTGGTCCAAGGGCTAGGGCCTTCCCCATAAAATACTCATGATCGGCCCGGCTCTCGGTCTAGGGCTCGGGGCGGGGCCGGTTTGGGGACTTCTTCATTTCTGCTCGGGGCTTCCTCTCCTAGCTTCGGGCATCTCCTTAGGTAGCTCCATATGTGTCTCTCATGGCCTAGGGTCGGGCCAGACTTGGTGCCTTGGCACCAGGGGCTCTTATTCATGCAAGGGGAGGCCTTAGCCTATATTTCATCTCATACCTTGGCTTGAGGGCTTGTAGGTGGCCTGCCCTTGATTCTACACGCTTTTTGTATGGCCCTAGGATTCTGCCTCGACCAGGTGACCCTAGTGGGGTGTAGGTGTACCGGCGGGTACTGGGGCAGCTGGGGCGGGTCATATCATCCCCCTCTTCTTGCCTTGGATTTGTCCCCAAATCCATCTCGGGGTCTCTTCTAGCACTCATCACCCTCTTCCAAACTTCAGCAATTTTATTGGCCACGGTTGGGGATGATTCTGCTTCATCTTTAGACCTAGGAGTGTCACTTGAATCAGTAATGGACCAAGGCTCGGGTCCTTTAGTGCTTTCTCCATCGGTCTCCATAGCTCCCTCTCCTGAAAAACTATCAACAATAATGTAAAGGCTTGGGGAGGTGTTCGGTGAGAGTTCCTCACTCATTTCTACATCAGGGTCAGCATCCGGATCTTCTTCGCTCGGGGCAGCCCTTAGAATACGTCGGGAGGTGATCTCCCATTGAATTGTCAGCACATAGAGGATAGTCGGTGAAGCGTCGGGTCGGGGCACTGGGGTGCCGGAGGCGCCGGGGGTAAGCCAAGGTACGTCGGGCAGGGCGGCGGTGTCGGGCAGTTCGACGGCGGGCAGTGGGAAGGCGGCGGTGGCGGGCAGTAGAATGCTGGCGGTGGCGGGCAGTGGGGAGTTGGCCGTGGCGGGCAGTGGGGAGCCAGCGGCGGCGGCTAGTGATCCGTCGGGCAGTGGGAAGTCGGTGGCGACGGGTGGTGATGCATCGGGCAGTGGAAAGTCGGTGGTGGCGGTCAGTGGGGCGTTGGGCGTCGGCCAGTCGGTGGCATCGACCATCATCGCGTCGGGGCCGTCAGGTCGGGTAGGACTGGGACGGAGCGGCGGGCAGGGACGCGCCAGACTCGTCGGGTAGTGATCCGCCGGGGGCCACGTCGGGTGGTGATGCCCCGCGGGGCGTCGGGCAGCGACAGGTCGGGGCCGGGTGATGGGGCGGCCAGGGCCTGGTCGGGCAGAGCGGCGCCGGGTGATGGGGCGCTCGGACTGGTCAGGGCGGGCCAGTCGGCATCGGGGCCGAATGTTGGGGCTCCGGGGCTTGGTCGGGTAGCACCGGGGTCGGGGCCGAGCGATGGGGCGCCAGGGCTGGTCAGGCCTGGTCGGGCAGCGCCAGGGCTGGGTGTTGGGGCGCCGGGGCTGGTCAGGCCGGTCGGGCAGCGACGGGGCTGGGCGTCCTGGCGCCGAGTGCTAGGGTTTTAGAGATTAACCCTGCAAACTTCTCAAGCCCTTCGGGCTTAACTTCTTCTCCTTCATCAGACTCTTTTTCTTCTTCCTTCTTCTCCTCTTCTTCATCATCTGTCTCGATTCCTCCTTCTCTTACCACCATCGTCCTCTGGTTAGGGCAGTCCCTTGAGATGTGTCCTCTACCTTGACACTTAAAGCATACAATTCCACTGGGACGTGGGTTAGAATTTTGAACCTTAGAAGTAGGTGGTGATGTGAACCGCCTCCTCTAGGAAGGGATCGACTCAACACCCAAAACTATATTATCAGCCCCACGAGAACCTAACCTTTGAAACCGTGAAGAACCTTGAAATCCACTAAGTAACGACTTAGGAACCCCAAGTGTTCGGTCGAGTTGGTGCCACAAACAAAGGATGATAGCCTTTGATGATAAACCAAAACCTTAAGCTAAGCAACAACGGGCAAAGACTTGAAGGAAAAAGAACAAAGTTCTGAAATTTTTATTAATCAAAGTAAGCTGTCTTACAATCGTGGCCGAGGCCTCTATTTATAGCACAAAGGGTGGCCAAGGCCGGTTCCAATTCTAAAAAGGAAAAATTAAAATAATCCTAAAAGATAGGCCGAAGAAACTATTAAAATAAACTAAGTTGTCCGAAAGTAAAACTCCTAAACCGGCTAAAATTCAGCAAAACCCTAATCCGGGCGGATTAGGGCAAATCCGGCTTTCCTTTTCTGGGTGGGATTGGGAAACCTCCGGGCGCTGGCAGGAATCCGGACGCGGCTAGGAAAGGGGTTCCAGGAGCGCGCGGTGGCATTTCCGTAAATACTGTTGGCTCCGGGTGACCGGGTGGCCAGGTAATGTCCTTCGGCTATGGTGACCGGCTCGACATCACTTGCTTCAGACCCGGTGCTAGGGTTTCAGTGATGTCGGGGCATCCGGGCTTCCTGGTTGACATTTCCTCAGACAAGTGAGGTTTTCCCCAAGTATTTTGACCTCCTGAGTCTTCTGGCATCAACTTGTCCGCCAGATTATGAGTGCTGAGCAAGGTTGTCCGGGGCTTGGGTTGGCTGTCCGTATCCGCCGGGGCCGGGGTAGTGCCCTTCGGGCATTTGTCTTCCATGTTGGATTTCTGTCGGCCATCAAGGGTTAGCACTGTGCATCCTTCTCTGATGAACCTCTGGTCCAGCTCCTCATGGTTGGCTCAACTCCAATCTCCTATGAAGGCTGTGACCCGTGTCTTGAAAGCTTTGACTTGGCTCCGGGTCAAGGGCAGGTCTGGTCGGGTCCAGGGCACCGGGGGTTCATCATTCCCCTCTTCTTGAGGAGGATTCGTCCTCGAATCTATTTCTGCAAAGTCATCATCATAGAATGGAGTTAAGTCAGCAACGTTGAAGGTAGCACTTACACCATAGGTATTAGGTAAATCTAAAACATAAGCATTATTGTTTATCCTTTCAAGGACAGTGTAAGGTCCATCTCCTCTTGGCAGCAACTTAGATCTCCTTTGCTCAGGGAATCTGTCCTTTCTGAAGTGAATCCACACTTGGTCACCAGGTTGGAAGATTTTCTCCTTTCTTCCACAGTTGCATTCCTTAGGTATTGAGCTGTCCTTCTTTCGATGTTGGCTTTGGCCTTCTCATGAAGCTTTCGAACGTACTCAGCCTTGGTGTGTCCATCTGCATCTAGAAACTCATGTATAGGCAATGGTGATAAATCCAATGGGGTTAGGGGGTTAAAACCATAAACCAATTCAAAAGGTGAGTATTGAGTGGCTGAGTGGACAGATCGGTTGTAAGCAAACTCGACATGGGGTAGACAGTCCTCCCAAGTCCTAAGGTTGGATTTGATGATGGCTCTAAGCATTTGGGATAGTGACCGATTGACAACCTCTGTTTGGCCATCTGTTTGAGGGTGGCAGGTTGTGGAAAACATAAGCTTGGTTCCTAGTTTAGCCCACAAGGTCTTCCAAAAATAGCTTAGGAATTTTGAGTCTCGGTCAGAAACTATAGTCTTAGGGATGCCATGAAGTCTAACGATTTCACCAAAGAATAAGTCAGCTATATGGGATGCATCATCAGCCTTATGACATGCAATGAAATGAGCCATTTTTGAGAACCTATCTACAACCACAAAAATTGAATCTTTGCCCCTCCTAGATTTAGGTAATCCTAGAACAAAATCCATAGATATATCTACCCAAGGGTGTTCAGGGATAGGCAAAGGGGTATATAAACCAATGGGTTGAAGGTGTGACTTAGCTCGTTGGCATTTGGCACATTGGTTGATGATCTTCTCAACTTTTTCCTCATTCTAGGCCAGTAGAAGTGTTCCTTAAGGCAAGCTACGGTTTTAGTGACTCCAAAGTGTCCCATGAGACCTCCTCCATGAGCTTCTCTTATGATTAGGGTTCGGCTTGAATGGCTAGGGTAGCATAGCTTGGCTCCTTTGAATAGGTATCCATTCTGCCTATAGTAATCCTCAAACCCTACATGTGTGCAAGACTCAAAGATATCTTTAAAGTCGCGGTCAGTCACATATAAATTTTTGATATGCTCAAAACCAATGAATTTAGAACTTAAGGCAGTGATTAGGGCATACCTTCGAGAAAGGGCATCGGCTACCACATTCTCCTTACCTTGTTTATATTGGAAGATATAAGGGAAGGATTCAATGAACTCCACCCATCTTGCATGCCTTTTGTTCAATTTATGTTGAGCCTTCAAATACTTGAGGGACTCATGATCGGTGTGGATTATGAACTCCTTGGGCCACAAGTAATGTTGCCAAGTCTTCAAGGCTCGGACTAGGGCATACAATTCCTGATCGTAGGTGGGGTAATTGAGGGTTGCACCACTCAATTTCTCACTGAAATAGGCAATAGGTCTCCCTTCTTGCATTAACACGGCTCCAATTCCTACTCCCGAAGTAGCACACTCGATCTCAAAAGGTTGTGAGAAATCGGGCAGTTTGACTAATGGGGCTTTGGTGAGCTTCTTCTTGAGTGCTTCAAAAGCTGCTTCTTGAGGTGCCCCCCAATGGAAGGGAACATTCTTCTTGATGACAGCCGTGAGAGGGGTAGCTATAGTGCTAAAGTCTCACAAATCTCCTATAGAAGCTTGCAAGTCCATGGAAGCTTCGGACATCAGTGATGCTCTTTAAGGTTGGCCATGACTTGATTGCTTCAATCTTGTCCTCATCAACCCTAATTCCTGTAGAGCTAACAACAATGATTGGTGCAAAAGGTGCACTTCTCCATGTTTCCATACAATTGTTCTTGTCTTAGGGTTTCTAGGACAGATTTTAAGTGCCCTAGGTGATCCTCTAGGGTTTTTGAGTAGATTAAGATGTCATCGAAATAAACTACTACAAATTTCCCTATGAACGGCCTAAGGACTTGATTCATTAACCTTATGAAGGTTCTAGGGGCATTAGTCAAACCGAAAGGCATGACCATCCATTCATACAACACTAGCTTAGTTTTAAAGGCAGTTTTCCATTTATCACCTTCCTTCATTCGGATTTGGTGATAGGCTGATCTTAAATCTATCTTAGAAAAGATTGTAGATCCATGCAATTCATCAAGCATATACTCTAGCCTAGGGATGGGATGTCGATACTTAACTGTGATGTTATTGATGACTCGGCAGTTGATGAGATCCAACAATGCTGCCCTGATGCCAACCGGTACTCCTACACCCCACCAGGGTCACCAGGCAGAGATAAGGCCCTAGGACCTCACACAAGGCATAAAGAGCCTCGGATAGGCCATATTCAAGCCCTAAAGCCAAGGTACGCTCTGAAATATAAGCTAAGCCCATCCCTTGCAGGTAGAAAGGCTCCACGAGATGGAATGTTATTCCAGGCCATGCTGCTGGCCAAGGATCTAAACCCTAGCAAGGAAGAACAACCTCAACCTGCTCCTAGCCTGACCTCCAGGAGCCCTGAAGAAGAAGTAGGCCCTTTGAGTGACCCTCTGGAAGCATTTCTGGAGTATAGGAGGAAGAGAGCCCGAGAATACCTGGCCTGGAGAGGAGAGCTTCCAAGGAATGACCCTGAGCCGAACCATGAGAAGAATTGGAGTCCAAGGCCCCGAGATGTGACACTTAGACCGACTCAACCCCCGGAGAGCTACACCAGGAGATGCTCGGAGGCCTACCTGAAGCTTAAAGAAGAAGGCCCGAGCGGAAAGGATGAAGGTCGAAGGAGAGAACAGTCCGAGCCCTAAACCGGCAGCCGGGCCGATCAAATGAGTTCTATGGAGCCGATCACGAAGAACATGACTTATGGACAAGGACCTCGCCACTGAAGTAGCCCGAAGCACGAAGCTCGCAACCCCGCCCGAAGCAAGCCTGGCGCCCGACCGGTTAGGCCCACGACCGCCACCATGGCCCAATTGGCCCGAGCAGCCCAACCGTGGCCGAATTAGGGTTTTTGACCTAATTTAGGTCTTTTATTCTGCTTTAAAGACTACAACTAATATTTTATGTTTATTCCTTTTTAGTAGGATTATTTAGGGGATTTATGAGACTATTTAGGAATAGGACTCTTTATTTTATTATTATTTAGGAGTTAGACTTTAGGGAGGAGAGATTGTTCCTTCCCTATAAATAGAGGCCGCCGGCCTCACTTTGTACTTACAACTTTTATGAAATAAACCCCCTTTGATAGAACTTTGTTCTGAAACCCTTGTTGTATCTGCATGTTGCGATACTGAAGGATCGACTTATCATCAAGAGCATCCATCTCTTGGCGTGGCGTCTTCGACTGGACATTTCTGGTTCCCGTCTGTTATATAGCTGACGGGTCAAAGTACTATTCCGCCCCGGTTCCCGAAGGTTTCTACCTCGTTGCACGGTGTCCAACTTGCGGTGGTTAGGGTCGTCTGCCCACGGTTGCAGCGGTTCACATCAGCAGTCGACACACATCCTCCAAGTTCCTTCCTTCTTTGGTACAAGGATGACTGGAACAGCACATGGACTCATGCTCTCCCTCACATAACCCTTGTCCATCAATTCTTCGACTTGTTGCTGGATTTCCTTAGTCTCATCGGGTTTGTCCGGTAGGCAGCCTTGTTGGGTAGTGATGCTCCCGGTACACGGTCAATTTGATGCTCAATGCCTCGGATCGGGGGCAGCCCACTAGGGATCTCCTTGGGGAATACATCTTCAAAATCCTGCAAAAGGGAAGACACAACACTAGGAAGAGAGGTGTTAGGGTTAGAAATCAAGCATTCTTTGTAAAGAATGACCACTAGGGCTTTCCTAGATACTAGGGTTTGTTTGATCTCACTAGGTCGAGCTATCAGGTTTTCTCTTCTCTCAACCTCACTCTTTTGAGCTCTTTGATCCTTAGGATCATGAATTTCTGTTTTTGATTTTATTTCTGTTTTTATAGCTTTTTCTTTCGAGGGCTCACTCTTTTCTTCTCTCATCTCTCATTTCTTGAGCTCTCTCTCTCTTTTTTCTCTCGGCTCACCTTTCTCTCTATTTGATCTTTGAGTATCTCAGTAGGTGCTAGTGGCTTTAACTTGAATGTAGTGTCTCCATGTATGAGTTGATACTTGTTTGCCCTCCCGTCGTGTTGTGAGTATAGGTCAAACTGCCAAGGCCTTCCAAGTAGCACATGGGCAACCTCCATGGGAACTACATAACAAAGCACCACATCTTTGTATCTTCCAATGCTCAAAGGGATGTGTGCTTGTTTGTTGACCTTCAAATCTCCACTATTGCTCAACCAATGCAGTCGATAGGGCTTAGGGTGTGGGTGAGTAGCAATTCCCAAGCCTTTAACAAGATCCAAGCTCACTGCATTTGTACAACTTCCACCGTCAATAACCAAAGTGCAAACCTTATTTAAAATCACACACCTTGTATGGAACAGGTTGTCCCTTTGCTCCCATCCATCTTCTTTAGGTTGTGCACTAAGGATTCGTCGGGAAACTGCTGAGAATTGAACCCTAGGGCCGGTGGCCGTCGGGTTGGTGCCCATCGGGGCAATGGCCGTCGGGGCCGGCGTTCTGCTCCAAGACGTCGACGAGGGCGTCTTCTGTCTTTAGACCAAAATTGGCCAAGGGAATGTTCAAAAAACCCGGGGTAGGCCGATTGACATCACCCGATTCGGGCAGGATGGCCGGGGCAGACTCCCGTGTCAAGCCGACTGGCGTGATCTGCTCGGCATCAGCCGGTGCATCCGGGGTGATCACTCGGCTGTTGAAGGCTGAAAATTTCTCCAGGCCTTCCACGTTGACTTCTTCTCCTTCACTGGACTCCTCCTCTTGATGTGATCATATTTAGTGCGTTATAAGTCCTCGTTTAGCCTAGGGATCCCCAATGTTTGATCTCATTTTGTTATGATTTATAGGCCTTTATGGATGTTTTATGCAAAGTGCCCTTTTGTTACCCGGTTGCCACTTTCAGGCCAATTCTATGTCTATTGGAATTTTGTTCTTTGCATTTTCAGGTCTTTGCATTGAAGTACTGGTGACAAGGAGCACGTAGGATCAAACGGGAGGTCAATCGGAGCTAGGACGGAGGATATATGATCGTTGAAAAATCGAGAAAAATGCACCCTTCAACTGAAGAAGTTTTCGGCGAGAACTCTAAGTTCTCGACCGAAAATGAATTATAGGAGACATCCGTTTGATTTATGAAGAAATTTTCGGCGAAAACTCTTCAAAGTTTTCGCCGAAAATCTATGAAGAAATGACAAGCTGCTCGGTATTTTTCAAACATATTTTCGGCGAAAATCTTGTAGAATTTTCGCCGAAAATCCCAGCTTTTTCCAGCGGACTATATAAAGGTGAAGGGGGGCGAAAAATTGAGGAGTCATTATTATTTTACAACACCATCGCCGATCACTCTCTCTCTCTCGATTTCTCCCAATCGCCAATCACCATCCCCTCTTGACCAATCATCCTCCTCCCTCAATTGTTGATTAACTTGAAGATCAAGGAGCTAAGTGAAGTCCTCCACACCTTGGATTGAAGCTTGAAGAGCCAAGTGGCAAGATCCTCCATGGAAGCAAGGATGGTCTCCTCTACTCAATTTCAAGTTTCTTCCATGGTTATGCTAGGCTAAGCTTAGGTTTAGTTTAGTGGGGGATGGATCAAGCTAGGATAGATGATTGATTGTATGGATTGAGTTTCTCATAGCCATTTGTGTAAGATGATGATCCTAGACCTTGTGCTTGTTGTTCATGGGATTTAACTTTGTCCTTTGATATTTTGTTATGTCTTTCAATACATGAGAATGATTGATTGATGTTGATCTAAGGTCTTGGGATTGTAATTGGATGATTTGAGAGATTGGATTATACAATTGCAACCTTTTTGAGCTTGTTTTCCTTGTTGTCATTTTATCAAACACTTGGTGTGCATTGAGTTTTCTTTCATTTGAAGGTTGAGAGACCCTTTTGATTGCTAGACTAGTGTTATATGATTGACATGAGAGTGTCTTGCATCATTTACCCTGTGTTAGATGAATGTTAGCATAGAATTCAAGTTTTTGGCATTTCATTGAGCAAGTTAAGGCACTCCACTACCTTTGTTCACATAGCGAGAGCATGGTGCATTTGGTCTAGGAGTAGAGAGTCAATTGTGCGAGAGTTTGTTGATTCTACTTGAGTGAATTGCATGGTCATTAGTTTACACATCGTTGCTTGAGATTCAATCCAGCTTTCATGAACCTTGATCTTGAAGAAACCCCTTGCTAAGCTAAACTCCCTTCTCTCTTGTTTGATCCTCAATTTCACTTGTTAGTTTTTCCTTGTTTGCTTATGCTTTTGATTTGTTCTCTTTCAAACCAAAACTCAATTTTAAATGTTTAGACCGTTCATGAACTTTGTGAGTATTAGCCTATGAGAGGACCTCGTGGAATATGACCTTGGTAAAATTCTTATCACCTCTATTTCTTCAACGATTGGCTCCTCTTCATCATCCGTGACAACCTCTCCTTGTCTAAGCACCATGGTTCGGGTGTTAGGGCAGTCCCTTGCCATGTGACCCCTACCTTGACATTTGTAACACACAATGGCACTAGGCCGGGCATTAGTAGTAGGAACTTTTGAGCCGGGGTTAGGTGTTACCCGTGATGTCGATCCTTGATTAGGGTTTGGCCTCGATCCAGCATGCCTGCTAGTGTTTGTCCTCCAAGGGGTGTCGGGGCGCCCTTGTCTCCTCTCACAGGGGCACTGATGGGTGGCGGGGTAGTAGTCCTTCTTCCAAGGCCATTCTTGAACCGCCTCCCCTAGGAAGGGATCAACTCAACACCCAAAACTATATTATCAGCCCCACGAGAACCTAACCTTTGAAACCGTAGAGAACCTTGAAATCCACTAAGTAACGACTTAGGAACCCCAAGTGTTCGGTCGAGTTGGTGCCACAAACAAAGGATGATAGCCTTTGATGATAAACCAAAACCTTAAGCTAAGCAACAACGAGCAAAGACTTGAAGGAAAAAGAACAAAGTTCTAAAATTTTCATTAATCAAAGTAAGCTGTCTTACAATCGTGGCCGAGGCCTCTATTTATAGAACAAAGGGTGGCCAAGGCCGGTTCCAATTCTAAAAAGGAAAAATTAAAATAATCCTAAAATCTATCCCAGCCTTCAGGTTTGAAACCAGTTTTGGTATCAGAGCTTCAGTTCAACACGAGGAACCACAATCTATCCCAGCCTTCAGGTTTGAAACCCTGGATTCATATCCCTTTTATTTCCGTTCAAGTATTCTAGAAAATAGTTTTGAAAATCTTCATCTCTTTAAGTTCTTGTATTCAAGTTCGTTGTAAGGCAAGAAAATATTGGTGGCTGATCAAGCTATCAAAGGAATACACAAAAAGAAGAGTAGAAAAAGAAAACAAGAAAAATCAAGCAAGGCCACCCTTGCCAAGTTCTTTATTTTCGTTGTAATAGTGTGTTAAGAAGAGGGGATAGATTAGCTTTCGTTGCTTGTGTTGTTAACCGAGCCACGACCCTACTTTTAGCCACTAAATTATTGTTTGCATCGAGTCATAGAAAAGAGAACCTTAGAAAAATCATATTAGAAAAAGTCTTGGTGTTCGTGTATTTTACTAACCATGACAGAAAAGAAGTTAGCTCTTGATGTGATCCTGGTTACCCTAGGGTCAACCCCGAGCCGAGAGCTCGAACAAGGCCCCAGGCGAAATGCTATGAGTCCTGGACCAACCACAGCCCCTGAAGACCCTCTGGAGACCTTCCAGAAGATGTGGCCGAAGCATAATGAAGAAAGCCTGGCCAGAAGAAGCTGGCACCCGAAGATAGACCCCGGTACGAGCCCCGGACCGGGCCAAATGCCAGAATTGAGCTCCAGGACCGAAGACTCGATCCCTGTACCAGCACCAGCCCTTGAAGACCCCATGAGAGCATTCCTGAAGACCTGGCCGAAGCATAAAATAGAAGGCTTGGCTAGAATTGAAGAAGGCCCAGCACGGAGCCAGCCCCGGGCGCCGGACCGAGCGTCGGGCACCACAGAAGCGTGATTTTGGCCCAGCCTTCAAATGGCTCGAGCCTTTTGGAAGATTTAAGTTGCTATGGATAGCTTGAAGCCCCAGGAACACTCTCCAACAAACGGAGCTGAATTTGGAGAAGAACTGAAGAAGATAGAGCTCCGCCAAGTCCTAGCAAAGCATGGGTGGAGCATCAAGGAGTGGAGCCCGGATGCTGATCCGAGGCTGCACATGATAGGGGCAACGATCAGGCCACCACCTGAGCCTGATCCATGGAGGTATTGATGACCATTCAAGATACGGGAAATGGAGAGAATATGCCAAATACATCCAAGCAAGGAATCCTAATCAAGCTAGGATTTCCCGGTTTTGGACAGATTCCTAGTCTGTTGAAGATTGAAGGATTTGGGCTACTTGGAGATAGAATTTGGGCTGAAGCTCAACATGAAAGTTGAAGCCCATGACGTCGACTAGTGATCTGCCAAAGGGCTTAATTTTCCTATTTAATTTGTTATTTATTTGGCTATTTTTTACCAGAACCCGTTTAGCTGTTTTTAGGGTTTTCCAGCCTCCTTTTTAGGAGTTCTTGTTTAGGTAGGATTCTCTTCCCTTGTAGGGTTGGAGTCCGAATTTTCCCTTCTTTTAGTCTAGATTAGGATTAGTTAAAGTCCTCTTTAGGTTTTCTAATTAGGACTCTTTTATTTCTTTATTAATATTTAGGAAGTAGTGTTTAGGGAGGAGAGCTTGTTCCCTCACCTATATAAGGAGGCCGCCGGCCACCTCTTGTACTGAGAACCCCCTTTGATTAAATATATTTCAGAACTTATGTTCTTTTCCCTTTGAGTTAATGTGAGGAGCATTGCTTAAGGTTGACTTATCATCAAGAGCATCCATCTCTTGGCGTGGCGTCTTCGACTGGACACTTCTGGTTCCCGGCTGTTGTATAGCCGACGGGTCAAAGTACTTATCCGCCCCGGTTCCTGACGGTTTTACCTCATTGCACGGTGTCCAACTTGCGGTGGTTAGGGTCGTCTGTCCACGGTTGCAGCGGTTCACATCAGTTGGTATCAGAGCACGGTTCAGCTCACGGACCAAAATCTATCCCAGTCTTCAGGTTTGAAACCCTGGATTCATATCCCTTTACTTTTCTTGTTGTTTAGAAAATTGTTTAGAAAATCTTCATCTATTTCTAGTTTTTGTGTCGACTCTTTCATTGTAAGGCAAGAAAATAGTGGTGGCCGATCAAGCTATCAAAAGAAAACCCTAAAAGAAGTCAAGAAAAAGAAAAAAATCAAGCAAGGCCACCCTTGCCAAGTTCCTTATTTGTCGTTGTAATAGTGTGTTTAAGAAGCGGGGATAGACTTAGCTTCTGTTGCTTGTGTTAAAACCGAGCCACGACCCTACTTTTAGCCACTAAGTTGTTGTTTATCGAGTCCTAGAAAAAGAGTGTTAGAAAAGAGGATATTAGAAAAAGTCTTTGTGTTCGTTTGTTCCAACTAACCATGGCAGATCAGAGACTTGCCAAGATAGAGGCAGCGTTGGAAGAAGCTTCCCAAGTCCTACGACAGATACATGCTACCATGATGGCAAGAGAAGCCCGTACGACCCGGCGTCCGGCCCCGGCACCCCAGCGCCTAGCCTCGGCGCTGCCCCAGGCCCTAGCGCCCCAGCGCTCTGCCCCAGCCTCCGCGCTGCCCCAGGCCCTAGCGCCCCAGCGCTCGGCCTCAGCCCCGGCGCTGCCCCAGGCCATAACGCCCCAGCGCTCGGTCTCAACCTCGGCGCTGCCCCAGACCCTAGCGCCCCAGCGCTCGGCCTCAGTCTCGGCGCTACCCCTGGTCTGAGCGCCCCAGCGCTTGGCCCCCGCCTTGGCGCTGCCCCAGGCCGCAGCACCCCAGCACTCGGCCTCGGGTCCGACCGGCCCTGTCCGACCAACCTCGGCGCCCAAGATTTCAGCCCTGACGCCCGAGCACCCGACCCCGACGCCGACCACCCAAACTCCGGTGCCCGAGCGCCCAGCGCCCGAGCGCCCAACACCGACCCTCCAGGGCCCAGCCTCGACAGCAGCCCCGGCACCAGCCACGGCCCCAGCCCCGTCCCCAGCCCCGGCACCAACCCCGACCCCAGCCTCGGCGCCCCAGCGCCCGACCGGCGCCCAGCCCCGATCGGCCCCCGGCGCCCGACCAACCCCCGGCGCCCGACCAGCACCCGGCGCCCGACCAGCCCCGGCGCCCGACCAGCGCCCGACGCCAGACCAGGGCCCGGCCCCCGCTCCAGACCCAGCCCCGGCACCCCCGCGCCCGGCCCCAATCCTCGACGGGCCCTATGACCCCGGCGCCGTCCTGACCGACCCCGGCCCGACGCCGCCTGACCCCGGCCCGACGCCGCCTGACCCCGGCCCGACGCCGCCTAACCCCGCGCCGCACTGTCCACCCCCGGCCCGACGCCGCCTGATCCCGGCACCGCACTGTCCACCCCCGGCCTGACGCCGCCCGACCCCGGCGCCGCCCTGTCCACCCCGGGCCCGACGCCACCCGACCCCGACGCGGCAGTGGCCTACCCCGAAGCACCTGTACCAGCCCCGTTGCGGCCCGAACCTGTGAGGAACGCCGATAAAGCACCAGGTCAAGTCCTATACTGCCCTGTGATTATTTTCATTATTTCTAATGCATTATCAGGCAAGGATTCGAGGACGAATCCTCTTCAAGAAGAGGGGGATGATGTGATCCTGGTTACCCTAGGGTCAACCCCGAGCCGAGAGCTCGAACAAGGCCCCAGGCGAAATGCTACGAGCCCTGGACCAACCACAGCCCCTAAAGACCCTCTGGAGACCTTCCAGAAGATGTGGCCGAAGCATAATGAAGCAAGCCTGGCCAGAAGAAGCTGACACTCGAAGATAGACCCCGGTACGAGCCCCGGACCGGGCCAAATGCCAGAACTGAGCTCCAGGAACGAAGACTCGATCCCTGTACCAGCACCAGCCCTTGAAGACCGCATGAGAGCATTCCTGAAGACCTGGCCGAAGAATAAACTAGAAGGCTTGGCCAGAATTGAAGAAGGCGCAGCACGGAGCCAGCCCCGGGCGCCGGACCGAGCACCGGCACCACAGAAGCGTGCTTTTGGCCCAGCCTTCAAATGGCTCGAGCCTTTTGGAAGATTTCAGTTGGTATGGATAGCTTGAAGCCCAGGAGCACTCTCCAACAAACGAAGCTGAATTTGGAGAAGAATTGAAGAAGATAGAGCTCCGCCAAGTCCTAGCAAAGCATGGGTGGAGCATCAAGGAGTGGAGCCCGGATGCTAATCCGAGGCTGCACATGATAGGGGCAACGATCAGGCCACCACCTGAGCCTGATCCATGGAGGTATTGATGCCCATTCAAGATACGGGAAATGGAGAGAATATGCCAAATACATCCAAGCAAGGAATCCTAATCAAGCTAGGATTTCCCGGTTTTGGATAGATTCCTAGTCTGTTGAAGATTGAAGGATTTGGGCTACTTGGAGATAGAATTTCGGCTGAAGCTCAACATGAAAGTTGAAGCCCGTGACGTCTACTAGTGATCTTCCAAAGGGCTTAATTTTCCTATTTAATTTGGTATTTATTTGGCTATTTTTTACCAGAACCCGTTTAGCTGTTTTTAGGGTTTTTCAGCCTCCTTTTTAGGAGTTCTTGTTTAGGTAGGATTCTCTTCCCTTGTAGGGTTGGAGTCCGAATTTTCCCTTCTCTTAGTCTAGATTAGGATTAGTTAAAGTCCTCTTTAGGTTTTCTAATTAGGACTCTTTTATTTCTTTATTATTATTTAGGAAGTAGTGTTTAGGGAGGAGTGCTTGTTCCCTCACCTATATAAGGAGGCCGCTGGCCACCTCTTGTACTGAGAACCCCCTTTGATTAAATATATTTCAGAACTTATGTTCTTTTCCCTTCGAGTTAATGTGAGGAGCATTGCTTAAGGTTGACTTATCATCAAGAGCATCCATCTCTTGGCGTGGCGTCTTCGACTGGACACTTCTGGTTCCCGGCTGTTGTATAGCCGACGGGTCAAAGTACTTATCCGCCCCGATTCCCGACGGTTTTTACCTCGTTGCACGGTGTCCAACTTGCGGTGGTTAGGGTCGTCTGCCCACGGTTGCAGCGGTTCACATCAGCTCTACTGGAGGCTACCATGCCGACCATCTCTCGAATTATAGCCCAGATGAAAGCCACGATCGAAAGAATGGAGAGAAAAGTACAAGAAGATTATTGCGCCAAAACAGGGCCAGCATCAGGCCAGCACAGGGCCAGCCCCAGGCCAGCATCAGGCCAACACCGGGCCAGCACCAGCTCAGCGCCAAGCGCCAGCACCAGCCCAGCGCCCAGCGCTAGCACCAGCACCAGCGCCAGCCCCGGCCCCGGCCCAGCGCCCAACGCTAGCACCAGCACCGGACAAGGCCCAGCGCTAGCACCAGCACTGGACAAGCGCCCAGCGCCGGCGCAACGCTCAGCGCCCGCACCAGCCCCGCACCCAGCGCCAGCCCCGCGCGCAGCCCCGGCACCAGCCCCGGCACCAACCTCGGCACCATCCCAGGCCCCAGCCCCAGCATCAGTGCTCGACCGGAGGCTAGCGCCCGAGCAGCCCCCGGCACCCGAGCAGCCCCTGGCACCCGAGCAGCCCCCGGCGCTCGACCCGCGACCGGAGCCCGACAAGTCCCCGGCGCCCGACCAGCACCCGGCGCCCGACCAGCGCCCGGCGCCCGGCGCCCGACCATCGCCCGACGCCCGACCAGCGCCTGGCGACCGACCCGCGCCCAGCACCCGACCAGCCCCCGGCACCCGATCAGTCCGATCGCACGGAGTGCCCTGATCAGCCCGTTCAGCCGGAGTGCCCCGATCACCCAGATCACCCCCGAGCACCCGTACCAGTCCCGGTACGGCCCAAAACCCCAAGGAGCGCCCATGAACTACCAGGTCCAATCCTACACGTTCATGTTATTATTTTTAAAATTTCTAACGGATTACCAGGTGCGGATTCGAGGATGAATCCTTTTCAAGAAGAGGGGAATGGAGTGATCCGGGCCACCTGACCCGACCCGGCTGATGTCGACCCTACCCCAACACTAATGTCGGGCCAAGACTACACCAGGCCTAGGCCTACGCTAGAACCACCTCCGGAGCCTTGGAGAGCCAAAGCCCCAAGTCCCAACCCTGAGCCAAGAACAGCCCTGAGCCGAGGGCCTCCACTAGGCCCTGACCTGATTGCAACAAGCCCTGGAGGTAAAGAGGAGCATGGGGAGTCTCTAGGAGCATTCCTAGAGCATTGGTGGATGAAGAGAGGAAAGGGCTCGGCTGGAACTCACTGGAGCACGAAGACAGGCCCCGGAGCCGACCGAGAACTAGGCCTAGTACCTAAACTAGGCCCCATGACCAGTGCCACGAGCCTCGGACCATCATCAGCCATTAAATACCCCTTGAGAGCATCCCTGAAGACCTGGATGAAAAAGAAAGCAGAAGGCTTGGCCAGAATCGACAAAGGCCAACACTGAGCCAGCCCCGTGCGCTGGACCAAGCGTCAGGCACCATAGAAGCGTGCTTTTGTCCCAGCCAACAATTGGCCCGTGCCTTTTGGGAAATTCCAGCATCCCTGGATAGCTTGAATTCTCAGGAGCACCCTCCAACAAACGGAGCTGAATTTGGAGGAGTATTGAGGGAGATAGGGCTAGAACAAGTCCTAGTGATGCTTAGCCTAAGCATCAAGGAGAGGAGCTCGGATGCTAACCCGAGGAAGCCAATGCTCAGAGCTATGATCAGGCCACCACCTGAGCCTGATCCAATGAAGGATGGCTGACCATTTATGATACGGGAAATGAAGAGGAGATGTCAAATACATCCGAGCAAGGAATCCTAATCAAGCTAGGATTTCCTAGTTTTGGACAGATTTCTAGTCTGATGAAGATTGACAAATTTGGGCTACTTGGAGATAGAATTTGGGCCGAAGCCCAACATAAAAGTTGAATCCCATGATGTCTACTAGTGATCTGCCAAAGGGATTATTTTTCCTATTTTATTTGGTATTTATTTGGCAATTTCTCCCAGAACCCGTTTAGCTGTTTTTTAGGAATTTCCAGCCTTTTTCGTTTTAGTGTTTTGGTGAACAAGGCTCTGAGTTTCAGTCCTTTTTTGGACTCTTTTTGTATTTATTTATTAATTTATTAGTTAGTTTCGTAGGAGGAAAAGGAGAGCATGTTCTCCCTTCCTCACCTATAAATAAGAGGCCTCGACCTCATTGTAAAGTCGAACCCCTTTGAATCAAATTATAAATCAGAACTTTTGTTCTTCAATTCTTAGTTTTATGCTGCGTGCATAGCTTAGAGTAGGTATTATCAATAGAAGTATTCCCCTTCTGTCGTGGAGCCATTCCTGGACACTACGGGTTCCCCGCTATATACAGCCGATAGGTCCTAGTACTTATCCGCCCCCGGTGCCAACGGTGATCGAGCGAAGGTTCAAGACTTGCAGCTGCGGCGGTTCACACCAGTTTTTGTATCAGAGCTTCGATTCAACACGAGGAACCACAATCTATCCCAGTCTTCAGGTTTGAAACCCTGGATTCATATCCCTTTTATTTTCGTTCAAGTATTCTAGAAAATAGTTTCAAAAATCTTCATCTCTTTAAGTTCTTGTATTCAAGTTCATTGTAAGGCAAGAAAATATTGGTGGCTGATCAAGCTATCAAAGGAAAATACAAAAAAAGAAGAGTAGAAAAAGAAAACAAGAAAAATCAAGCAAGGCCACCTTGCCAAGTTCTTTATTTTCGTTGTAATAGTGTGTTAAACAGAGGGGATAGATTAGCTTTCGTTGCTTGTGTTGTTAACCTAGCCACGACCCTACTTTTAGCAACTAAATTATTGTTTGCATCGAGTCATAGAAAAGATAACCTTAGAAAAATCATATTAGAAAAAGTCTTGGTGTTCGTGTATTTTACTAACCATGACAGAAAAGAAGTTAGCTCTACTGGAGGCTACCATGCCGAACATCTCGAGAATTATAGCCCAGATGAAAGCCACGATCGAAAGAATGGAGAGAAAAATAGAAGAAGATTATGGCGCCAAAACAGGGCCAGCCCCGGGCCAGCATTAGGCCAGCACAGGGCCAGCCCCGGGCCAGCATAAGGCCAGCACAGGGCCACCCCAGGCCAGCATCAGGCCAGCACAGGGCCAACACCGGGCCAGCACCAGCTCAGCACCAAGCGCCAGCACCAGTCCAGCGCCCAGCGCTAGCACCAGCACCAGCGCCAGCCCCGGTGATGCGAACTGCCTCCTGCCAGCGCCAGCAACTTGACTTGTGGGATCATGGAGGTGAAGTTAGGGAAGGGCTGGGACTCTGTTCCCGGTCTAGGGCTTATGCTCTAGAATATCCTTCCATCTTGTGGGGTCTTCCTTCTTGCTTGAGGGGGCCTTAGCCTATACTTCATCTCATACCTTGGTTTGAGGGCTTGTAGGTGGCCAGCCCTCAGTCCTAGGCGCTTTTTGTATGGCCCTAGGGTTTTGCCTCCTACGGGGGACCCTGGTGGCGTGCACGGGTACTGGTGTATACTGGGGTAGCTAGGCCGGGTCATATCATCCCCCTCTTCTTGACTGGGATTTGTCCCCAAATCCATCTCGTAGTCTTTTCTAGAACCCATCACTGTTTTCCAAACTTCAGCAATCTTGCTGGCTGTGGTCGGGGACCACTCATCATCATCAGTGGTCCTTGGGGTGTCATTTGAGTCGGTAACGGACCAGGGCTCGGATTCTTCAGTGTCTTCTTCTTCAGTCTCCATCTCTTCCTCTTCTGAAATACCATTAACAACAATGTTAAGGCTCGGGGAGCTACTGGGCGAGGGTTCCTCACTCATATCCACATTCGAGTCAGCACATTCGATTGAAGCTTGAAGAGCCAAGTTGCAAGATCCTCCATGGAAACAAGGATGGTCTCCTCTACTCAATTTCAGGTTTCTTCCATGGTTATGCTAGGCTAAGCTTAGGTTTAGTTTAGTGGGGGATGGATCAAGCTAGGATAGGTGATTGATTGTATGGATTGAGTTTCTCATAGCCATTTGTGTAAGATGATGATCCTAGACCTTGTGCTTGTAGCCATTAGAGCTTGATTTGTTCTTTTGGTATTGTTTATGTCTTTCAATACATGAGAATGATTGATTGATGTTTATATAAGGTGTTTGGATTGTAATTGAATGATTTGAGAGATTGGATTAGCAATTGCAACCATTTTGAGCTTGTTTTTCCTTGTTGTCATTTTATCAAACACTTGGTGTGCATTTAGTTTTCTTTCATTTGAAGGTTGAAAGGCCCTTGTGATTGCTAGACTAGTGTTATATGATTGACATGAGAGTTTCTTGCATCATTCACCTTGTGTTAGATGAATGTTAGCATAGAAATCAAGTGTTGAGCATTTCATTGAGCTAGTTAAAGCACTCCATTACCTTTGTTCACATAGCGAAAGCATGGTGCATTTGGTCTAGGAGTAGAGACTCAGTTGTGCGAGAGTTCGTTGATTCTACTTGAGTGATTTGCATGGTCATTAGTTTACACACCGTTGCTTGAGATTCAATCCATCTTTCATGAACCTTGAGCTTGAAGAAACCCCTTGCTAAGCTAAACTCCCTTCTCTCTTGTTTGATCCTCAATTCTATTTGTTATTTTTACCTTGTTTGTTTATGCTTTTGATTTGTTCTCTTTCAAAACCAAAACTCAATTTAAATGTTTAGACCGTTCAAGAACTTTGTGAGTATTAGCTTATGAGAGGACCTCGTGGAATACGACCTTCTATGTTGTGAGTTAAATCTCGCACATCACCTTGGCTTGAGGGCTTGTAGGTGGCCTGCCCTTGATTCTACACGCTTCTTGTATGGCCCTAGGGTTCTGCCTCGGACAGGTGACCCTGGTGGGGTGTAGTTGTACCGGCGGGTACTAGGGCAGATGGGCCGGGTCATATCACCAATGACAGCTTTGAGGACTAGATATGGACATTATGAGTTTCTCGTGATGCCTTTCAGTCGTACTAATGCTCCTGCTACGATCATGGCTCTCATGAACCAAGTCTTCCATGAGTACTTGGACATATTTGTGATAGTATTCATTGATGACATCCTCATTTACTCTAAGAATGAGAAGGAGCATGAAGAACACTTGAGAATCGTCTTTTAGAAGCTGAAGGAGCAACAACTCTTTGCAAAGTTCTCAAAGTGTGCTTTCTGGTTGGAGGAAGTATTGTTCTTGGGTCACGTGGTTTCTAAGAGAGGTTTGGAGGTGGATCCGAGGAAGATTGAAGCGATGATTAACTGGTCTCCACCTAAGGATGTGTCGCTTTTGAGAAGTTTCCTCGGGTTAGCTGGTTACTGCCAAAGATTTGTTGAAGGTTTCTCCACCATATCGTCTCCCTTTCACAAGTTGTTCAGGAAGGAGTCGAAGTATGAGTGGACGGAGGCGTGTCAGAAAGGTTTTGAAGAGCTAAAGAAGATGTTTACTCCAACTCTAGTGTTGACTTTGCCAGTTGAAGGAGGAGAGTATGTGGTGTTCAACGATGCTTCATTGCAAGGTTTGGGATGTGTGCTTATGCAGAATGGGAAGGTAGTCACCTATGCTTATCGTCAGCTAAGAGTGCATGAGGTGAATTATTCGACTCATGATATGGAATTAGCTGTTGTGGTGTTCACTTTGAAGTTGTGGAGACACTACTTGTATGGCGAGACATTCAAAATCATGACGGATAACAAGAGCCTTAAGCATCTCATGGATCAGAAAGAGTTGAACAGTAGACAAAGACGTTGGGTGGAGCTTTTGAAAAACTAAAACTACACCATTGACCAACATAACATTCACATGAATCCTAAGCTCATTAAATAGAGTCAAATAGAACTCAACATTAACCACTAACAAACAGGCATTGGTCACCATTTACATTGAAAGTAGAATGCGCACAAGGTGTTCGATGAAATGATTTTTGGTCTTTAAACCTAAAAAGTCATAGCTAGTATGATCGAATCTATGCATAACATTGAAGTTCAACACTCCGGGAGACAAACACTTGAATCAAGGAATTACTAAATCAAATAATCATGTATCTTTGTCAGAGAAACAGGAAATAGAAGATGAAGAACACACAGATCTGAATAACATCTGAACTTGAATTAAAATGAAATAAATCCAAAGTAATAGGAGTGTAATCAATCATCAATCCCCCTAAGGTTCCACTCAACAAACCCTAGGGGGTTTAGTTACAGCATTACATAGTAAAGATCTAAGAAATATGACCTAGAAAGAAAGAGATGAAAAGTTCCACCAATTTCTTCTTGTCCGGATGAATCTTTATCTTCGCCTGGTATTTCTGTGATGCGGGAGATGAAGGATGATGATGGGTAGATTATTTTTGGACTCTGGGAGGGTTTTCCAGGTGCTGGAGGTCGTGTAGGTTCGTCGAAAACGAGTTGGGAATGAAGTTTGGTCGTCATCTCAAATTAGGTTTCTAAAAACCCTATTTATAAAATTTGCCTAATAATGCGGCGTGTAACTAGCGTTCACGCCGATTACACGCCACCTGCATGCCAGGTCTCGTTGATGGGATGCTAACTTTGGTTCTTTAGCGTCTCGTTGTGTTTACGCTAGAACTTCAAAACTTGATATCTTGAGCGTCTGGACTCCGATTTGATCATCGTTTGAACTTGTGTCTTGGTGTCGACATTATCTAAATAATGGTATGATTTGAAAACTTATCAAAAATACATTGAAAAACATGAAAATGGACCATAATGATCTTGAGAGGTCATTTGAGACAAATATTCATAAAGTTGATCAAAACCATTAAAAGAACAACATTAAAGCTTAAATGCCACATGAAAACGTATCAAATATGGAGGATAAGCATAACATATTTCTGCCTATCAAAATCCCCCACACTTGAATGTTACTTGTTCTCAAGCAAAACTCAAAACAACAAATGCACCTATGCAAACATGTACACATCTAGAACATCATGAATCATCAATCAATGTAATCGGTATCTTAGAACTCAATGAACTAGTGTATTAAGCTCGACCAATCACTTTATACCAGGCAACATCCTGAAACTAAAATAGGAACTAGATCTAATCAAGCTATTCACCAACCGACTTAGAACTGGCAATATTGTTCTACCATCTGTACATTTACTCTAGGACACACCCGACACTTGCTAGATAAGGGATAAAAACTCATAACTTTTTCAATTGAAGCACTTTCTTTCTTGCCTTTACATTAATTTTTTTAGTGATCATTTATGGATACTACCAGGTATGGAGCTGCTTAAAACCTTTAAAATTCTGTGTTACTCTAAACCCAGCGACGATCAGGAGTGGGTTAGAAGGAGAATGCCACATTGAGACTTTCCTTTGGTGTAACATCCATCCCAAATCAGCCTAGATAAACCCATGGTTGAACTGGTAATGACCATTACTCAAAGCTATCTTTAAACGGAAAAGACTAAACGCCAAGAAAGAAAGCGAAACAACTCTTATTAAAAGTTCAAAACCAAACGAAGGCCATCAATAAGTGAAATCCAAAATCCAAAACAACTGATAAATCATAAGTCCAAAATCCCATCCTCAAAACGAATACAAAATCCCCAACCGAAAATGTCAACTGAAATATAAAAGTAAAAACAATGGTCAACTCCAATGTAGATCACCAATCTTCACCTCATAGCTCCAACCAGCAATTGCTCAGAACTTGACCACAACCATGGATCTCTCTACTCACTCTAACCACACGAACCTGAAAGGGGAAGATGGGGGGATCAATTTCCTAATGAAATTGAGTGAACCCACTGGGTTTAACTATGCGTCGATCTTATCCAAAAGAAGTGATTCCAAACTCCTCACATAACACTAACAACGAAATCAGACTCAGCCTTTACCAGTTTTAATTCCCTAAAATAGTCTAGGTGATTACATAAGTGCAGTTCTTAGTTTAACATTCTCAATCCACAATAGTATATATACAGCAAGGCATCGTCATACACACAGTTCAACATTAGATACATCATGCATGCAGTTCAACATCAGAAACACCTTACATACAGTTCAACCTTAGAAACATCATGCATACAATTCAACATCACATCACAAGTCATCTCGCATTCACCATCAAAACGCACACCCACACTCACACACATTCACATACACCACACTTCTTATTTCGAATACTAAGTGAGTTAATAGGCATCCGTAAGTGATCGAGGTCATCACCCAAGTGCAGTTCTCCAAACTAACAATTCACAATTCCTAACATCATCATAATTATCAATCATTCAACATCAACCCCTGATGCTGCAGTTTTAGCGGTATCAAATACTAATCTACCAAGGTAGACTAGATCGTATTCTACTCGGGGTCTCTTCTTCTTGTCTACTCAAATATATTGGCAAATTACTCGATTTAAACAAGTTGTGTGTGGTGTGAGTTTCACGACTTCTAATTTAATAAACAAAGGAAAATAAAAGACAGAAAAAGTAAAAAGGTTGACTAACAGGACGATAGACGAGCTTAGACTTCGAATCCCCCTTAGATCACCAAGGCAACGACAATCACAAGACCAGCGGTTTTCAATTCTCATTCAATCGGTTTCTATACACCACCATAACTACTTACCCTTAGGTTTAAGACTGGCGAACGTTCGCTCTATCCTCAACTTAACAAGAATCTAAACTAGGTGATCAAGGAAGACAGGTTTAAGCGCCAAAGCAGGGAACCGTCTAGCGACTAACCCTAGCTTGCATAAACCTAATCTAGGCGATCAACCAGAGAAGAAACATAAACAGTGAAGAACAAAACAACCATGCAAAGAGAAACTGATTGAACTTTGAATCTAATTACCGCCAATCCTTGACCGCTTTAAAACCTTGGGTCACTTAGGGTTCATCTAATCTAAGCTCTACAAGTTTAGCTACTCATAATGATAACAGAAGAATCAAAGGCAACAATGAAGATCATCATACAGAGGAAGAACAGATAAGAACTGAAAAACCTAATTCTGACGACTCCGGCGAAGCTTCAATCTCCTGGATCTTCAACTTTAAGCTCCGTGCTCTCTGAGGTGGAAGGATGGCATCACGATCTCTCCACAGATCTTCAAACTCTCAAAACTCTATCTATCGACCCTAAGGTCGTGGCTGATCTCTCAGAATTTGTATGTATCTAATCTGGCTTCAAAAAGTCTATATATAACCCTAGAAACCCTTTACAAGTTGGAAAAGGCTGAATTTTCCCGTCTGGGGAGCTTACACGGCGTGTAAGCTCACAGTGCATTGAGCTTACACGGCATGTAAGCTCCAAAACGCAGCGTTTTCAGCTGTGCAGCACTCCGACTTGTTTCGATCATTCCCGCTCCGTTTCAACTCCGATTTGATCTCCGTTTGAAGCGCTGGACTCGTGAGAGACTCCTCTATAATGTGGTTACCTGGAGGCTCAACATAAAAGCTCACAAAAAGGGTAAAAATAGCCAAGAAATGGATAATGTACGCACTAGGAGCCGATAATCACAAAGTTATGACAAATGCACCAAATACTCATCAAAATGGCATAAAAGGGTATGAAATGTTGCTTAAATGGGGCTGATAATCACGTCAAATCGAGTGTCATTAAAATACCCCACACTTAAGCTTTTGCTTGTCCTCAAGCAAACTGAAAATAGAACACACTCAAATTCACAAATGACACGAGATTAAACTGAGATTCAATTCTAACGATTTGGTTTAGACTGTTCCACGTAGAAAAAGTGACCTACACATGCAAGAACATCAACCAAACAAGTTTTTGATCTCACTAATTTCTGCACACTTCAAGTAGTAGTTTTAACAAAGCTCATTTCTTGGCAAAACAATTAATTATGATTAACCGACTACGATAACACCAATTCTAATAAAAAAAAGACTTTAAGCTCTAGCCATGATGTGGATGTGGAGGAAGGAAAAGTGACGTGGCTATCGACTCGACTTCATCCGTTTCTAGATCTGTACGTTACATGTTCTAGCTAGGACCGATTTAAACAACAATTTATTTCAAGTTTCAACTTCTTCCTTCAATTTATTACTGCATACTAGTGCTCGATACCAAACACTTCACTTAGGTGTTGGACCTGCCTAGCTCACAGTATTTGTGCCTATGCTAGTGCTCAACCCGAACACTTCACTTAGGTGTCGGGCTTGCCTAGCTTTATTTTCAGCACTTTAAAGAACTTAACATTAACTTGAACAACTCAATTACTTGATTCAACAATTTAGCCACTTGGTCCTAGCTAGTTATAACTTTTTACACAAGATTTCGAATTGGATTTTCGTCTAATCTCAAGCCACAATCACAGGTGATCAAATATGGAGTGAAAAACATGGAAGAAGCTAGCATTTATCATCTTAGAATGGTGTTATCGAGCTTTGTTATTAACAAGCAAAACTGTTTAATTGATTCAAATTTCAACTACAAGAGTGATTCGTGATCTGTTCTGACCTAGACTCATTTAATATCAGTTTCAACATGTTGGTTACAGGTTCTAAGTGGAACAGTCTAGACGTCATTGTTCAAAATTGAAGTCAATTTAACATCAAAAGTCAAGAATTGAGCAATTCTATGCTAGAGAAATTTCAAATTTGAACCACAGAATCATAGATAGCAAGCATGATCATGCATAATCCTAGACTCCTACCCCACACTTAAACGGTTCTGTGTCCTCACAGAACTAATCTAGAGTAGAGAGATACGAAGAACATGGAAGGTGATGGTCGGTGTAGCGGATGAGCATGGAGAGTCCGGAGCAGAGCAGAGTAGCTACTTGAGTTCCTACAAAACAAAAACAACAAAAAGATCAAAAGGAAACCGGGACAAGTGTCCCGGATCCACACATAATAAAAGTGGATCGAGATCCGAAAAGAAGAAAGAAAAAAAATGGAAAGGATAGAAACAACCTGATCACTGTTCCGAGGGTGGGGGTGGAGGTGGCGTTCAAAACGAGAGAGAAATAGGGGGTCTCTTGAAAGTTTTCGGATGGGGGGGCAAAAATCAGAGGTTGGGGTCAGCTTAAATAGTTGGCGCGACAACACAAACTTTTCGGCGAAAATAATTGAAAATTTTTGGCGAAAATTTCTGGTATAATCAACATCCGGTTCGGTGAAAAGTGAGGGAATTTTCGGTTGAGAAGTTGAAATAGGAGAAACAGGTCGGTTTTAAACAGGAATTTTTGGCGAAAATATGGGTGAATTTTCGCCGAAAATAATCTTGAAAATTGTGGCAGTTTTCGTTTTTTTAGAAGGGGTTTTAAAACAGAACGACTCGAAACAAAAACAACTGACACCAGCCGTGGGTTGCCTCCCACGAAGCGCTCTTGTTTAACGTCCGTGAGCCAGATGATACCTGTCAGGGACCCCAACTCAAGAGCTCCTTGAAGTCAATCGTCTTCTTCAAGGCCAGCGGTTGAGTGTCATGTAGCACTCCAGAAGGGTGATGCAGCCGGTAGTGCTCCAATAGATTGCGATTCTGGTTGGATGACCAGTTCTTCTCGAATTCTCCTACTCGAGGAGGAAAGAGGTAGTATGGCGCGGCATGGTCAATGAGCTCCATCTTCTCTACAGGTTGACTCGGCGGAAGTGTAGGTGAGGGTATCTCCTCAATCTCTATGTGCTCCTCTTCGGCTTCAACTTCAGGATGGATTGGCTCCATGTCTTCATCAACCACCACCGCCAAGGATTCTTCTAGATCATGATAGTCATGGATAGGATCATCATCTTCTTCTTCGAACAGCTCTTGAGCGTCTTCTGTCATTAACTGCTTTGGTTGCTCGAGCTTGATGTCCGTCGCGAGATGAGCTTGTAGCATTGAAGAGATATTATCCAAGGCAGATTCGGTTCTTGACGAGCATTGTTGATGTTCATGAAGCATCTCTTGGTTATCTCTAGCGCCAATTTGATGCTCTTATTGGTGTGTCTCTTGGTAACCTTGTAGCATTGAAGAGATTTTATCAAAGAGGGAGTCAAATCTCGCCGTTTGTTGTTGTTGTTGATGTAGCATCTCTTGGTAATCCTCAATATTCGGTGCTCCATTGACGCGCCACTCTTGGTACTGGTCATCCCACCTGTAATCCTGCATAATCAAAACTCAAAAGCACTACCCAGGTAAATCATGGAAATATGGAGGAAAATTAAATGGTAAGGCAGAAAGGTAGAAGAATAATTTGCCAACTCTTCTTTCAAACAATTAGAAGAGTCCCCGGCAACGGCGCCAATTTGATGCTGCAGTTTTAGCAGTATCAAATACTAATCTACCAAGGTAGACTAGATCGTATTCTACTCGAGGTCTCTTCTTCTTGTCTACTCAAATATGTTGGCAAATTACTCGATTTAAACAAGTTGTGCGTGGTGTGAGTTCCACGACTTCTAATCTAATAAAAAAAGGAAAGTAAAAAGGTTGACTAACAGGACGATAGACAAGCTTAGACTTCAAATCCCCCTTAGATCACCAAGCCAACGATAATCACAAGACCAGCGGTTTTCAATTCTCATTCAATCGGTTTCTATACACCACCATAACTCCTTACCCTTAGGTTTAAGACTGGCGAACGTTCGCTCTATCCTCAACTTAACAAGAATCTAAACTAGGTGATGAAGGAAGACAGGTTTAAGCGCCAAAGCAGGGAACCGTCTAGCGACTAACCCTAGCTTGCATAAACCTAATCTAGGCGATCAACCAGAGAAGAAACATAAACAGTGAAGAACAAAACAACCATGCAAAGAGAAACTGATTGAACTTTGAATCTAATTACCGCCAATCCGTGACCGCTTTAAAACCCTAGGTCACTTAGGGTTCATCTAATCTAAGCTCTACAAGTTTAGCTACTCATAATGATAACAGAAGAATCAAAGGCAACAATGAAGATCATCATACAGAGGAAGAACATATAAGAACTGAAAAACCTAATTCTGACGACTCCGGCGAAGCTTCAATCTCCTGGATCTTCAACTTTAAGCTCCGCGCTCTCCGAGGTGGAAGGATGGCGTCACGATCTCTCCACAGATCTTCGAACTCTCTAAACTCTATCTATCGACCTTAAGGTCGTGGCTGATCTCTCAGAATTCGTATGTATCTAATCTGGCTTCAAAAAGTCTATATATAACCCTTGAAACCCTTTACAAGTTGGAAAGGCTGAATTTTCCCATCTGGGGAGCTTACACGGCGTGTAAGCTCCCAGTGCATTGAGCTTACACGGCATGTAAGCTCCAAAACGCAGCGTTTTGAGCTGTGCAGCACTCCGACTTGTTTCGATCATTCCCGCTCCATTTGAACTCCGATTTGGTCTCCGTTTGAAGCGCTGGACTCGTGAGAGAGTCCTCTATAATGTGGTAACCTGGAGGCTCAACATAAAAGCTCACAAAAAGGGTAAAATAGCCAAGAAATGGACAATGTACGCACTAGGAGCCGATAATCACAAAGTTACGACAAATGCACCAAATACTCATCAAAATGGCATCAAAGGGTATGAAATGTTGCTTAAATGGGGCTGATAATCACGTCAAATCGAGTGTCATTAACCCCACAGCTCAACACAGCCAAAATATATAGTTCACATATCAATCCCACAGTTCACAACATATCACAAGGCATCTCACAAGCATGTCCAATACACACATCATACACAAATCACACACACATCTCATTAAATTTGCCAGGTGAGTTCATTAGGCTCCATTGGAGTTTATCCATACACCACCCCTGTAGGCCAAATGCACCCACTCTTCCATGAGGGTCCAAGACGCATCGTTTCTTCCAGAAGGATTCAGGGCCCAAACTTACATCGACACATCAATAATAACAACAATAGATCACGCCACTCTTCCAGGAGGCGTGACCGCACCTCACTCTTCCAGGAGAGGTGACAATTTGGGGGCAGTGCAGGCTCCAACCAGTTTCTAACATTTCATTTAATCATAAACAGATCAATCAACTAATCTGACCATCAATTCATATCTATCAATCCATTTCACAATTTCCTCATCAAAACCATCCAAATCCAATCATCAAGTGCATCAAAAATTCCATCATTAATCCAATTCCAAACCACATTTCATAGATCACAACCAGATCAATTACACACACAACAATGCCAAGTCCCAATTCCACTACTCTATTCCATGTACCATTTTGATTACCCAATTCCATGTACCAATTCTATTACCCAATTACAAGTACCAATTCTATTACCCAATTTCATGTACCAATTCTATTACCCAATTACATGACATTAAGCTACACCATAAATCACATTATCAACCATCATCACACATAGCATCAATTACACTCAAATCAATCACACGACATCAATTCATCATAACATCAATTTCACTCAACACAATCACACAACATCATTTCATCCAATTCATGTAACCACACATTTTCCACTTCATTCAATTACACCTACAATTCACACTTCAAAACCATAACAAGGGTAAACGACTAGCTCACCGGCCACCCCCACCTGCAAGTACAGGGATAGCCCTATCATGAGTCTTAGGGCTACCCTCCTGTTCATCCTTCATAGGACTACCCCCACATTGGCAGGGCCATCCTTCTACAACCACAACTGAAAGCACTTAATAATCACATCAAGAGTAACTGCTAGTTTGTCGGCTACCCCTCCTGCAAATACAGGGATAGCCATGTCGCAAGTCTAGGGTTACTTCCCTGTTCATCATTAATGGAGCGACCCCACATTGGCAGGACCACCCTCCTGCAACCACAACTAACAATGGTAGAATATGCATATATAAGTTCACAAGATTACAACCCCTTCCTCCTATCACTCTTTACTAGTTCCGATCCGTTTATCATCATCATTAATCATTTACCCCAATCTCCAACGCTTAGAAATTAGCAATCAATCAACAGCCAAACAACCAATTAGCAATCACTCGTCAATCAACAACCATCACAAATCAAATAGCAATCGGTTACAGAATAATTATCATCTTTTACTCTCTTCCAATTTCATGCAATCCCTACATTCATCTAGGTCAGAATTTCAACTCCTCACATCAACCATAACTACCTATCATACGCTAAACCCTCCCCTGACAAGAAGACGAGACTCTAAACAACTTCTAGAAACCTGAACAGCCATGCTTTACAGCTCCAAAAACGTAGCTTCTTCCTTCTGCCACTGACAGCGCCTAACTCCAATATACCAAGAAGCAAGATATGAGATCTCTTCCTCTCGTCGCCAGGAACGCGTAGCAAGAAATGGATTGCCAATCGGACCTCTCTAGCTCTCGGAATCAAGGTTTGAAGCTTGGGCGTTTTTGGTTCGTCAAAGGGGTTTTCGGGAGGAAAAAGAGAGAGAGAAGTTGAAGAATTCCACCAAAACCCGTCTTTTAGAGTCAGACCAAGACACACGGCGTTTGTCTATAACACACGGTCGTGTGTTATAGTCTGCCACTCCCAACGAATTTTTAACGTACTCGCTTGTAAAAACTTCAACCCAACTCAATTTTGAACGTCCCGGAGTTTGATGGGGCCTCAAGAACATTATTTCCAATGTCTCAATCATCCAAATTCTGCAACACCATATTTGCAGCAACACCCAACAGCTTAAGTATCACATCACTTACCCGAAAGTCCCTCTTAATGGCTCTAGCAACACACATCTTCTGATGTGATCCCCCACAACTCCCCTAATGCCAATAGGTATTCCTACACCCCACCAGGGTCGCCAGTCAAGGGAAGAACCCTAGGGCCATACAAGAAGCATGTAGGGCCAAGGAGAGCTCACAACCAAGCTCTCCAACGATCCTTGAAGCCAAGGTACGTGACCAAATACAGACTCAAGCCCCCACCAACATCCAAGCAAGCTAGCATGTTAGTCAGGCCACACCTAACATAGATGTCGGTCAAGGCACCCAATCCGAGCCCCAAACTGGACAGAGGACCGAGCCTAAGGCCCCTAATAGGCTCTAGACCAATCCTCATGAGCCCTGAAGGCACTTACCACCCCTGTGATCCTCTGGAAGCATTTTTGGAGTATAGGCAACAGAGGACAGAGGAATTCCTGACTAGAAGAGGTTGCCGCCCGAAGACAGGCCCTGGTATGAACCCCGGACCGGGCCAAATACAAGAACTATACCTTAGGCCAAATTCCATGAGCTCTGGACCAGCACCAGCCCTTGAAGACACTCTGAGAACATTCCTGAAGACTTGGCCGAAGCAGAAAGCAGAAGGCTTGGCCAGAATTGGAGAAGGCCTAACATTGAGCCAGCCTCGGGAGCTGGGCGCCACAGAGGAGCGCTCTGGGCCAAGCCAACAAATGGCTCGGGCCTTTGGGAATTCCCAACTGCCCTGTATACTTTGAAGACCTAGGATGAACCTCCAACAAACGGTGCTGCATTTTGAGGAGAAATGAAGGAAGAGCCACGTAGGGAAGTGCTCAGACACGATCCAGGTCCATACATGCAATCCCATCGAGCGAAGGATTCCCATCCAAGCCAGGAATCCCTGTTGCCACATCCAGAAGACTGCGTTCCTAAGTCCCTCTAGGATTGGGACACAAGTGGAGCGCCTAATCCGAGTCAGAATCCCTACCCAGCCAGCCCAATACTTGCCCGATCCGCCACGGATGCTGCCCGGATTGAGGCTTGCCCGGATTTTGTCGATTTTGCCTATTTAGGCTTATTACTTCGGTTTCAAAACTTCTTTTGACTTGTTTTGTGTTTTCCTTTCTAGTCTTTGATAAGTATGATTATTTTAAGTATTTTAAGAGTCCTAATTAGTATTTAGATTATTTTAATTCTAGATTAGGAAGTAGTTAATAAGGAGGAGAGCTTGTTCCCTCCCTATATAATGAGACTGCCGGCCACCCTTTTGTATTTAGACTTTAATCAATCAATAAACCCCCTTCAGAACTTTTTTCTAAACCCTTCGAGTATTTGCTTGATGCATTACTGAAGATTAGGCTTATCATCAAGAGCATCCAGCTCTTGGCGTGGCGCCCTCGACTTGATACTTGTGATTCCAAGCTCCTTTAAAGCTAGTGGGTCAAAGTACTCTTCCATCCAGTTCCATAGGTTCTTCACGAGTGCTATCAGAGCTTCGGTTCAACACTAGGACCAACCCATATCCCAGTTTCCAGGTTCACTCTTGGATCCATATCCTTTATTCTTCTTGCTCTTTAGAAAATTAGCTTCGAAAATTCCCCCATCTATTTCAATTTCTTATATTTTTACTTAGGCAAACAAAATCGGTGGCCATCAAAAGCCATCAAGAAAATATCAAAATGCTAAGAAAAAAATAAAGCAAGGCCATCCTTGCCAACTTTGTTTCCTTTCATTGTAAGAGTAATTTTAAGAAGAGGGGATATAAAATATCTTCTTCTTGCTTGTAACTAACCATGGAAGACGAGAAAATGGAGAATTTGAAGGGCCAGATCCATGATATGGGTGGAATCTTGGCGGAATACAAGAAGCTCTAGCTAGGCTTCAAAGGAGAGATGACCGTGAAGATTATGAAGAAGGACCCCATGATGATCTCAACCGGAGGGCTAGAAGGTTTGTCCAAGAGATAGATGATGATGTGAGAAATCTCAAGCTTACAATTTCCAAGTTCGCTGGCAAGACCGATGCCGACGAGTACTTGGATTGGGAGAGAAGTATGGTGGACTTCCTAGAGTGCCACAACTATTCGGAGAGGAAGAAGGTAATCGTGGCTACCCTTGAATTTACTGATTATGCTGCTCTTTGGTGGAGTCATTTCAAGAGGCAGTTTCAAAGAGATGAGGAGGTGCCCATATAATCATGGAGAGACCTCAAGAGGAAGATGAGGAAGAGGTTTGTCCCGGCTGCCTACATCCGAGAATTGCATACCTCACTTCAAACCTTGAAGCAAGGTACCATGTCGGTGGAGCAGTACACCAAGGAGATAGAGATGCTGGTCACAAGGCTAGACCTAAAGGAGGAATAGGAGCCCAGAATAGCCAAGTGATGAACTACAAAACATGGTATCAAATATTAACCTACCAAAGCATATTAGATCGTATTCCACGGGTCTCTTCTAATCATTTACTCAAAGGAATTGACAAACTATTCGGGTTTAAACAAGTTATGCGTGGTGTGAGTTCTACGACTTCTAAACTAATATGCAAGGAAATTGAAATGAAAATAAAAGACAGATTGATTGGGTTTTGACTAACGAGATGACAGACAAGCTTAGACTTGAATCCCCCTAAGATCACCAGAGCATTGGCAATCACAAGACCAGCGGTTTTCAATCCTAATTCATTCAGTTCTCATACACCACCATAACTCCTTACCCTTAGGTCTAAGTTCTGTGAACGTTCGCTCTATCAGATCTAACTAGCATGATTAATTAACCGTCTGTGTGTTCACTTCTGCAACGGAGAACTAACTGGTGCAATTGATTAAAAACAATGAGTTACTCTAGCAGTGGATCAAGCCTAAATGGTTCCAACAAAAGGCACACTCCATTGAATAGGTTAATTGATTGATTGGAAGTTCCAAAGTAAGGAGGACGTCTGACAACTAACCTTAGCTTAACACGAATCTAATCTAGGTGTCAAGTTAGACAAGAAACATGGGAAACGAAGAACAAAACAATCACGCAAGAGAAACTTTCTGAATTTGAATCTAATTACCGCCGATCCGTGACCGCTTTAAAGCCCCGGTTCACTTAGGGTTCATCTAATCTAAGCTCTACGAGTTTAGCTACTCATATTCGATACAACAGAATCAAAGACAATCATAGAATTCATCTCAGATAGGAAGAATGGAGAAGAATTTGTAAAACCTAATTTGACGATTCCGTGAAGCTTCAATCTCTGGCAATCTTTAACTCCTAGCTTCGGGCACTCCGAGGTGGAAAGATGGCGTCATTATCTCTCCGGGAACTCCGAGGATGCTCTCAACTCTATTTATCTCTCTAGTCTGGACTGAAAAAACTAGAATGATGTTGTTTGTTTTGTCTAACGAATCCCCCTCGAATGGTGTCGTTGCTGCTAGGGCTGTTGACGAACCAAGCTGCTCGTGTTCGGCTCGGAAAAAGCTCGCTCGTGACTCGGCTCAGAATGAACCGAGCTTGCTCATTTATAAATGAGCCGAGCTCGAGCTCATGCCTGCTCGGCTCGGCTGGCTCGCGAGCCAGCTTGGTTCGTTGGCTCGAATAATGCAGCTCGCGAGCTGGCTCGTTAGAGCTCGTTACGTAGCTCGTCAATCAGCTCGAGAATGGCTCATGAGCTGGCTCGATTAAGTAGCTCGTGAGCTAGCTCAATTTTGGAGCTCGCGAGCTAGCTCAATTTCAGAGTTTGCAAACTGACTCGATTGGCTCGTGAAATGACTCAATTTTGGCTCATGAAATGGTTCGATTTTCCCTTGATTATTTTAAAAAATTCTAGATCTTGCAAACAATAATAATTTTGATTTTTTAGTATGCCTATAAATTAATGATAAGTAATAATTCAGAAAATTGAGTAAGTTTGAAACCTTGCAAATGAGCTCGATCCGAGCTCGAGCTCGAAAGCTTGCAAACGAGCTCAATTCGAGCTTGAGCTCGTTTAGGTTCGTTAACGAGCCAGTTTCAAGCCGAGTGATAGCTGCAGTTTTAGCGGTATCAAATAACTAACCTACCGATGTAGACTAGATCGTATTCCATAGGGTTTCTTCCAACTGACTACTCAAAGAAGCTGGCAATTTATTCAGGTTTAAACACTTTGTGCGTGGTGTGAGTTCCACGATTTCTAGACTAAGATGCAGAGAAATTAAAAAGTTAAACTAAAGCAGAATGGAAATTAGGGTTTGAAAACAGAGATGACAGACGAACTTAGATTTTGAATCCCCCTTCGTTCACCAGAGCATTGGCAATCAACAGATCAGCGGTTTTCAATTCTCATTCAATCAATTTCTATACACCACCATAACTCCTTACCCTTAGGTTTAAGACTGGCGAACGTTCGCTCTATCCGATCTAACTACCAAGATTAATTAGCCGCCCGGGTACGGTCGCCTCTCGCAACGACTTAACTAACTGGTGCAATTACTAGTGATTTATGAGTTACTCTTGCAGTGGATTAACCCTAACCGGTTCCTACGAAAGGCACGCTCCAATTATAAGGTTAACTGGTTGAATTGATGTTCTAAAGTGAGGCGAGCGTTCGCTTCTACCCTCAGCTTAACAAGAATCTAAACTAGGTGATCACGAAAGACAAGTTTTAATGTTTTAAAGCAGGGAAGCTGTCTGGCGACAAACCCTAACCTTCAAAAACCTAATCTAGGCGATCAACCAGAAAAGAAACACAAGAACAATGAAACTAATCTAGGCGTCAACTAGACAAGAAACGCAGAACAACAATCAAGAACAAAACAACCATGCAAAGAGAAACTGATTGAACTTTGAATCTAATTACCGCCGATCCGTGACCGCTTTAAAGCCCTGGGTCACTTAGGGTTCATCTAATCTAAGCTCTACGAGTTTAGCTACTCATGTTCATACAAAAAGAATTAAAGGCGAAGACAGAGTTCATCATCCAGAGGAAGAACAGAAAAAGGATCTGAAAAACCTAATTGAGATGACTTTGGCAGAACTTCGATCTTCGGTAATCTGCACTCCTAGCTCCGAGTCTCCGAGATGAAAGGATGGCGTCACGATCTCTTCCTGGCTCTTCAAACTCTAAAACTCTCTCCCGAACTCGTGAAGATTCTGAGAATTATGTGAATTATGAGGTATTGTTATGATGTATTGTTTTGGGCCGCCGGGTTAAGTATTTATACTTAACCCTAATCAATCCGGATTTAACTGATATTTTCACCGAAATTGTTGAGGAATTTTCGGCGAAAATTCCTTTGCAAATGAAGGCTTCGCCGGCTGATTCTCCTGGACTTCTTTCTCGGTTCAAAAACTTCATCTTTTCGCCGAAAATTCCTTCAGCCGATAACCAGTTGATTTGTGCTGATATTTTCGCCAAAAATCCTAGTGTATTTTCGGCGAAAATTCCTTTGTAAACCGGGCAGGAATTTTCTGAACTTTGATTAACTCCTTTGATTGATTCCGGTGCAATTCCTTGAGGTTCCAACGCCTTAGACACGTCCTTGGTTACGTATTCGATGGCAAAAACTTGTGCTAACATAAAAACACTAGAAAACCATCAAATAGACCCGAAACGGGCCAAGGTAACACAAATGGCACGAGATAGGGCAATCGATTGAATATTTGCTATTCTACCCTAAAAATCATGTCTTAAGCAAAGAAATGTCGCTTAAATGAGGCTGATAATCACGTCAAATCGAGTGTCATCAAATACCCCACACTTAAGCTTTTGCTTGTCCTCAAGCAAACTGAATAGAAACGCTCATGTTCACAAATGATAAGATCGATTAAATTGGAGCTCAATCAAACACAATGAATTATTAGACAGATCGATCCTAGAACAAGAAACCTAACATGCATACAGATCAGCCAAACTACCTGGTCTCACTAATAAACTGCACACGACACGTAATTAGCAACCAATTATGCACGAATTTGACCTGACCGACCAGACTCCTCACACAGGATATATATAGTACAATGGGAACTCTCACTCTCTATGTTTAAAGACGTGTTTATGCTCTCAATCATTTTCTGCCACTGAATTCTGTCATAAGTTTGCATTTCGACCACATCTCCACCACTGTGACAACACGAGTATCTAGTCAAGAAGGACTTCCCTGCTAGGACCGTAATGAATTCTACACTACTCGGGTTTATAATGAGATGGATGATGGGGATGTATGATGATGGCTTTGTGCGGTGTAGCTTTTGACTAACTTCCCTTGAATCTAATCTGCGGCTTCCTACCGTCTAACCAAACACGGGTGAAATAATGAACGCTCGTCCTATGATACCCTCAAGCAACCTAGCACTGATTTTCTTTTGCACAAATTTTTCTTTTCAACTTCTCTTTTGACTTCGTTCTTCCATTTGTAGGGAGAAGAACGTTTATTTGAACTAAACTTTAAACTTTTCTGATTTTTCTCCTTTTCTTCATTTTTTGAAGCTTGCTTCTTTTCTTTCTTTTCTATTTTTTTCTTTTGTGCCGATTTTTCTTTTAGTTGCTAGAGGGGTTTACACGTCTGGACATATTAGCTAAGACCACCTGTTTAATGGCTATAGGCAGGTTACCACAAACCGACTTTCGGTAGGTCAATCTAGAACTACAACCACAGGGGATCAACGGGGAATGAAAGAAATGGGAAATGGCTATAATGTATTATCGAACCGAAAGAACAGGCCAAGCTCAAGGGTCTAAACCTAATGGATTTTATCGTTTGGTAGGCTATCTGGCTTCGTAGCTGAATCTAGGTGCCCCTATCCTTCTAGAACTCGTGTCATCGTGTGGTCTCGAGTAGGTCTCGTGCAAATTCTAACTCATTCAAGTAAACAGAAAACCACTCAGAAATAATTTAAATTGCAAGTTACGTGCAATGGATCAAAAGCTCACAGTTGGTTTGCTAGTCGGATTTGGTCATTTTCATGCAATCAAGGCTACAAACTACAAGTGTGATTTTAAAAATTCTGTTCTGACCAGGCAATTTAGCATCAAAGTATACACGTTGGTTCTCAAATTCTAGGTTAAGAAGTCTAAGCATCATTATGAAAGTTTGAACAGCAACTTAACATCAAAAATCAAGAACCCAGTAATTCTACTGCTAGAGAAACTGTAAAGGCACCGAGAAACACACAACACATAATTAAGGGCAATCAAGTTCATGCAAGGTTCTCTAGAATCCTACCCCACACTTAAATCATTCTGTGTCTTCACAGGACTAAACTAGAGTAGAGATATACGAAGAACCTGGAATGTGATGGTCGGTGTAGGGGATGAGCTTGTATAGCCTGGAGCGGAGCGGAGTAGCTACTCAAGTTCTTCTCGTCAGAGCAGAGCATGTGTTGCTGCATAATAGTTCATCTGACGTCCTGCGTGGCGGTATCAAGTTGCGCCTTAGTCCTGCGCTTATGAGTGACATTCCTAAACCCAGAAATGAAACCAGATTAATTAACTAATAACCCACCCCACACTTAGTCGAAAAACTCAATTTCACAAGGAAATGAGGGAAACCGAGTGGGGGTAAGCAAAGTAAGTAACCGGTAATCACAATAAATCACAGAGCATGTATATGTCTAGCCGGAACGTTCATATCATAATTAGGGATCAGGAGTCAAACCGACATTCAAAAAGTCAACATTATAGCACATTGAATCCTAATCATGGCAAGACTATCTCAAGGCGGGAAATGACGGCAGTGGTGATTTTTAAAAGAGCGGCGGTCGGCGGTTTCGAAAACAGTAGTGGGGGGATTTTGGGTTTGGTTCGAAAATGAAAGAAGGAAAGAGAGGCTGAAATCCAGATTTTAAATTGAAAATTTGGGTGATTTTCAAAGATATTTTCGGTGAAAATAATAGGGAGTTTTCGCCGAAAATGTATGTTCAAATGCACTGCCCGTTTTCAAAGAAAATTTCGCCGAAAATACAATGGATTTTCGGACCAAAAATATGAAACAGGGGAATTCAGTGAAAACTCAAAAGGCGATTTCGCCGAAAATAGGGGTGTGTTTCGCCGAAAATTTTTAACTGCTCGGGTGAAAATATTTTTGCAAATCTAGCAAACTTCAGAAAATCACAGTTAAATCCACAAAAATTGGAAAGACCTCAATCCACTTGCAACTGACACTACGACACACAGACTACACACGAAAAATAATAAATCAAACAAACTGACACTTTTGGCTCCCCCGAACCGACTCTAAAACACTAAGTTCGACATAAATCAAAAACGGACTCCAACCGTGGGTTGCCTCCCACGAAGCGCTCTTGCTTAACGTCCTTGAGTCGGACGATACCTGGGCGGTGTTAGGAGACATCCCAACTCAGGATTTCTCTTAGGCCCTAGCCGGAGTTCATGAAGTATGGCCTTGGGGATCCTCCGGCAAGTGTGAACTTCTTCCCATTTGCGTGAATTATCTTGGTTCGTTCTGGTGGCTCGGCAGACGGGGGCTGAGCAGTCGGCTTCCAAACTGCCTTCGTCTTCTCCTCATTCTCCTTCTTTATTTCGTCAAGATCTTTAACGTTTGGTGATTCATGAGGGGATGCCGTCGAATCCTCCCTCTTTCTCGGCTTTTGTGCCGACAGCGCATTCTTCAGATTAGGGACCTGTCCGACACCTGGCAAGCAAATTTCTAAAGAAACTCCAAATTTTTCGTTAGAACTAGAGTTGACCGAAGCCAACTCCACAACTTCAACAGATAAACAATGCATCTCTTTTTTGACTGGGACTTGCATACCGTTCTTGAGGTGGAATGTCATGATGTCCTTGCCAACCCTTAATGTCAACGAGCCATTTGGGACATTAATGTTAATGCCGGTTGTTGCCATGAACGGTCGGCCTAGAAGAAGAGTGACATCTTCCTCTCGAGTATCCATGACAACAAAGTTAGTAAGAATAGTAAAAGGACCACAGCGGACAACTACGTCTTCTATCAATCCCCTAGGCAGTTTAACAGACCTGTCGGCAAACACTAAATGCATGCTAATCGGTTTCAATTCTCCTAGGTTCAATTTCTCAAACAGGCATGTAGGCATAACATTGATAGATGAACCTAGATCAATTAAACTACGATCAATTTTCACATTATTAATAGTGCAAGGCAAAGTAAAAGCACCGGGATCGCGACACTTAGCTTGGGGTGGTATGGGTGTCGCCTGGCTCTGGATGGTGGAGCATTCTTCCTCGAGGGATACGGAAGACAACTCTTCCTTCTTCTTGTTCTTCGCAGGATCCCTTACGATTTTGTCAGCCTCCGGTATCACTTGGATAGCATCAGTAACTGGTGTATTCATATTGGTGTTCTTCAAGTATCCATGCCACTTTCTGTACCGGGTATCATGATCTTTCTCCTTTGATTGCCCGGCCTTAGGAAATGGAACCCGAGGCTGATATGGAGGGAGAGGTGGCGCAGGTGCTGTCTTTGTCAGGGAAGGCGGGGCAGTCACCTCCTCTTCTTCTTCTCTATCCTCCTCCTCAATCTCTGGCTTGTCAATGGCTATAGCATCAGGATTTATGGCCGGCTCAGGAGCTGCAGGATCAGCTGATTGCTTGTCGCTTCTTGTGGAGATAGCCTTGACGTGCTCCTTCCTAATGGTAGAGTCTACTTGAACCGATGATTGATTCAGGAGGTGGCTACTAGTTATCAAGCTACACATGTTATTTATCATGCTCTCCATTCGTTGACCTCGAGCTTCATGTTCTTGATTTATGGTGGCTTGAAGCTTGAATTTCTCTTCATAGTTATCGAGCCTTTCCATGATCAGGTCGAGCGTCTTGGCTACCTCGATATCCCTTGTGTTCCTTGATGTGGACCTCTGAGGTTGATCTTGATAACTATCGCTCAAGTACTGATTCTGACTCTGGTTGAATCTGAGGTTGTAAGGAGGACGCTCTTGGAAGCTTCCTTGTTGCTGAGGAGGTTGTCTGAACTGACGATAATCGGGGTAGCCTCTTTGATTGCTGGTGAAGCCTTGATCAATAAAGTTCACTTCCTCTGAAGACCAGTTACCGAAAATCTTCTTCATTTCTTTCTATACTTCAATCTTGATCTGATCTTCACGGCTTGGTCGGCTCTTAGCTGCTCCAAACTGTCTCTCCCAGCTTCTCGATTTGGATGCGCAGTTTGCAAAGTGAAGAAGAGCAGCTTCTGGTGCGAGTGCAGTGTAATCTCCATCAGCTAAGGAGTTAACCCATTCAGATGACTCGTCGTTCATACCCCAAGCAAGATCTCGGCTAGCTGCCTCTGAGTGAAGCCATGATGAGGGCAGCTGTGGAGGAGTTCCTGGAATTCATTCCAAGCATCGTATAAGCTCATTCCTTCTTTCTGTCTGAACCTTGAGATGTTTTTCTTATAAGCAGTTGTTCTGGAAGGAGGGAAGTATTCCTCTATGAATTCTTGAGCCAAAGTCTCCCAGTCAGTGTAGTAGCCAGGTGGTTTGCCAGTGAGCCACCTCTTAGCTGCACCTTTCAGAGAGAACGGGAAAGCTCTCAAGCAAAGAGTGTTATTGTCGAGATTCCCATTCTTGAAAGTGTTGCAGAGATCAAGGAAATCCGCCAGATGCGTGCACGGATTGTCTAATGGCCTGGCTTCAAATTGTAAATCCCTAGAGATCATTTCCAGGAAAGGGATCTTGATCTCATAGTCAGGACCGTCTTCATTGCGCGGCACAAAGATGGAAGAACGAACACTAGTAGCACTTGGCTTATTGTAATCCGCAAGACTCTTTTGAGCAGCCATTGCGGTAGGGGGAGGTGGATCGGAAGTGATTTGCTTCTGAATTTCTTATCCTGCAAAGGACAAAAACAAACACAACCGGTGTAAAATCGAAGTGTGATGGAAAATGAAAGATGGAAAGTAGAAGAATAAAATGCCAACTCTTCTTTCAAACAATATAGAAGAGTCCCCGGCAACGGCGCCAATTTGATAGCTGCAGTTTTAGCGGTATCAAATAACTAACCTACCGAAGTAGACTAGATCGTATTCCACAGGGTTTCTTCCAACTGACTACTCAAAGAAGCTGGCAATTTATTCAGGTTTAAACACTTTGTGCGTGGTGTGAGTTCCACGACTTCTAGACTAAGATGCAGAGAAATTAAAAAGTTAAACTAAAGCAGAATGGAAATTAGGGTTTGAAAACAGAGATGACAGACGAACTTAGATTTCGAATCCCCCTTCGTTCACCAGAGCATTGGCAATCAACAGATCAGCGGTTTTCAATTCTCATTCAATCAATTTCTATACACCACCATAACTCCTTACCCTTAGGTTTAAGACTGGCGAACGTTCGCTCTATCCGATCTAACTACCAAGATTAATTAGCCGCCCGGGTACGGTCGCCTCTCGCAACGACTTAACTAACTGGTGCAATTACTAGTGATTTATGAGTTACTCTTGCAGTGGATTAACCCTAACCGGTTCCTACGAAAGGCACACTCCAATTATAAGGTTAACTGGTTGAATTGATGTTCTAAAGTGAGGCGAGCGTTCGCTTCTATCCTCAGCTTAACAAGAATCTAAACTAGGTGATCACGAAAGACAAGTTTTAATGTTTTAAAGCAGGGAAGCTGTCTGGCGACAAACCCTAACCTACAAAAACCTAATCTAGGTGATCAACCAGAAAAGAAACACAAGAACAACGAAACTAATCTAGGCGTCAACTAGACAAGAAACGCAGAACAACAATCAAGAACAAAACAACCATGCAAAGAGAAACTGATTGAACTTTGAATCTAATTACCGCCGATCCGTGACCGCTTTAAAGCCCTGGGTCACTTAGGGTTCATCTAATCTAAGCTCTACGAGTTTAGCTACTCATGTTCATACAAAAAGAATCAAAGGCGAAGATAGAGTTCATCATCCAAAGGAAGAACAGAAAAAGGATCTGAAAAACCTAATTGAGACGACTCTGGCAGAACTTCGATCTTCGGTAATCTGCACTCCTAGCTCCGAGTCACCGAGATGAAAGGATGGCGTCACGATCTCTTCCTGGCTCTTCGAACTCTAAAACTCTCTCCCGAACTCGTGAGGATTCTGAGAATTATGTGAATTATGAGGTATTGTTTTGGGCCGCCGGGTTAAGTATTTATACTTAACCCTAATCAATTCGGATTTAACTGATATTTTTGCCGAAACTGTTGAGGAATTTTCGGCGAAAATTCCTTTGCAAATGAAGGCTTCGCCGGCTGATTCTCCTGGACTTCTTTCTCGGTTCGAAAACTTCATCTTTTCGCCGAAAATTCCTTCAGCCGATAACCAGTTGATTTGTGCTGATATTTTCGCCGAAAATCCTAGTTTATTTTCGGCGAAAATTCCTTTGTAAACCGGGCAGGAATTTTCTGAACTTTGATTAACTCCTTTGATTGATTCCGGTGCAATTCCTTGAGGTTCCAACGCCTTAGACACGTCCTTGGTTACATATTTGATGGCAAAAACCTGTGCTAACATAAAAACACTAGAAAACCATCAAATAGACCCGAAACGGGCCAAGGTAACACAAATGGCACGAGATAGGGCAATCGATTGAATATTCGCTATTCTACCCTAAAAACCATGTCTTAAGCAAAGAAATGTCGCTTAAATGAGGCTGATAATCACGTCAAATCGAGTGTCATCACCGAGCCGAGTAGAGCTTGAAACTTGCAATTGAGCTCGAGCTCGTTTAGGCTTGTTAACGAGTCAATTTCGAACCGAGCCGAACTTGAGCCAAAAAAATTGGCCGAGCCAAGCTCGACCTCGAGCCAAAGTTCAAACCAAACGAGCTAAGCTCAAGCTGGGCAAAGCTCGGCTCGGCTCGGCTCGTCAACACCATGAGCTGCTGCTGCTTATATAGGTTAGGTTTCCAAACCTCTGCAGGAAAAGAAGAGAGTTCTCGGCGATAACTTTGAAAGTTCTCGCTGAGAATTGCAGTGTAAATCATTTTGTATTCTCGATGAGGATTCTCCATGGCTTTCTTCATAAGTTCTCGGCGAGAACTTTAATTCCTTCACAAAATGCTGCTGACTTCTCGATGGGGATTTGCCTTGATTCCTTAACATTTTCTCACTGAGAATATTAATAATTATTGGCGAGAACTTAGTGCTGGACAGGTGGATCATCAGGTCTTCACTTGGTTTGACTCTTGGTTTGAATCTTGGTTTGATTCTGGTTCACTTCTCGAGGATATATTCCATCTTGGACACGTCCGAGGCCACATATTTGATGGCGAATACCTGTGTACTCATAGAGACACTAGAAAACACATCAAATAGACCCAAAAGGACCAAAGTAACCAAATCGGTAGGAAATAGTGCAATTGAGTGAAACACCCTAAACTACCCCTGAAACCGTGTTACAAGCAATGAAATGTCGCTTAAATGGGGCTGATAATCATGTTAATTCTAGTGTCATCACCAGGTTTGTAGGAGGCCTACAACCAGACATCATGCACCAAGTCAACATTCTCAACTATGTTGACAATGAAGACTTGAAAGCCTTGGCCATCCGAGTAGAGAGGTAGATGAAGAGAGGCTATGTGAGGAGGCCCAACCCTCCTGCCAGCAGCCAATGGAGAGGGAGCTCTAGTGCCAGCAATCCCCCATGGCAGCCAGGCCAAGCCCGAGCAAACCTTAACCCTAAAGATTTGGCACCATGGGTAACACCTACTCAATCTACTTCTAATGTTTAGAATTCTAACCCATGTCCTAGTGGAATTGTGTGCTTTAAATGTCAAGGAAGAGGCCACGTCTCAAGAGATTGCCCCAACCAAAGGACCATGGTGATGAGAGAAGGAGAGATTGAGACGGATGATGAAAATGATGAGAAGATGGAGGAAGAAGAAGAAGTTAACTCGGAGGAAGGAGAAGAAGTGAAGCCAGAAGGGTCAGAGAAGTTCTCTGGCATGTTTTTTCGTGCCCTAGCACCGGAGCCAAGAAAGCGGCCCAGCCCCGGCGCTCAGCCCAGCCCCGGCGCCAGCACTCAACCCAGCTGTGGAGCCAGCCCCTGACCAGCCTGGAGCCGGTCCTCTACCCAGCCCCAACACCAAGGCTTGGGCCAACCCCAGCCCGCATTGGAACGCCAGATTACAAGACGGTATCCAATGGGAGGCTGTTTCCCACAGGATTTTGAGGGCTGCCTCGATCGAGGGGGCCGATTACATGGAGCTGAGTGAAGGAGAAGGTGCCTAGCCCAAAGGAGAGGACGAAACTGACTTGGGGATTGAGGAAACATTCTCACACATGTCCTCCCCAAGCCTAGACATCTTTATAGACAGCCCCTCCGAAGAGGAAAGCATGGACACCGATGACCAAAGCTCAAAAGGACCTGAACCTTGGTCCTTCACCGTTTCTATTGACACTCCAGGTCCAGAAGATGATGTTGAGTCTCCCTCGAACATGGCCACCCAAGTCACTAAAGTTTGGGGAGGCTTGCTGAGTGCACAACGAGAGCCCACGGTGGATTTGAGGATCCAAGGCAAGAAGAGAGGGATGATGTGATCCCCCATAGCTGCCCTAATGCCAACAGGTATTCCTACACACCACCAGGGTTGCCAGTCAAGGGAAGAACCCTAGGGCCATACAAGAAACGTGTAGGGCCTAGGAGAGCTCACAACCAAGCTCTCCAACGATTCTTGAAGCCAAGGTACGTGACCAAATACAGACTCAGGCCCCCACCAACAGCCAAGCAAGCTAAGATGTCAATCAGGCCACCCCTAGCATGGATGCCGGTGAAGGCACCCGATCCGAGCCCTGAGCCGGACCGAGGACCGAGCCTAAGGCCCCTAATAGGATCTAGACCCATCCTCATGAGCCCTGGAGGCACTGACCACCCCTAGAATCATCTGGAAGCATTTCTGGAGTATAGCCAACAGAGGACAGAGGAATTCCTCACTAGAAGAGGCTGGCGCCCAAAGACAGGCCCCGATACGAGCCCTCGGACTAGGCCAAATGCAAGAACTAGGCCCTAGGCCAAATGCCATTAGCCCCGGACCAGCACCAGCCCTTGAAGACCCTTTGAGAACATTCCTGAAGTCTTGGCCGAAGCAGAAAGCAGAAGGCTTGGCCAGAATTGGAGAAGGCCCAGCACTAAGCCAGCCCCGGGACCGACGCCGGTGCCACAGAGGAGCACTCTGGGACGAGCCAACAAATGGCTCGGGCCTTTTGGGAATTTCTAACGTCCCTGGATACTCTGAAGACCTAGGATCAACCTCCAACTGACGGCGCTGCATTCGGAGGAGAAATGAAGGAGGAGCCACAAAGGGAAGTGCTCATACGCAATTTGGGTCCATACATGCAATCCCACCGAGCGAAGAATTCCCATCTGGGCCAGGACTTGATGCATTGCTAAAGGTTAGGCTTATCATCAAGAGCATCCATCTCTTGGCGTGGCGCCCTTGACTTGATACTTGTGGTTCCAAGCTCCTTTATAGCTAGTAGGTCAAAGTCCTCTTCCATCCGGTTCCATAGGTTCTTCACGAGTGCTAGGATATTAGATTGTGGTGTTTAAGGGTCGTCTGCCCACGGTTGCAGCGGTTCACATCACCTTCCAAGAACACTTCTCCCTCACTAACCTGAACTTCTACCTAACACACACGCATAACCGAACCTCTACGACACAACCAACACACAACCAAACACAACTCACACAAGAGCACAACCACGACACAAGCAAAGCAAGGAAACTACTACCTAACACCTTCGACTAGAACTTCACACCCTCGAGCACTCTACTCAACTTAACCAAAACCACAAAGGCCTCTACTCCTCCAACCAACTTCCTAGTTTACTACTACTTCCATTCTCAACTACTCAAATACTATCTTCACTACAGGAGGAAACGAAAACATTTCAGTTGGCCATTTTAGAAATCGACATTACTTTCAAAACACTTTTCCTTTCAAAACTTCCCACCCATTTCAAAACAGTTTGAAAACCCCTGGAATGCCAATACTACATCGATGTTCCGTCCTTTCCATTAAGAGGGTAGCTAATCCCCAAGAAGAAACAACAATTCACCTATGCAATAGAAGCCAACCAGGCTCTGATACCATCTGTAACATCCATCCCAAATCAGGTCGGGTAAACTCATGGTTGAACCGGTAATGAGCATTACTCAAAGCTATCTTTAAACGGAAAAGACGAAATGCCAAGAAAGAAAGTGAAACAACTCTTATTAAAAGTTCAAAACCAAACGAAGGCCTTCAATAAGTGAAATCCAAAATCCAAAACAACCGATAAATCATAAGTCCAAAATCTCATCCTCAAAACGAATACAAAATCCCCAACCGAAAATGTCAATTGAAATATAAAAGTAAAAACAGTGGTCAACTCCATTGTAGATCACCAATCTTCACCTCATAGCTCCAACCAGCAACTGCTCTGAACTGGACCACAGCCCTGGACCTCAACTCTACTCACTCTAACCACGCGAACCTAAAATAGGAAGAGGGGGGATCAATTTCCTAATGAAATTGAGTGAACCCACTGGGTTTAACTATGCGTCGAACCTATCCAAAAGAAGCGATTACAAACTCCTCACGTAACACTAACAATGGAATCAGACTCAGCCTTTACTAGTTTTCATTTCCAAAAACAGTCTAGGTGATCACATAAGTGCAGTTCTCAGTTTAACATTCTAAATCCAAAATAATATATATATAGTAAGGCATCATCATACATACAGTTCAACATCAGATACATCATGCATGCAGTTCAACATAAAAAATGCCTTACATACAGTTCAACCTTAGAAACATCATGCATACAGTTCAACATCACACACAAGTCATCTCGCATTCACCATCAAAACGCACAGCCACACTCACACACATTCACATACACCACACTTCTTATTTCAACTACTAAGTGAGTTAATAGGCATCCTTAAGCGATCGAGGTCATTACCCAAGTGCAGTTCTCCAAACTAACAATTCACAATTCCTAACATCATCATAATTATCAATCATTCAACATCAACCCCGCAGCTCAACACAACTACAATATACAGTTCACATATCAATCCCACAGTTCACAACATATCACAAGGCATCTCACAAGTATGTCCATTACACACATCATACACAAATCACACACACATCTCATTAAATTTTCTAGGTGAGTTCATTAGGCGCCGTTGGAGTTTATCCATACACCATCCTGCCGGCCAGATGCACCCACATTTCCAAGAGGGTCCAAGACACATCCTTTCTTCTAGAAGGATCTAGGGCCCAAACCTACATCAACACATCAATAACAACAACAACAATAGATTACGCCACTTTTCCAGGAGGCGTGACCGCACCTCACTCTTCCAGGAGAGGTGACAATTTGGGGGCAGTGCAGGCTCCAACCAGTTGCTAATATTTCATTTAATCATAGACACATCAATCAACTAATCTTACCATCAATTCATCTATCAATCCATCTCACGATTTCCTCACCAAAACCATCCAATTCCAATCATCAAGTCCATCAACAATTCCATCATTAATCCAATTCCAAACCACATTTCATATATCACAACCAGATCAATTACACACACACACAACAATGAAATTGCATTCAACCAATTCCAAGTCCCAATTCAACTACCCGATTCCATGTACCAATTCCATTACCCAGTTCCATGTACCATTTCTATTACCCAATTCTATTACCAAATTCCATGTACCAATTCTATTACCCAATTCCATGTACCAATTCTATTACCCAATTCCATGACATTAAGCTACACCACAAATCACATTATCAACCGTCATCACACAAAGCATCAATTACACTCAAATCAATCACACGACATCAATTCATCAAAACATCAATTTCACTCAACACAATCACACAACATCATTTCATCCAATTCATGTAACCACACATTTTCGACTTCATTGAATTACACGTACAATTCACACTTCAAAACCATAACAAGGGTAAACGACTAGCTCACCGGCCACCCCCACCTACAAGTACAGGGATAGCCATGTCATGAGTCTTAGGGCTACCCTCCTGTTCATCCTTCATAGGACGACCGCACATTGGCAGGGCCATCCTCCTGCAACCACAACTGACAGCACTTAATAATCACATCAAGGGTAACTGCTAGCTTGCCGGCTACCCCCACCTGCAAGTACAGGGATATCCATGTCGCAAGTCTAGGGTTACTCCCATGTTCTTCATTAGTAGGGCGACCCCACATTGGCAGGACCACCCTACTGCAACCACAACTGACAATGGTAGAATATGCATATATAAGTTCACAAGATCACAACCCCTCCCTCCTATCACTCTTTACTAGTTCTGGTCCGTTTATCATCATCATTAATCATTTACCCCAATCCCCAACACTTGGAAATCAGCAATTAATCAATAGCCAAACAACCAATTAGCCATCACTCATCAATCAACAACCATCATAAATCAAATAGCAATCTACTACAGAACAGTTATCATCTTTTATTCACTTTCAATTTTATGCAATCCCTACATTCATCTAGGTCAGAATTTCAACTCCTCACATCGACCATAACTACCTATCATACACTAAACCCTCACCTGATTAGAAGACGAGGCTCTAAACAACTTCTAGAAACCTTAAAAGACAAGCTCTACAGCTCCAAAAACGTAGCTTCTTCCTTCTACCACTGATAGCGCCTAACTCCGAAATACCCAGAACCAAGATATTTGATCTCTTCCTCTAGTCGCAAGGAACACGTAGCAAAAACAGATCGCTAATCGGACCTCTGTAGCTCTCGGAATCAAGGTTTGAAGCTTGGGGGTTTTGGGTTTCAAAAGGGTTTTCGGGAGGCAAGAGAGAGTGAGAAATTGAAGAATTCCGTCAAAACCCGTCTTATATAGTCAGACCAAGACACACAACTGTGTATCATAACACATGGCGTGTGTTATGAAGACACACGGCATGTGCCTATAACACACGATCGTGTGTTATAGTCTGCCACTCCCAACGAATTTTCAATGTACTCGCTTGTAAAAACTTCAACCCGACTCAATTTTGAACGTCTCGGACTTCAATGGAGCCTCAAGAACATTGTTTTCAATGTCTCAATCATCCAAATTTGAGTTTCAAATCATTCGGTTGGGCGGGGCTATTACATTTGGGACTACAGCAATGGGCGGGCACATATGCCAGCTCGTCATTAACCCACAACCGACACCTTTTTACATTTTTAACGCGCACTTTTAGCAAAAAAAAATTTGGAATCCCTTATCTAAACTAGACATGGCATTAGACTAGCGAATTTGACAGAAGAATAGAATAAGCACTGCACAAATTTAAGTCAATCATTCACTAATCCGAATAAAGCAAATTCCTAGACTACTAACGGGATGAAAATACGGGTAATGGACATTCCGCAGTTCTCACACAATTCAAAAATCAATGACACCGTACCAATTTCATCAAACAATTCAAGAACATGGACACTTTCACAAGGACTTATGCAATATAGAGAATCAAAACTATGAGGTGAAATGGGAAAGCAATGATAGAATGAAAAAAATTCACCAAAAATTGGCCACAATCACCACCCATTTCAGTCGAGTTCCATGGTAAAAAATTTATCCCGATCATGCATTTCCAACCCCACACTTAAACAAGATAATTTCCTCATTGGACAAGCTCAAATCTTACGCGAGTAGGGAAAAAGAGAAGATGATACTGGGAAAAAAGAAGAAGCGCGCTCATAGTGAAATCTGGAAGGACCAGACTTCTGCTCAATTTCTTCTCGCTCTTGGCATTCCCTTTCTTTTGTACCTTGACCATCTACATAAAACAAACTTGAATACCATAATATCATCCCAATCATAATACAGTCATCCCAAAAAGAGTTTCTAAATAAAAAGAAAAGAAAAGTACGAAATAGTCCGAGAAAAATAAAAGTACAGAAAAGTAAAGGATAGATGGAGGAAGGTATGAATCCTTCCTCGGAGTGAGCCAAAACTCAGGAGGATCACACATCCTCTTTGGCACTCCTCGATGCGCCATCAGTCGTGCGACTCTTTCTCTTTCTTGAAGCTTTCTTCTTCTATGTTTTAGGAGGAATGATGTAACACTACAAGAAAAAGCCTTATTTGTCACGGTTTTTTAGTCACGGTTTTGTGAACCGTGACTAATTTGTCACGGTTCCTTGAAAACCGTGACAAATTAGTCACGGTTTTAAAAAACTATGACAAATTAGTCACGGTTTTAAAAAACCGTGACAAATTAGTCAAGGTTTCATATAAACCGTGACTAAATTAGTCACAATTTCTTAAGAACCGTGACTAATTTGTCACGGTTTAAAAAGAACCGTGACCAATTTGTCACGATTTCAAAAGAACCGTGACCAATTTGTCACGGTTTCTATAGAACCGTGACCAATTTGTCACGGTTCTAAAGAACAGTGACCAATTTGTCACGGTTCTTTATGCTACCGTGACAAATATTTGTACAGACTGGCACGTCTTCAACTTCATCTTCTTCTCTTCTTCAATCGTCTTCCTCATTCTTCTTCCTCTTCTCTTCTTCAATCTTCTTCCCCTTCTCTAAATCTTCTTCCACAATCTTCTTCCTCAATCTTTCTTCCTCTTCTTCTTCAATCTCAGCCTCCCCCTCTCCGTCGATTACCCAAAGCCAAACACTGCCGCTGTTCTCCGATTCCGAAGCCGCTGTTCTCCAATTCCGAAGCCGCTGTTCTCCGATCTCCGATTCATCTTCTCTATCGGTCGCCAAAGCCAAACATTGCCGTCGACGACGACCTGGAGTCATGGTCCTCTGAATGTAGATCCAGATGCGAAGCCCTCCTCCAACTTCTTCACAAATCTGATGGAGTCATGGTTTTGGTGAGATCTGATGGTGGAGTTTGGCGGCGACGATAGAGTTTTGGCGGTGGCGGTGGTCGAAGCTCGCCCGATGGGGTTCTGGCGGGGGGGCTACGGGGTCGGCCGAAGAAGACGAAGGGGATTTGTGCAATTTTGTAAATTTTGGGGGATTTGTGCAATTTTTTTATAGTTTGGGGGTCTTTGGGAAATTTTTAGAAAGTTTGGGGGTCTGTTTAAAAAATTGTAATTATTTTATTTATTAATTAAATAAAATTGTAATTTTTGTTATATGAGTGACCTATTACAAATTCAGTAGAATGGAGTGACTAGTCTGCATATTGAGTCACTGAAAATTGCATATTGGGTCACTCAATCTGTAACGGTTTTGTTTAGAAACCGTGACTAATATTAGTCACGGTTTACATAGAAATCGTGACTAATATTAGTCACGGTTCATATAGAAACCGTGACTAAATTTAGTCACGGTTTCTTATGTAAACCGTGACTAATATTGGTCACGGTTTCTATATAAACCGTGACAAAAAAATTTAGTCACGGTTCCTACTGAAACCGTGACAAAAAATGATCAATTTAGTCACGGTTTTGAAAACCGTGACTAATTTTTTTTGTCACGGTAAAAACCGTGACTAAAGGCAAAAAAAACGTGACTAATGTGCTGTTTTCTTGTAGTGTAATCTTCTTCTTGAAACTTGAGGTGATAAATATCTATGGGGAGGGATGGAAGAAATTTAGCATGGATAAGATCATGTTCCCCGAAAGGGTTTGGGAACATGCCGAACATGTCATAAGCGATGAACTTGAAGTGGAAGCAAGGGTACTTGTACGTGCCGAAGTCAATCTTGTCTGCAAATCTTTCCAAAATTACAGTGCTGAGGAGGTACTCTTTATTTGGAGGCATGTTTTATGCATACCTATCGAGGATGACCTTGGTAGGATTCAAGTGCACCACATGTGTGATGGCTCTAGAGAAATCAAGGTCAAATTTGTTGAAGCGATGAGGTTTGAGCCTTCATGTGATTGTTCGCGCAAAGATCATGTGAAAGACCCTATACAACTTCCTCTTCACCCTTGTGGCTCAAGCATTATGAGGATTAAATTCCTTCTCATCTCCCCTCTGTGAGCCACCTCCACTTTGTATGACGGTCTCTCTCCAACATGTCATCCTTGTCGTAGGCAGGGACCAAAGGCCAATTACGACCGTTGGACTTAGCTTCTTCCAAAGTGCAGAGCCCCATCCGAACTGCAAACTCATCCCAAGTGTAACTAAGTTCTTTTCCCTGAATGGAGAAAGAGATCTCATCATCGGTATTCTTCATCAGGGTGCACATGAACTGCTTCATCCTCATGTTGGAGGCGCACTCCTCAATGAGGAAAAATCCCGAGAGGCCAGCTGCATCAAGAGGTCCCTTATAGCGTGCGACATCTTCAGCATCCATATTATCAGGATCCAAGTACACACCCCTAAAGCTCTCCAGGTGGAACAAGGCTTTATACCGCGCCTTTGCTTCCGGATCAGTGAATTAGTACGGTGGTGGGCGCGGCCTGGGGAAACTGTTAGGGTACCAACGGTGAAAATCTCCCGTCTGCTTCGACATCCTTCAAAACAAACAACAACCAAACGGGATTCATTCAAACAAGTTTCCAAAATTTAAAGCGCAAAAATCCTCATCAAAAGAACATGGTTGAGAGAAAATTAGATCATGCACAAGAATTCACTTAAAGTTTCCAAGTCGACATAGATTCCCTAAGATGAAAGTTCAAAGCACAATCAATCAATGAGCAAAGTCCACAACACATGCTACATTCAATTCTCAACATCTTACAACCCCACACTTAGCATGAAAAATCACATACATTCAATCTTAAGCACTAAAACTCATATGCAACAGTGTGTGGAATGGCGCAAATCAATAATTCAATGGCATTAGATAAGTAAGAACAAAGAGTATAAGCATCATCAACTTAATCTCATGCAATCCTAGCAAAAAAATCCATCATGCTTAATCAAGTAGAAGAAAGGGAAATGGAGTGTGTACCTTGGATTCGCAATAGAACGTGGAACCTAAAATCTCAACACAAAAAGTAGGAACAAAACCAGTATTTTATGCTAAAAAATCTAGGAGAAAAAATCATTCATCTTGTGATAATTCAAACTCAGTCAACACGAAGTACTAAAATCAAGAAATCGATCAAACTCAACAAGAAAATTGATCAGAAAGTCTAAGAATCAAGTTCATGCATACAATCCTAGCTCTTCAACTCACAAAAAATCTCAAAATTCAAGTATCACAACCCTAGCATGCTCCTAACCAACAATCAATCATGAACAAAAGCATAATTCACATCATATGATTTATTAACGATAATTAATGCTAAGAGAAACTAGGAACATGCAAACGAACCTTAAAAAGTAAGAGCAAATTCGTGGTCATAGGAGGTTTGACTTTTCCTTCTTCTTCCAAGGTGGGATTGATGAAAAAAGGGAAAACTTGAGGGTGAGGGTAGATTGATGATGGAAAACGCGTTTGGTGAAGATTGGTGGTGTTTTTATGGTGGAAGGGTGAGTGGGAGTGGTGGATAAGAAGAAGAGATCAAACTTTTGAGAGCTTCTTCAATGGAGGAAGGAGAGAGAATGTGGGTGTAGGTTTTGTGGGAGAGGGGATTAATGGAGGATTTAAAGAGATGGGAGTGAAGGATTTGGGTTAGGGGAGTTGTATGGAGGAGTGGAGGGGATTTGATTTATGTATTTAGGTTTTGGGAGAGAAGAGGAAGAGAAGAAGAAGCAAAATCAAAGAAGGAGAAGAGACGAAAGAAAATTCGGCCAAAATTCAAAAATAAAGGAGAGGATTTTTCTGCCAGCATGCGGCGTGCACGACGTTTGCATGCCGACCTGCAGAGATGAATTCCCAACCCTTAAAAACATTAAAAACCATTTGACTCGCAAACTCTTTTGATCCCGGCTTCTTTCTTCACCCAAAATAAAACAAATAAAGACTTGAGCTAGCATCAATCATCGGAACAACAAAAAATGACACTTAAAACTGACGCAAAACTCGAGCAATTGCCTTTATGTACAAAACTATCAGGGTGCCTCCCGTTGAGCGCTAAATTTCTCGTCGCTAGCTCGATGATACTTGGACTTTCATTCAAGGTACATGATTAGAGTGTTTCAAGTGATGAAATTTCGAGTTCCTCTTCATCTTCTTTCCTTCGCCTTCCGGTAATTTTTTCTTCTTTCTTATGCCTTCCTTCTTCACTTCCGACTTCTTAGACAATAATTTCTTCACTTCATTAGCTCCTTTTTCCTTCAATGAGTTTCACATAACTTGCACTTTTTCCTCAATCGTGCTAACCTCCTGTACCAACAAATAACTTTGTGGGAGTGAGGTGAACTTATTCAAATAATCGAGCAAAGCATCAAAATCAAAAGAGGACTTCTTCTTGGGAGATGAAGGAGGAGAAATGACCATCGGAGTAGCCATTTCAAACACGATCTCTTCCTCCCCTAATCGGAAGGTCATTCCCCCACTAAGCACATCAATGATGACTCCAACGGTAGCGAGGAATGGTCTGCCGAGTATAAGGGGAGTATTGAAATCTTCCTTCACTACAAGAAACTGTGCAGTTAACAGCGGCAGAAATCAACGTTAACAGCGGCCATGGCCACTGTTAAATTATTTTAAGCACGGCCACCCGTCGCTGCTAAATTGGCTAATGCTAAATAACTTTAACAACGGCCAAAGTGGCCGTGGTTAAACATGATGGCCGTTGTTAATTTATTTCAGTTTAACAGCGGCCGTTTGACCGCTGTTAAATTATTTCAGTTTAACAGCGGCCATTTGGCCGCTGTTAAATTATTTCTTCTAGAAAAAATTTTAGCCCGAGCTCCAGCCATAGAGCCAAAATTTCGGCGGCAATCAAATCCCCAACATTTTCAATCAGCAAGCAAGATCATGTCTCTGATTCCAAACTTCTTCGGCAACCACATGAGCAACGCCTTTGATCCATTCTCCCTTGACATTTGGGATCCCTTCGAAGGCTTCTTCACTCCCGCCGGATCACTCTCCACAGTCTCTAACCAGTCGTCCACAGCGGCGTGTGAGACATCATCGTTCATCTTCTTCACTTCCAGCAGCACCACCCCATAGCTGAACCGCCGATCTTTATCTTCTTCTTCTTTACTTCCTCCTCACAGACGGCGTGAGTAATCGGGAGGGGAGAACGTGGAGAGAAGATAAGAGTGGGAACCCGATATGATCCAACAGTGCTGCCCTGATGCCAACCAGTACTCCTACACCCCAACAGGATCCCCTGGCCGAGGCAGGACCCTAGGACCTCACAAGAAGCATATAGAGCCTAGGGCAGGCCATCTTAAAGCCCTAAAGCCAAGGTACGACATGAAATATCGACTAAGGCCTTCCCTTGCAGGTAGAAAGACTCCAAGAGATGGAATGCTATTCCAGGCCATGCTGCTGGCCGAGGATATAAGCCCTAGCACTGAAGAAAAGCCTCAGCCTGCTCCTAGCCTGACCTCTAGGAGCCCTAAAGAGGAAGTCGGTCCCTTGAGTGACCCTCTGGAAGCATTTCTGGAGTACAGGAGGAGAAGAGCCCAAGAATACTTGGCCTATAAAGGAGAGCTTCCAAGGATTGACCCTGAGCCGAGCCATGAGAAGAATTGGAGTCCTTGGCCCCGAGGCCTGACACTTGGACCGACTCCACCCCCGAAGAGCTACATCAGGAGCAACTTGGTGGCCTACCCGAAGCTTAAAGAGGATGGCCCGATCAGAAATGGAGAGGGCCCAAGGAAAGGCCAGACCCGAGCCCTAGACCGGCAGCCGGGCCGATCCGAGGGATCCCATGAAGCCGGCCAAGAAGACCGGGCCTCTTGGGCAAGACCCTTGCCCCTGGACCAGCCCGGCGCAGCAGGCCCCGTGACTGCCACCTGCATTAGGCCCGGCGCCGGACCGGACAAGCCCACCGGGCCGCCACCATAGCCAACCGGCCTGAGCAGCCGAATTCGGCCAGATTAGGGTTTTTGAGTGTTTTAGTCCTATTTGGGTTGTATTTTCAGTTGTAAGACTATTTAATTGTTTTTTCCTTTTTAGTCGGATTATTTAGGGGTTTTAGGATTCTTTTAGGAATAGGACTCTTTATTTTATTCTTATTTAGGAAGTAGTCTTTAGGGAGGAGAGCTTGTCCCCTCACCTATATAAGGAGGCCGCCGGCCACCCATTGTAAACATGAACCCTTTTGAAATAAACCCCCTTTTATAGAACTTTGTTCTTGAAACCCCTTATTGTATCTGCATGTGGCGATACTGAAGCATCGACTTATCATCAAGAGTATACTCCTCTTGAAGTGGCGCCCTCGACTTGATACTTCTCATTCCTAGCTTGTTTATAGCTAGTGGGTCAAAGTCCTCTTCCATCCCTGGTTCCGACGGTTTCTTCCTGTTGCACGATCATCAGCTTGTGGTGTTTAGGGGTCGTCTACCCACGGTTGCGGCAGTTCACATCAGTTGGTATCAGAGCACAATTCAACACTAGGACGACATCTATCCCAGTCTCCAGGTTTATCTTGGATTCATATCATTTACTGCTTTTTAGAAAATAGCTTCGAAAATTCCCTTCTATTTCCATTCTTGTATTCAGTTTCGAGTTGTAAGGCAATAGAAAATTGGTGGCCATCATACCAACGAAACCCTAATCGAGGTTAAGAAAAAGAAAAGAAAATGAGGCCACCCTTGTCAAGTTATTTTCCTTTCGTTGTAAGTTTATTTCTAAGAAGAGGGGATAGAAAATTTGCTTCCATTTGCTAGTACTAACCATGGCAGACGAGAGACTGGCCAACATGGAAGGCCACCTCCAGACTCTTGGAGCTACCCTAGCTGCCGTCCAAGAAACCCTAGCCAGGCTTCAAGCCGGAAGAGGACGAGACGAGCGCCGAGAGGATAGCCCTGAAGGCCTAAACTGAAGAGCCCGAAGGCTAGCTCAGGAGATTGATGATGATGTGAGCAACCTCAAGCTCACCGTGCCCAAGTTTGCCGGCAAGTACAATGCCGATGAGTACTTGGATTGGGAGAGAAGTATGGAGGATTTACTCGAATGCCATCACTATTCAGAAAGTAAGAAGGTAATCCTCGCCACTCTTGAATTTACTGACTATGCTGCTCTATGGTGGAGCCAATTCAAGAGCCAAATTCAAAGAGATGAGGAAGACCCCATCGAGTCATGGAGAGATCTCAAGAGGACGATGAGGAAGAAGTTTGTTCCTGGAACCTATATCCGAGACCTACACACCTCCCTCCGAAACATAAAGCAAGGCACCATGTCCGTGGAGCAATATACCAAGGAGATAGAGATGTTGGTAGCCAGGCTCGACCTCAGAGAAGAACCCGAAGCAAGGATAGCCAGGTTTGTGGGTGGACTACAACCCGAGATCATGCATCAAGTCAATATACTTAACTATGTTGACTACGAGGATCTCAAAACCCTAGTTAACCGCGTGGAGAGAGAGTCGAAGAAGGGCTACATGAGAAGACCAGTCAATACCCCATGGAGAGGAGGCTCGAGTGCAAGCCAAGCCCCATGGAAGCCCGAACAGCCCCGAGGCTCCAGCTCACGGCCAAACCCTAACCCTAGGGATTCGGCACCACCGGTAACACCTACCCCACCTACTTCTAAGGTTCAAAACTCTAACCCACATCCCAGTGGAATTGTATGCTTCAAATGTCAAGGTAGGGGACTGATGACACTCGATTTGACGTGATTATCAGCCTCATTTAAGCGACATTTCCTTGCTTAAGACATGGTTTTTAGGGTAGAATAACGAATATTCAATCAATTGCCCTATCTCGTGCCATTTGTGTTACCTTGGCCCGTTTCGGGTCTATTTGATGGTTTTCTAGTGTTTTTATGTTAGCACAGGTTTTTGCCATCAAATAAAGTAGCCAAGGACGTGTCTAAGGCGTTGGAACCTCGAGGAATTGCACCGGAATCGATCCAAGGAGCCAATCAAGTTGAAACAATTCCTGCCCGGTTTACAAAGGAATTTTCGCCGAAAATACCCTAGCATTTTCGGCGAAAATATCAGCACAAAATCACTGATGCCGACTAAAGGAAGTTTTCGGCGAAAATGTTAAGTTTTCGACCGAGAACTATGGGACCGAAATTTACAGGAGAAATCAGCCGGCGAACCACCCAATTACAAAGGAATTTTCGTCAAAAATTCTTCAATATTTTCGGTCAAAATATTAGTCAAAATCCAGCTGAGTTAGGGTTAAGTATAAATACTTAACCGGCAGCCCAATACAAAAGGACCGGAGAATATACTTTTCGATAATCAGAATTTGGAGAATCCTCTCAAGTTCTGAAGGAGGGAGTTTTAGAGTTTGAAGAGCCGGAAAGAGATCGTGACGCCATCCCTTCCATCTCGAAGACTCGGAGCTAGGATTGCAATCGACCGGAAGATCGAAGTTCTGCCGGAGTCGTCTAAATTAGGTTTTTCAGATTCTTTTCTGTTCTTCCTCTGGATGATGAACCCTGCCTTTGTCTTTGATTCTTTCGTAATGAATATGTGTAGCTAAACTCTTAGAGCTTAGACTAGATGAACCCTAAGTGACCCAGGGCTTTAAAGCGGTCACGGATCGGCGGTGATTAGATTCAAAGTTCAATCAGTTTCTCTTTCTCTTATCTGGATTGATCACCTAGATTAGATTCTTGTTAAGTGATGACACTCGATTTGACGTGATTATGAGCCTCATTTAAGCAACATTTCCTTGCTTGAAACGTGGTTTTAGGGGTAAAATAACGAATATTCACTCAACTACCCTATTTCCTACCGATTTGGTTACTTTGGCCTGTTTCGGGTCTATTTGATGGTTTTCTAGTGTTTTGTGTAAAGCACATGTTTTTTCCATCATTTATGTAGCCACGGACGTGTTCAAGACCTCAAGGAGTGAACCAGAAATCAAACCAGAGTCAAAACCGAAGATCCTACTGCCCAGCACAATGTTTTCACCGAAAAGACTATGAGGTTTTCGGCGAAAATACCTTCAGAAACTCACAGGCAACGTAAGCTGATTTACACTGAAGTTTTTGGCGAAAACTACTTTGAGTTTTCGCCGAAAATCATAGAAGAAATCAAACAGGGGATTTTGCCTAAAGTTTTCGGCGAAAATTATCTAATATTTTCGCCAAAAATATCTTCCAAATCTGGCGCTGTATTGGAAACCCTAAGCGTACCTATTTAAAGAGAAGCAGCCGGCAGCCAAAAGGACAGACATCATTATTCATAATTTTCACAAATCATACTTTTGAGAGTCAGCCGACTTGAGGGTCGATAGATAGAGTTTAGAGATTTCGAAGAACCGTGGAGAGATCGTCACGCCATCCTTCCACCTCGGAGAGCTCGGAGCTTAAAGTTGAAGATCCAGGAGATTGAAGCTTCGCCGGAGTCGTCAGAATTAGGTTTTTCAGTTCTTATTTGTTCTTCCTCTGTACGATGATCTTCATTGTTGCCTTTGATTCTCTTGTTTCTGATATGAGTAACTGAACTTGTAGAACTTAGATTAGATGAACCCTAAGTGACCCAGGGCTTTAAAGCGGTCACGGATCGGCAGTAATTAGATTCGAAGTTCAATCAGTTTCTCTTTGCATGTTTGATTCATTCTTCATTGTTCATGTTTCTTGTCTGGATTGATCACCTAGATTAGATTCTTGTTAAGCTAAGGATAGAAGCGAACGCTCGCCTTACTTTAGAACATCGAATTGAACAATTAACCTTATAATTGGAGCGTGCCTTTCGTAGGAACCGGTTAGGGTTAATCCACTGCAAGAGTAACTCATAAATCGTTAGTAATTGCACCAGTTAATTAAGTCTTAGTTAATCTTCGTAGTTAGAACGGATAGAGCGAACGTTCGCCAGTCTTAAACCTAAGGGTAAGGAGTTATGGTGGTGTATAGAAACCGATTGAATGAGAATTGAAAACCGCTGATCTGTTGATTGCCAATGCTCTGGTGATCTAAGGGGGATTCGAAATCTAAGTTCGTCTATCTTCTCGTTAGTCAACCTTTTACTTTTCTGTCTTTTATTTTCCTTTGCTTATTAGTTTAGAAGTCGTGGAACTCACACCACGCACTAAGTGTTCAAACCTGAGTAATTTGCCAGCTTCTTTGAGTAGTCGATTAGTAGAAACCCTGTGGAATAGGATCTACACTAGCTTCACAGCTTGGTAGTATTTGATACCGCTAAAACTGCAGCATCAAATTGGCGCCGTGGCCGGGGACTCTTCTATATTGTTTGAAAGAAGGGTTGGCATTTTATTCTTCTACTTTCCATCTTTCAATACCCGTCACACTTCGATTTTACATCGGTTGTGCTTGTTTTTGTCCCGTGCAGATCATAGCAGGTACAGAATCGAATCACTTCCGTTCCATCTTCCCTACCATGATGGCTACTCAAAAGAGTCTTGCGGATTACAATAAGCCAAGTGCTGCTAGCAGTCGATCTTCCATCTTTGTACCGCGCAATGAAGACGGTCCTAACTATGAGATCAAGATCCCCTTCCTGGAAATGATCTCTAGGGATTTACAATTTGAAGGCAGGCCATTAGACAATCCATGCACGCATCTGACGGATTTCCTTGATCTCTGCAGCACTTTCAAGAATGGGAATCTCGACAAGAACACTCTTTGCTTAAGAGCTTTCCCGTTCTCTCTGAAAGGTGCAGCTAAGAGGTGGCTCACTGGTAGACCACCTGGTTACTACACTGACTGGGAGACTCTTGCTCAGAAATTCGTAGAGGAATATTTCCCTCCTTCTAGAACAACTTCTTATAAGAAAAACATCTCAAGGTTCAGACAGAGAGAAGGAGTAAGTTTACATGATGCTTGGAACGAATTCCAAGAACTCCTCCACAGCTGCCCTCATCATGGTTTCACTCAGAGGCAGCTAGCAGAGATATTTGCTTAGGGTATGAACGAAGAGTCATCTGAATGGGTTAACTCCTTAGCTGATGGAGATTACACCGCACTTGCACCGGAAACTGCTCTTCTTCACTTTGCAAAATGCGCATCTAAGTCGAGAAGCTGGGAAAGACAGTTTGGAGCAGCTAAGAGCCGACCAAGCCGTGAAGATCAGATCAAGATTGAAGTGCAGGAAGAAATGAAGAAGATTTTCGGTAACTGGTCTTCAGAGGAAGTGAACTTTATTGATGAAGGCTTCACCAACAGTCAACAGGGCCACCCCGACTATCGTCAGTTCAGACAACCTCCTCAACAACAAGGAAGCTTCCAAGAGCGTCCTCCTTACAACCTCGGCCACAACCAGAGTCAGAATCAGTACTTGGGCGATAATTATCAAAATCAACCTCAGAGATCTACATCAAGGAACACAAGGGATATCGAGGTAGCCAAGACGCTCGACCTGATCATGGAAAGGCTCGATAAATATGAAGAAAAAGTCAAGCTTCAAGCCGCCATAAATCAAGAACATGAAGCTCGAGGTCAACGAATGGAGAGCATGATAAATAACATGGTCAGCTTGATAACTAGTAGCCCCCTCCTTAATCAATCCTCGTTCAAGTCGACTCTACCATTAGGAGGGAGCACGTCAAGGCCGTCTCCACAAGAAGCGACAGCAATCAGCTGATACTGTAGCTCTGAACCAGCCATAATCCCCGAAGCTATAACCATTGACAAGCCAAAGATCGAGGAAGAGAATAGAGAAGAAGAAGAGGAGGTGACTGCCCCGCCTTCCCTGACAAAGACAGCACCTGCGCCACCTCTCCCTCCATATCAGCCTCGGATTCCGTTTCCTAAGGCCGCACAATCAAAGGAGAAAGATCATGATACCCGGTACAGAAAGTGGCATGGATACTTGAAGAACACGAATATGAATACACCAGTTACTGATGCTATCCAAGTAATACCGGAGGCTGACAAAATCGCAAGGGATCCTGCGAAGAACAAGAAGAAGAAAGAGTTGTCTCCCGTCCCCCTCGAGGAAGAATGCTCTGCTATCCAGGGCCATGCGACACCCATACCACCCCCAGCTAAGTGTCAAGATCCCGGTGCTTTCACTTTGCCTTGCACTATTAATAATGTGAAAATTGATCGTAGTTTAATTGATCTAGGTTCTTCCATTAATGTCATGCCTACCTGCTTGTATGAGAAATTGAACCTAGGAGAATTGAAACCGATTAGCATGCATTTAGTGTTCGCCGACAGATCTGTGAAATTACCTAGGGGAATGATAGAAGATGTGGTTGTCAATTGTGGTCCCTTTACTATTCTGGCTGATTTTATTATTATGGATACCCGAGGGGAAGATGCCACTCTTCTCCTAGGCCGATCGTTTATGGCAATAGCCGGCATTAACATTAATGTCCCGAATGGCTCGTTGACATTAAGGGTCGGCAAGAACACCATGACATTCCGCCTCAAGGATGGTATGCAAGTCCCAGTCAAAGAAGAGATGCATTGCTTATCTGTTGAAGCTGTGGAGTTGGCTTCGGTCAACTCCGTTACTAATGAAAAATCTAGAGTTTCTGCAGAAATCTTCTGGCCAGGTGTTGGACAGGTCCCTAATCTGAAGAATGAGCTGCCGGCACAAAGGCCAAGAAAGAAGGAGGATCCGACGGCGTCCCCTCATGAATCACCAAACGTTAAAGATCCTGGGGAGATAAAGGAGGAGAATAAAGAGAAGACGAAGGAGTTTTGGAAGCCGATTGCTCAGCCCCCATCTACCGAGCCACCAGAACGAACCAAGATAATTCACGCAAATGGGAAGAAGTTCACACTTGCCGGAGGATCCCCAAGGCCATATTTCATGAACTCCGGCTCATGCCTAAGAGAAATCCTGAGTTGGGATGTCTCCTAACACCGTCCAGGTATCCTCCGACTCAAGGACGTTAAGCAAGAGCGCTTCGTGGGAGGCAACCCACGGTTGGAGTTCGTTTTTATTTTTGTCGAACTTAGTGTTTTAGAGTCGGTTCGGGGGAGCCAAAAGTGTCAGTTTGTTTGATTTATTATTTTTGTGTGTAGTCTGTGTGTCGTAGTGTCAGTTGCAAGTCGATTGAGGTGTTTTCGATTTTTGTGGATTTAACTGTGATTTTCTGAAGTTTGCCGGATTTGCGAAAATATTTTCACCCGAGCAGTTAAAAATTTTCGGCGAAAATACACACCTATTTTTGGCGAAATCGCCTTTTGAATTTTCACTGAATTTCCCTATTTCATATTTTCGGTCCGAAAATCCATTGTATTTTCGTCGAAATTTTCTTTGAAAACCGGCAGTGCTTTTGAACATACATTTTCGGCGAAAACTTTAGTTGGGTCAGAAAAATTTCGAAAACCTTTAAAAAAAAGAGTCAAAATATTTTCAAAATTCCCCTAAACCGTCTTCGTTTTGACTTTTATTCTGTGTGGATCCGGGACACTTGTCCCGGTATCCTTTTGATCTTTTTGTTGTTTTTGTTTTGTAGGAACTCGAGTAGCTACTCCGCTCCGCTCCTGGCTATTCGTGTTCATCCACTACACCGACCATCACCTTCCAGGTTCTTCGTATCTCTCTACTCTAGTTTAGTCCTGTGAGGACACAGAACCGTTTAAGTGTGGGGTAGGAGTCTAGGATTTTGCATGATCTTGCTTGCTATCTATGATTTTGTGGTTCAAATTTGAAATTTCTCTAGCATAGAATTGCTCAATTCTTGACTTTTGATGTTAAATTGACTTCAATTTTGAACAATGACGTCTAGACTGTTCCACTTAGAACCTGTAACCAGCGTGTCAGAACTGATATTAAATGAGTCTAGGTCAGAACAGATCATAAATCACTTCTGTAGTTGAAACTTGAATTAATTGAATCGATTGACTTGTTAATAACAACGCTCGATAACACCATTCTAAGATGATAAATGCTAGCTTCTCCCATGTTTTCACTCCATATTTGTTCACCTGTGATTGTGGCTTGAGATTAGGCGGAAATCCAATTCGAAATCTGTGTGTAAAAAGTTATAACTAGCTAGGATCAAGTGGCTAAATGGTTAAATCAAGTAAATTGAGTTGTTCGAATTAATTGCTAAATTCTTTAAAGTGCTCAAAATAAAGCTAGGCAAGCCCGACACCTAAGTGAAGTGTTCGGGTTGAGCACTAGCAAAAGGCACAAATACTGTGAGCTAGGCAGGTCCAACACCTAAGTGAAGTGTTTGGTATCGAGCACTAGTATGCAGTAAATAAATTAAAGAAAGTTTGAATCTTGAAACAAATTGTTGTTTAAATCGGTCCTAGCTAGAACATGTACCGTGCAGATCTAGAAAAGGATGAAGTCGAGTCAATAGCCACGTCACTTTTCCTACCTCCGCATCCACATCATGGCTAGAGCTTAAAGTCTTTTTGATTAGAATTGGTGTTATCGTAGTCGGTTAATTATGATTAATTGTTTTGCCAAGAAACGAGCTTTGTTAAAACCACTACTTGATAGTGTGCAAAAATTAGTGAGATCGAAAACTTGTTTGGTTGATGTTCTTGCATGTGTAGGTCACTCTTTCTACGTGGAACAGTCTAAACCAAATTGTTAGAATTGAATCTCGGTTTAATCTCGTGTCATTTGTGAATTTGAGTGTGTTCTAGTTCAGTTTGCTTGAGGACAAGCAAAAGCTTAAGTGTGGGGTATTGATGACACTCGATTTGACGTGATTATCAGCCTCATTTAAGTGACATTTCCTTGCTTGAAACGTGGTTTTAGGGGTAAAATAGCGAATATTCACTCAACTACCCTATTTCCTACCGATTTGGTTACTTTGGCCCGTTTTGGGTCTATATGATGGTTTTCTAGTGTTTTTGTGTAAAGCACAGGTTTTTGCCATCATTTATGTAGCCACGGACGTGTTCAAGACCTCAAGGAGTGAACCAAAAATCAAACCAGAGTCAGAACCGAAGATCCTACTGCCCAGCACAATGTTTTCGCCGAAAAGACTATGAGGTTTTCGGCGAAAATACCTTCAGAAATTCACAGGCAACGTCAGCTGATTTACACTGAAGTTTTCGGTGAAAACTACTTTGAGTTTTCACCGAAAATCATAGAAGAAATCAAAAGGGGATTTTGCCTAAAGTTTTCGGCAAAAATTATCTAATATTTTCGCCGAAAATATCTTCCAAATCCGGCGCTATATTGGAAACCCTAAGCGTACCTATTTAAAGAGAAGCAGCCGGCAGCCAAAAGGACAGACATCATTATTCATAATTTTCACAATTCAAACTTTTGAGAGTCAGCCGACTTGAGGGTCGATAGATAGAGTTTAGAGAGTTCGAAGAACCGTGGAGAGATCGTGACGCCATCCTTCCACCTCGGAGAGCTCGGAGCTTAAAGTTGAAGATCTAGGAGATTGAAGCTTCGCCGGAGTCGTCAGAATTAGGTTTTTTAGTTCTTATCTGTTCTTCCTCTGTATGATGATCTTCATTGTTGCCTTTGATTCTCTTGTTTCTGATATGAGTAACTGAACTTGTAGAACTTAGATTAGATGAACCCTAAGTGACCCAGGGCTTTAAAGTGGTCACGGATCGGCGGTAATTAGATTCGAAGTTCAATCAGTTTCTATTTGCATGTTTGATTCGTTCTTCATTGTTCATGTTTCTTGTCTGGATTGATCACCTAGATTAAATTCTTGTTAAGCAAAGGATAGAAGCGAACGCTCGCCTTACTTTAGAACATCGAATTGAACAATTAACCTTATAATTGGAGCGTGCCTTTCGTAGGAACCGGTTAGGGTTAATCCACTGCAAGAGTAACTCATAAATCATTAGTAATTGCACCAGTTAATTAAGTCGTTGCGAGAGGCGACCGTACCCGGGCGGCTAGTTAATCTTGGTAGTTAGAACGGATAGAACGAACGTTCGCCAGCCTAAAACCTAAGGGTAAGGAGTTATGGTGGTGTATAGAAACCAATTGAATGAGAATTGAAAACCGCTGATCTGTTGATTGCCAATGCTCTGGTGATCTGAGGGGGATTCGAAATCTAAGTTCGTCTATCTTCTCGTTAGTCAACCTTTTACTTTTCTGTCTTTTATTTTCCTTTGCTTATTAGTTTAGAAGTCGTGGAACTCACACCACGCACTAAGTGTTCAAACCTGAGTAATTTGCCAGCTTCTTTGAGTAGTCGATTAGTAGAAACCCTGTGGAATACGATCTACCCTAGCTTCACAGCTTGGTAGTATTTGATACCGCTAAAACTACAGCATCATTAAGCTAAGGATAGAAGCGAACGCTCGCCTTACTGTAGAACATCAAATTGAACAATTAACCTTATAATTGGAGCGTGCCTTTCGTAGGAACCGGTTAGGGTTAATCCACTGCAAGAGTAACTCAATAATCGTTAGTAATTCCACCAGTTAAGTTAAGTCGTTGCGAGAGGCGACCGTACCCGGGCGATAATTAATCTTGGTAGCTAGAACGCATAGAGCGAACGTTCACACGGTCTTAAACCTAAGGGTAAGGAGTTATGGTGGTGTCTTAGAATTGATTGAATGAGAATCGAAATCCACTGATCTGTTGATTGCCAATGCTCTGGGGAACGAAGGGGGATTCAAAGTCTAAGTTCGTCTGTCATCTCTGTTTTAATCAACCAATTTCCAATCTGTCTTTAGTTTCAGTTTTTAATTTTTCTGCATTTCTTAGAATTAGAAGTCGTGGAACCAACACCACGCACGAAGTGCTTAAATCCGAGTAATTTGCCAGCTTATTTGAGTAGTCGATCATAGAAGACCCGTGGAATACGATCTACCCTAGCTTGTTAGCTTTGTTAGTTATTTGTTTGAACCCGAACAACGATCTTAGGTTCACCAAATTGGCGCCATTGCCGGGGAACTTCTTTTGATTGTTTGAAAGAAGAACTGGTAATTTATTCCTCTACTTTTCATCTTTCATTTTCCACCCACTTCGATTTTACACTGGTTTTTGTTTGTTTTTGTTATTTGTAGGTTTGTCACAGGTGTATGCATCGCCGCCCTTGGACTCGCTCTCAAACCGACAAGGCTAAGAGTATAGAGAGACCAAGTAGTTCTGCTCCACCTCGACAATCACAGATTCCAAGGAGAAGCAGAATCAATCCACCTCCACCCGTCACTCCGATTAAGATTGAGGAACTGAAGGAGAGTCCCTCATCTTCACCGTTACCGTCACCTACATCTGTTTCATACACCGAGTCACTTTCACCTCCTCCATCTCCTACCATGGCTGATCAATTACCACCACCACCACCACCAGGCAGAAATCCACCACCACCGCCGCCTACACAGAAAAGTCTAGCCGATTACAACAAGCCCAGCGCGACTAGCGTTCGATCTGCCATTGTCGTACCGCGCATTGAAGGAGATCCTGACTATGAGATCAAGATTCCATTCTTGACTATGATCTCTAGGGATCTACAGTTCGAAGGCAGGCCCCTAGACAATCCGTGCACTCATCTTGCAGACTTCCTTGATATCTGCAGCACTTTTAAGAACGGAAACCTCGACAAGAATACTCTTTGTTTGAGAGCTTTCCCGTTCTCTCTAAAAGGCGCTGCTAAGAGGTGGCTTACTGGCAAACCACCTGGACATTACACTAATTGGGATACTCTGGCTCAGGACTTCGTTGAAGAATACTTTCCTCCTGCCAGAACAACAGCCATCAAGGACAGCATTGCCAGATTCTCCCAGAAAGAAGGAGAAAGCTTATATGATACTTGGAATCGATTCCAAGAACTCCTCTACAACTGCCCTCATCATGGATTCGAGCAAAGGCAGTTAGCTGAAATCTTTGCTCGAGGTCTTCGAGAAGAATCTGCCAAGTGGGTCAATTCTCTAGCTGAAGGGGATTGCACTACGCTCACACCTGAAGCTGCTCTTCTTCACTTCGCAAACTGTGCTTCCAAATCAAGGAACTGGGAACGACAATTTGAAGGATCAAGGAGCAAGCTCGATCTCGAAGCAGCTATCAAGGCAGAAGTAGAGAAGCATTGAAAGAAGTCTACCACACCAGTCAAACCGCCGCCAGCTTCTGTCTATGTTGCCGATTGCGAATGGTGTGGAGCTTGCGCACATAATGGAGGCCGATGCCAGAATTTTGGTAAGATAGAAGTCTGGTCCGCCGAAGAGGTAAATTTCGTTCAACAAGGCTTCATTAATAATCAGAATGGTTATGCTGGCTACCGCAACTTCAGGCAGCAAGGGAACTATCAAGACAGACCTCCCTACAATGTGGTGCCAACTATAACCAGAACCAGAATAACCGCCCGGCTGGTCTAGCTCAGGATCAGAAGCCTAACCACCTGCCGGTAGGTGTCTACCAGCCGCCGCACCGTAATCCGGGTAACTATGGAACTGCTCCTGGAAATCGCCAGAACCAATATTTGAATAACACCTATCCAGGGCAGCAGCACTAGAAGGAAAACAATGTCAGTGACCTGGATAAGAAGCTTAGTCAGATCATCACCAGACTCGACGATCATGACAGTCAGTTTAAAGCTCAAGCTCTTCTCAATCAAGAACAGATAGCAGCCGGTCAAAGAATTGAACAAGTTGTGAACAACATCTCGAGCATGCTGGCATCTGGTCGACCATTTCGCCAACTTCCGAGCCAGACAGAGCCGAATCCGAGAAGGAGCAAGCCAAGATGGTATCTGTTAGAAAATTTCCAAGCTTATCTGCTGATGCTTGTGCTGTTTTACGCAGGATCGCTGAATCTCCAGAGAAGAAGGAAGCACTACAAGTGACGCCTAAGGAGGAAGATCCTCCTCTTGCACCGTACGTCGTGAAGCCTCCTTTTCCAAGAGCATTACTGCCAAATGCAAGGATCGAGACTGGCATGAAGGGGAATAAAGAAGGATATCCTGATGCTCGTATCAAGAAACCGTCCTCTCCATATCCAGCTAAGTGCTCTGATCCTGGTTCTTTCACTCTACCTCTTGTCATAATGATGTTGAGACAGAACGTTGTTTGGTTGATCTTGGTGCATCTGTTAATGTTATGCCTATGAGTCTATATGGAAAATTGAACCTAGGAGAACTTGAACCGCCTAGTATGCAACTTATCTTTGCTGATAGATCACTTAAAACTCCTAGGGGAGAAATCAAAGACGTTGTGACTAAATGTGGTCCTTTCATGTTCTTAGCTGACTTTGTTATCATTGACACTAGTAAGGATGATTCTACCATTCTCATAAGACGACCTTTCATGGCCACTACTGGAATGCAAATTAACGTTCCAAATGGTTCTTTAACTTTGAGAGTTGGTGAAGAAACTGTCACGTTCCGCCTTAAAGACGGAATGAAATATAATCCTACGAATGAAGAATTTCATTGTTCAGCTGTTGAAACTGTGGAGTTGACTCCGGTCAACTCCGTTACTGATGTCTCTTCTAGTGTGCCTAGATCAATTGCTGTTGCAGGTGCTGGATAGATTACCACGCAGAACCCGAAATCTGTTCCTCAAAAGACGCCAAAGAAGAAGGAACTGAAAGCCTCTTCTAAGCCACCGAGCACAAAACCTAGCAGACCTCGGGGAAAGAATAAGAAGACGAAGACCCAAATGGTCTGGAGACCAGTTGTGCCGCCACCGTCTGCCAAGCCAGCTGCACCACCAATTCATTCCAAGCTACCGGCGCCGGAACAAGTATGGAAGGAGAAGCCAAAAGCATCTCCTAAGGAAATACTGACGATCACCGATCCTGGTGATATCAAGCCGGAGGTTAAAGAAAAGAAGGAGCCGATCGTTCTCATTCCGTCCACTGTCTTTCTTGTGGAAGATGATCCCTTGACAGAACTGTTCGGACCCTTCACAATCACTGACCACCTTCCCGACGGACGTACCAAGCTCTTACACGCGAACGGGAAGAAATTCATGCTCACCGGAGAAGCCCAAAAGCTCTATTTTGTGAACTTCGATGCTAGCATTATGGAGAATCTGAGTTGGGATGTCTCCTAATACCGTCCAGGTATCGTCCAGCTCAAGGACGTTAATAAAAGAGCGCTTCGTGGGAGGCAACCCATGGTTGGAGTCAGATTTTTATTTGTGTCAACCTTAGTGTTTTAAAGTCGGTTCGGGGGAGCCAAAAGTGTCAGTTTGTTTGATTTCATATTTTTCGTGTGTAGTCTGTGTGTCATAGTGTCAGTTGCAAGTCGGTTGAGGTCTTTCCGATTTTTGTGGATTAAAATGTGATTTTCTGAAGTTTGCAGGGATTGCGAAAATATTTTCAATCGTAGAGTTCAATATTTTCGGCGAAAATTCTCTTTGAAATCCCACAGAGTTTTCCAAACGTTCCTGTTTCATATTTTCGGCGAAAATAACCCATATTTTCGGCGAAAATTTCTTTTGAAAACCGGCAGTACTTTTTAACTAGAATTTTCGGTGAAAACTTGCACTTATTTTCGCCGAAAATTTCTTTGAAAATCAACCAACTATTCACTTTAAATCCGGACTTTCACCCTCTCTCTCTCACTTTCTATTTTCGAACCAAACCCGAAAAAAACCCCTTCCCCTGTTTTCACTCAACCCCGCCGACACCACCATTTCTTGCCGCCGCCGACCGTTGCCACCGCCGCCGTCGCCGACCGCCGCCGCTCCCTTCCCCTCCTCTTTCTGATCAATCCAAGCCCTAGACACAACCGAATCGGAGCACTACAGCTCCAGTTCACCCAAACCCTAAAACTTACGATTTTTCACCGATTTCTCCCAATCCGTTCACTTTTAGCATCCATGGCTTCAAGGTAAGTTGTAGAACTTTTCATTACGAATCTTTTGACATGTTGATTGCTGAATTTCGTCAGGGTTGACTTTTGGTTGACTTTTCGGTTTGCCTCGATTTGGGTGTCGACTGATTTCGTGTGAACTAGGTTAGCTAAACTTGTTGAACTGTTCTAGCATGCTTAGGGAGTGTTGTGCTTAATTTTCATATCGTTTGATCATGTGTTGCTATGCCTAAGTCCTATTCCTTATTATGTTGACTTTTGAGAAATGTCGGTTTGACCATGAACTGTTTTTGATCATTTGGCTGCCTTATGTGCTCATTCTTGTTTAGTTTATTGTGTTTGCCATCTGAGACCATTTTACACCGTCATTTCCTGCTTTGTGATAGTCCTGCCATGATTAGGGTTCAATGTTCTATTATGTTGACTTTTTGAATGTTAGTTTGACTTCTGAACTCTGATTGTGCTAATCCGTTTAGGCTGTTCCTGAGCATGTATTTTATTGTTCATGATTACCGGTTAATCTGCTTTGCTTAAGCCCACTCGGTTTTCCTCATTTCTTTGTGAAATTGTGTTTTTCAACTAAGTGTGGGGTAGGGTTTTAGTTTGACTAATCTGGTTTGTTTTCTTGTTTAGGAACACCACTTATGAGCGCAGGACCAAGGCACGCCTTGATGGTGCCTCGAGCTCCGGAGCCCCCGCTCCCGTCACACCCGCCGTTCAGGGCCCTCCACCAGCTTTCCCTGACTGTGCTGGGTACCACCGCACCGTTGCTCGCCTACCCCCGCACTAGTTTGCACGATACCAGCGGTTTGAGCACACCCGTGGAGCTGATGTTCGCCCTCTTTCCATGGAGTCGCTCTCAGAGCACGATGATGACTGGTACCGGAACGTGCTCGATGCACTGACACATTCCGGCTTGCTGGAGCTGACCACGCTCGCCGCCGACTTCCCAGACATCGCTCTCTAGGAGTTTTGGGTGACATTCGAGCTGGACGAGCACAGGAGGAGGCAGCACAGGAAGGTTGTTACCTTCTATCTAGGCGGGGTGCACAGGGAACTCACATATGATGAGTTTGCAGCTCATCTAGGTGTAACATCCCCGCCCAACCAAACGGATTGGAACTCGAGTTTGGATGGTTTAGACATTGGAAACAATGTTCTTGAGGTCCCATCGAAGTTCGGGACGTTCGAATTTGAGTTGGGTCGAGTTAAAACACCTTGGGGGTGCATTTGATGATACGTGGGCCGTGTTTCATGCATTGAGTGTTAAAATTCGGATTTTAGGAGTTTCTTCACTTTTTCATTTTCTCCATCTTCCCCCAAACCCGTGTTTGAAGAACCAAAAACCCATTTGGGTCAATCCTTGATTCCGGGAGTTGTAGAGCTCCGATTGACCATCCGTTTCTTGCTACACGTTCGTGGCGGTGAGAGGAAGAGATCTCTAGTCGTGGTTCTGGATGGGTCGGAGCAGGCTGCTGTCCGTGGAAGAAGGAAGAGCTACGTTTTTGTGTCTCAGCCAGAAATCTCCAAAACTTCAAACCTCGATTCTGAGAGTTGTAGAGATCCGATTGGCGATCCGTTTCTTGCTTTGAGTTCGTTGTGATGAGAGGAAGAGATCGCACCCAGAAGTTCTGGATATTTCGGAGTAAGCTGCTGTCGGTGAAGAGGAGGATAGCTACGTTTTTGGTGTCTGAGAGTTTGGTTGTTAGGGTTTCTTGAAGAGTTTAGAGCCTCGTCTTCTTGTCAGGTGAGGGTTTAGCGTACGATAGGTAGTCTTGTCGGTGTGAGGAGTTACAATTCAGACTTAGAAAAAATGTAGGGCCTTGCATGAAATTGAAAGAGAGTAAAAGGGGAAAATTGTTCTGCAATTGATTGTTCTGTGAAATATGTTGTTTTGATGATTGTTGGATATTTGTTAATTGATGGATTGGTTGATGATTGATGGCTGTTTGTGATGAGTTTTATTGGAGAAATTGATTAACATGGATGATAAATTAATCGGAACTAGTAAAGAGTGATAGGAGGGACGGGTCTGTGAACATGAGAATTGTGTATATTATGCTATTGTCAGTCTGTGGTTGCAGGAGGGTGGTCCTGCCAATGTGGGGTCGCCCTTAATTGATGAACAGGTGGATGGCTCCACCAATGTGTGGTCATCCAATGAAGGACGTACAGGAGGGTAACCCTACGACTCATGACATGGCTTCCCCTGTACTTGCAGGTGGGGGTGGCCGGTGAGCTAGCCGTTTACCCTTAAACTGTTTATGCCGTGGGAGGCGTTGAATGTCTTGTGATGTGTGGTTATGTGTGATGTGGGATTATTGAATGATTTGGATTGTGTGGGTTTACATGATGTTGGGATTGAGATGATGCTAGGTGTTGATGTATGAATTATGCAACGTGCCTTTTAGGTAGAATTGATGATGCGTGTGAAGGTGGTTGTTAATGTGTTTAGGGTGGTAGACTATGACTTAGAACCGGCTACTGGAATCGGTAGGGAATGTAGGTATGGAATTGGATAATAGAATCGGTACGTGGAATTGACTTATGGAATTGGTTAAGGGAATTGGTAAATGGAATTGAGTAATGGAATTGGGTGGTGTGATTGCATGAACTAGTTGAACTGGGGTCGTATGATTGATTTGAATGAAATTGATGCTGTGTGTGATGGTGATTGATAGTGTGTCTTTTGGTTATCGTAGTAAGGTTGGAGTCTTGAATGTGGATTGGTAAATGGTAGAGAAGAATGAGGATGTCAGAATTGGTCGAATTGTGGCTAGGAATCATGTTAGATGAATTATGTAAACTAGATAGATTATGTGGTTTAATCTAGTAATGCTCAATAGGAGAGTTGAAATGGTAAATTGATGCTGTCGTGATTGTTACTGTTATGTGATGTTGGGTGACTGGTGTGATTGTATGGTTGACTTGTGTGAGTGTATAGTTGACTAGGTGGCTAGAAATGGGAGTGCGGAGTTTAATAGACTTAGAACAGAATTAGGTCTTGCATGAACCTATGAGAGTAAAACTGAATAACTGTCTTGTGATTGACGTATGATGATTGTGCTGATCTATGTGTGATGTGGGGATTGGGATATAAGATGATAGCTAATGTATTTGATCTAGAAATGTGAGATGAGATGGGGTTGGATGAGATGAATTCTATGATTGTATCTATTATTGCCGGTTGTGGTTAGACTAGAATTATGTCCTAGAATTGGAACATAGAATTGGTGTTTGGAACTAGAACGTGGAATTGTGTGGTGGAATCATGGTGTGGATTTGTGATGTGGGTTTGTGTTGTGGTATTGTGATGTGGCATTGTGATGTGTAATTTGTGTAGTGGATTTGTAAAGTGGAATTGGGAAGTGGGTTTGTAAAGTGGAATTAATCAAATGGAATTGGGTAAATGGAATTTAAATGATAGAACTGGAAGGAGCCAACGTTACCCCAAATGTGTTTCACCCACCGACGGACTGGTGGTTAGGGCCTACCGACGGACTGGTAGATTAGTCTCCCGACGGGGAGTGGAATTGTGGAATTGTGGAATTATGGAATTGTGGATATGTGACGTGTTCCCCATGCGGTAGGGGAGCACGAGGCCGGCGGGGGTAGCGGGGGAATAACTCCTTATGGCGCCTAATGAACTCACCTAGATCAATGAATGTGTGGTATGTGTTAGTGATGAGAATGCTTGGTTATGTGCGGTGGTGTATGCGTGTTTGTGAGTGTGTGTGGAATAAGATGCATGTGTGATTCGTGTATGGTATGTGTATTGGAGGTGTTAGTGAAGTGCCTAGTGTTGTGTTGTGAATTATGTTGTTGTGATGAGATGTGAGATAGGAGTTGAATGGTCTAGGATTGATGATGATGATAAGTGTGAATTTGGGTAATGTGGGTGTTGTGGTTAATGTGTGGGTGTTGTGGTTGATGTGTGAGTGGAAGTGTTGTTAGTGATAGTGAGTTGTATTGTGATGTAATGTTGAACTGTGCGCTACATGAGTTGGCTATATCGTGTACTTGTGAATGGATGACTTGGGTTACATTGTTGAGACTGTTAGTTGTGGGCAATGGACTGAGTAGTGCACCTGTGTGATCACCTAGAAAATATGAAGGAGAAATGGAGAGTAAATGTATGCGTGTGAAGGTGAATGTATGAGTATTGATTGAATTGGGGGACGAGTGGTTACATGATTTTGGTTATGTTTGTGCATGTGGTTTTCTCTGTTGCATAATGTGGAGTTGGATGCGGTGTAATGTTGAGCTTATGCATGTTAAACTCTTGTGGATGTTAATTGAGATTTGAGCTTATGTGATCACCTAGTATCATGTTAGGAATTAAAATGAGGATGGCTGTGTCAGATTCCATTGTTGTTTGTGTGCGGAGTTGGGATCGCTCTTAGGCTAGGTTTGGCGCATAGTTAAACCCAGTGGGTTCACTCAGTTTCATTAGGAAGCTGATCCCCCCCAGTTTCTCTTTTCAGGTGTTCGGTTGAGTTCGGAGGAGTTGCATGTTGGAGTTGTGAAGTGAAGATTAGGAAGCTATTGTGGAGTGACCACTGTTTTAATTTTAGATTTCAGTTGACACCTTTGGTTGGGAATTTTGTAATCGTTTTGAGATTTGGTTTCGGATTTCAGATTTTATGTAATGAAGGCCTTCAGTTGATTTTGAACTTTTTAATGGAGAGTTGTTTCTGTTTCCGCTGCGTTTTACTCCTTTATTTAAATGCTGTATCTTCGAGTAGCACTCAAATCGGTTCGACCACGAGTAAACCCGGGTCGGTTTGGGACGGGTGTTACAAGTGGTATCAGAGCCTGGTTAGTTGCTGCTGTGTTGGTGATTCGTCTCTTCTTCTAGAGGAGTAATTAACCTCATATGGGGAAAGGATGGAGCATCAGCACAGGACCAACTTTCCAGGGATTTTCAAAGTGTTTTGAAATGGGTGGGAAGTTTTGAAAGGAAAGTGTTTTGAGCTTGAAAGGAGAGTGATTTGAAATGCAATGTGATTTATGAAAATTGATCAACTGAAACGTTTTGTGTCCTTCTGTAGTGAAGAGGGTGTCGGAGTAGTTGGGAGTGGAAGTGGTGGTAGACTAGGAGGTTGGTTGGAAGAGTAGAGCCCTTGTAGAATTTTGTTGAGTTAAGTGGAGTGTTCGAAGAGTGTGAAGTTCTGGTCGGAGGTGTTAGCTGAGAGTTTTCTTGCTTGCTTGTGTTGTGCTTGTGCTCTCGTGTGAGTTGTGTTGGTTGCGTTTTGGTTGTGTTCTTGTGGTGAGTAGTGCCGTCGAGGTTCGGTTGTGCGTGTCTGTTAGGTAAAAGTTCGAAGTAGTGTGGGAGTAGTGCCCTTAGAAGGTGTGTGTTGTTAGAGCCGTTAAAAGGAAGTTTCGGGAGGTAATGTGATCCCTATGTTGCTGCTACATTTGTTGCTGTGATTTGTGGTTGCTTTGCTAGAGTGAGTTGGGTTGTGATTTCGGGGACGAAATCTCTTGAAGTTGTGGAGACTTGTAACATCCCCGCCCAACCAAACGGATTGGAACTCGAGTTTGGATGGTTTAGACATTGGAAACAATGTTCTTGAGGTCCCATCGAAGTTCGGGACGTTCGAATTTGAGTTGGGTCGAGTTAAAACACCTTGGGGGTGCATTTGATGATACGTGGGCCGTGTTTCATGCATTGAGTGTTAAAATTCGGATCTTAGGAGTTTCTTCACTTTTTCATTTTCTCCATCTTCCCCCAAACCCGTGTTTGAAGAACCAAAAACCCATTTGGGTCAATCCTTGATTCCGGGAGTTGTAGAGCTCCGATTGACGATCCGTTTCTTACTACACATTCGTGGCGGTGAGAGGAAGAGATCTCTAGTCGTGGTTATGGCTGGGTCGGAGCAGGCTGCTGTCCGTGGAAGAAGGAAGAGCTACGTTTTTGTGTCTCAGCCAGAAATCTCCAAAACTTCAAACCTCGATTCTGAGAGTTGTAGAGATTCGATTGGCGATCCGTTTCTTGCTATGAGTTCGTTGTGATGAGAGGAAGAGATTGCACCCAGAAGTTCTGGATATTTCGGAGTAAGCTGCTGTCGGTGAAGAGGAGGATAGCTACGTTTTTGGTGTCTGAGAGTTTGGTTGTTCGGGTTTCTTGAAGAGTTTAGAGCCTCGTCTTCTTGTCAGGTGAGGGTTTAGCGAACGATAGGTAGTCTTGTCAATGTGAGGAGTTACAATTCAGACTTAGAAAAAATGTAGGGCCTTGCATGAAATTGAAAGAGAGTAAAAGGGGAAAATTGTTCTGCAATTGATTGTTCTGTGAAATATGTTGTTTTGATGATTGTTGGATATTTGTTAATTGATGGATTGGTTGATGATTGATGGCTGTTTGTGATGAGTTTTATTGGAGAAATTGATTAACATGGATGATAAATTGATCGGAACTAGTAAAGAGTGATAGGAGGGACGGGTCTGTGAACATGAGAATTGTGTATATTATGCTATTGTCAGTCTGTGGTTGCAGGAGGGTGGTCCTGCCAATGTGGGGTCACCCTTAATTGATGAACAGGTGGATGGCTCCACCAATGTGTGGTCATCCAATGAAGGACGTACAGGAGGGTAACCCTACGACTCATGACATGGCTTCCCCTGTACTTGCAGGTGGGGGTGGCCGGTGAGCTAGTCGTTTACCCTTAAACTGTTTGTGCCGTGGGAGGCGTTGAATGTCTTGTGATGTGTGGTTATGTGTGATGTGGGATTATTGAATGATTTGGATTGTGTGGGTTTACATGATGTTGGGATTGAGATGATGCTAGGTGTTGATGTATGAATTATGCAACGTGCCTTTTATGTAGAATTGATGATGCGTGTGAAGGTGGTTGTTAATGTGTTTAGGGTGGTAGACTATGACTTAGAACCGGCTACTGGAATCGGTAGGGAATGTAGGTATGGAATTGGACAATAGAATCGGTACGTGGAATTGACTTATGGAATTGGTTAAGGGAATTGGTAAATGGAATTGAGTAATGGAATTGGGTGGTGTGATTGCATGAACTAGTTGAACTGGGGTCGTATGATTGATTTGAATGAAATTGATGTTGTGTGTGATGGTGATTGATAGTGTGTCTTTTGGTTATCGTAGTAAGGTTGGAGTCTTGAATGTGGATTGGTAAATGGTAGAGAAGAATGAGGATGTCAGAATTGGTCGAATTGTGGCTAGGAATCGTGTTAGATGAATTATGTAAACTAGATAGATTATGTGGTTTAATCTAGTAATGCTCAATAGGAGAGTTGAAATGGTAAATTGATGCTGTCGTGATTGTTACTGTTATGTGGTGTTGGGTGACTGGTGTGATTGTATGGTTGACTTGTGTGAGTGTATAGTTGACTAGGTGGCTAGAAATGGGAGTGCGGAGTTTAATAGACTTAGAACAGAATTAGGTCTTGCATGAACCTATGAGAGTAAAACTGAATAACTGTCTTGTGATTGACGTATGATGATTGTGCTGATCTATGTGTGATGTGGGGATTGGGATATAAGATGATAGCTAATGTATTTGATCTAGAATTGTGAGATGAGATGGGGTTGGATGAGATGAATTCTATGATTGTATCTATTATTGCCGGTTGTGGTTAGACTAGAATTATGTCCTAGAATTGGTGTTTGGAACTAGAACGTGAAATTGTGTGGTGGAATCATGGTGTGGATTTGTGATGTGGGTTTGTGTTGTGGTATTGTGATGTGGCATTGTGATGTGTAATTTGTGTAGTGGATTTGTAAAGTGGAATTGGGAAGTGGGTTTGTAAAGTGGAATTAATCAAATGGAATTGGGTAAATGGAATTTAAATGATAGAACTGGAAGGAGCCAACGTTACCCCAAATGTGTTTCACCCACCGACGGACTGGTGGTTAGGGCCTACCGACGGACTGGTAGATTAGTCTCCCGACGGGGAGTGGAATTGTGGAATTGTGGAATTATGGAATTGTGGATATGTGACGTGTTCCCCATGCGGTAGGGGAGCACGAGGCCGGCGGGGTAGCGGGGGAATAACTCCTTATGGCACCTAATGAACTCACCTAGATCAATGAATGTGTGGTATGTGTTAGTGATGAGAATGCTTGGTTATGTGCGGTGGTGTATGCGTGTTTGTGAGTGTGTGTGGAATAAGATGCATGTGTGATTCGTGTATGGTATGTGTATTGGAGGTGTTAGTGAAGTGCCTAGTGTTGTGTTGTGAATTATGTTGTTGTGATGAGATGTGAGATAGGAGTTGAATGGTCTAGGATTGATGATGATGATAAGTGTGAATTTGGGTAATGTGGGTGTTGTGGTTAATGTGTGGGTGTTGTGGTTGATGTGTGAGTGGAAGTGTCGTTAGTGATAGTGAGTTGTATTGTGATGTAATGTTGAACTGTGCGCTACATGAGTTGGCTATATCGTGTACTTGTGAATGGATGACTTGGGTTACATTGTTGAGACTGTTAGTTGTGGGCAATGGACTGAGTAGTGCACCTGTGTGATCACCTAGAAAATATGAAGGAGAAATGGAGAGTAAATGTATGCGTGTGAAGGTGAATGTATGAGTATTGATTGAATTGGGGGATGAGTGGTTACATGATTTTGGTTATGTTTGTGCATGTGGTTTTCTCTGTTGCATAATGTGGTCATCACCTCGGCTGGGACGATGACGACGACGAGGAGTACCATGCGCTCTGGAGCCACATGACTGGAGTGCCCGGTGATCGCCTCGGGGACCATAACTCAGTTAAGTCGATCTCTCACCCTTTCTTTAGATACATTCATATGGTTTGGCGTAGATCGCTTTTATATGCTCCAGAGAAGGACCGCCACCATATCAGCAAGGACGAGCTTCTTCTTCTTCGCGCCATCCGGGAGCGATATCCACTTCATCCTAGATGGGTGCTTGCTCGCCTACTCTGCAAGAAGACTCAGAGATCAGGTCGCCCCCGCTCACTCCTGGGAGGCAACTTTGTGGGCCGACTCATCATCTCCTTCGACCTCAGCCAAGAATATGGCACGAACATCCCACGCCGCAGAGTACGCACCGTTGGAGGAGATTTGGCGGTCGAGTACAACCTCGATCTGGACATCAGCCCCCTAGTAGCAGCAGATCCTCCTCTCGAAGACGAGGACGAGTCAAAGGAAGAAGATGATTCTGAGCAGGAGCAGCCGCAGCCAGAGTTTCATGACCATATACCCTCGCCACATCATCAGGCAGGGTATGCACACCACTCGCCGCCGGCCATCCCCGATCCATACCAGGCACCTCACCCTCAGCACCGACCGCACCCCGCGGACATTGGTGAGCTGTATGAGCGACTGCAGGAGTGGCGCATCACCGACAACACCACTCAAGAGGCGAGATGGACTATAATGCAGCAGCATATGCACCGCGCTGATAGGCGTTATGAGGCACAAATGGAGTGGCAACGTCAGCTCGGCGAGTACCTCCACTTCCCACCTCCCGGCGGCCCTGACCAACCCTGATCAGGTGGTGTCCTTTTCTTTATCCTTTCTTTTTATTTATTTTTTTCGGATTTCGATCCAAGTTTTTTCTGTGTGGATCCGGGGCACTTGTCCCGGTTTCCTTTTTATGTTTCATTTGTTTTTGTTTTGTAGGCAGTAGGGAGATTCCCTTTGCTTCGCTTCGGTAGATTCCCTCCACTCCGAGGACCCGTGCTCATCCCCTACGCCAACCATCTCGGTCCAGGTTCTTCTACTTCACTCTGAACTCTAGAATTAGTCCTGTGAGGACACAGTCTGATTTAAGTGTGGGGTAAGATGCTAGAGAACCTTGCATGAACTTGATTGCCCTTGATTGTGTTTTCTGTGTGCCTCGTGATTCCATTCCAGTCTCTCTAGCATTAGAATGGCTCAGTTCTTGATTTTTGATGTTAAGTTGTTGTTCAAAATTTCATAATGATGCTTAGACTGCTTAACCTAGAACTTGAGAACCAACTTGTATACTTTGATGCTAAATTGCCTGGTCAGAACAGAATTTTTAAAATCACACTTGTAGTTTGTAGCCTTGATTGCATGAAAATGACCGAATTCGACTAGCAAACCAACTGTGAGCTTTTGATCCATTGCACGTAACTTGCAATTTCAATTCTTTTTGAGTGGTTTTCTGTTTGCTTGAATGAGTTAGAATTTGCATGAGACCTACTCAAGACCACACGATGACACGAGTTCTAGAATGATAGGGGCACCAAGATTCAGCTACTAAGCCAGATAGCCTACCTAAACGATAAAATCCATTAGGTATAGACCCTTGAGCTTGGCCTGTTCTTTCTGTTCGATATACATTACAGCCATTTCCCATTCTTTCATTCCTCGTTGATCCCCTGTGGTTGTAGTTCTAGATTGACCTACCGGAAGTCGGTTTGTGGTAACCTGCCTATAGCCATTAAACAGGTGGTCTTAGCTATTATGTCCAGACGTGTAAACCCCTCTAGCAACTAAAAGAAAAATCGGCACAAAAGAAAAAAAAGAGCAAGTTTCAAAAAAAATGAAAAGAAGAAAAATCAGAAAAGTCAAAAAGGTTTCAAGTTTTAGTTCAATAAAACGTTCTTCTCCCTACAAATGGAAGAACGAAGTCAAAAGAAAAGTCAGAAAAAAAATTGTGTAAAGAAAAAAAATAAAAAGTGCTAGGTTGCTTGAGGGTATCATAGGACGAGCGTTCATTATTCCACACGTGTCTGGTTAGACGGTAGGAAGCCATAGGCTAGATTCGAGGGAAGTTAGTCGAAAGCTACACCGCACAAAGCCATCATCATACATTCCCATCATCCATCGCATCATAAACCCAAGTAGTGTAGAATTCGTTACAGTCCTAGCAAGGAAGTCCTTCTTGACTAGTTACTCGTGTTGTCACGGTGGTGGAGATGTGGTCGAAATGCAAACTTATGACAGAATTCAGTAACAGAAAATGATTGAGAGCAGAAACACGTCCTTAAACACAGAGAGTGAGAGTTTCCATTATACTAAATATATCCTGTGTGAGGAGTCTGGTCGGCCAGGTCAAATTCATGCATAATTGGTTGCTACTACTTGTCGTGTGCAGATTATTAGTGAGACCAGGTAGTTTGGCTGATCAGTATGCATGTTAGGTTTCTTGTTCTAGTATCGATCTGTCTAATAATTCATTGTGTTTGATTGAACTCCAATTTAATCGATCTTATCATTTGTGAACATGAGCATTTCTATTCAGTTTGCTTGAGGACAAGCAAAAGCTTAAGTGTGGGGTATTTTGATGACACTCGATTTGACGTGATTATTAGCCTCATTTAAGCGACATTTCCTTGCTTAAGACATGGTTTTTAGGGTAGAATAACGAATATTCAATCAATTGCCCTATCTCGTGCCATTTGTGTTACCTTGGCCCGTTTCGGGTCTATTTGATGGTTTTCTAGTGTTTTTATGTTAGCACAGGTTTTTGCCGTCAAATAAAGTAGCCAAGGACGTGTCTAAGGCGTTGGAACCTCGAGGAATTGCACCGGAATCGATCCAAGGAGCCAATCAAGTCGAAACAATTCATGCCCGATTTACAAAGGAATTTTCGCCAAAAATACCCTAGCATTTTCGGCGAAAATATCAGCACAAAATCACTGATGCCGACTGAAGGAAGTTTTCGGCGAAAATGTTAAGTTTTCGACCAAGAACTATGAGACCGAAATTTACAGGAGAAATCAGTCGGCGGACCATCCAATTACAAAGGAATTTTCGCCAAAAATTCTTCAATATTTTCGGCGAAAATATTAGTCAAAATTCGGCTGAGTTAGGGTTAAGTATAAATACTTAACTGGCGGCCCAATACAAAAGGACCGGAGAATATACTTTTCGATAATCATAATTTAGAGAATCCTCTCAAGTTCTGAAGGAGGGAGTTTTAGAGTTTGAAGAGCCGGAAAGAGATCGTGACGCCATTCCTTCCATCTCGAAGACTCGGAGCTAGGATTGCAATCGACCGGAAGATCGAAGTTCTGCCGGAGTCGTCTAAATTAGGTTTTTCATATTCTTTTCTGTTCTTCCTCTGGATGATGAACCCTGCCTTTGTCTTTGATTCTTTTGTAATGAATATGTGTAGCTAAACTCTTAGAGCTTAGACTAGATAAACCCTAAGTGACCCAGGGCTTTAAAGCGGTCACGGATCGGCGGTGATTAGATTCGAAGTTCAATCAGTTTCTCTTTCATGTTTGGTTTGTTCTTCATTGTGCATGTTTCTTGTCTGGATTGATCACCTAGATTAGATTCTTGTTAAGCTAAGGATAGAAGCGAACGCTCGCCTTACTGTAGAACATCAAATTGAACAATTAACCTTATAATTGGAGCGTGCCTTTCGTAGGAACCGTTAGGGTTAATCCACTGCAAGAGTAACTCAAAAATCGTTAGTAATTCCACCAGTTAAGTTAAGTCGTTGCGAGAGGCGACCGTACCCGGGCGACTAATTAATCTTGGTAGCTAGAACGGATAGAGCGAACGTTCGCCGGTCTTAAACCTAAGGGTAAGGAGTTATGGTGGTGTCTTAGAATTGATTGAATGAGAATCGAAATCCGCTGATCTGTTGATTGCCAATGCTCTGGGGAACGAAGGGGGATTCAAAGTCTAAGTTCGTCTGTCATCTCTGTTTTAATCAACCAATTTCCAATCTGTCTTTAGTTTCAGTTTTTAATTTTTCTGCATTTCTTAGAATTAGAAGTAGTGGAACCCACACCACGCACGAAGTGCTTAAATCCGAGTAATTTGCCAGCTTATTTGAGTAGTCGATCATAGAAGACCCGTGGAATACGATCTACCCTAGCTTGTTAGCTTTGTTAGTTATTTGTTTGAACCCGAACAACGATCTTAGGTTCACCAGGGACATATCTCAAGGGACTGCCCTAATCAATGAACGATGGTGTAAGAGAAAGAGGAATCGAGACAGATGATGAAGAAGATGAGAAGAAGGAAGAAGAAGAAGAATCAGATGAAGGAGAACAAGTTAAGCCAGAAGGGCTTGAGAAGTTTGCAGGGTTAATCTCTAAAACCCTAGCACCCGGCGCCCAGCTCCGGCGCTGCCCGACCGGGCGTGACCAGCCCCGGCGCCCAGCCCTGGCGCCCCAGCGCTCGGCCCCGACCCCGACTAGCGCTGCCCGGCCAGCCTTTGCGCCCCAGCACCCAACCGCAGTGCTGCCCGACCAGGCCCCGGCGCCCCAGCGTTCGTCCCCGACGCCTACTGGCCCGCCCCGACCAGTCCTAGCCCGACATCCCGCAGCGCATCACCACCCAACGTGGCCCCCGACGGATCACCGACCGACGAGTCCGACGCGTCCCTGCCCAGCGCTCCGTCCTACCCGACCCCGACTGCCCCGACGCAATGATGCCCGACGCCACCAATTGGTCGACGCCCGACGGTCCCGGCCACCCCTACGCGTCATTGCCCGACGCTGCCGCCTCCCCACTGCCCGACGCCGCCGCCCTGCCCGACGTGCCTTGGCCTACCCCTGGCACCCCCGTGCCCCGACCCGACACTTCACCGACGATTCCCTGTGCACCCAAGATTCAATGGGAGATCACCTCCCGATGAATTTGGAGGGCTGCCCCGAGCGAGGAATATCCGGATGCGGATCCGGATGTGGAAATGAGTGAGGAACTCTCACCGGCTACCTCCCCAAGCCTTAACATTATTGTTGATAGTTTTTCAGGAGAAAGAGCTATGGAGACCGAAGAAGAAAGCGATGAAGGACCCGAGCCTTGGTCCATCACTGACTCAAGTAACACTCCCCGGTCTGAAGCTGATGCTGAGTCTTCCCCGGCCGTGGCCACTAAAATTGCTGAAGTTTGGAAGAGAGTGATGAGTACCAGGAAAGGACCCGAGATGGATTTGGGGACAAATCCAAGGCAAGAAGAGGGGGATGATATGATCCAACAGTGCTGCTCTGATGCCAACCGGTACTCCTACACCCCACCAGGATCCCCTGGCCGAGGCAGGACCCTAGGACGTCACAAGAAGCATATAGAGCCTAGGGCAGGCCATCTTCAAGCCCTAAAGCCAAGGTACGACATGAAATATCGACTAAAGCCCTCCCTTTCAGGTAGAAAGACTCCAAGAGATGGACTGCTATTCCAGGCCATGCTGCTGGCCGAGGATATAAGCCCTAGCACTGAAGAAAAGCCTCGGCCTGCTCCTAGCCTGACCTCCAGGAGCCCTGAAGATGAAGTCTGTCCCTTGAGTGACCCTCTGGAAGTATTTCTAGAGTACAGAAGGAGAAGAGCCCAAGAATACTTGGCCTGGAAAGGAGAGCTTCCAAGGATTGACCCTGAGCCGAGCCATGAGAAGAATTGGAGTCCTTGGCCCTGAGGCCTGACACTTGGACCGACTCCACCCCCGAAGAGCTACATCAGGAGCTACTTGGAGGCCTACCAGAAGCTTAAAGAGGACGGCTCGAGCAGAAATGGAGAGGGCCCAAGGAAAGGCCAGACCCGAGCCCTAGACCGGCAGCCGGGCCGATCCGAGGGATCCCATGAAGCCGGCCAAGAAGACCGGGCCTTTTGGGCAAGACCCTTGCCCTGGACCATCCCGGCGCATCAGGCCCCGCGACCGCCACTTTTAAGACTATTTAATTGTTTTTTCCTTTTTAGTCGGATTATTTCGGGGTTTTAGGATTCTTTTAGGAATAAGACTCTTTATTTTATTCTTATTTAGGAAGTAGTCTTTAGGGAGGAGAGCTTGTTCCCTCACCTATATAAAGAGGCCGTCGGCCACCCATTGTAAACATGAACCCTTTTGAAATAAATCCCCTTTTATAGAACTTTGTTCTTGAAACCCCTTATTGTATCTGCATGTGGCGATACTGAAGGATCGGCTTATCATCAAGAGTATCCTCCTCTTGAAGTGGCGCCCTCGACTTGATACTTATGGTTCCTAGCTCGTTTATAGCTAGTGGGTCAAAGTCCTCTTCCATCCCCGGTTCCGACGGTTTCTTCCTGTTGCACAATCATCAGCTTGTGGTGTTTAAGGGTCGTCTGCCCACGGTTGCAGCGGTTCACATCAGAGGAGACAGAGGACGTGTGATGATAGAAGACGAGGAAGAGAGAAGACGGGTGGAAGATTGGTTGAGAATAAGAAAATAAGAAGAAGATGAAGATCAGCGGAAGAAGAAGAAGGAAGAGCGACGAAAAGAACAAGAAGGAAGAGAAGAATTAGGGTTTCATTGAAATGACGGTCTGTGTGAGATAAAACAAGCCAATCAGATTGCATCATTTTAACAGCAGCCACCGAGCCGCTGTTAAATTTTCTTAGCCGCTGTTAAATTATCCAATTTTACAGCGGCCACATAGCCGCTGTTAAAATTATTTAACAGCGGCCAAATAGTGGCCGCTACAAACCTGGCGCTGTTAAATGACCTTTTGTTGTAGTGCTTCTTATCTTGTACCACAAAATCAACCGGGAAATAACAGTTATTGATTTTAATGAGAACATTTTTAACAATCCCTGAGGTTTGCTTAATGCTCTCATCAGCTAAATGAATGTCCATACTAGTAGGAACTAACTTCGTCAATCCTTAGCGTTGGCATAAAGGGGGCATCACATTAATACTAGCTCCTAAATCAGCAAGAGCCCTATGCAATGGAACCATTATTGCAAGGAAAAGAGAAACTTCTCGAATCATTGCGCTTCTTGGCAACCTGTTTCTGGAGGAGTTGTAAACAGTTCGTACCAAGCGCCATTATGTCAACTTGCGCCAATTCCTCCTTCTTCAAACACAGCTTCTTCAAGTGGTCGGTGCTTGATGGCTTCTTGACGATGGTGTCCAAGAATTCTCTCTTCACACGCACCTTTTCCAACATCGCTACCACTTGATCCTTCTCCTCAACCACCTGAGGAGGTAGCACCTCCTTACCAACCTTCACGGCTTCTAGCTCAACATCTTCCTTCCCAAGTAGAGTGTCTTGCAAGAACTTAGCGTAAGAGGGAATCTTCACTAGAACATGCAAAAAATAAGTTGTTATTTCTTGTCTCTCAATGACCTTGAGATAAGCGTGGAAAGATTCTTCTTGCGACTCCTCCCTTACTCGGTTAGGAAAAGAAATAGGTGGGACATTCGGAGTAACCATTGCCTTAACTTGAGGGGTCTCTATAGGTCATCAATATCCTTAATTTCTTCTTCGTCGCTTCCATCTTCTTCACTTTTTTCTTCTTATGCCACCACCGAATTTAGATCCTCTTGGCGTGGGTTAGGCTTGGTGGTGCTAGGCAAAGTTCCTTGTGGTTGTAAATTCCATCGCACAAGCTTCACCAGCTGAGCAATCTGTTGCTTTGTCCTCTGAGATTCAACAATCTGACCCTTGATTTGCGTTTCTGTAGCTGCAAACCTCATGTCATACTTGGTCTCCATTCGATCAATCCTTTGCTCATTCTTGATCTCCATTTTATCCAACCTCTGTATAATCTCTCTAGTAGTAGGCTCCGTGCTACTAGATGATCCATTATTGGTCCTTCCAGTTGATCCTGGAGGTTGGTATAGAGGTCGAGAACCACTTCCTGATCCTTGATTCTTGGAGTTTCTCTTATGATCCTGGTTGTAGTCACGGTTGAACCGCGCTTGTTGTGTAGCCATACCCAGATTGATTTTGAGGATAGCCTTGAGAAATGAAGTTCAGCTCCTCAGTGTTCATAGGTAGATTGCTCCCAAAGTTGTGGCATGCGCCATCGTTGTGGTTGCAAGTTCCGCACCATCCACACGGATCCTGGAAAGTTATGGCTCCATGGTATGTGAAACAAGAGCCCTTTGGATGAGGAGGATCACCACAACTGTCACAGGTCTTCACTTCTTTGAAAGAACCTTCAGATCAGGAACTTCCATCCTTAGGTTGTCCAGATGACATCCTGTTAACTTGTTGTTGCAACTTCTTCAACTCAGCAGCTTGAGAATCAACCAGGGTTTGTAAATGAACGATTTCTCTCTTACTAGAATCGTGAAGAGCAGCTCTCCTCATCCATGATTGATGAACCTATCGTTGTGCGGGTTCAATCAAATACTACTAAGCTAAGAAAGCTAGGGTAGATCATATTCCACGGGTCTTCTAATGATTGATTACTCAAAGAAACTGACAATTTACTCAGGTTTAAACACTTCATATGTGGTGTGAGTTCCACGACTTCTAATTCTAAGAAATGCACGGAAATTAAAAAATTAAAACTAAAAACAGATTGAAAGATTGGTTGATTAAGACAAAGATGACAAACAAACTTAGACTTTGAATCCCCCTTCGTTCACCAGAGCATTGGCAATCAACAGATCAGCGGATTTCGATTCTCGTTCAATCAATTCTAAGACACCACCATAACTCCTTACCCTTAGGTTTAAGACTGGCGAACGTTCGCTCTATCCGATCTAGCTACCAAGATTAATTAGCCGCCCGGGTACGGTCGCCTCTCGCAACAACTTAACTTAACTAGTGTAATTACTAATGATTTATGAGTTACTCTTGCAGTGGATTAACCCTAATTGGTTCCTACGAAAGGCACACTCCAATGATTAGGTTAATTGTTCAATTTTATGTTTTAAAGTAAGGCGAGCGTTCGCTTCTATCCTTAGCTTAACCAGAATCTAATCTAGGTGATCAATCCGGACAAGAAACATGAACAATGACGAACAAATCAAACATGAAAGAGACTAATCACCGCCGATTCGTGACTGCTTTAAAGCCCTGGGTCACTTAGGGTTCATCTAGTCTAAGCTCTAAGTGTTTAGCTACTCATGTTTTTCACTAAAGAATCAAAGACAAAGATAGAGTTCATCATACACAGGAAAAACAGAAAAGGATCTGAAAAACCTAATGAAGACGACTCCGGCAGAACTTCGATCTTCCGGTAAACTGCAATCCTAGCTCCGAGTCTTCGAGATGAAAGGGATGGCGTCACGATCTCTTCCTGGCTCTTCGAACTCTAACTCTCTGCTCCAAAACTCGTGAGAATTCTGAAGTATTTGGTATTAGTTGGTATATGATCTCCAAAAGTATTATGTCTTTTATTTAGGGCCGCCGGTTAAATATTTATACTTAACCCTAATACCGCCAATTTTTCTCTAGGATTTTCGCCGAAAATGTGGAGGGATTTTCGCCGAAAATTCCTTTGTAAAATGCCTGATCGTCGGTTGAAATCTCCTGTGATTTTTGGACGCCGGGTTCTCGGTGGAAACTTGGAGTTTTCACCGAAAACTCTCTTTGGTTAAGCTCAGTCGATTTGTTCATGGATTTCCGTCGAAAACCTTGGGTATTTTCAGCGAAAACTTCAGTGTAAAACGGGGCAGAATTTGGCTCGACTCGATTGGCTCCTTGGATCGATTCTGGTGTGATTCCTCGAGGTTCCAACGCCTTAGACACGTCCTTGGCTACTTATTTGATGGCAAAAACCTGTGCTAACATAGAAACACTAGAAAACCATCAAATAGACCCGAAACGGGCCAAAGTAACACAAATGGCACAAGATAGAGCAATTGATTGAATATTCGCTATTCTACCCTAAAAACCATGTCTTAAGCAAGGAAATGTCGCTTAAATGAGGCTGATAATCACGTAAATTCGAGTGTCATCAATGATCTACTCTGCTTTGCAACAGAGGCGAAATGAGCATGAGCCTCTTCTAGCAAGTTGTACATCTCCGAACCAATGGTGTGGACAAGCTCTCATGAGCTCTTTGAATATGTACCAGCAGTCGTACAACGATTCATCATCCAGCTGCATGAATCGCGCAATCCTCTTCTGAAACTCTGAAGTCTTGGAGTGTGGTAAGAATTCCTCCAAGAATGCTTGGGCTAGCTGCCTCCAATTCGTGAAAGTTCCACAAGGTTGACTATTGAGCCACCTCTTTGCCACTCCTATAAGTGAGAAGGGGAACAGCATGAGGCGAATAGCATTTGTTGAAACTCTCTACTTCTTGTAGGTATTGCAGAGCTCAAGGAAGTTATTAATGTGCGCGGTTGGGCACTCTTCAGGATTCCCATGATATGGTCTATTGGAGACCATGTTTATTAGATGCGGCTTCAGCTCGAAGTCTGCTGCTGCAATCTGGGGTAGAACAATAGTTCTTTTGGCTTCTCCCACCACAGGCTTGGTGAAATCCGCCAATGATCTCCTTGCATCCGCCATATCTCCGTGGAAAGGATTCTCAAAGTCTTCGAGATGCTGCATAAACAAAAAAAATAGAACAAAGAGTTACAAGTATGCAATCCTTATCACAGATACACGAACACAATAAAACAAAAACAACAAAAAGTAAAGGGTGGAACACAGAATCTCAAAATGTTTTAGACCAAACAAAGAATTCCATGCCAACGGCGCCAAAATTTGATCATTGCAGAAAGCGTGACCAAAGATACCTAGCTTTTGGCCAAGGTCATATTTTCCGAGGGTCTCAAGGTTTGGCTTACTTAGTTCTGAGAGATGTGTTCAAATTGGTAGAACAAACAGAACACGCACACTTCGCAATCACAATCTCAAGACAAGGCTAGCTCAAGCTATAACGGACTAACTCAAGCACGAGATCAAAGAGTATGGAAGTAGGGGTTTTACAAAAAATCATTCAAAGCACGCAAAGAATAAACACAGGATGGATGAAATGGGAGAGAAATAAGGGTTAAGCAAGCTTCCCCTTTCGGGTTCATGAATCATGATTACACAACTTTGGACGAAAATAGTTCTAACAAGCCAGATGAGATCTTTCAACATAACATTGACATGAATCCTAAACTCATTGGATAGAGTTAAATAGAACTCAACATTAATTAACCATTAACAAACGGGCATGGTCACAATTTACATTGAAAGTAGAATGCACACAAGATGTTCGATGAAATGATTTTTGGTCTTTAAACCTAAAAAGTCATAGCTAGTATGATCGAATCTATGCATAACATTGAAGTGCAAAACTTCATGAGAAAAACACTTGAATCAAGGCATTACTAAATCAAACAATCAACCCTAATCATGCATCTTTGTTAGAGAAACAGGAAATAGAAGATGAAGAACACATTGATCTGAATAACATATGAACTTGAATTAAACTTAAATAAATCCAAAGTAATAGGAGTGTAATCAATCATAAATCACACTAAGGTTCCACTCATCTAACCCTAGGGGTTTAGTTACAGCGGTACATAGTGAAGATCTGAGAAAGAGATGAAAAGCTCCACCGATCTCTTCGTGTCCGGATGAATCTTATTCTTCTCATGCTAATTATGTTATGCGGGAGATGAAGGATAATGATGGGTAGATGATTTTTGGACTCCGAGAGGATTTTCCAGGTGCTGGAGGACGGGTATGTTCATCGAAAATGAGCTGGGAACAAAGTCTGGCCGTAGTCTCAAATTAGGTTTCTAAAAACCCTATTTATAAAATCCGCCTAGTAGTGTGGAGTGTAAACGACGTGCACGCTGATTACACGCCACCTGCACGCTATGTCTCGCTGACGGGACGCTAATTGTGGTTCCTTCCTTAGCGTCTCGTTGTATTCACGCTAGAACTTCAAAACTTGATATCTTGAGCGCATGGACTCCGATTTGAGCACCGTTTGAACCTGTGGCTTCATATCAACATTATCTAATTAATCGTATGACATGAAAACTCATCAAAAACACCTTGGAAAATGTAAAAATGGACCATAATGATCCCGAGAGGTGATTTGAGACGAATATTCATAAAGTTGATCAAAACCATTAAAAGAACAACATTAAAGCTTAAATGCCACATGGAAACGTATCAAATATGGGGGGGGGAAAGCATAACATATTTCTACCTATCACCCACCAACACCCAAAAACAAATCTGTGAGGGTTGGACCCAAAGCGAACAATATCTTGTCAGAACAGGTTGGGATGTTACAAGTGGTATCACAACCTCTCTGCGTCCCTCTTGAATGATGGTGGGGCAAACCTCAACAAGGACATTGAGTCCCTGAGGGGTGTGTGTGTGACATCTTAGGCAAATCTCACATCGACAAAGCACATGGGAGATCCATGGGCTATGAGGAATAGTTCAACCTTAACTGACATGACGTGTTTTGGGGCGTAGTGGTGGGGTTTCATCTTGAGAGGAGGAGGTCATGGGTTCGAATCCCACCAACACCCAAAAACAATATGTGAGGGTTGGGCGCAAAATCGAAAATATCTTGTCAAAAAAGGTCGAGATGTTACACTTTACCTTTTCACTCTAGCACTACAGAGATTCACGACCCATTTGCTCTCAGTCACACTGACGTTTGGGGTCCTAGTCCAGTTACCTCACGTCTAGGATTTTGGTACTTCGTCTTGTTCATAGATCATAAAACAAGATATACATGGGTTTATTTCCTACGTCCAGATTTAATCAAAGTTCTCAAGGATTTTTACTATGATAAGAACTCAAGTTGATCGACCGGTTAAAATGTTTCGCTCAGATCCAGGTGACGAATTCACTTCTCATGATCTACACCAGTATTTTCAAGATCACGATATTTTATTTCAATAGTCATGTCCTTTTGTTTCTGAACAATATGGCTTGGTTGAGATGAAACACGGACATGTTTTCGACCTCACTCAAGCCCTTCTTCTTAAGTCACGGGTCCCTTTTCAATTTTTTGTTGAGATCGTTCATACGGTTGTCCACTTGATTAACTTTCAGACGACGCTTGTACTTCATACCGTTCTCCATTTGAAAGTTTACATGGGTGAACTCCTGATTACTCTCGTCTCCAAATTTTTGGTTGTACTTGCTGCCTAAGAAAGATCACCACAAGTTGACAGCTAAAACAATTATGTGTGTCTTTATTGGGTACACAGATCATCATAAAGGATATTTGTGTTATGATCATGTTGCCAAGCGCATATACACTGCATATCATGTTATCTTTCTCGAACAGGTATTCCATATCACTCTCCACCTAATTCTTCTTCACCAACCTTCGATAAACCCTGTTTACGCGACTTCCCCGACCTACCCGACTTCCCTGAAACCTCCTCAGCTTCTCTTGATATCCCTTCCCTCCCCAATCCTACCTCCACGACTCCCCATACTTCACCCACCCAAACCTCCCCTACCTCTCCTACGTCACCACCCTCACCATCCAATTCCCACCTTCCTCCCTTACATACTTCATCTGCTCCCTCAATAGATCCTCCCACCGACATCATTCCACCTCAGCAACCCTCTCCCCTTAACCCTCATCGTTCCCAACGTTCTACCCGCGACACTCTACCTTCTAGATTTTTCGATCACCTCACCTACAACTTTTGTACCTGTTCTTTCGACCTTCAAATAAGCAAGTATTGATCCCAATTGGACGAGGGGCATGCAAGATGATATTGATGCATTATATGATAATCAAACTTGGTCTCTCGTTCCTCGCCCACCATCAGCTCTGATCATTGGCTCTCGATGGGTGTATGCAACAAAATTTAAACTTGATGGCGACCACTACAAAGCTCGACTTGTAGCTTAGGGTTTCCGCTAAGAGTATGGTATTGATTGTGATGAAAGTTTGCTCTGGTTGCTAAGGTGGCTACAGTTTGGGTTCTTCTTGCTATCGCTGCTCAAAAGACTTGGTCGTTGTATCAGCTTGACATTAAAAATTCCTTTCTCAACCTCCACTTGAATGACATCGTCTATATGGAGTGTCCTCCGAGGTATGAGAAACCCTTCCCTAATACTATTTGCCTTCTTCACTACAAGAAAATAGCATTTTAACATTGACATCCTAACGGCGGACATAAATCCGCTGTTAGAATAAAACTCTAACAGCGGATTTTTAAATATCCGCTGTTAGCTAACAGCGAACAACCATCCACTGTTAAATATCCGCTGTTATCCATTTAATTCACGGGGCGCCAAAATATCCCGCCTTAGCGGGAAATCAAAATATTTGGGGGGAAACCTAGCAGCGGATTTGACCGCTGTTAGGTGATCCGCTGTTAGGTTTTTGCTGATGTGGCGATCCGTGTGCCCATCCCCAACCAATGATTTGTTTCCTTTCTTTTCTTCTTTTACAGATCCAAAAAAATCCCTAATGCCCCAAAAAATAATCCTCTCTTCTTCCTTCTTCCCCAAAAATGATTTACCTCCCTCCTCTGATGATGATGAACTCCGACTCCGGCCTGCAGTGGTTGCGGAAGAAGAACACGTGGCCGAACACTCCGACTCCATTTAATTTGAGGTTTGGTTGATTCTTCTATACTTGTTGATGAACTAGGGTTTTAATATGAGATTTAATTTTTGTGTTTGATTGATTGTTTGATTGAAGGTAGAAGAAGAAGAAAAGAAGAAGAAGAAAGAAAGAAGAAAAGAAAGTAGAAGAATAAGCAGAAGAAGAAGAAGAGAGAATAAGCAGAAGAAGACGAAGAAAGATAATAAGAAGAAGAAGAAGAAGAATCAAGAAGAAGAAGAAGAAGAAGAAAGAAGAATCAAGAAGAAGAAGAAGAAGAAGAAGGAAGCAGAAGAAAGAAAAAGGAAGCAGAAAGAAGAAGAAGAAGAGGAAGAGCAGCAGAAACTTGCTCCGGCGAGTAGGTTTCTGCAATTTTTTTTTAATTCTGATCGAAACTCTAACAGCGGATAACATCCGCTGTTATAATTTTAATCTGTTGTTAAATTTAACTGCGGATATGGAGATATCCGCTGTTAGGTTTAACGGCCGACGCGTATCCGCTGTTAGATATCCTTACGTTAGTCAACCTAACAGCGGATACGTATCCGCCGTTAGGATTGCTAACAACGGCCTATCCGCTGTTAGACTAAATAAAAATCCGTTGTTAAACCTCCTTTTTCTTGTAGTGCTTCATCGCTCCTTATATGGTCTTAAACAGGCACCCACGGCCTGGTTTGAGACGTTTTAGGCTCTTATTTTGCTATCAGGGTTCGTCCATAGCCAAAATGACCCGTCACTTTTTCTCAAATCCTTCTTTTGAGGTCTTACTACTCTACTCCTCTATGTTGACGACATGATATTAACAAGCAATGATTCTCTGGGCATATCTGTGATCTGTCAGATTCTGAGTACTCAGTTTAAACTTAAAGAGCTGGGGGATCTTTCTTACTTCCTTGGTTTACAAATCACTCACTACAAAAAAACAGTTATTTAACGGCGGCAGAAAATGCATTTAACAGCGGCCGAGGCCGGTGTTAAAATAGTTTAACAGCGGCCACGCACCACTGTTAAATTGGCCAATGGGAAAAGCATTTAACAGCGGCAAAATGTGGTCGCGGTTAAATGCAATATTTTAACAGCGGCCATAGGCCGCTGTTAAACTAGTTCGCCGATTAAATTGATAGCCGGAGCTCCAGCGATAGAGCCGGAACTCCGGCGATAGTCTAGATTCCAGAACACGGCGAAGGCTCCTTCCGTCGATTTTTCTCTCCTCCTTTCGTCGATACTGCTCTCCGCCTTCCATCGCTTTTTCTTCCTCCTCCTCCGGCCGAAATCGGTGACGACGATGGCTTTGTGGGAGAAGATGAAGAAGAAGACGAAGCTTAGAAGAAGAAGAACAAGATTGGTTGAGATCTCTTCCTTCTCCGTCAACTTTGCCTGTTGAACGAACGGTGCCTGAGAAGAAGAAAAACAAGATCGAAGAAGAAGAAGAAGAAGAAGAAGAAGAAGAAGAAGAAGAAAAAGAAGTTCGATGAAGAAGAAGAAGAAGAAGCGGCGATTGGGATCGGCGACTGAGATCTATGACGAGGAAGAAGAAGAACAAGAAGAAGAAGAAGAAAGAAGAAGATCGGCGATTGGGATCGACGACGGGGAAGAAGAAGAAGAAGATCGGTCGCTAGGGTTGGGACTGGCGGCTGGTTGAAAATGAGAGAGAGAGAGAGAGTAGGGTTTCTGGGAAGACGAATCAGAACCGTTGAGATTAAATCAACGGCTCACAAAAAATTGGGAGCAATCTGCTTCAATATCTTTCAGCCAATCAGGGATCAGTATTTTAACAGCGGCCAAGTGGCCCTGTTAAACTGTATAATTTAACAGCGGCCACTTAGCCGCTGTTAAATTTCCCGTTTTTTTTAATTTAACAGCGGCCAAATTCAGGCCGCTGTTAAACTGCTGCTGTTAAATTATCTTTTTCTTGTAGTGACTAGATCATCCCAAGGTGTGTTTGTAAATCAACATAAATATGTCTCGGATCTACTGACGATGGCTAACTTGGTGGATTGTAAGTCGTCCCCTGCGCCTATTGAGCTAAACCTCAACATTCGTAAGGATGAAGGTGACTTACTCTCGAATCCCTCTCTTTATCGCCATTTTGTTGGCAGTTTGATCTACCTTACATCTACTCGTCCTGATGTAGCTTATGCAGTACAAGTGGTGAGTTAGTTTATGCCAACTCCTCGCACTCCCCAACTTGCAACTCTCCACCGCATTCTTCGATACTTGAAAGGGATACCGGATCTGGGACTCTTCTTCCCTTCTACGAGCTCTACTTGTATTTTGCCTATGCCGATGCAGACTATGCGGGATGTGTGGATACTCGTTGTTCTACATCTGGTTGATGTGTTTCTTTTTGTGACTCCCTTATCTCTCGGTGTTGTAAGAAACAAGACAAGGTGTTTAAGTCCTCTACTGAAGCAGAATACTCTGACTGTTCAGAAGTTGTGTGGTTACTCTGACTGTTTGGTGAGTTTGGGATCACAGTTACCCAGCCTGTGAGGTTATTTGGTGACAACACGAGCGCAATTCAAATAGATGCTAACCCTGTCTTACACGACCACACCAAACACATTGAAACTCACGTTCACTACATACGAGATCTTGTTCATGATGGTGTCATTGAGCTATTATACATCACCTCTGAAGATCAAGTGGTAGCCTTCTTACCAAAGCAGTTCCCACTAGTCGGCATTGGTTCTTGTCTACCAAATTGATGTTGAGGACTCATCATCAATTTGAGGGGGGTTGTTAGCGTGTATGTATAGACAGGGATAGGTTAGTTAGGGTATTGCTGTCTTTTCACTCTAAAACCCTAACTCACTAACCCTAGTCGCTAGCTATTCTCCTATATAGTTGGAGTATTAGGTTTGGCATGCAGTATGTATTTTTCCTTCTCTTCTCTTCTCTCTAATAATAAGAGTTTTTGTTCTCCCCGTGGACTAGTCGATCACTTTGATCGGAAACCACGTTAAACCTCATGTCTTGTTTTCTCTTTGCTCCTTGTTTATCATGTCTAACAGATACAGCACAACTTGTGTCTCGACATGATAAATTGCATGTATGTATGAATTCTAAGGATATTTTTCTTATCTTTTCCACCAGCAGAAGATGGCATTTTCTCTGCGACTGGATGAATTGTAAGGCCATTATCTATTTGAGAGTAGGCGTTGAAGTGAGGGATTTTCTTTTTTAGTCTTGAGCCTGAAATTGATCCGTCATCAGGTAAGGTTCTAGACCCAGCTTCTACAAATTGGAATTCAGTCCTCCCAACTTAAGTGAGTTGTTATTGTGTAGTAGGTCTGGTGAATATGCTTGCATGACCTACGTGACATTTAGAGATGCATGTGCTATTGAAACTGCCATCCTCCTCAGTGTAAGTTGATATATGCATCTTCATTATGCAAGACAATGCAACACCTGCAGAGTGGATTGAAGGTTAAGGAATATGAACTACTCAGACGGTTACAAATGATGGACTTCTTTGTTGTGCTTGAGCGTGTTGGGTACCGTGTTGGGATTCACGAGACTGTTACAAAGGATGATGTAATGAAGTGGTTCCAGGTCGAATACGAGGGTGTGATCCTTAACAAGACCCAAAACATCACTGGTTAATTCTGTTAAAGTTGTTGGACAAAACTAGAGCTTTTTGTTGTTGTTTTACTAGAAGGATTCTATTAGCTGTAGTAAGAACTTCGTAGTTTCGATATACTGCTTGTTGTGCGTTGTCATTGGGTGCATCTAAAGGTTATGGTATCCTTGTTTTTGGTTCCGTGGAACACAATTAGTTCGTCTTTCTATATGTTAGTTCAAATCCACTTATTGGATGAAAAAAAAGAAAGAGAGATGGTGTATCAATTGTCATTAATAAAAAATAAAAATATTTATAGACCATTTATTTAATTATTTTTTTAACAATACAATAACAATACAAATTCTCACTCTACCAAACAATAATTTTCAACTCTCTCAAAAAAATCAAAATAGAAGAAACCCTCAATCCACTTTATCCCCAATCCCTCATTAGTCATTCCCCTAATCCTCGTTCAACACTCAACACTGCACCCTCCTGCTATTGCGGCCAAAACGGCAGCCGTAAAGCGCCAAGGACAGTACACTAGTATATAAACCCATTCACTTCCCGCCAATCACTTCTCTCCATTTCCCGCTCTCGAAACCCTAATCTCCATCTCTCTTCCCATGGCGCAGAAGCAGCAACCCACCGCCGATCCAGCATCAAATGACCCCAAAAAGCGAAGGCGTGTTGGCTTCGCCAAAGCCGGTGAGCCAGTTCGTCATCATACTTGAACTGTTTTCAACATTTTATCTCTTTATTTCAACACCTCGCCTACAGTTTGATTTTGCGATTAGCTTTTTATTGCTTATGCCATAAATTGACCGTTCCACCTCACTTATGTTCTTCTTTTCTTCTCTTACGCGCTACTCCAATTGTGTGTTTTATCAGATTCCGGTGTTGAGGCCAACGACTGCATTTCGATTTATTTGAGTAAGTTTCTTTTGTGCGCTTTTGTGATATTTACCTTTTTTTTCTCGTGTGTTTCATATCTGGTTTCTCTCACTTTGTCTAGGGCTTCTTCTGTTTGAGTTGTTTGCTGTCTCAGGTGTTTGTTAAAATATGTAAAGTTCACCACTGTATTCCGATGCAACTTAAGTAAAATTGGTGACCTACTGACCCGACTGAGCTTAAACCGCAGATTTTACCTAAGACGTTTTACTTTTAAGAATCTTTTTCATTCTGCCGGTTGATGTTCTCTCTGCTTGTAATGATGGCATTCTCTAAGTTTCAGATCGTTAAATGATAGTGTTAGGCCTAATTTTCTTGACGAGATATGCTATTACAGTCTCCAGCAAGGATGAGATGGGTGCTCCAAATGGTGACCATATTACACCAATTGACTTGAACAGTTTTTTTGGGGAGGATGGAAAGATATATGGATACAGTCGATTGAAGGTAATGCCTTTTCTTTTAAAACTTACGCATATGTTTACTAAAGACATTTACAATATCTAACTTCCTCTCTGATTATATTATATAATTGAAGTTTGTAGATTTATTTCAGTACAGTGGTTTACTTCGTAAGATATTCCTTTTCCAATGTGTCATGCAGATTACTGTGTGGATTAGTAGCATATCATTTCGATCATATGCTGATATTTCCTACGAGAACAAATCTGATGTGAGTAGTATTGGCGTTAATAGCTGACTTAGCAACTTAGTTTCTTGTTTGTTCTAGTTTGCTGGCTTTTGATTCATTTTGATGATTTCCACTTTGATGTTTGCAACTTTTAGTCAGGGAAAGGAATCACAGATCTGAATTCTGCTCTTCAGGTGTGTTACTCAGAATCATTCCCCTTTTGTATTATATTCTATCCTATCAGACATTGTGATTGAGTAGTTGTGCCCCATCCAGAACATCTTTGGTGAGACTCTTGTTGACAGTAAGGAAGACTTCCTTCAGACCTTTTCATCGGATGATAATTATATCAGGTATGTATAATTTCTTCGTACTTGTCAGGTAGCCTGGATATGATTAATTAGCGCATAATTTTTAGGTTTGACTATATGATATCTCATGCCAGTCTCTTATGTTCAGATCTATTGTCTCAAGCGGAGAAGTCTTGCAGCATCCTGTCACCAACAAGCATGATGGGATTCTATTCATTTAGGAAAAGTTACTTCAGATCTGGAGGTATGATGTTAATACTACTAGTTAGTTGGTCTGCGCGTTGGCACAGAGCAATTAAATAACAGCCCTTGTTTACTCGTCAACTTATAGAATTCCCAATTCGAACCCTAATTGAAATCGAAATCAAAGTCCAATTGTAATGGTGTAGTGGAGTCCATCTAAGCTCAATTATGATGTTGGTGGTGAAGTTCCACTGAAAATCTGAAATGATGATGGCGAAGTGCAGGTAGAATGGATGCAACTCCCTCTATCCAGAAACCCCTGTATCTCCCAAGTCTACATAAACTACCTTGCCCTCTTTAACAACTACTTCATCGATTCACCCTTCTTGGGTTGTTCTTAACTCCTCTAGCTTCAAATCCTCTTCTAATTACTCGGTGACAGTACCTCTGATTATCCTTATTTGTTTGGGAGTAAAACACTTTAGATAAGTAATGAACAACAAAATTTTTCTTTCAAATATATAAATAATAATGTAAAAGATAAATATAAATATGATTATGGTATGGCATATAGATGCAAAAGTTGGCGTGAAATTATCATGCTTAAACATAGCGGAAGAGCTTGGAGATAGAAATGAAAACAAGACAAAAGAAAAATTGTCAAATTGCGGGCGGGGGACTGCTGTGAGAAGGCAATGGAGGAGAAACTCCGAAGCTATATAACGTTTATTATGAAGGTGTGCCCATCAATAGAGATTGATATGGTTATTGGCTTATTTTCTTTTTATAAAGGCTGTATGCCTCACATGAAGCAGTGATTAGTCTAGTTAGGCTGAAGGCTATGTAAAGGATACGAGGAAACAAGACAAGCATATTTATATGGCTTGCATTGAGAAACCCCTCCCTGTAACGTGTTACTTTGTTGTCAACAGCATAGATGTGGGTGTTTGCCATTGGTGGCAGTTTTCATCATCTCGCCTCTGCTATAAAGTCATTGTTCCACGTCTCAGGATAGAGACAACCTGATGAATTGTGTGCGCTTTTTCATTATACAACTCTGCTACTGTGTCAGGTTGTGCGAATGGTGATGGGCAATCAAGATGCTGGAGATCTCTACAGTCGTGTGGTTCCCCTTGTTCTTTTACTAGTTGATGGTAATTCATTTTCATGGTTTGTTAAGCAGTGTTAAGTTCCTCTGGTTTTGTGAAGCACATTGAAATGGGTCTTTTATGGTCTCTTTCAACAGGTAGTAATCCGATTGACGTTACTGACCAAGGATGGGAGTTGTATGTTCTGATTCAAAAGAAGGATCAAGAGAATTCCCAGTCTAGACTACTGGGTTTTTCTGCTGTTTATCGATTCTATCACTATCCTGACAGCAACCGACTGCGGCTAGGCCAGGTACAATTTTCTCTATTTCAGTTTAATTTTTTATATATAATACGAATAGCTCATTTTTGTGTTACCATTTTTTGGGGTTCTTTTGGCCAAGTGATTATTTACTTTAGTATTGGTCTTGATCATATTTCTAATTGATTGCAGATTTTGGTGTTGCCGTCTTACCAACGCCAGGGATATGGTCGCTACCTTATTGAGACGATTTACAATGTTGCAATATCCGAAGATGTCTACGACTTCACAGTGGAAGAACCATTGGATACGTTCCAACATGTCCGCACCTGTATTGACATGCAAAGGCTGCTTGGTTTTGAATCAATACAGGAAACGATTAGTTCAGCAGTTTCGTATGTGAAACATGGAAAACTATCAAAGAAAGCTCAAGTTCCTCGATTTCTGCCACCTCCAAGTGTTGCGGAGGACGTTAGAAAGGTGATGAAAATCAACAAGAAGCAGTTAACTCAGTGTTGGGAGATACTGCTTTATCTGAAGCTTGAGCCGGTGGAGAAGTACATGGAGGATTTTGTGATGATCATTATAAATCGGGTAAAAGAGGAGATTTTAGGGGAAGATTCTGGGAGTGGTGGGAAGCAAGTGATAGAGGTCCCAAGTGAATTCAATCCAGATATGTCGTTCGTAATGTTGAAGGCAAAAGATGGGAAACAAAATGCAGTTGAGATGGATGAGGATCAAAGTAATCAGCAACGGGAGCAGTTGAAGCAACTTGTCGATGAGCGGCTGAATGAGATTAAGGCGGTTGCAGATAAGGTCCGGCAACTGGCCTGAACCATCGCTGATTATACAACACCTTATGCATTTAGGAATTTGAGGATGATACAACGATGATGAACCTCAGTCTGGTTTCCCTAGATGATTGATTGAGCTGCCAACTTGTTATTTGAATCTGTAATATTAGGTTGAATATTTGAACTAAAACAAAATGCAAAACACTTGTTCCGCTAAATTTTGTTGGGTTTTATATTAATCTTTGACCAATTCTCTTCTCCCTTGTGGAGCTTTGTTTGTGGATCTTGTCTTCTTTGAGTTCTTTCCTGTCTTGTGAGGAACCGATGCTTAATCTCACAAGGGATACTTTGTGCCAGAGGAATTTATCGGGTAAGTCGTTGGTCGAGAGATTTATAAGTGCTCGAGCTTGTTCGATTTCTTCTATAAAAAGTAATGCGTTGTGTTCATGGAGGCTAAAAGGAGATCTCCGTGTCAAAGGTATTGGTAGGAATTTGTTTTTGCTCTCCTTTTTTTATGAAGCGGATAAGGATATGGTTCTTCTAGGTAGTCCTTGGTCGATTCTTCTGTCCCATCTGGTGGTTAAAGGTTGGGAGTCGGTGAGGACTCCAGATTTGGTTTCTATTGATTCGACTGAAGTCTGGATTCGGTTGATGGGTCTTACCCCTGATCTACGAGGGAGCGGAACTTACGAGCCATTGGTACCATGTTCAAAGTATTGTTGGAGTTTAACGATGACCTTGATGTGGATGAATGGTCGGAATTCATTCGAGTTAAGATGGATATCTTTATTGATCGTCCATTGCCTACGGGGTTTCATTGTGCTACAATAGATGGAGGATTCCAAAAGGTAATCTTCGTCTAAGAATATACCGGACTTTTGTTATAATTGCGGTGTTATGGGGCATACAGTGTCATATTGCGAGTTACGGGATCCGGTTATTAAGAAGGATCGGACGAAGTTGCTGCATTATGGTAGTCATATGAGAGTTGAGGTCCCTAGACGAATGGAAGCAAGGCGGAATTTACAGGTTAGAAAGCATGAATTGGTAGACAGAGGAAAGAGTATCTCGCAAGTCTCGGCTATGGAAGTTAGTCTTTCTACCAGTGATGATTCTACATCCACTCGGTCTGCCGAGCTAGATACTGAATATAATCTGTTTCCCTATCCTGGAGAGCATCCGCAAGCTCGACCTCGGATAATAAAGCCTTCGTATAATCCACCAAATTTTGTGCCAGATATTGAGTTTATGAAATTGCTCCGGCATGACAGGTATAATCAGCAATTTTGTCGCCTGGGCCCGAACCTTATGATTGATCTTATACCTCCCCCTTTTGATAACCCCAATCACATTGCAGTTCTTCAGTCAATTGCTTTACATCATACCACGATCACTCTTGTCGATTTGGCCACTATGCCGGTTCCACATCTTATCAATATGTTATTGCAACTGGATATCCTCATATCAGTAATAGAATTCAAATGCTTCAAGAGACCCAACAGTATAGTGTCTCACTCCCTGACAATGTGAGAGGGTGGCACCTTTCGTTGTCCAAGCGCAAACAAGAGGAACATGCAAAAGAGATTCCTAAGAAGAGACAAAAGGAGGTTGTTCTATTGGAATCTATGGACACTCAGTGTCTTGACTTTCATGAGGGTAAAGGAAACCAGACAGAGGCCAGGAGATCTGTTAAAGTGGTTAAGGGAAGTAAGAACAAAGGTAAGGAGAGGGATGAAAATGGTGTTCGGTCGGATTCTATGCAGGCTTTGGTGGCAAGCCGATTGCCACCACGTGAATCATGATTCTAAGCTGGAACTATAGGGGCCCTGGACAGTCCCCTACAGTCAACTACTTGCGTGATCTTATACGTAAGACCTACCCAACCATTATCTTCCTTATGGAGACAAAGCATAATAAGGAGACAATGGAGTTATTGAGGAAATAGTGTAAGTACATGAATGCTTTTTATCTGAATCCGGAAGGTACGATAGGGGGTGTAGCTTTGTGGTGGGTTAGGGATATTCAATTAGATATTTTGCACTCGTCAAAGAATTTTATTGACGTCAAGTATAACGATGGGACTTCATTTTTTGCTACTTTTGTTTATGGGGCTCCTGATGAGCCCAGCAAACCCTGGACCCGACCTGAGCCTCCGTTTACCCGAAGCCAGACCAAGGACTTCCGGAGAAACTTAACGCCTACATAGAGTCCTGGAGTAAAGAAGGGCATGAAGAGGATGTCGATCGATTTGTCAAGGAAGGCTACACCCTCCTGGAAATTCAAGAAGACACCAGGACACACTCGGAGCAGGGCCCGAGACAGGTCACTAAAGCCTCGTGCCAAGGCCAAGCCCAGGCGGTGCCCGACCGAGCAAGCCCGCCGGGCCGCCACCGAAGCCCAACCGGCCCAAGCAGCCGATCACGGCCGGATTAGGGTTTTTGACCTAATTAGGTCTTTTATTCAACATTAAAGACTTCAGTTATTATTTTATGTTTTAGTCGGATTGTTTAGGCGTGTTAGGACCCTAATCAGGATTAGGAGTCTTTATTTTATTCTTATTTAGGAAGTAGTCTTTAGGGAGGAGAGCTTGTTCCCTCACCTATATAAGGAGGCCGCTGGCCACCCTTGTAGACACAACTTTTGAAATCAATAAACTTCTGTTAGAACATATGTTCTCTTCCCTTCAAGCCTTTGCTCGTTGTTGCATTGCTTAAGGTTCGGCTTATCATCAAGAGTATCCTCCTCTTGAAGTGGCGCCCTCGACTTGATACTTCTGGTTCCTAGCTTGTTTATAGCTAGCGGGTCAAAGTCCTCTTCCACCCCGGTGCCGCAGGTTTCTTCTCGTTGCTGTGACGATCAGCTTGTGGTGTTTAAGGGTCGTCTGCCCACGGTTGCAGCGGTTCACATCAGTTGGTATCAGAGCACGGTTCAAACTCAAGGACCAACTCTATCCCAGTTTTCAGGTTAACCCCTGGATCCATATCCTTTATTGCTTTCATAGAAATAGCTTCGAAAAATCCCTATTATTGCAATTCCTATATTCAGTTCTTTTCAAGTGTAAGGCAAAGAAAATTGGTGGCCATCATACCATCGACAAAAACCCTAAGTCAAGATCAAGGAAAAAGAAAAGTAAAGAGGTTAAAAGAAAATATAAAGACCCAACTAAAAAGAGGCCAGCCTTGCCGAGATAGTAAGAACAACCCTAAGAAGAGGGGATAGAAGATAGGCATTCGTTGCCCGAACCCAACACCAAGATCACCTACTACCGAGAAGGAATCCCGAGGACAAGACGGAGAGCTCACCAAGCCCTAGCTACAAGGGAAACCCTAGAAGTTCAAGTCTCGGCACCCACACACTAGTAAGTCTATCCTCAAAGCTTTGAAGAAACTTGCAACTGCTTGAAGCTGAATCGTTTATGTTCCACTTTTATTCTAGTGCATTCGTTATATTGTAAACACGAGGGAAAATATCAAGAGTGAGTGAGGAGAATTTTCGAGAGATTTGTGAGGCCAAAATACTTGTTCCGACTAACCATGGCAGATTGGAGGCTTGCCAAGTTAGAAGCTACGTTGGGGATGTTTCCCGAGTCCTGCAACAGGTGCAAGCCACCTTAGCTCGATTGGAGGAAGAAGCCGGCACTGCCCCAACGCTGGCCGACCAGTCCCGACGCCCCAGCGCCCAGCACCAACGCCGCAGCGCCCAGCCCCGGCGCCCTCGCCCCCAGCCCCGGCGCCCCAGCGCCTAGCCCTGGCGCCCGAGCACCCAGCCCCGGCACCCCAGCGCCCAGCCCCGGCGCCCGAGCACCCAGTCCCGACGCCCGAGCATCCAGCCCCGGCGCCCCAGCACTCGACCCCAACGTCGCTCGCCCCGACTCCGACGCCTGAGCACCCAGCCGTGATACAACCCGACGGACCCCCTAACCCCGGCGTCGTCCTGCCCGACTCCGGCCCGACGCCGCCCGACACCGACGCACCCGACGAGGCTCGTGACCCCGGCGCCGCCCTGTCCATCCCCGACCCAACGCCACCTGATCTTGGTGCACCTCGAGTACCTGCCTGGACCGGAGTTCTCACCCGGTCCATGACACAAGCCGTCACTCAAGCCCCGGACCCCGGACGGCTTAGACCTCGGCCCCTACCCGTGAACAACCTTAGTGCACCCCGACCCCCAAAGTTGGCCCGTCGGCTCTCTGTCGTTTCCCGACGAATTCTCAATGCACAAATTGTGGAGGAAGGATGGGAGCAATGAGACAACCTCTTTCATACCATGTGCGTTATTCAAAATAAGATTTGTAGTATGGTGATTGATGGAGGGAGCTGTACCAATGCTGTAAGTCACGAGTTGGTTGAGGGACTTGGTCTCCCAACCCTAAAACACCCGAACCCCTACAAACTTCATTGGCTTAGTAACTGTGGGGACTTGAGAGTCACCCGACAAGCTCATGTTCCCTTCTACATTGGAAGGTATAAAGATAACATTTTATGTGATGTGGTTCCTATGGAAGCTGCCCACATCTTGTTAGGAAGACCTTGGCAATTCGACAGGTACTCCACACATGACGGAAGAACCAACAGATACAGCCTCATTCATGGGGATACTAAGTACACTCTGAGGCCAATGTCACCTATTGAGATCCTCCAAGACCAAATAGATCGAAGAGCCATCAAAGAAAAGAAAGAGAGAGAGCTCAAGAACAGAGAAAAGAGAGAACAAACGAGTGACCCTATGAGTGTAAAAACAGAAAAATCAGACCTTAAAGGTCCCAGAGCTCAAAAGAGTGAGGTTGAAAGGAGAGAAAACCTGTTAGCCACCCCGAGTGAGATTAAAAAATCCCTAGTTTCTAGGAAGCCCCTTGTGATCGTCCGCTACAAGGAGTGTTTGATTTCTAACCCTAATACTTATCTACCTAGTGTTGTTACTTCTCTTTTACAGGAATTTAAAGATGTCTTCCCCGAAGAAATTCCTAGTGGACTGCCACCTCTGAGAGGCATTGAGCACCAGATAGACTTGGTACCCGGAGCTGCCTTGCCAAACAAGCCAACCTACCGTACCAATCCAGAAGAAACCAAGGAGATCCAAGCACAAGTGGAGGAATTGATGGACAAGGGATATGTCCGAGAGAGCATGAGTCCTTGTGCTGTTCCAGTCATCCTAGTCCCCAAAAAGGAAGGCACGTGGAGGATGTGTGTTGACTGCCGAGTGATGACACTCGATTTGACGTGATTATCAGCCTCATTTAAGCGACATTTTCTTGCTTAAGACATGGTTTTTAGGGTAGAATAGCGAATATTCACTCAACTGCTCTATCTCGTGCCATTTGTGTTACTTTGGCCGTTTCGGGTCTGTTTGATGGTTTTCTAGTGTTTTCGTGTTAGCACAGGTTTTTGCCGTCAAATATAGTAGCCAAGGACGTGTCTAAGGCATTGGAACCCCGAAGAATCGCACCGGAACCAATCAAAGAAGTCAATCAAGTCAACCAAAATTCTGCCCCAATTTACACTTGAGTTTTCGGAGAAAACTCTTAGAGTGTTCGGCAAAAACTCCAGAAGAAATCGGCTAAGCATCACAAGAGGAAGTTTTCGGCGAAAACCCCAAGTTCTCTACGAAAACTCTAAGTCCAAAAATCACAGGAGAAACAGCCGAGAGATCAGTCATTTTACAAAGAAGTTTTCGGCGAAAACTTCTCAAGTTTTCGGCGAAAACTCCAGGCAAAATCCGGCAGTTTAGGGTTAAGTATAAATACTTAACCGGCGGCCCAAAACAAAAGATACCTGATAATACCTTTCATAATTCAGAACTTTCACGAGTTCCAGACCTAAGGAGTTCGAGAGAGCAGAGTTTTAGAGTTCGAAGAGCCAGGAAGAGATCGTGACGCCATCCCTTCACCTCGGAGACTCGGAGCTAGGATTGAAAATTACCGGAGAGCGAAGTTGAGCCGGAGTCGTCTTAATTAGGTTTTACAGTTTCTATCAGTTCTTCCTTTCCATGATGAACTCTGTTTTTGTCTTTGATTCTATTGTTATGAACATGAGTAGCTAAACTCGTAGAGCTTAGACTAGATGAACCCTAAGTGACCCAGGGCTTTAAAGCGGTCATGGATCGGCGGTGATTAGATTTGAAATTCAATCAGTTTCTCTTTCATCTTTGATTTGTTCTTCGTTGTTCATGTTTCTTTTCTGGATTGATCATCTAGATTAGATTCTTGTTAAGCTAAGGATAAAAGCGAACGCTCGCCTTACTTTAAAACATCAAATCGAACAATTAACCTATTCATTGGATTGTGCCTTTCGTAGGAACCAGTTAGGGTTAATCCACTGCAAGAGTAACTCATAAATCGTTAGTAATTCCACCAGTTAGTTTAGTCATCGCAAGAGGCGACCGTACCCGGGCGACTAATTAATCTTGGTAGCTAGATCGGATAGAGCGAACGTTCGCCAGTCTTAAACCTAAGGGTCAGGAGTTATGGTGGTGTCTTAGAATTGATTGAACAAGAATCGAAATCCGCTGGTCTGTTGATTGCCAATGCTCTGGTGAACTAAGGGGGATTCAAAGTCTAAGCTTGTCTGTCGTCTTTGTTAAGTCAACCCATTTTCAATCTGTCTTTCACTTTTTGTTTTAATTTCCTTGCATTTTCTAGAATTAGAAGTCGTGGAATTCACACCACGCACAACGTGTTAAACCTGAGTAATCTGCCTTTATATTTGAGTAAACGATTATTAGAAGACCCGTGGAATACGATCTGCTTAGCTTTCTAGCTAAGTAGTTATTTGATTACGCTATAAACTGCTTCATCACCGAGCGATCAACAACATAACAGTTAAGTATCGCCATCCTATTCCTAGGTTGGATGACATGCTGGATGAACTACATGGTGCCACCATCTTCTCTAAAATTGATCTTAAATCTGGCTACCATCAAATCCGAATGAAGGAAGGTGATGAGTGGAAAACTGCCTTCAAAACTAAACTAGGATTGTATGAGTGGATGGTCATGCCATTCAGCTTAACCAACACACCTAGTACCTTCATGAGATTAATGAACCAAGTCCTTAGAGCTTACATAGGGAAATTGGTCGTGGTCTACTTTGATGATATTCTTATTTACTCCAAAAACTTAGGAGATCACTTAGGACACCTAAAACTGTCTTAGAAACCCTAAGAAAGGACTACCTCTATGCCAACATGAGCAAGTGCACCTTTTGCACAGATCACCTTGTTTTTTTTGGCTTTGTTGTTAGCTCAGCAGGTATAAGGGTTGATGAAGACAAGATAGAAGCCATCAAATCCTGGCCCACACCTCAAAACATCACTGATGTTAGGAGCTTCCACGGGTTGGCTAGCTTCTATCGAAGATTTGTAAGGGACTTCAGTACCGTTGCTGCCCTGCTCACAGCCGTGCTAAAGAAGGATGTCCCCTTCCAGTGGGGAGCCCCACAACAAGAGAAATTTGAAGCCCTCAAAAGGAGGCTTACCGAGGCCCCTTTGCTCATGTTTCCCGACTTCACCAAAACATTTGAGATCGAGTGTGATGCATCCGGAGTAGGGATAGGAGCTGTCCTAATGCAGGAGAAGAGGCCCATCGCCTACTTCAGTGAAAAGCTCAGTGGTGCAACTCTCAACTGTCCGACCTATGACAAAGAGCTGTATGCCCTGGTAAGAACTTTGAAGACTTGGCAACACTACCTATGGCCTAAGGAGTTCATCATCCACATGGATCATGAATCACTCAAGTACCTCAAGGCTCAGCACAAGCTCAACAAGCGGCATGCTAGGTGGGTAGAATTCATAGAATCTTTCCCTTACATCATTCAATACAAGCAAGGTAAGGACAACATCGTGGCTGATGCCCTTTCCCGAAGGTAATCTCAGTCCTCTCTACTAAATTCATTGGCTTTGAACACATCAAAGACCTTTATGCCACTGACCCTGATTTTAAGAGTATCTTTGAAGCTTGCCAACAAGGAGGATTTGGTAAGTTCTACCAACAAGATGGTTACTTATTTAAAGGATCAAAACTGTGTCTCCCTAACCATTCTTGCAGGACTGTCCTAACCCTAGAGGCCCACGGTGGAGGTCTCATGGGACACTTTGGTGTAGCTAAAACAGTGGCCACCCTCAAAGAGCACTTCTACTGGCCCAAGATGAGACACGATGCCGAGAAGATCATATCTCAATGCTCCAAGTGCCAAAGAGCTAAATCTAAACCCAGGCCCCATGGATTGTACACCCCCTTGCCCATACCTGAGCATCCTTGGGTAGACTTGTCTATGGACTTTGTCCTAGGACTACCTAGAACCCGAAAGGGGAAAGACTCCATATTTGTGGTTGTTGACAGGTTCTCCAAAATGGCTCACTTCATTGCTTGCCATAAAACTGATGATGCCTCTCAAATTGCTGACCTATTCTTTAGGGAGGTAGTTAGGATGCATGGTGATGACACTCAATTTGACGTGATTATCAGCCCCATTTAAGCAACATTTCATACCCTTTAATGCCATTTTGATGAGTATTTGGTGCATTTGTCGTAACTTTGTGATTATCGGCTCCTAGTGCGTACATTGTCCATTTCTTGGCTATTTTTACCCTTTTTGTGAGCTTTTATGTTGAGCCTCCAGGTTACCACATTATAGAGGACTCTCTCACGAGTCCAGCGCTTCAAACGGAGACCAAATCGGAGTTCAAACGGAGCGGGAATGATCGAAACAAGTCGGAGTGCTGCACAGCTCAAAACGCTGCGTTTTGGAGCTTACATGCCGTGTAAGCTCAATGCACTGTGAGCTTACACGCCGTGTAAGCTCCCCAGACGGGAAAATTCAGCCTTTTTCCAACTTGTAAAGGGTTTCTAGGGTTACATATAGACTTTTTGAAGCCAGATTGAATACACATGAATTTTGGCTGATTAGCCACGACCTTAGGGTCGATAGATAGAGTTTAGAGAGTTCGAAGAATCGTGGAGAGATCGTGACGCCATCCTTCCACCTCGAAGAGCTTGTAGCTTAAAGTTGAAGATCCAGGAGATTGAAGCTTCGCCGGAGTCGTCAGAATTAGGTTTTTCAGTTCTTATCTGTTCTTCCTCTGTATGATGATTTCCTTTGTTGCCTTTGATTATTCTGTTATCGTTATGAGTAGCTGAACTTGTAGAGCTTAGATTAGATGAACCCTAAGTGACCCAGGGCTTTAAAGCGGTCACGGATTGGCGGTAATTAGATTCGAAGTTCAAACAGTTTCTCTTTGCATGGTTGTTTTGTTCTTCGCTGTTTATATTTCTTCTCTAGTTGATCGCCTATATTAGGTTTTTGCAAGCTAGGGTTAGTCGCCAGACAGCTTCCCTGCTTTGGCGCATAAACTTGTCTTCCTTGATCACCTAGTTTAGATTCTTGTTAAGCTGAGGATAGAAGCGAACGCTCGCCTCTCTTTAAAACATCAATTCAACCAATTAACCTAATCATTGGAGTGTGCCTTTCGTAGGAACCAGTTAGGGTTAATCCACTGCAAGAGTAACTCATAAATCGTTAGTAATTGCACCAGTTAATTAAGTCATTGTGAGAGGCGACCGTACCCGGGCGGCTAGTTAATCTTGGTAGTTAGATTAGATAGAGCGAACGTTCGCCAGTCTTAAACCTAAGGGTCAGGAGTTATGGTGGTGTATAGAAACCGATTGAATTAGAATTGAAAACCGCTGATCTGTTGATTGCCTATGCTCTGGTGAACGAAGGGGATTCGAAATCTAAGCTCGTCTATCTTCTCGTTAGTCAACCTTTTAATCTTTCTGTCGTTTATTTTCCTGCTTTATTAGATTAGAAGTCGTGGAACTCACACCACGCACTAAGTGTTTAAACCTAAGTAATTTGCCAGCTTCTTTGAGTAGTCGATTAGTAAAAACCCTGTGGAATACGATCTAGTCTACTTCGGTAGGTTAGTTATTTGATACTGCTAAAACTGCAGCATCACATGGCGTCCCAAAGACCATAGTCTCCGACAGGGATTCAAAGTTCCTATGTTACTTTTGGAAGACTTTATGGGCTAAGCTTGGCACCCGACTAATGTCCTCCACCACCTGCCACCCCCAAACTGATGGGCAGACTGAAGTTGTAATTTGATCCTTAGCTCAAATGCTGAGAGCAGTCATCAAGAGTAACATCCGGACTTGGGAAGAATGTCTACCACATGTAGAATTTGCCTATAACCGAGTTGTGCATTCAGCTACCCAATGCTCCCCGTTTGAACTTGTTTATGGTTTTAATCCACTAACCCCGCTGGATTTATCTCCACTACCTGTCCATGAATTTTTAGATGCAGGTGGCCAAGAGAAGGCAGCCTATGTCAAGCAGCTCCATGAGAAGGCCAAGGCCAACATTGAAAAAAGGACTGCTCAATACCTCCGCAATGCCAACCGAGGAAGAAAAGAGAAAATTTTTCAAGCAGGAGACCAGGTGTGGATACACTTCAAGAGGACAGGTTTCCAGAGTAGAGGAAGTCCAAACTACTACCCAGGGGAGACGGGCCTTACACAGTCCTCCAGAGGATCAACAACAATGCCTACGTCCTTGACCTACCAAACTCTTACGGGGTAAGTGCAACCTTCAATGTGGCTGACCTAACCCCTTATTATGATGATGAATATGTAGGGCAGGATTCGAGGACGAATCCTCCACAACAAGAGGGGGATGATGAGCCCAATAAACCCTGGACCCGACCTGAGCCTCCGTTTACCCGAAGCCAGACCAAGGCCTTCCGAGAGAAACTTAACGCCTACATAGAGTCCTGGAGTAAAGAAGGGCATGAAGAGAATGCCGATCGATTTGTCAAGGAAGACTACACCCTCCTGGAAATTCAAGAAGACACTAGGACACACCCGGAGCAGGGCCCGAGACAGGTCACTAAAGTCTCCGGCCAAGGCCAAGCCCAGCCGGCGCCCGACCGAGCAAGCCCGCCGGGCCGCCACCGAAGCCTAACCGGCCCAAGCAGCCGATCACGGCCGGATTAGGGTTTTTGACCTAATTAGGTCTTTTATTCAACATTAAAGACTTCAGTTATTATTTTATGTTTTAGTCGGATTGTTTAGGCGTGTTAGGACCCTAATTAGGATTAGGAGTCTTTATTTTATTCTTATTTAGAAAGTAGTCTTTAGGGAGGAGAGCTTGTTCCCTCACCTATATAAGGAGGGTGTCGGCCACCCTTGTAGACACAACTTTTGAAATCAATAAACTTATGTTAGAACATATGTTCTCTTCCCTTCAAGCCTTTGCTCGTTGTTGCATTGCTTAAGGTTCGGCTTATCATCAAGAGTATCCTCCTCTTGAAGTGGCACCCTCGACTTGATACTTCTGGTTCCTAGCTCGTTTATAGCTAGCGGGTCAAAGTCCTATTCCACCCTGGTGCCGCAGGTTTCTTCTCGTTGCTGTGACGATCAGCTTGTGGTGTTTAAGGGCCGTCTGCCCACGGTTGCAGCGGTTCTCATCAGCTCCTGTGGTGAGTGAAAGGGAGCGTGTATGGAATGATATTCTCTCCTTCACAAGGTCAACTACTGGTCCTTGGTGTTTGGTTGGGATTTTAATGCTGTCCGGATTAATGCAGAGAAGGAAGGTTTGGCTCCTCCTAATGCCACCTCAGTAAGGGTTTTCAATGATTTCATATTTCAAGAGGGTTTGGCTGATTTTCGCAGTGAAGGATCGTGGTTCACTTGGACGAACAGTAATTATGTCGGTAATCTTGTCCATCAAAAGTTGGACAGAGGCCTTGGTAATTCGACATGGTTCGAGCTTTACCCTAAACCTTTGGTGATCCATAAGCCGATGATATGCTCGGATCTTTGTCCGGTTCTACTATTACCTGAGCCTCTCCTACTCAGGGGTAAGCGAAGGTTTTATTTTGAGGTTCGGTGGATGTTTGATTCTTCTTATAAAGGAGTGGTGATAGCTGGTTGGAATCAAGGAGATAGCACTTCACAGAATCTAAAAACTTGTGCGCGGAATTTATGCACTACAAAAAAGCTGTAATATAGTCGCAGGCCCGGTCGAATATAGTCGCGGGCAGGCCTGCGACAAAGGACTAATTTAGTCGCAGACCGGGCCTGCGACTAAGAGAGGGCTGCCTGCGACTAAAGCCGCTGCGACAAAGCCAAGGCTTAGTCGCGGGCCTTCCTTTAGTCGCAGGCGCCTGCGACTAAGCTTAGTATCCAAGATTTATCCATCTAGATAGAGGCTGTTAATTAGTAACTGTTGAGTGGAGAATAAGTAAGATATAATATTATATGTGTAAGTAACTTAGTACCGATGACTAAGTTTTCCTAATTTTATTACTTACATATCTTACAAAGGTTAGTTATACATACCAATTCACTTGGTATAAATAATTTATTACTTAGTATTACCAACTAATTAATTCTCCTAATAATTTATATACAAGTATGTGTTCCTAATGTAATTAAATTGTAACTAATACAATTACATGCATATATATATTTTTAAAAATTTCACAATGTAATTAATTAAGTACTATACATGATGAAATGTTTAACCTCTGACATGCATAACTATTAATTTATTTTAATTTAAATAAAGCATATGACATGCATAATATTTTTATTATAAAAGCTCTAAATCCAATTTTTAATATAAATATCCCGTGTAACTGCTGAAGTAAGTTCATAAAGATCTAAATATGTCATTTTCGAATTTCACATTAATAAAAAATATTAGCATGCTTTACTCATTTATAATTTGTGATAATATAACGTAAATAAATTTATTCATTTTTAAGTTGATAAAACATGCTACAATCACTAATTAAACAAGTACTTGATGTAATAAAGTAATTACCTACCTGAATACTAGAGAACAGAACGAATGTCTGACTTAATGAAAAAGGGATGTATCCAAAATATCCGAAAATAACAGAAACTTGAACTTAAACAACAAATATTTAACAAATTGACTACAAAAGAAATAAAGCGTTTGATCGCAATGTTCTCACCTGATCACCGTTATAGATGACCGCTAATACACCGTTGCTGTGGTATTTCCCCTCCAATAGCAACGGGTCACTAAGTTGAATCTGATTACAAAATGAAAAATCAAATCAATAATTAGAACACATGAGCTCAAATCATTAACTAATATTATTAACTCTTACCAAGCAGAAATCAGTGATTCAATACGGTGAAAATTCAAAAAGTCCCAAAAAACGTGATGAATAAGTCAGCAAAACGTCAATAACATCACATATTTCAGATTCAAGACGGAATGTCGATAAAATTCAAAATACACTAACTAACAAATCTGCCCCTAACAAATTCATTGATTGAAAATGAAACTCTTACCAAGAACGATGAGACCCGGTCCAAATAGCACAAATCGAACAAAAAAAATGACACAAATCCCTGCAAATCGAACGAAAATAGATCGAAATTAACTCCAGAAAAAAGAACACATTTAGATGACGATAATTGGGATGTATGAACTTACCAGAAACAAGAAGGAGCACAAAAACTTCGTCAAGAATGAGCTTCGGCGGTGAAAAATCATAGCAGGAGTACAAGATTTAGAGAGAATTCTGAGAGAAAATCGGTGGGGATGAGGCAAGAATGAGCTTGTGACGGTCAGAGGGGGAGGTCATTCGTTTTCTTAGTCGCAGGCCAAATACTTAGTCGCATGCCATTAGCTTAATCGCAAGGGCCCGCGACTAAGTTTAGTCACAAGCCCAACCTTAGTCGCAAGCCGCCTGCGACTATATTTCTTAATAGTCGCAGGCCCATACTTAGTCGCGGGCCGCCTGCGTCTAAGCTAGTCGCAGGCACCTGTGACCAAGCCCATATTTAGTCGCAGGCGCCTGCGACTAAGCTGGAGGCTCGCGAGTAGCTTAGTCGCAGGCGCGTTAGCTGCTTGTGACTATATTAAGTCTTTTTTGTAGTGAATTAACTCAAAATCGTCGAAAACGAAGATTAACAACGAAAATAACTTCAAATACCATGGTAGTGGGGAACAAAGCGATTGAAATAACAGGAATCGCCGAAAACGATGAATCGAATGGAACGTCGAAATCGCCGGATTCCAGCTTAGTCGTAGAGATGCTGGTAGCGTATGCTAAAAAGGGTGTGGAGGAACTAACTAACCTCCTCCAAAACGGATTCACCATACATGCACCGATAGGCAACTTCCCTCCAGCAGCACAGCCATCATCTGACACGAGACCTGAGATCACTGTGAAGTTTTCGCAGATTCCAAAGCCGAGTAAGAACACACAGAGGTACAAGGTGGCCACTGAAATCTGAAGGAGCAAAGAGAAAAAAATGCAAGAAGTTAGCAGTCAGGGAACATGCGATACGTGAACTAGTAGAGGAGAGGGCAGCCTATGAGTCGATAGCGTCATTCCCCGGTGAGCACAGCAAACCCACTGGACCTGACCCCGTTCTTGTGCTCCCAGCAGAGTGGAGTTATTGACGATTGAAGACAGGTTCTTTTGTGGCAGTAGAAGCCAAATTGTTTTGGGTATAACGGATGCAGTCCTCATGGTTTCTACTTTGAGTACTACGTCGGTTATTTATAGTGTGATATTTTTTTATCAAACTGACTAAACCGTGTTGTAAACCATGAGTTCTAGACAAGTGTACCACAAGTTTATAGTAGGTAATATCATAGTTAATTGCAGACACAACACGACCTTAACAAATGGTCCCATGGGTAGGAACATTCTAGGGTTTAGGTACATCAGACCTAATCGTTATAATAGGCCTCTAACTTAGCAATCTCACACTTCAGACGAGCGATTTCGTCTTTCAGATCTTGGATTTGTTCTTCTTGTTAATGGTGTCCCATGACCATCTCATCGAAGACCACGACGCCATCTGGCTCCATTGCTCTCTGTTCTTGCATTTTGCACCACATTGACATTTGACACCTCCCAACTTTCTTGGGACAGCCAATGTGGTACTTGTAAGGGGTGGTAGTCACCGGCTGCTTTCGGTTCCACCGGTAGCAGCTTCGACGGTAGGCCACAATCACACATCGGGGTTACGGAGCAGTCTTCTAACCATAAATCACAAAAGACATATGGTCATTTGTCGATACCAAAAAATAATCAATAAACCATCATGATTTGTAGTAGACCATACCTCGAAGTGTAAGCCACTTGAATGGGGTCGTGTGGGATGTTTGGGAGGAATCCGCGTCATCCATTAGGGCTGGACAAAAAATATTCGGTCTGGTTTAGTTGATGGCAATAGATCCGACTAATAGGGTTTTTAAGTCCGCAGATGGAATGACAATTAATGCACTTTATGAGGTTGGTGTAACCACTACATGAACTCATTTATTTGCACGTTATGTTTTCGATGCATGTTTCGAAGTGTGGTTCTTATAAAGTAAACGCATAGTACACTAAAAGTATGCTACATGTTCGTAATAAATTTAATGCCAGTATGGCAGTTGAACGTTGACTCAGTTGTTTTCATTTCAATATTTTGTTAATATGAACGGCATAGCATTAACTTTTCATTACAGAGCAATAGGTGGAAAATAATACGATCAGCCTAATAGCGAAGGATGAAAGCCTCCAAATCCCGAATCTTGTACTTGAGACGTTCAATATCTCCAGGCAGCTCATCGATTCTCTCCACGTTGTCGTCCTAATGGACGACCATTTCGTCATAAGCAGTTGGGTCCTCGTTCTCTACCAGAGCTCTATCTTGCAATTTTCACCACGTTCTCATCCCGCATCTACCTTCGATCTGAGGACACCCTAGGTAGTGCCTGTGTGGGGAGCAGCACCGTTGCAATCTTGGTTCCACAGGGTATACCTTAGCCGGGAGTCCGCAATCGCACATTGGAATTACATCCCATGCTTCTACGAGTACAAACGGGGTCATTGTAATCACATGGCACAACATAATATACAGGGGGGTTATGTTAGGGCATACCTCCCGCTGTGTTGCTGGTCTGACCTTGTTTGTTTGTCGCAACGGAGGAGTTTGATCTTGACATTGTCGTTGAAGATGAACCGGCGGTTCCCAGACAATGGATGGTGGTTAACGCTTTTTTCAGCTTTTGAACGAAGTCAGGTCATGGAGGGGTTGGAAACTATTAATGTTGCGTCTGAACGGCATTGGTTGGGTTAGGTGTACCCACTTAGTGTCGGAGTAAATGTTGTTGTCTAAAGAAGTGCTGGCCTACAGTTGGTCCAAGGCGTAATAATTAGTTGACCCATAATAGATAAAGTAACAGTACGACTTAAGTTCAATATTGGTAACAGTTTGGTACAAAACAAGTTCAAAGTAAATAAGTGACTAGTTAAGATTTACTTTAAACTCTCCATGAATTGCTCAACCATTGCCACCCTTTGGGATAGATCCCTTATCTGATCTTCTAAGACCAAGTTGTACGAATTCGAACTGTTGCCTTCATCATGTACTTGGCTCGTCGTCATAACTTGCGTCAATGTGGACTGTAAATCTCAATTTTCGTCCGAAAGGCCCCGGTTCTGAGACACTAATAGGTCCACTACACTGGCTAGTTCAATCGTATCATTCAAGGCTCTGACGAGGGCAACCTTTTCGTCAATGGCTGCTACTTTATCTTCAAACCAAGTGAAATATCCACACCCTTTCGTTGCGTTTCCGCATCCAAAATATTTCCTTCCAGCGGTTGGAGCGTCGCGAGAGATCCTACGAGAGGACCTAACACCACAGTCGCAGATTATTTCATGGGCTTCGTAATCAAACTCATCGACTGGCTTGGTGTTACGAACTAATCGAGCCATTATGGACTTGACAAAAGCAGTTGATAACAGGAGCGTTTTAATTAAGTTAGTATAATATGTAGAAGAATACAGAATAAGTGTAGACATAACAGTCCTTACCAGCACGGTCAACTTTGGTTTGACCCAGCATGATGTCATATGTGTGTTTGTGGGTTAGTGTTGGATGTGAAATTGGACGATATATGGTTGGATTATGTAGGCCACATTGGTTCATTGACTGATGGATGGCGAGAAGACAACTTTAACGCCATGACCATTATCTTGAACATAAACCGTTTCCCAAGACGGTTTACATGCACGCAACTGCCAATCACTGTGCAAGTATTTATTAGGGTTGTAGGTGGCGATCTTAATTGAAACCAAGTCTCCATTGCCTCTTCAAGTCTCCAATACACAACACAACACAACCGTCAACTTCTCCGTTCATCATCTCCATTAAACTTCCTTCTATTCACTAACCTTTAAACGTTCAAACGAAACCATGGCCGACGTGTATCTGAACCCTGTTCAATTCCCCATGGACTACAGTCGTGAGTGGGCTGATGCGGTGTATCATCAGTACATGTTCCCCCTCGCTGACCTCAAACCGGAAATGCGTCTACGAGGCATTTTGCTGAGACTCCTGAAGATGTGGGTGGAAGAAATGGACAATGACGACGATAGTGACGGGTTCACCCACAGTTTGTGGCTAGACTCATACGTAAGTGTCCGCAACTTGTGTTCTATAGTGAATGTCATCCATGCATGCCCAATTCAACACTGTACTCGTTAATAAGGGTTCTTCGACCCCAAACATATATGGGACGGCACGCTAGTGGAAAACAAGTTGTACCTGCTAGAGAATGTGATGGTCATGCCAGCGAGAGCAATGCGTCGAACGTGCTCCTGTCAGACCGCTCTGTCGCTGTCAGGTCGATAAATTCGACGGCTAATCTCTGAGGGTTTTGGTTTGAGGTGGTTCCCATCGACTGGGTTTGATTCCGTGCCGATTGGGTCCCTCCCAGACTACGTCGACAACGACGTCTAGTACGTAGGTAAGTGATTCACCGTAATTATGTGTTGTGTACGTTGATATCATAGATACTGTTCTCGACTTTCAAATTGGGGAATTTATCTGGTCTATGCAGACATATGTGGGCGCGTGAAGGCTATTAAGACGGGCTGGAACCAGTGGGACGTACATTCGACGGAATGGCTGCTCATTGAGAGGACTCCCACGTCTAGGGAGCCCCCTATGTGGGTCAAGGCACCAGAGGACGACCTGGCGGACGAGATGTCTGTTGCGCTGATGACGCTCAGAGTGATGGAGGCGGAGGCACCCATCATTCTTGAGTTCACAGCGATGAGGGTGACAAGGGATCCAGGTATTACAATTTACTTGCTCATCTCACTTCCTTTCGTAGACAAGGTGTTAACTTCATGCATGCACACTAGATCTGCTAGTAGGGTACGGAGCATTGGTCGGTGCGGATATTGTGCTCAACCCTACTGATTCTTCTGACATAATCAAAGGGCAGTACAACCATTTGTTCTCCGACTATTACCACCGGTAAGTTACTAACTAGTATACAACTAGTACAATAAAGGTATAAGGCTTGTTCAGTTTAGGTTATCGGAAAGTTAATTCTCCTTAAATCTTTTGTGCAGATTGGCCAGCTTGCATATCCCGATGTCGGTGATGAGTGAACTAACGAGATGTCCCAACGAAACATTGACATACCCTCTCCCCAGGTCAGCATAGCTCATTAAAATCCCAGATGGAGATGCATGGCGTCCATGCTCTAGATTGGTAAGTCACAACGTTGTAATTGAACTACATGACAAGTGCATGCTTGTGGTTGACTACTCCTTTGTGTGCAGATGCCAGCCCGAGTGGGGGTTACCGTACTGTCCGTCACTAGGAGGCCAGGTGGGACACCTACGTGGGTAACACTAGGTATCCATTGTCAGGACGAATTAGGTGAGAGGCGCCTTCGGGCTACGTCACTTGCACTATCGCTGCTATTGGAGTGCAACCCGGAACAATTTGCGAAATTGAACGAGCGTACAAGAGATGCAGTGTGGAGGAGGCCAAATGGCCGAGAAGTTACTCTGGTGATGGACCAAGAGTTTGATGGCATCATCGTTAAATGTGTTTATCATAGGGACCACTTTACTTGGTGGCAATGTGTTTGTGGATTAGGGGGGTGGGGGGTTTGGGGGGATGACGGGGTTGGGTGTTGGATTATCTTTTCTATTTCAACTGTTAATTTTGGATGTTTCTTAAACTTTTTGGTTGTTATAAGTCTTAGTTGGTTGCTTGAAGACTTAATTATTTGTTGTCGTCGCCGTTAATATTATCGTGATAGTTAACAGCGATTTATGCTTCATACAGTCCCTTACGGTGTTAATTTAATGTCAGTAAGCTAAGAGTACACGTTTGGTTTGTACAAGGTTCAAGTACGATAAACCTCAGGTTGTGTCTCGGCAAGTAGTTGTCATAAGTGTCAAACTCATAGATGAAGAGAAAATTTTTAACAACATAAACTAGAAGTGCAACCACACTTTGAATCACCAGCCTTCCTCGATTGACCATCCTTCTTCGTAGGGGGCTTTAACATTTTCTCAATAAACGCATCCAGGGGGTTTGTGCCCTCAATCCCACTGAACAAGCTGTTATCACTGTTCGCGACGAGTCTATGGGCGTACCTCCTCCGTATCATCTTAAGCTCTAAAGAGTCATCCCACTCCGAGAGTTGTTCGTCAGTAAACCCTTCGTCGTAGTGCTCAAGAAACAACAGTGCAAAGATTCTGCAATTGTATATGTGTCGGGCTATACAGGACAACGCTCGATGCAGAATGAACAATCTTTGATTGACTCTAAACCCCACCACTCATTCACGAAATCAGCCATGTAATGGACCAGCCGTCTCAACGCTTCCTTGTATTGGGGCCACTGTGCGAAGACTTCTCGGCATTCCAAACTGTTTAAGATCACCTTCTCCTTCCTCTTCAAGTCGAGGATGAACACATAGTAGTGCTGCAAATCTTTGCCACCGTAAGACTGGGAACAGAAACTGTGGATACATTGTATAATAAGAATTACCGTAAGTTGAAAGAAATGAAGAATTTGCAACACATTTATAAGAGGCCATAAAACCCATCGTTTCACACTTGCTGAGGTTCTGGCCCTACAGGTAGGGAACCCTACTTGGATTGGTCGCATCCCGGGTTTGTTTGATAAACAGTTGTTTCGAAGTATGGGATATTTTTTCTTTCGCTACGACTTGACAACAAACTCCTACGAGTAGAAGAAATGAATCCCCCACAAATCAGGTAAATAAGTCATAAGGAATGGAACAAGTACTGAGGGTAATGCAAGAAGTGTGGAAACCTTACAACGATCGATGTAGGGAAGCAAAACCTTGTCAGGTGATCGCATGCAGCAACGTGATCCTTGTTAAACAAATGTCTGCACGAGGTCAGCAACGCCAGGTTTATTCGTCCTCTTGACTCGAACGAATGCATTTGGAATCCAGCCACCATGTTTTCTGGGAATACACACACCTTGATATCCCTGCACACGATGAAATAACATTGAAGGCATGGTCATAAATGGTCAACATGTTTAGGCACAATAATACTAAGCAAACAGTGAGACATACCGTGGCAGTTTTCGTTTATTGGTCATGAAGTCGACAAACCTGTTCTGTTCCGATGTGAGATTATTTTGTGAACTCCTCCTACCTAAATCAGCCTTGCTAGTCTTCAGTGTCTGTTTCCCTGGACTACCCTGCAAAATCAGAGTTGTAGATGACTGGGGCTCCACCACATCGTATGTGCTCTTCCGCCCTTTGTTGCTCCCCTCTTCTTCCTCCTTGTCATTATCCAATGCTTCCTCAACCTGGCAATCTCCTTTGTCATTTGCATCCTCTTCTTCCAACTCCTTTGATTTGGGGTCACCATCTTCCCGGTCATCCCAATCCTCCTTGTTCTCATTCCCTTCTGCCACTAGTTGTTTATCATCACCTGCGTCCTCCTCTTCTTCCTTTTCTTCCTCTTCTTCTTCTTCTTCTTCATCCTCTTCCTCAGCTTTGTCCAAACAACTGGATTGGGCCTTCTGGACGGGTTCAACAACTGCAGCAGACCCTTGCAACATTAAAATGTTCAGATATTTCAGTCGTGCAGCCCATTTGTCACACCTGGCCTCCTGACTAGCAACGGACGACTTCAATGATGTGAGCAGCGCACGATCTTCCACCAGTTGTTGGAACCCCATCTCCCTCAGCATCTCAAGCTGATATGATTCAAGTACAAAACCAGTAAACATCTAGTACGAATTATGTAATATATCAGTACGCACAAAGTAAATCATAGTACAGAGACCATATTGAATTACTGATCTGTTCGCGGTTTGTGGCTGAATTAGCAAGGATGATGTACTCATCTTTTGGGTCAAACTGGACACCCGAGCCCCTACCGAAGTCGTGCCCACCGTCGTCACCACCAAAGTCTGTTGTTGTTGGGGCGGACACCAAATTGAACTCCTTCTTGTTCAGCGGCTTCCGCACCTCAGCCTCTGTCCGCAACTGGAACGAGAATGAGCCGTCAGCGGTTCACAGCTGGTCTTTAGCTGCCTCTATGTTCGCTTCGATCTAGAAGGAAGATGTAGGCTGCTCCTCGGCCCATAGATTCCCCAACACCATCATGTCGAGCAGGTGAATCTGCATTTACAAAGAAATTATATAGTGTAGGTGCCTAGTCGCTTACCTAAAAACAAGAGGGGTCATGGAGTGAACATAGCACAGCAAAATTGTAATCTCCGGCCGGGTACATGGCCCGCCGTCCGCTCTTCAGCTCTGTGGTAACCGTATTTTGTCCGGGTCCTCGTTCTTTTTAGTAAATTCAAAGTCATTCTGAAACTCTGATAGCCGGGCACGCCATCTTAAAATTCGTTTTTTAAAATGGATGTTTGAAGACAAAAAAAACCATCTTTGATGAATTGGTATCCGAAGAACTACGATTCCTATCTCTAAGCGCGTATGGGTATGTCGAAATTAAGGCTTGTAGGCTCTAAGAGGAAAATAGGACTGAACTTTGGGTTTAAGGCCCATTACAAATATTCTAGAAAAGTGGGCTGAACTCAATAACGAAAATAAGATGGGCTCAACCCAACTTTGCGATCTACTTAATCTTTTGAACTCGGCCCGACTGTGTAAGATTGGTCAACTCAGCCCGATTCAATTTGTGTCAAACAGCCACCTAGGCCCAGATTTGTCCCATTTCAGCAATCTGTTAAGTCAATAGAGCCCATTCAAACTCAATCATTAGGACCCATGTGGGCAGATCTAAAGTCCTTCTTCCACCCACTATTGTTTGAATTCTTTGGCCAAGTGGGGAAGGGTGTGTGAAATTTCTATAAAATGGAGCTTTGGGAGCCACAGAGAGGGGGCAGTGAGGAGAAAGAGAGAAAAAAGGGAAAGAAAGAAGAGAAAAACAGCTCATATCTTACATTCTTACCCATTCCATCTCCCTAACTGATTACACTCCACAATCTCTTCCTTCCTCACTTTTACACTATCACAACCTCATCCTTTCTTCACTTTACATCACTAATCCACCTCCCCTTCATCATTCTACCCATAGCACTCCATGTTTAGCTCCATTTTCACCCAAAGTGTTCCACACCTACAAGAAAACACCATCCAAAACTAAGTTTAGGTTCAAGATCCAAGTGAAAAGTCAAAGACTAAACTCGAAATAGATAAAGAAACCAGCCAAAAAAAACCAAGATCAAAGCAAAGGGGTGAATGATTAAAGGTTAAAGAGGTGGTACCAAAACAGTCCGAAAATTACACTCAAGGTGAGCACTCTCAACTATGTCACCTTCATAATCTCATCATTCATGCATCATACTGTCATATTTGTTCTCTTTACTAAAAGTGTTTATTATTCTCAAACACATTTCAAGAAATAAACATGTTTAAACCATTTGGATGAAACATATAAACCCTCACTGAAGTCAAGTATGATGACCAAGTAGATATGAGTAAAAAGATTGTTGTCCACCCTCACTTGCAACTAAATAAGTGCAATGCTTAAACAAAACAATAGACAAAACATTTCATAAATGCAAGTACTTGTTTCATTTAAATTGAAGTGTGTTGACAAAACTAATTAATGACTGACCATGAGGAATAACAATGACTAAATAAGTGAACTCAGCACTTCAAATCCCAGCATTTCAAGCACCCAAAAACAGCCCTTTAAACCACCCAAAAACAGCCCTTTTAACCACCCAAAAACAGCACTTTCAACCACCCAAACACAGCCCTTTCAAAAACCCAAACTCAGCCCTTTAAACCACCCAAAAACAGCACTTTCAACCACCCAAACACAACCCTTTCAAACACCCAAACTCAGCCCTTTTAACTACCCAAACTCAGCACTTTAAACCACCCAAAACAGCCCTTTTAACCACCCAAACTCAGCATTTCAAGCACCAAAAAAACAGCCCTTTAAACCACCCAAAACAGCCCTATTAATCATCAAAACAACCCAGAAATTCGGCCATATAATCATCCCTAGACAACCTATAAACTCAGCATTTCAAACGCCCAAACTCACCCCTTTAAACCACACGAAAACAACCCATTAACCAACCAAACAACCAACGTATCAATCTCAGAAGCTCACCTATATTAATCCCAACCAACCTCATACTTAACCCAAATAAACCCAATGAACAAACCATTGAAGCATCCATACAGAACCCGCCAAATCAAATACAAAAAACGCCTGTATGAATCATAAAAATGGGTTCTCACAACAAATAAAGCTACACTTCATTTTAGAAAGATTGAAAAACGTCTAACTACAACATACTAATGACGAAAGCACCTGAGTTACGGGGTTAACTTCAAAGAAGCTCGTTCTGTCCGATTCCCTTCGACATTTTCCCGAACTGTTTCGACGAACCTCTCAAATGTGGTCACGTCCCCTTTATTTCCCATCTGCCACTGTCCTTCTAGGTGGAGTTTACAGACAAAGAATCAATGTTTCAGAACAATAAAAAACCTAAAAAAATCCAAAGAGTAAATCGAGAAAAATTGGATCGAGTAGAGAAAGTAACTGACCAAAAGATATCCCGAACCTTATGCTTCTTTCATCGGCTCCCTTCACCTTCGTAGTCAAATATCTCGAGATCGAGTCTGGTGTCGATCTCCCTCGTGATCAGACCGACTTCATCCGCACCCAACTCCGGCGGTTCCTCTTAGGGCCGGGCTACCCGAAATTTAACCCGGATCAAAGTAAATCTCAAATCCAGAGAAGAGGAAGATGGAAGATGAGAGAAAAGAGAGGAGGAAGTTGTGAAGAATAGTTGGCAGAGGAAGAAGAAGTTGAGAGAAAAAAATGAGAGATGGCACAAATTTTGGCTTAAATATGTCTCAATTAGGGTTTTAATTCGGCCATCCTTATTTACGAAAATGCCAATTACGAAATTGCCACCGGTCGTTTTAATTACAAAATTGCCACCGGTCGTTTTAATTGCGAAATTGCTACCGGTCGTTTTAATTACAAAATTGCCACCGGTCGTTTTAATTACGAAATTGCCACCGGTCATTTTAATTACGAAAATGCCACCGTCGTTTTAATTACGAAATTGCCACCGGTCGTTTTAATTACAAAATTGCCAACGGTCGTTTTAATTACGAAATTGCCATCGGTCGTTTTAATTACAAAATTGCCACCTTCCCTGTTTAATTACGAAATCATCCCACTGTTTATACTCCTATCTATTTTAAACTTTTGATTTTAACTCATGATTGAAATGCTATATTTTTTTATGATTATTCCAATTTCACCTTATTCAACCAAACAATGACATGGAAAAATGTGCTTTTAATTGTCTGTTATAAAAAATCAAGCTTTAAAACTCTATCAAAATTAAGCCATGTTTTTCATCCGATCGAACTACGTGGACTTTGATTCTGGTTTCCGGATACGTAGGCAGTCACTAGACTCGAGTCCAACTTTAAAACAATTTTATCATTTTTCCTTTAAAACTATTTCATAAAATAAATCATCGGGATTAGTAGTGTGTGTCCTGACACTAAGCCAGATACATGAACCTCCCATTTTACGAAATTAAACACATTTTAATTAAAAGCACATCAACTGACTTATCGATTTTGGTAGTACCGGTTTACCGGGCGTTGTGGGGGTGCTAATCCTTCCCCACACGTAACCTTCCCCCTTATCCAGATCTCTGAACGCAGACCAAAAATTCTCTTTAGGATTAGTCGTATATTCGTCATTGTTTATTTAATACGCCAGTCATGGTAATAACCAAATGAAATTTTGTCCTCTACTAAACTTTGACATCAAAGGATAGGGGATAATTAATAAACGTTAGTGATTCTAATGACCCGTCAAACAAACCTTCCTATATAATGTATACTTTCTTTTGTATCGAGAACTAATATACGTTAGTACGCCAACAATTGTGGTGACGCGTTGAACATCTCCTTATGTAATATTTGAAAACTAATAGACGTTAGTACGCCAATAATTGTGGTGACGCGTTGAACATCTCTTCATATAATATACCCGGTATTCATCCCAAACGCTAATAAACGTTAGTACGTTAGCAATTGCGGCGACGCGTTTAACATTTCTTTAATACAATATAACCTCATTTAAACTTAAAAATAGTAAACGCTAATACATCAGTAGTAGCTAGGAAGCTTCGAAATCTCCGAATATAAGGCGTTAGTTTTTATGTGATTGCATGAACGCGCCAATATTTCTCTTATATTTATTCCCTAATTAAAATAATATATTAAACCCCCATTTCTTTAATGAACCCCTCGTGCTAATTGTTGACAATAGTAGCGACGCACATAAAACCAAGTCCAATTCAAACTCTCGAAACCCGATCATCAGGGTATAATAAATAGAACACAAATCAAAATAAACTTTTTAAATTGAACTACGTGGACTTTGATCCCGAAATTTTGGGTACGTAGGCAGTCAAAATTTTGACTCGAGTCCAACCTTCCTTTAACATTTCCCCATCCTAAAATAATCATTATATCGTTTAACACACACCCATAAAAAAACTTATCGTAATTTAGCAGTACCGACTTCGAGCCGGGCGGAACGGGGTGCTAGCCCTTCCCCGTACGTAACCGACCCCCGATCCTAGAATTTCAGTTTCGCAGACCTTTTTGATATCCTGATCGAATCACGGCGGTTTGAACCGGATCCTCTGGGTGTTTGATCCACCCGAAGTAGATCGATGGCGACTCCAAAGAATCATTTTTTTAAAATTCATACCTCTCTTTTGCGCCTTCCGCGCGAGCCGACCCAACTGACGATGGCGTTGCTAAGCGACTGTCACGTGCAACAAGCCCAAGGGTGCGAGGAAGGAGTGCGTTCCCGGACGGAAACCTCCGCGACAGATGGCGACTCCGCTGGGGACCTAAGGATAATCCCTAGGGGCAAGTTGCGCATATAAATCACGATAAGTTTGGGTGTTTCTTTCATTGACGTGTTAAATATTTCGCACTGGTAATCATGCATTGCATAGGCTCTATACCCGAGTCTTTTACCATAGAAAAGAAGTTAGTAAGTGTTAGCCAATCGCAATTGCATTGGCGCGCTGAACGCTTCAACTGAACCATGTCAATTCTTACTTCGGTCCTAAGATTGACGTGTCTAACTGGCCTGGAGAAGGCCAAGGTTAGACACAGTTCGGGAGCCAACTCCTTAGGATATCCAAACACTGCATATAGTAACGTTAGCAAGCTACCCAATGACCAACATTAAGTCCAGAGCCTTGCAACCGTAAACCTGTTCGAAATAGGAACCTCTAGGACGTTTCCGACCTCTTTTACGATGTGATTTTATATGACAGTTTACTACTACATGCTCATAAACAACATCATCATTTGCATTAGCATCATGAACATCATTGCATAAATTTAAAATTGATAAGTCATGCATACATAAAACCAATTCATGTCTTACTTCAGAAGAATCTCATGATGAACACAAGGCCTAGTGCCCCACAAGCAAGGCGACTGAATCTCCCTACATCGATGGAATTACCAATTGCCTCGTCTAGTAGGCATAGGACAAGAACACCGCCGAGAAGGGAAACGACAAGAGAGCTAATGAACCTTTTACCACGAGAACTGGTAACAAACATCGCCACTAGGGTCCTTATATCCAGGCCGGAACATGTACTTTATGAGTGGAGGGCAACAGCTCTTACTACGTTTGGCCAAACGGGATTCCCCATTAAGCACCTAGACTGGGTCCCAGGGTACGAAGGAGTGAACATTCTCTATATTCCCCCGGAGTACTATGAGAATCTACCTCACGAAGCCCATTGTATTCTCCACTATTTCTCGGAGGCATATGTTATGGGACTAGTCCTTCGCAGGACTAAATTGGCTTCGTTGATGAGTAAATGGGAAAACAACCTTAAGCATGCCCTTTGTTCGTGACATGGTTAGCAAAGTTTCTTCCCCTACCAAGTTGGAAGGGATATCTGAGGGCAGAAAACTGTTCGGAATTCGTCTTTTGCACCTTCAAAACCTTTGGAACGTTGGTAGAGCACGAAGATGGGTATACTATAGATTACACACGCACCACGGTGATCCACACCAGCACTTGGGAGAACCCCATTCTCGAACCCCGTAGGCATCCGATTGCATGGAGGTGTCTCAAACTCACTTTGGCTTTCCTCAACAGTCTGGGAAATACTCCTCTGGTTCAAGCCTTGCTCAACCCAAATAATTATGACTTTGATGGACGGCTCAAGGAAAGAACAGAAAGCCTTTTCTCACATGAACAACTGGAGAAAGATTCTCTGTGCTTATCTGCACATTTCGGAATGCGAGCACGAACAATGAGAGTACGAGGGAGTATCGCGAAGCTCGCTAGGGAAGGAACACCAGGCATCGGTCCTATCGACGGGAATTTCACGTGAGTGGGAGTAGACTATGGTCGTTGCACCTCCACTGTTTGAGGTGTATCTTTTGACTATTAGGGAGGGGAAATAATATAAGAAAAATAATTGCCTTTCCTTTTGGCTTTAGTATGCACCGGTTGGTTGGTCGCTTCTGAGTAGAATCCCTTCTCTCATTTAAAAGGGGTGTTAGGCTAAGAAGAATAAATGGGTCAATCCCATTAGGACCTTGTAAACGACCAGAGTTTGTCGGATATCGGATCATCTTAGTAGGAGAACCCGAATAAGTTTGGAAAGTGAAACCAGCATTAATATAGTGTTCTTCTAATGTGATCTCTAATGAAGTACCCCATTGAATTGGTTTATGTGCACATGACTCATCATGCATTCATTCATTTGCATTCATAAACTTTATAACCCATGTTTTGTGTGTAAGGTTATTATCTCTGAAACCACTGTCTTTAGACAAGGGAAGCAATCATGGAAAGGTTTACAAGTCATGCAGACGATGAAGCGAAGGTTATGTATGAGATGGAAAGGGAACAAATGATTACTGGTGACATGTATGTACCCAAGTCGGCAAAATCATTACCGCCAGTAAGAAGGATCAGAATGGTACCATTTAAGAAGAGATTCTCCAAGGCATCTGGGCGTCATTTAATACGGAGGAACGTAACGAATTCTGGAATCGGTATGGCCATCTCGCAGAATTGACGTTCATACCATTCTCAAGCTCCATGATAACTGAGATGCTCAAGCATTGGGACCCATTTTACCATTGTTTCACGTTCAATGATATAGACCTTTCTCCATTAGCAGAGGAATACGAAGCCTTACTACAGCTAAAAAATAGAAGCCCTCGAAAGATCTTTGTTTATAACCCTGGAGTGAAAGTGGTGAATATACTCGTGAAACAACTCTCTATGAAAAAAGAATATGCTGAGACATTGCTTGTCAAACAAGAAGGAACAACATGTGTGCGAATAGACCCTCTGCTTACATATATGGAGAAGCCAAAGCCCGACCTGTCAAGGTTCGCAATGTTAGCAATGGTCCTCTATGGAGTAATTATATATCCCAAATTTGAAGGGTTGATTGATGAGGAGGCTATGCGGGTATTCAATGAAGATCACCATCAAGTAAACCCAGTTTTCTCTATATTAGCAGAAACCTTCACGGCTTTGGATGAGTGTAGGACAAACGGTAAAGCGGTATTAGGTGGATGTGTACCATTATTGACTGTATGGATGATGGGGCACCTAAAACCCACGCCGGAAATGGGAGGTCTTCATGTCGAATATGAGCTTTTCTCTACAAAAGAACAAAATTATTTAGAGGATTTTGCTCATGTTGTGGGACGGATTGAAGAGAAGACCGAAGAGCAATGGAAACATCACTTGTCTCACCTGGATTTCGAAACCGTGAATTGGAAAGCTGGATGGATGCATCGAACAAGCATACTCTACGGTTGCGGGAAAAATCCATGGGTACCCCTCCTAGGCTCAAGGGGATGCGTAGCATACGCTCCACTTATGATGAGAAGACAAGTCTGTTGTGTACAGTTCACACCAAGCACCTATGGCATGGATTCTTGGAACTTTTCATATGCAGCTTCTGGTAGGAACGAAAAAATCAAAGGTGTTGTTCAATTATGGAAAACTCCGAAAGATATCAGCTATCATCAAAGCCCAACCATATGTCAAGAAATCCGAGCATTTGCTACCCCATGATACGTCGAATGGCATCGAACTAGAGGGAGCTCGTCCGTGCCTTCGATGGTACACAGCAATGGTAAAAGAAAAATTGGAGTATGGGACAGAGGGGACGGTCACCCTTGAGCAATATAACGAGTTGACAGAGAAAAGTTAGAAATTGAAGCTGAAGGTTGGAGCCAAAGAAATGGAGTTGCACGCAAGATCAGAAGCTGAGGAAGGAAGGGAGAAAGGTTATATCACCTTGATCCATCACCTCGAGACTTGCATAGAACAAAATAAAGCAGAAAAGCAAGAACTTGAAGGAAAATTACGAGAGGCCGTAGAATCAAACAATGATAGAATTCACCAAATAATGAACGCGAGAAACAAGATGAGGATGGTTACCGAGAAAGCAGGCGCCCTAGCAAAAGAAATAGCTAGCAAAAAAAAAAGGATTGCCCCTATAGAAAGGAACGAGAGAATACTCAAACTCTTGACCAAGCTCGGAAGAGAATTGCACTATTGCGGGAAGTTCACATAAGTACGGGGAACCTCGACCACGAGAAGGGAGAGAGCTCAACTACTATCGTATCGAGTCCCATAAGCTTTAATGTCCTTATATTATTAGAAGGGTATGCACACCTATGTGGTCATGAATAAAGGATGCTTATGTGGGGAAATAAATAAAGTAAAGACTGATGTTATGCTTGTAATGCCTTTTGTGAAACGCTCAAGGATCCTTGTAAAAGGGGCAACGGGATTTCAGGATGATAACCTTCCATATTGCATCATGCATTCATCATTTAAAATACATGCATTCATCATTTCAAATACATGCATAACATTTGAAACCTACATAATTATTAAATAAGGAAAGGAGACTAAGACTTAATATTTCTCAAGGGACCTTCACCATTGCTCGTCAAACGGCTCCGGAATCCTCGCACACCTACTTGACTCGCTCCAAGGTAAGAGCCATGGCGGAATCGACAAACGAGATGTTGCAAGGACAAATGGATGAAATGAAGGGAGAGTTCACAGTAATGAAAGAGCAATTCGCTGAAATAGTGAAGATATTGAAAAGTGGGAAACTTCATGAAGAGCAAAAAAACACCCCTCCGGCGGGCAGCTCAGTCCATTTTGAGGGTACAGGCCAGTCAACAAGAGATTCACTTACATTGTTCGCCGAATATGGAAGGAAATGAAGAAGAAGAGGAAACTCACGCAAACGAAGACCATAACGGGGGAGCAGGAGCAATATTTATAAAAAATTGCATCGAATTAACTTGAAAGCGGGGGGCCCATCTCGAAAACGACTTAAACGGTCGAAAAACGATTCATACAGCTCTGTCGGGGCCTCTCATTGTGTCTTGTACCTGATGGTTTTTAACCCTTACAAATTTAAGATGCCAACTTTGAAAATAGGGGGGTACCTCGGCCAAAAGGACTTTTGGCTATTACTCCAACAAATGGCCGATATGTTCATACGAAAAATTGATGATACATTCTTCCAAAATCTGATGGAACCGCCTTAAAAGGGGTACTGACCCCAGAAAGCACAGGGCAGAAAGTGGCAAGACCTAGCCAAACTTCAAAACATTATAAACAAATCAAACTTTGGGCCCCCGATAGGGAAGACCTCGAAAAAAGAAAAAAAAAAACCGAATTTCCGAGAATATCCCAACTGGAGGGGTAGGGCCAGAATCACCCCCCTCCCGAACGGGAGATAAACAATATCTTCGAAACTCCCACTCCCTTTTTAAAAAACATGTTAGGAAGTTTGCCCTAATTTTTTTCTGATTTTCTCATTACCGAAGAGAAAGAAAAAGGCATCAAAAAATGGGAAAAAAAAACCAAAAGCCAAAAAAAAAGATACGCTAGAAAAGGAGAGGTGATCCCATTCCATGAAAATAATGGAAAAAAATGGAGCCCCCACCCCGCCTAATTACCTACTTCCTACGTACTGCCCCCACCCCCCGTTATTCAACTCCACCCAAAACCTCATCCCACCGATCAAACAACCAAACCAAAAAAGCAATCCAAAAAAAGGAAAGAGCGACCAACCAATTTTAACAAGGGTTAAATGACCCATACCATTTCATAACCCAATTTTTTAAACCATGTTTTAAAGAAAAACAGTCACCGCCCCTCCAGCAACCATCCCTCCACTTCCGAAAGGGCAATCATGAAGCACAGTGATTATCTGGGGGGGGGTTTTTCACCTAATCAAAATTCCCAAAATTTTAAATACAGTCCAAGACTTAAATTTGGGCCGGGGGGCAAAAAAATTTAAGACATTCCGACCATCCTATTAAACAAAAACCTCACCAAAACACTCAGCAGTAGTTCCCTGCCCTTTG